>OZ024720.1:24311166-25047416 GCA_964016875.1 Fallopia convolvulus | reverse complement strand
TTCATGATGACAAGACCAGCACATCACCATGGCATGCTTCTTAACATGTATACCAACTCCTAAGTTGTAATCCCTTCAATCCCCGGTTTGAAGACCAGATAAAGAAAGTTCTGTGATGAATGATTTAAAACATACAGTCCTAAATCCAGAACCCCAGATCTATGAATTGTAATAGAAGACCTAACGGTCTGTTTGGTGCATACAAAAATAGACTAATAAGGCCTTATAGAACTTTTTCTACCCTATTAAGTTACATATAAGACCCACTTATTTGACCAAAAATAGACTAATAAGGCCTTATAAGACCCACTTATTTGACAAAAATCGACTAATAAGGCCTTACCTGTGCAAAACAAACCGTAAGGAAGACATAATGGCCCACTTAATAGACTAATAAGGCCTTATCTGATACAAGACATACACATGCATACAAAAAATTTAATTGTGTATGCATTTGTAACAAGCATAAACAGCCATTGCACAAGGCTCCTGAAGGTGGAGGGTTTGAGAAACAATGGTTATCACATGACTCAGCATGCCAAAAAGAAAGACATAATGGCCACATCTATCCAGTCATTGGAAACAGTATAAGAGTTTACTTATTAAGTCTTGATTGCTTCAATAACACGGAAACAGTAACAATTCACAAGAATTTTTGAGATCTCAAAACCAGAGAGAATTTACTTACTCCGGAATAGATGATTCTCCAAGCTTCCTCGGGGCATGAACTCATAAACTAGCAGTCTTTGATCATCTTCAATACAATAACCAATAAGCTTCACTAAGTTCTGATGAACGAGTTCTCCTAAATAATTTACTTCTGCCTGCCAAAGCAATTACATACAACATATGATAGAAAGCCCAGAACAACAATCAACAAAAACAATTTATGTAGAGAGTAAATCGGAAAAAATAAATGTAGCACACCAGCCATTCTTTATGACCCTGAAGCCCATCATGGTTCAGAGTTTTAACTGCGACAGTGAGCCCAGTACCGGGCCTTGCAGGAGCAGTTCCGTTTTCTTCAATCCAACCTTTGAACACACATCCAAAACCACCTTCACCAAGTAGACTCTCAGGTCTGAAGTTTCTTGTTGCCAACTTCAAGTCATTAAATGCAAATTTCAGAAGCCGAGATGAGACTTTAAGTTCTTCTTCTAGCTTGTTTGTTGATGTACTGCTTTCAGCATTACTTGTGGTGGTTGATGAGACAGCAGTGGTGGCTGGTTGATCTCTGGTTGCGTCATTTACAAGTTTACCTTCCACTGACAGCAATCAGCAACACACATTAGAATTTTGCGATAAATTTGCTTGAAGGTTCTACATATATATGTAACAAATCTGACATGGGAAACAACCAAACAGGCTCAAGGCTAACTACGCCACATAAAGTTTTGACAATTTACAACTTCAGAACAGATAAAAAGGTTTTAGTAGTATATGAACTTACAAGAATTAGTAAGTGATGTTCACAATGAAGATGGCAACATCTTTTACGTCAAGTAAATGTATGTGTGTGCTTATACATATAAAAGAAAATGTATACATATACATGTATTGTATTTCAAATCTTGATAAGTTGATACTGTCTACACTCCCACATATAAACAAGCTTCAAATGAGCATGGGAGTAGTTGGCAAACAAAAGCGACAAACTCACAAACTCCCAGGCAGTAATAAAGTTAAATCCTTTCGTTGGAAACTTGGCACGTGCTAGCAAAATGCTCTACAACTTAATTAATAAATAAAGGTCCTTCAGAGAGGTCATTCTGTAAAAATTAAATGCAATTATTATCAACTTTCCAAAACTACCAATTAGAAGGGCATTGTCATTTCAAACTTCTACTCAATTAAATCCCTTCCCAAATTAATCTTTGTTCAGAACTATCCACAATGGGCCAGAAGACCTAGACAGATGTATTTAATGTTCTAAATGGATCGTAAATCACCTATTTTGGAAAATATAACAAAAAGAGCAACAAAAGACATACACAATAAGATTGAAAATTTCTTTCTGTTCAATATAGAAAGGAAAGGTATTAACATCCACACATCAGCATCCCTAACATTTCCAATAAACTCACACCAAGGATTTAGTCTTAAATTTCAGCCAAAATCTATCAGCACTAGCAGTAGCCCACCTCCACTTGATTCTAGTCCAAAGATAAGCACCAAGAATTACTTCTTTAGTAAAGCAGAGCCATCCACAATAAGCTCTAAAGACAACTTTAATAGAAACTATTTGCATCTCCCTTCACGGATCATGCCTCGGCATTACAGAACCCAAAAACAAATATATAAAATAAAATGAAATGAAAATAATCCCAGCAAAGCTGAATAAGAGCACCAGAAAAGAACACGGAAGAGAGAAAGGAAATAAGCATAATCAAATTAAAGACAAGCACTTTCTTACTAAAGAAAGAAACACATGCTAAAACTACACATTTATAGATAAAATCACCAAACAAAATTCAGAAACTATCAACAGAATCATGTAAAATTACCATAATTGGGGGCTGGCCCGCTAACAGAGGTATCAACCTTGGATTTAGAACTAATGCAGTTGCCAATAAATCTCAGCTTAATCCAACACCCAGTTTCCTCTACAGCATCATCATCACTCTTGTTCCCTTTCTTCTTCCTCCCAACCTTTGATTTCCCACCAACCAAGTCTATCACTTTCTCACCACCCCCTTTTGCACCCATCCCTCTAGAACCCTAAAAACCTTTCAATTTAAACAGTATACAAAGATCAAACCCACCAATCACAAAAATTAATATCAATAACCCCTCAAATCCCTAACATCACAAATCCTCCACCACTACTGTCAAACACAATTTCACATTCCCCAACAACTTTCCCAAACAACGGCAAAATCCGAGAAGACAAACACAACCCTAGATGATAATTTTTTACACAAATTACCATACCAAAAAAGCTAAGACACCAAAAGGGTAAATGATAGATCAGAAACCAATTGGGTAGAGAAACAAAAACAATATGAAATCTTGTTGATGGGTACTTCAAATTTAAGCAACCCAGTGTTGAAAGAGAACTCAGAAATTGCCTGCTCCAGGATATAACATAGCACCTAAGAAACGAGCTATCTTCTCAGTCTTCCCCCATCGAGAAGCTAGCTGACCAGTTCAAAAACACCCCTCCCCGAAACATAAGAAAATAATACTACTCAAAAATACTAAAAAACAAAAAAAATCCAAATAGAACATACTCTGAGCTATGTCTCTCTCTCTTCCCCCAAACCTATCCTTTTCTCCCTTTCTTTCCCTTCTTTCTCTCTCTTTGTCTCCTTTTTTTTTTTATAGTTTTGTTAAGTGGAATCGAGGACTGAAAAATAAAGCAGATCCAGCTGCCCGGAGAACGCGGGCAAGCGGAGTTTTAAGCTGCTGCCCCTTCGTGAAGCTCGCACGAATTTCAGAAACGAGGGTTTTTAGATTGGGAAATTGAAAGAAAGGTATGAGAAATGGGGGTTCGGTTGATGTCTACGCGCTAAGCTCGCGCGTTGGATGTCTTAAGACGTTGCTGGTGCAGCTGTGAATGTTTTTATGTTGGAGTATCAGTACGTACTGTATGTTGTTTCCTCTCAACTCGTCAACAAATATACCAAACACTCACATCACCCAAGAATTCTAGAATTTAGATAAACCACTTAACTAAAATTAGTAACCCAAAAGGACCAAATTTAAGAATATGTTCGGTATAATCATACAGTATTATTTTTATATTAGAGTATTTTAAACAATTGGTCAATATTTTGTGAGAGATAGAAGAATCTAGAACAAGAAAAAAAGGACTATAATGACTTATTTCAGATTATGAGTTGTAAATGAACACAACCTAAATTAATCAACCTAGGGCTGCATATAATTTCTTTCTTAATTGTAGTTTTGGATAAACAAATTCGGAAATGCAAAAAATAGAAGTTGTGAGATTTCAACGACCAACCCCTAAATTTTTATTACAATTGAAAATTTATATGCAATAATATGAACTACCGACTCCAATTATGGGATATAGATATAGGGTTTGATCAAAGAATGGGCAACCAGACTTCAACGTAGGCAATTAGAAGTGGTGATGGCGCCAGCAAGGACGAGCAAGAGATCCGAGTGATGTGTACAGATTGGTGGCGAGTTCGTAGCGGCGTCCGAAGAGGGAGTTGGAGGCATCGGCTACAACCGAAACATGAAGAGGTGTAAATTGGGATGAGAGGAGGTACAATCGGTCATGATAGATGGCAATTAGGAAAGACATCAAGTATCAATGGTAATGTGTGAAGACACCTACGAGGGTGTAAGCAAAAGTCTTCGCCAAAGGTGACAGGCGGTGAAAGAGAGATCGACAATTGACGAAGAAAGATGGCAAAAATCATGACAGAAGATAAACAAATTTAGGGGGTTTCAGGTTAAAAGATAGAGAAGGCAGATAAGAGGCCTGGAATCTAAAGTGTAGGTGACGGTCCAGATGAAGCACAATAAGTATTTGTCGAGCGCTCATGAACAGTGCCCATTTCTACTTCGGTAGGCAGATGAGTGCTTACCTAGAACTTAGTGCTCTCATCCTAAAATATGCTATTGGCATCAATGTCCCCTTCTCGGTACCAAATCCTTAGTCGATAAAAAAAATACGGAAAAATTGTTATAATAATCTAACCTTTGAGGACAATTTTAAAAACAATCTAAACTTTCAAAATTGTGACAAATAACTCTTACTATAGGGTGGATTATGATCAGTACCAAAGCATATCACCGTTTATGTTATTTCTTAGCATTAAAAGTCATTTGATATCGTATTTTACATTAAAAAGCCATAAACATGACCTCTAACCATAAAAAAACCTCGTATTTAACTACTTATCCCATAGTTGAATCCATTTACTACAATTTTGACAATTTAAATTATTTTCCACAACTATCTCCAAAAGTTAAGTTTTATATTCTACAAATTTTCCCTATCCGTAAAAGTGTGACATACATGTCAATTGTTAAACCCAACTTACATTTACTCTTACCACTAAAATATTTAACGACTAGTAATGCTAGCTTTCATTTTCATACTATTGCCATGTGACACTAAATGCAAATGCAACCGAATCATTGTCAAATAGTACTGTAGTAAGTAACAATTTGAGGTGGGAGTCCCCAGTGTCCAGTGAATCAGTGATATATATAGTTGTTGACGGCCTTCTAGTAAGGAAGAGGGTAATATACTACTCCGGTACAATTTATTTTATTTTTTTTAAAAAGGAATGTTGATATTGCTAAAATGAAAGAAAGAGTATTTTGGTTTACTAGGTAGGTTTAATTCAGTACCGTCTCTTTTTTTTTTTTCCTCTTTGGAATGATTCCAGTTTTTAACCCAAAAAATAAAATCACTTCATTAACTTGCTAAATCATCCAACAAAATAGTCTCCAGATCCAAAAGGAAACTAACCAGCAAAAATATATTTTTGTGAGATAAAACTACTCATCTCTTAAACCACTTTTGGTGAGATATTCCATCGTTTTTGTATATTTATATGCACTGAGGTGACATATAAGCATTTCCTCAACAAGTTAGCTTGTGTACTGAAATATTTTAAGTACTTAAAAACGAAGAGATAAATTAAAGTATTAGAACTGAGATATTCCATGATAAAAACTAGTGTTTTTAAAGTCCAGCGTGTTGGTGCAAATAGCCAAGTATGATACAATTATATTATATGATGTTGACAAGTATACCAACAAGTAGAAGAATAATTTTCAAACAGATGAATGATCATTCCCACCTAAATATTTTATTTTCCAAGTCCTAATCGCTATTAGTCCATAATCTTCTATGATTGATTTATAAGGAAAACCTTTGTAGCATTAGTGGTTGACCAACAGGCATAAATTATGATATCTGTGCTGAATTTACCTGTCTTATTAGCTTAATCAATTTGAATCGCTAGAAAAATGTCAAAAATCATCACATGATTTTATCCCTCAAAAAAAAAAAAAAAAAAAAAAGATACATTAACATACCTCAACTCACATTGGTACAAATAACTCATGAACTTGACCATCAACTTCCATAACACTACAACCAGGAACTTTCTTAACATCTTCATCTTTCATTGCTCTTCTTGTAAAATCCACACCAACCCAATTCTCCCTCTCTGCATAAATATTCGACAACTGAACATATGCGCCATGATTCTCAGTCTCAAGCTCAACAAGCTTTCTAGAAGCAAACTCACCTAACTCCTTATTCCCATACATCCTACAAGCATTCAGCAAAGCACCCCAAGCCCCAGAATGCGGGTTCATAGGCAGGTTCTTAATCACATCCATGGCTTCCTCAAACCGCCCTAATCTACCATACAAATCAACCATACAATTATAATGCTCAGGCAGAGGCTCAATCCCATAAAACTTGCTCATTGATTCAAAAACTTCTTCACCTTCTTTAACAAGCCCGGAATTGCTGCATCCTTGTAATAACGCCAAGAATGTGACTTGATTAGGTTGAATTTCTTGGAGTTTCATTAAGTTGAAGACCTCAAGACATTTCTTTCCTGCAGAGTTCATGGCTAACCCGCCAATCATGCTACTCCACGTGTGCACACTTCTTTCCTTCATCTTCCAGAAAATCTCCATTGCATTGTCAATATCGCCACATTTTGAGTACATATCGATTAGTGCAGTTCCAAGTGTTACTGTGATTTTTATATTGTTTTTCTGTACATAGACATGAGCCCATCTTCCTTGATCTAGTGCCCCCAGTTGGGCACAAGCTGATACGACCGAAACCATGGATATGTCATTCACTTTCACACCTTCTGATTGCATTGAATGAAACAAGTCCAGGGCTTCTCTTGGCCTTCCGCATTGCACATACCCGGCAACCATTGCACTCCAAGCAACATTGTCTCTGTGTGGCATTTTATCGAACACCCTGAGTGCATTCAACAAATCCCCCGATCTCGCACAAGCAAACACCATTGCCGTCTCGCAGACCAAATCCGGGTCAGGAATTTCAACAAACACTTGGCGTGCACAGCCCAATTCGCCCAAATCCGCATACATGACCACCAACCCACTTTGAACGTGTGGGTCCAGATGGAAGCCACGTTTAGCCACGGCTCCATGGACGGCCGGTCCGGGCTGACGCGCCGCCGGGAACGGGGCGGCGGCGCACGCGCGGATTAGGAAGGTGAAAGTGTAGTTATCGGGAGAGAGATTGGAGCTTCGGAGGATGCAATTGTAGAAGTGGAAACTCCTTTGGGGGGTTGAACTTCTCGAATAAGCTCTGATCATGGAATTGAAGGAGAAAACGGTTGGGCTATGGCACTGCTCGAGGACGCGGTGGGAGTAATCCAAATTGTCGGGGTGATTGAGGGAAACAGCGGCCACGAATTGGGCCAAGAGGAAGGGGTGTTGGAGGACGCCATTGACAAGGAGCTGAGCGTGGATTTGCTTGATCTCCTTTAGGGTGGAGCAACAAGATTCCACCAGAGCGATCGTCGGGTGTTTGGCAACTCGTCCCAACGAACCCATTTTCCGGTCTGGTTTTGGTGGCCATTTTTTGCGCGCGTATTTTGCTCAAGTTCTTCGTCATTGGGCTTCAAGATGGAAAAGCCCACTTTAGACCAAGGTCCATAACTCCATAAGAGTATAAGAGGTATTTGAGGAGCTACTTCTATAATACTAGAATTCTAAATCCGTCCTTTAGACCACACAAAGTTTGTATTCTACATTTATTTATAACTATATATTAATTATTAAAGTTTTTTCGAACCACTAGAACGATTCTGGCCCCACTTTATAAATAATTTTGTATTCTTATTATTTATATTTTTCTTTTACATTTAGTAAAAATCTATCTCTAAACACTATTTTTTTAAATAACTTATCATATCTTTTGACATATTATTTTATAGATATACTGTTTTTTTTTTTACAAATTTTATAATAAAAACCTGTTATATTCTAAAACCTACGTATTATTTTTTTTACTATATCTTACCATATATTTTGATAGATAAACTGAATCCTATTTTAATTTTTAATTGATGATTTCAATCAATGTAACTAATTAATAATTTATGCATGCTCTTTCATAGGTATTTTAATGACCAATTTTATTGATGAAATTACAAAACTGAAAATCAATTTGACCATCAAAGTATCTTATCTATGTGGAAGAAGGAGAAGAATTATAAGGTTTGCGGTCTTTTCACTTGAAAAAGCAAGATCATTTTTTTTTGAAAAAAATGAATATTTGACTTGTATTGATATAAAATTATATGGTTCTTATAGATGAAAAAGGTAATATTCCATATTTGTATAGAATTCTTTTTGAAAAATATTTATTTATATTATATAAATTATAATTAGTCTTTATTTTTTTTTTGTTTTATGCAGGAAAATAAGATCGATGCTAGCATGCCATGTTTAGCTAACAAATTTTTACAAATCTTAAAAGAATATTTTACTTATACAAATCTCAAACTTTGGAGTTGATGAAAACACGATCTTTATAAGATGACTCAACACCCCCTAACAAATTTTTCAAACAATTCTATCAAAGCAACTAAAGGAAAATACATGTATTGGTATGTTTTTTCATACACATTATTCAAGTTAATTATTTTATGCTATTTTTTTATACATATTATGTGTTACTAATTATTATATTTATGTTTGTTTTATAGATGTTGTTGGTGAGGTCATTGAATTTAGTGATGTCAAAGGTTTTAAGAAATATAATCGAGAAGGCAGGATACTCGAGATTAAACTTGAGGATCACAGGTTTATTGTCTTTTCTAAATTTAAACTTTTCATATGTTTTTTTTTAGTTTTATCATGTGCTAATTTTCCTTTTCTTTTGTCTTTTTAAGCAAAAATATTCTCTGTTGTACTTTATGGGATAAATATGTTGATGAAATGTTTAGTTATATTGAGAACCATAAGCGTGGACACGTTATTGTGATATTCCGATTTTTCAGGGTTAAGATGTTTAAAAGTAATATTATTTTATTTTTTGAATATCATATTGCTTCAATTATTTACTTTTTTTATGTATATTTCTACATTTTAATTTTTTATACATAATTTTTTTACATATGATCCCACAATAGCAAATGCATTATATATTTATATGGTTCTAAGGTAATTTATTCAATATAAATATAACTAAAAAAAGAGTACATTTTACTAACGTAAAATTTATATATATGCAGAGTGGTTTTGGCGTAGTTGTTGCTATTGGGGTTGATATTGAAAATAGGATAAATTGGTAGTCCAATGCTTGTAAGAAGTGTGTTAAAAAGCTTGAACCTCAACGAGACAATTTTTTTTTATTGTGAGCATTGTAAAAAATTAGTAAACTTGCCAAACTACAAGTATTAGACGTGCAAATATTTGTATAGAGAAATAAATAAATAACTAATCCTCGTACAAGGTACGGGTTATAAACTAGTTTATATAATTTAAATATTTAGATTTTTAGAAATTAAAACATGTGATCAATCATACTAAATTAGAGCCAATTGAATTATATTATGAAATACCATAAATATTTATAATATAAAAAAATAAATGTTAAAAATGGTAACTATATAAATTATTTAATCATTTCATCGGTGAATACCAATTTAAGATATCGAAATTTCTTATCCATCTTATTTTGACAGTTGGAAGTATAATTTTATATTTACTTGCTTAACCTATCAACGATTTGTTTTCATATTCAAATTAATGTGGTTCTCATACATATGAAATTGTGAATAATCGATAATGATATTTTATCTTTCATTATGATTTCTATATGATATATAGTTTTTATTATTTATATTTGGAATAATGAAATTTGAAGTCTTTAAAATGAGATGAATAGCCAGTTATAAATATTTAATTTAATTTTTTTCATATAAGTCTTACATACTTATTATATTTCAACATTGGTGGAAATTAATACAAAAACGGAAGCACTTTTATTTGACCATAATGAATAACTTTATTAAGATTTTAATTTAATTTTATTTAATTAATTATTTAATTAATATTTGGATTAATATTTAGATAAGAAGATTACGATAATATTTTAATTTTAAGAATAATTTTATTATGAGATACATACTTATACGGGTGAAAAAAAATTTGAATTTTATTTGTTTTATTTTTCTAATATACAATTGAATTATACATTGCTAAAAGGTGCCATTAATATATTTAATTATATATTTTTTATAATTTTTTATAATAAGAATATTTAAATTTATAGTTTTACCACATACTTTCATTAGTAAAAATACAGTAAACTTCTCTCTTAAATAAAGATATTTATTGGACAAAAATTCTTATATTTGCTTGATCTCTTATTTTCCATCATGGTTGTAATTATGTTGCCAAAAAAATTATTTTTAATAGAATTTTGAAAATTGATGGGACATTTATTAAGAAGAGAGGGACAACTTTATATGTTGTTAAGATAAGATTAAGATTCCATAACCAAGAAACTAATTAAACCCATCCACAGATATTAAAATATTTTTTAAATAGATGACTCAAATATTAAAATATTCCATAAGAGATGTATGACTCAAATTTAAATTGTCTCAGAAAAATACCTAAGAAAAGAAAACATCTTCTCTTACATGAAGAAACAAAACACATTATGGCAATGAGCCAAACTCATGAGTTTGTGTGACATGTTCATTTCTGGTCTCTTGTGGCAAATGGACGTCGGACAAACAATCCAGTTCTGGAAAGATAATTGGACAAGTCTCGGCACATTAGAACCTAAGACTATTGTCCAACAAAATATAAACAAGGAGGAAATAGTTGTTGAATTCCTCCTAAATGACAACACTTTGAACTTGAGTAAGCTCCATCGAGTCTTGAGCCTAGAAATGGCTAATAAAGTCTCACAAATTATAACACCCATTAACAAAATCATAGATAGGTTATACTAGAAAGTAGAAATCTAGCAAAAATGGGTAGTACTCAACTCACTCCATAATGAATTGGATTCACGACAATAAAGGACCATCGACCTTGAGTGGATTTGGAAATTGAATATCCCATCCAAAATTAAAAACTTCATTTGGAAAGTCGTTCGTAATGGTTTACCAACCAAAACGAGACTTGATGAAACCCATGTTGTAATTCCACAAGACTGCGTAGCTTGTGACAACCTGAATGAAGATACCTCCCACCTTTTATTAACATGCCCCCCACAAAGCAAATTTTGAAATCCATCAATGACAAGTGCGCTCACATAATTGATCAAACCAACCGCGATGGTAAAAAATCATACAAAATTCTCGAGGAAATTAGATCCAAAACCTCTAAAAACGAATTTGAATGGCTTTGCTTCTCTTGGTGGTCCATACTGTACTTCAAGAATTTGAAAGCTTTTAACAACAACAATAGTCAAACAAAAAATACCCAAACAAATATTTGTGAATTTGTACAAAAACAGAAACATGATTGGGATAGCGTGAACTCGAATACAAAAGTCACCTACCCACCACGCCTTACAAGCGGGATTACTTACAAAAACAGAAACATGATTGGGATAGCGTGAACTCGAATATTTGTGAATTTGTTGCTGACTACATTGCTCGATCGTTTCGTCATGTCTCGTTGCTCGATCGTTTTGTCATGTCTCGTTTGTCCCTCTTGCAGCTTACTCAAGTCTTTGGGACCTCATCCGTTTGGATGCCCTAGGTTGGCCCTGCTCCTGTGAGTAAGGCCTACCTAATCACTTTACCAAAAAAAAATTTAAGGGTACTGACGTATAATGAAACCATTGATTTGTAATTCAACCTTGAAATCTTACCAAATTCACCGATATAGTTGAAGGAAAATTCCACGGGAACCCAATCGGGATAAAATTGATGCAGAATCTATTCTTTAGGCATAATTCATTGTGCACCAAAAATTGCGGACTTAACAAGGAACAGAACTAGTTTCATTTGTCTGGAGATGAGATGAATCAGGAAAGGATCTTATTCTTAAACTACACAGATCAACCAGCATATAGCATCCGGTAACCAGTAACAGCTCCAAGTAACGTTTGAGTTAAGTGATGGTTACTATTTAACTGTACTCAAGCAGAAGAGTCCAAAGTTCCAAATGAGCAAGAGCTATTAAAAGAAGTATTAATTTCATTCTGTTGTACAAATATTGAATCTCAAGCTTCTAGAGACCTAAACGACTTCCTAACACTCCGAAGAACACTCCACATGAAGGTCGATACAATGAAGAGGAGAATTCCCGTTACAACGGCATACTTGAGGCCAAGATTCACAAGCAGATTCACCAACAGACCAGCAAGCACAACACCAAAGAAGTTGGCTGACACAGCAGACCAAAAAGGCATGTCTAGAATAGAAGCAATGATTGCACCTGTCCAGGCTCCAGTGCCCGGAAATGGCACCGCCACAAACAGCATCAAACCCAGCCACTGGAACTCCTCGATGGGACCCGCTTTCTCCTTGGCATTCTTGAATACCATGTCCAGTAACCGAGATACAGTACCGCTCTTTGTGGACACATAGTTTGCAAGCTTCTTTAGGTAGAGAACAATCAAGGGAACTGGAACCATGTTCCTACACACAGTTTGACAACTTGATTTGAATTACAGGCTTTGGCAAGGTAGTACAATTAATCATATGTTCAATCAGCAAGCATAAGATAAAAGTGCAAGTGCTATAATGTATGGCAGTATGTTGCATTTGATTGAAAATTCAGGGTTTAAGCATGAATTACTTAAACAAAGGGATACAAATAGTTGAGCAGACTTAATAATTTAGGGAAGTCCTACTTTTAGTGAAGTAGAGTGCTTTTACAATCAACCAATGACAATGCTATCATTTATGGCAGTGAAAGCACGGCAGTTGGATAGATTTAAACATCAGATTGTTGCAATTAGTTGAAATCAGGGTTTAAACATGAAATAGTGCCAAAAATATTTCAACAAAGGGACAGAAATAGTTGAAATCAGGGTTAGTTTAGGGAATGTAGAACAAACCCTAGAATAGACAAGACGGTGAGATGAATAGGGATGAGTTTCATCCAATAACCAACGGGAATGGCGCCGCGGAGCTCAATCACGGGAAGCGTGGCCAAGGAGAAGACAATCGCCTCATTAGGCCAGCCGGAGCTCCGGAGTGCGCCGGCAACCTTGACGCCGAAACTTGAAGCTTTTATGGAATCGGCGGCGGCGGCCTTGGCGTCCTTCGAGAATGCGAAGAGGGCGAGGGAGGCGGAAGCCCAGAGGAGGACCAAGAAGATAGTTTTCAAGGGCCTATCTTCTTCGAAACGCGAAAAATCTTCTTCGCCGGAGATTTCATTCCGGGAGGCGCCAGGAGGAGGCGGTTGGGGGATGAAGCGATGGAGAAGGGAGATGGGGCGCGTTAGAAGGGCGGAGTCTGGGAAGGTGACGGTGGTGGGAGAGGACTGAAACGGTGATGGAAGCCATTGATGCAAGGACAAATTGGAGAGTCAAAGAGGCATGGCTGATGGATGAAGAGTTACTGTTACTGTGCTCCAGCCGAATAAGTCACGCCTAGACTCTTGAATTTTCACTACTTTTCATTTTTATCTTCTTTTTTATTTTGATTCCAAATTAATTCGTAGACTGATCATGTTTTTTTATTCATAAGAAAAATCTTAGGATTTGCTTATAGTTCCATACTAAAAGTATTTTTTAGATAATATTTATATTTTAAAATCTGTGAAAAATAATTATATTTTACATATTTCAAGATAAATAGTAATAGTATTGGTATAAAAATTCAAAAGTTATTTTTATGTAATTATTTAATATAATTTTTTTTTGCTACTAAAATTTTTTTAATATCGTAATTACATAAAGTTGGATGGGAGTCTACCAACTAACTGAGCTCCGACACCCTTATTCAAGGCAAAACACAAACGCTGAAAAATAAAGAAGCGAATATTAACGTTAGTTGTATTACTATGAGCAGCCTGCGAGACCCCAGACAAAATCTCAAGGGCATCACACCCTAGCTCTCCTAGCATAGGTTAACCAAAAATATTTTCCAACAGAAAATAAATAGGCACTCGAAACAAATTACATATATGTTCGAGCATCATCCTTATCAATCTTGATTCATTTCAGAACAAAAGATGTGGTAGAAACCAACGAGCGACTTAAAGGACACGATATGATGTGGATTTTTAGATCCATTGTAAAACATCGATTCTTCTGTTGCGACTGAATTCTATCTTCATAGATTTTCCTGGTGATGTTCGTGTTTTTAGTGTAGTTTTAAGTGTCTTTCTTAGGTTGTCTAGTTTAGTTTTAGTAAGTTTTAGAGTTAGTTTTGTGTGTTTTTGGACAAGCTTGCATATTTTGTGAAAAGTATGGAAGCTACTCCATTTTGTGTCTTTTTGTAGGTTTTTGAAGTGAAAAGGAGCATATCTAAGTGAAACTAAAGTGAAGTGGTGGAGGGCGGAATACTTAGAAGAAGAGAAGGAAGAATGCATGTTGAAGATCAAGGAAAAGTTCAAGTAAAGCCATGGAAAGAGTGCAAAAGAGTCAAAATAGAGAGCTCGTTACCGACCTGTGAGGGTTGGTCCCGAGCTGTGCATCAGAGTTTTTGCCAAGGGATTCAGCAAGTGTCTACCGACCCTGTGCAGGTCTTTAACGAGGTGACCTGTGTCAGTAGAGCGCAACCGACTTTTGGGATTTATGTAATATCCCTCATTTTTTATAAAGGGTAAAAATGTAATTTTAAATTTTCCTTTAATATAATAAAATATTTCCATAATCTATTTCTTAAAGTTATAATGTTATAACATTTTAAATGTTATAAGGTTGGTTTATAAGTTTAAGACCATATTAAAGGTTACAAAAATTATTGTCTCGTATTATAAATATTAATTATGAACCATAAGAATTATGGTTTTATGATTATTATAATATGATAAAATATAACTATTAATAATATGTGTCTTATTTATTAGGTAAAATTGTAAAAGAATAATTATGAGTAACAAAACATAAGAAGTGTTGTAATAATATTTCTAAAACTTATATAAATATTTTAAAGATAAAGCTTAAGCGAATAATATAGATTAAAGTTTATATGATGTTATTTGAAGTACAAACTACAAAGGTTAAGATGGAAGGGTATTTTTATCACTTTTATAAAACTAGAGGGTGATGATACCCAAAACTGTAGAAGCAAAAAGTGGGCCCAGAAGGGCCCCCATAAGCAAACTAGGGACCCACATCCATGCCCGATTATTTAAAAACAAAACTCCCAACAAATGCGAGGTTTCTCGAACATCCCGGAACGGTTACCGACTCTACTAATACGTCCGCCCACTCGAACTAATCACAAGCGACCTCACTCCCGAACCAATCACCAGCAACCTCACTCCCAAGCCAATCACAGGTGACCTCACTCATGGACCAATCAAAAACCCTTATTTCGAGTATCCCACATCGAACATTGGCCTAAACTCAGCCCCCAATTCTCTATAAATAGAGAAGAACCTCGTAAGAAGAAGGGGTCGAAAAACCACTTGAACTCAAGAACCCTCTTGTTTGTTAAAGATCGACGTGATAGGAATATCGTCAAAAGACCTCGCTACAGATAAGAGAAGTCCACAAAAAGACTCCAAGTCATACAAAGACCTCGCCCACACTAAAGACCTAACTACAAAATCTCACAAAGCTCTCTACACCACGTACCCAAAACTACCTCGCCCTAGAGTCAACCTCGCAACATTTAGGTTTGATCTCGGAACCTCGTAGGAGGTCTAGGTGTAATTCTCAAAGTTGTTCATCAGCCTCGTAGGTTTGTAACCTCGTTATTTGGGAGAAAATCATAAATAAAGGAGCAAGTGTTTGCACTCAAATATAATAATCTTATTTCTTGTCTCGTAGCGTAACTGTTATTTCGGGTTTTATCATCGGCGCCGTCTGTGGGAACCTCTTCATCCTAAGCAGCTTCCCATTTTAGTGCAAACCTTGATTCCTAAAACCCCCTCAAAATGGCTTGTCCACACAATTTCTTCCCCCAACATCCCGACAATATGGACGAGACCCCTCCATGGGCGACGGCAGGTCCGTCGGGATACCCTTTTGTGGTCCCGCCAGACTGGACGTACAACATCCCACAAAACCCATACCCGTTCCAGGGGTACGAACAGGGTGGCGCCCCTTTCAACCAGTATCCCTATCTGGGGTACGAGCAGTACCAATAGGGCCAAGCTCCCCCATACGTCCCGATTCCTCCCCAGGGGCAACCTCACTCCGAGTACGTGCCCGCATATGTCCCGGGCTACATGCCGGGGCAGGAGGCGCCCACGAACGGATCTACCACGGAGAGGCCCTCCCGAGATCCGATGCAGATCTCGCGATCCCGTTCGCGACGTACAGAAAGGCGCGACATGGAGCTGTCCGAGACGGCGGCAAGCGCGCCACGCCCTCTAGCGAGGTCAAAGTCGAAGTCTGCTCGCCCATCCGTCGAGAGTGGGTACAAGAATCCCTTCATACCCGAGATCCAAGAGGCACACATGCCCAAAGGCTTCCATTGGCCACAAATGGGACTTTACGACGGCACGGCTGACCCCGAGGACCACATAAAACACTACGCCGTCCAGATGAACGTCAACTCTTACAATGACGCCATTTGCTGTCGGATCTTTCCGACCACTCTGGACAAGGCGGCAATGACGTGGTTCACCAACCTTAAGGTCGAGTCGATAGCCTCGTTTTCCCAGCTATGTGAGTCCTTCGTCGGGCACTTCAACGGCTCGAGAAAGCGCAAGAAGAACATGCGCGATCTCCGTGGCACCGAGCAGGAGGAAAACGAGAAGCTGGGTACCGTTTTTACGAGGTTCACCACCGCGGTCGTTGAGATCGCGTAAATCGACGAGGCCTCGGTACGCGACATCCTCATGGGCAACCTTCGCCAGGGGGATTTCAAATGTCGCATTTTTCTCAAAAATCCGACCACATATGAGAGCCTGTGTGCTCGGATCACGGCGCAGGTCTACGCCAAGGACGCTGCCAGCCAGAGCTCGCGACCGAGGACCGACAAGGAAATCGTGACCGAGGCTAAGGGAAAGGCTAAAGCGGCTGCGCCGGCCGCGAGGGACGCGTACATGACGCAAACTCACGACCGGCGTGCCGATTACAAAAGCAACAACAACAACAAAAGCAACAACAATAACAGAGGCAACAACGACAATAGAAACAACAACCGCTACGACAATCGTGGCGGTGGTGGTTGGAGCTGCTTCGGCGGGAAGCCACGAGGTTACAAAGGCAAAGGTGGCCCCGCCTACAACCCAAACGAGAAAAAGCGCGCCAACCCCGCGTCGGGGGCTAACCTCGTGCAGCAGGAACCAACCCGGCCCCGACCAAGTAACACGGAGCACCAGGCTCCGGCGAGGCAGTCGCGCTCCGGGCAAACCGCGGCGCCCGATGGGTACATCAACACCATCTCGGGCGGACCTTCGCTGGCGGGCTCGAGCCAGGCGGAAAGAAAATGATACGCGAGGGCAAGTCACCATGAGCCCTCGGTATACAGCGTGACACAAACCTCACGATCCCACGTGGGTATGGCCTTCACAACAGAGGACGCCGAAGGGCTCCATTTGCCCCACTCCGACCCCTTGGTGATACACGCTCAGTTGGGCTCGAAAATAGTGAAGCGAATACTGGTGGACACGGGTTCCTCCGTGGACATCATGTATTTTGGCGCTTTTGAGCAGCTAGGGATCTCCGCGACATCCTTGAGGCCCTACGCTGGGAAGCTCACCTCTTTCTCGGGAAACGAGGTCGATGTCGCTGGTCTCATAGACCTGTGGATGACCCTCGGTACTGGCCCGACAACGAGAACCGAGGTAATAGAGTTTACGGTGGTGCACCTGCCCTCGGCCTACAACGCAATCATCGGGAGAGTCTCCTTGATGAAATTCCAGGCGGTGGTCTCCATCTACCACCTAAAAATGAAGTTCCCCACCAACATGGGTGTCGGAGAGGTGAAAGGCAACCAAGAAGAGGGCCGCGTCTGCTACATGACCTAGGCTAAGAAAAAATGCTCTGTGTTCATGGTAGAGACTTCGGGTGAAGCAGACCTCGAGGTCCGGGATTTCACAATACCCACTCCCGAGGCAGAAAGAAGGGTGATTACCCCCTTCGGGAATAAATCAGAAAAGATCTACCTCAGGGGTTGCCTTACTGGGAATGCAGCAACGTCACTAGAAGCCCTGCTTGCTGGGTCCCGCGACGTGTTCGCCTGGACTGCAAAAGATCTCCGAGGTGTGCCTCGGACCCTGGCCCAGCACTCCCTGAACATCGACGTCGCCATTCGTCTTGTGGTGCAGTGACGAAGAAAAATGAACGAAGAAAGGGCAACTTCCGCAAATGAAGAGGTGGCCAAGCTGCTGGCCGCAGATTTCATACGCGAAGTCCAATATCCGAAATGGCTGTCCAATGTCGTCTTGGTCAAAAAGGCCAGCGGCAAGTGGCGGATGTGTGTAGACTTCAAAGACCTCAACAAGGCATGCCCCAAAGACAGCTACCCCCTGCCCTCGATCGACGCACTTGTAGATTCGACCGCTGGGCATGAGGTCTTGAGTTTCCTCGACGCCTACTCGGGGTACAACCAGATCTCGATGAATCCCCGTGACGAGGAAGAGACATCCTTTATAACTCAGCGGGGGACATACTGTTATAAGGTCATGCCGTTTGGCCTCAAGAACGCGGGAGCCACATTCCAACGCCTCGTCGATCGGGTTTTTAAAGATCACCTGGACAGGAACGTATCCGCCTACGTCGACGACATCGTGGTACGGAGCAAAGGCCCCGAGGAGCACCTGGCTGACCTCGTCGAGGTTTTCACCACCCTCGGACACCACCAGTTCAGCCTGAACCCCGAGAAGTGCGTTTTTGGCGTGTCCTCGGGGAAGTTTTTGGGATTCATGATCAGCGAGCACGAGATCGACGTCAACCCCGCCAAAATAGAATCTATCCTCGCAATGAGGTCTCCCCGATCTCGTACCGAGGTACAAAGACTCAACGACGCTGTAAACTACTTGGGGAGGTTTTGCTCCCGCCTAGCAGACAAGTCCCTCCCATTCTTCGCCGCCCTCAAAAAGAACGACAAGTTCGTCTGGGACGAAAGACTCGAGACAGCCTTCTCTGAGTTAAAAATCTTCCTCACCAAGCTCCCCACCTTGTCACCTCCACGCGCGGGCGAAGATTTGCAACTGTATGTGGCGGTGAGTCCCGAGACCGTCAGCGCGGTGCTCACAAGAGAGGCCATGCACCCGGTATACTTTGTGAGCCGCGTTCTCTAGCCCGCGGAGCAGAGATACTCCCCGACAGAGAAGATGGCGCTGGCTGTAGTGACCGCCGCAAGGTGACTACGCCCATACTTCCACGCACATCCCATCCAGGTTCTTTCGGACCTCCCACTTCGTCAGATTCTGCATCAGCCTGCTCTCTCCGGACGTATGACCAAGTGGGCCATCGAGTTCTCCGAGTTCGATATCAATTATCTTCCGAGAACCGCGATGAAGGGACAAGCCCTCGCCGACTTTATGGTGGAGGTCACCTTCCCCGAGACAGACACAAGCTCGGACGAATGGAAAGTGTTCGTTGACGGCTCACGATGTGACGCCGGTGGCGGGGCCGGGGTGTTCCTCGTTGGCCCCTCAATCGAGACGGAGTATGCTCTCAACTTTGCCTTTGATGCCACCAACAACGACGCCGAGTATGAGGCCATGATCGCCGGGATCGAGATGGCGCTACTCAACGGAGCCCGCAAAATCAGGGTCTACACAGATTCCGAATTGGTGGCGCGACAACTCAACGGCCAATACGACACCAGAACAGGTTTTCTGCCCGCTTACCGAGCAAAAGTCAAGGCCTTGGTCTCATGCCTAGAAACCTTCGCGGTGGAGTCAATCCCGCGAACCTCAAACACAAAGGCGGATGCCCTCGCCAGGTTAGGCTCCGCGCTTCCCTTGGATGTGGGGAACCGCGTAATGGTGGAGAGAAAGCTCTCGCGAAGTGTCGATAGCGAGGTCATGTCCATAAGGACCGAGGACTGGAGGTCCCCGGTAACGAGGTACATACAAAGCGGCATCCTCCCAGAGGACCCCGCGCTGGCCAGAAAACTAAAGATGCAAGCTGCCCGCTACTGCGTCGTCGGCGACCAGCTTTACCGCCGAGGCTACGCTGAACCCAACCTGTTGTGCATACCGCCCGAGGCCACGGACCACGTCCTCTACGAGGCCCACGAGGGAGTTTGTGGGGGACACCCGGGGTGGAGATCTCTGGCACACAAAATCGTCCACTTGGGGTACTTCTGGCCCACTCTCCGACAAGACGCAAAAGCTTACGTCCAAAAATGCGTCGGATGCCAGAAACACGGGAACGTCCAGCACACCCCAACGGCTCCCCTCCGCAGCATTCACGCGCCATGCCCATTCGCAATGTGGGGAATGGACATTTTAGGCCCTTTTCCTAAAGCTGCTGGCCAAGTGCAATACATCTTGGTCATCGTGGACTACTTCACGAAGTGGATCGAAGCACAAGCAATGGCAAAAATCACCGGGGCAAAGGTCTGTGAGTTCCTGTGGAAAAACCTCGTCTGCCGTTTCGGTGTCCCCATGACAATCATGACCGACCATGGCCCCCAATTCGACTGCGAAGAAACTCGGACTTTCTGCTTTGAGCTGGGCATCAACCTCAAATTTTCCTCCGTAGCTCATCCCCAGTCCAATGGCCAGGTAGAAAACGTTAATGCCCGCATCTTGACAAACCTCAAAAAGCGCCTGGGCATGGCATAGGGCCGCTGGGCCGAATTACTTCCACTCGTTCTCTGGACGTATCGCACGACCTCGCGCCGCGCAACGGGCGAGACCCCCTTCGCTCTTACCTACGGGGCGGAAGCCCTCGTTCCCGTAGAAACCCTAATTCCATCAGCAAGGGTGTACAACTTCGACGAAAAAGAAAACGAGGCCAACCTCAAAATCGAACTGCAGTTCCGAGACGAAATCCGCGAGGTAGCAGACCTGCGCTCTAGGGAATACAAGCGACGTGTCGCCGTATACCACGACAAAAAGGTCAGGCCTCGCCTCTTGGCCACGGGAAACCTCGTGCTAAGACGCACCGAAGGAGGAAAAATGGACCCTAACTGGGAAGGACCCTACATGCTCGGAGAAGAAGTCGCGCCCGGGGCTTTCAAACTCAGGGACGACGAGGGGCGCACACTGAGCAAAACGTGGAACGTCGCACGACTCAAAAATATTACATGTAGAAACTTGAAACCCTGTTGTTCCTCACAGTTGGTAAATAAAGGATTGCAGGCTTTTCTAAAAACGCTCCCTCGTTGAAAAATTCCACCCCTCGCTTCACGCTTGGGGTTGGAGAATCTCGTTTGGAAAAAAGTTCCACCCCTCGCTTCCCGCTTGGGGTTGGAGAATCTCGTTCAAAAGAAATTCCACCCCTCGCTTCACGCTTGGGGTTGGAGAATCTCGTTTGGAAAAAAGTTCCACCCCTCGCTTCCCGCTTGGGGTTGGAGAATCTCGTTCAAAAGAAATTCCACCCCTCGCTTCACGCTTGGGGTTGGAGAATCTCGTTTGGAAAAAAGTTCCACCCCTCGCTTCCCGCTTGGGGTTGGAGAATCTCGTTCAAAAGAAATTCCACCCCTCGCTTCCCGCTTGGGGTTGGAGAATCTCACTGGAAAAATTCCACCCCTCGCTTCACGCTTGGGGTCGGAGAATCTCGTTTGGAAAAAAGTTCCACCCCTCGCTTCCCACTTGGGGTTGGAGAATCTCGTTTGAAAGAAATTCCACCCCTCGCTTCACGCTTGGGGTTGGAGAATCTCGCTTGAAAGAAATTCCACCCCTCGCTTCACGCTTGGGGTTGGAGAAATCTCGCTTGAAAGAAATTCCACCCCTCGCTTCACGCTTGGGGTTGGAGAATCTCGTTTTAAAAAAAAAAATTCCACCCCTTGCTTCGCGCTTAGGGTTGGAGGACCTCGTTTGAAAGAAATTCCACCCCTCGCCTCCCGCTTGGGATACTAGCGAGGTTCGTGGACCCCCTAAGACGCCAGGATTCGCGTACGGCTATTTTTTAGGACGGAACGAACTTCCAAAACAAACAAGGTCCGAACAGAGGCTCACGACCTCGTCGCAGGACTACAACACCTGGTGTGCTCTGAGCCCCACAAAAGATGTGACGCTCGCACCATGGGGTTGGATGGATAAGGACTGGCATATGCAAGAAAGTCTAAAGCAAACAAGCATAGGAAAAGAAAGTGACAAAGCTGATAAAAGTAAAAACAGGTGTTTCGATTACAGACCCCGTAGGGTCACCCAAACAAAAAAAAAGAAGAAAGATGTTTTAATTACAAACCCCGTAGGGCCACCAGAGAAAAGTTCTTCATTTCTTCGAGGTTTCAGCCTCGGGACCGGTAAGATCGATGGTTTTGGGAGATTCGGCGGAGGTAGCCGAGGCTTCAGCAGGAGCAGGTCCAGCAGGAACAGGGGCAGCGGAGGCAAGAGGCGCGGGCGCACCAGTCGTGGGCTGAGGTCCCGTGGAGGTTAACTCCGGGTTCCCTCCAATGGGCTCTACCTCGGGAGGCGCGGTGCTGGACACAGTCCCGTCCTCGTTGAGGAAGAACTCACATTCCCCCTCGGGATCCTTCGACCCTAGCTCCCCCATGGTTTCGTTGTAGTTGGGGTTGAAGAAGACGATCTGGGGGTCGAGGTGCCCATACTTGGCCACCGCCTGTTTTACGCCCATGCGGACCGCCTGGTGGAACATTGTCCTCACGCTCTCCACCAGCTTCGCCTTGTACTCCTCCGAGTCCACGTACTTGGGACCCGCGGTCTCGACCTTCTTGTTAAGCTCAGCAATGCGCCCCTCGAGGCGCCTGATCTCCTCCTCGGCCCTCAGAAACTCCGCTTCCTTCGCCTTGAAAAACTCATGCTCGGCGGAGAGCTTGCCTCGAAGTCCTTCAACCTCTCCCCGCAGAACCTCGGCCTCACCCCTCGCCCTCTTCTCCCCCTCCCTCGCCGCCTTTACCTCCTCCCTCGTTGCGGCCTCCGCGGCCTCTACCCGCTTCTTGGCCGCAGCCTCCGCGGCTTTGGACGACTCCGCGACCTCGGCCAGCTCCTTGGCCTGTCGCTCGCACACCTCGCTACGGGCCCGAAGCGCCGCCTCCATCTTGTCCATCCTCGAATGAAGTAGGACGATGCGACTTCGGTTGTAATTATCAAAAAAGGTGTATTGCCAGTTCACAGAAGGATGAGAAAAGAAACAAGAAAGAGACAAGAATTAAACACACAAAGACAAAAAAAGAGAAGAAGAGCTTACCATGGCCGAGTACCGAGCGGCCTCATCGTCAAGCGCCGCCTCGGTGAGGTTGTTGGCCCACGCGACCTCCTCCTTGTAATCCCCCCGAGCCCAATCCAACGGGGCCCCTCTGATGGGTCCAAGGCAGTGAAACCTGGCAGGGTGGGGGCCTGTATCCCCGCGGCTTCGCCCCTCGAAGTTGAAGGCAGGAATGAGTTCCAGATCCCGCGAGCTTCGTTGGTGGTCGCCCGACCGGGGTTTCTTTTTCTTCTCGGGGGACGACCCCGCTTCCTTCCTCTTCCGCCCGGCCTTGTCGTCGGAAGCCCGGGGTGGATGGGTGGTCCCCTTCGTGGTGGCCCCTTTTGAAGGAACCACATCAGGCCTTTTTTCCCCTTGGGGCGGCCTCGTGACGTCCCACTGCGACGCCCTCGAGACGTTCCCCTTGGGCAGGGATCCCCCTGCGCGGCCGTTGGCGGGACAGGTCCCGGCTGTGTTGTACCTGTCCTCGCCTGCGAGCTCGGCTGCGAGCTCGGCTCGTTGATTGAAATCCCCTTGGGGACCCGGGGAGCAGGGGCCTTAGAAGTAGACGTCATAGGCTGTTTTCCCTTCGACGTCGTGGTAAGAGCGTGCAAAAAATCCACTGTCAAGAAAGGAGTAAAAAGAAAACAGCTGGTTAAGACGAGGTCAGAAACGAATAAAACGAGGTGTATAACCCCGCAAACATACAAGTAAAAAGAAAACAGCGGGTTAAGACGAGGTCAGAAACGAATAAAACGAGGTGT
Organism: Fallopia convolvulus; assembly: GCA_964016875.1. Classification (NCBI taxonomy): domain Eukaryota; kingdom Viridiplantae; phylum Streptophyta; class Magnoliopsida; order Caryophyllales; family Polygonaceae; genus Fallopia; species Fallopia convolvulus. The sequence goes on along the minus strand of OZ024720.1, from coordinate 25,023,290 downwards.
ATAACCCCGCAAACATACAAGTAAAAAGAAAACAGCGGGTTAAGACGAGGTCAGAAACGAATAAAACGAGGTGTATAACCCCGCAAACATACAAGTAAAAAGAAAACAGCAGGTTAAGACGAGGTCAGAAACGAATGAAACGAGGTGTATAACCCCGCAAAAATACAAGGAAAAAGAAAACAATCAGGGAAATAGTGATAATAAAATACCCTCTCCGCCCTCGCGAGGAGGGAAACTGAGGCTCAGCCCGGCCCGCTCCAGCCGGTCCTGAGAAAGGTAGCGCTCGTATGGCGCCTGGTACGCTGTGGCGTACTTGGCCTTGAACGCCTGGAACTCGGCGACCTTGTACGGGCACACGCATCTCTCGTAGTTACCCGGTGCCATAGGAAAGTTAAGGTATCTCCTGCTGAGGTCTCGAACCAAAAAGCATTTAGGTTTCCACGTCCCGACATTCGACTGGGTCGTAATGATCTTAACGTTCGGTGTGCTGAGGTTGACCAGGGAACAGCGAGGCTCTCTCCTCGCCAAGACTAACGCCGACAGATCGCTGAGGTTCGGCTCGTCCATAAGCTCGCGACTTCGAATTGTGTAAGCACACAACAACCGCCAAGCGTTCGGGAACAACTGAGCAGGGTAGACACCCATGGCCCACAAGAAATCAACGATGTGCTGGGCCAAGGGAAGCCTAAGGCCCGCTTGGAGACTGACGAGGTTCACAACCGCACAACCCTCGTAGGACGCCAGGGGTCGCCCCTCCTCCTCTGGCAGTTCCAGCTCGACCCCCTCGGGCCAGGGGAAATCTTTAGCTATATCCGCGAGGTCGTCCAGCGTCAAATCGGTGGCCACCCCCTCGGACAGGTAAGCCTCGGGAGTGCTCGGACTCATAGGGATCCGTTCTCTGAGGATGACGGGAATGCCGGACACAGCGTCGGTAATATAGGCCTCGGGGAAGCTCGACGGCACATACGCGGTCGAAGCTGAGGCAATCGCTGCGTCCAACCTCACCTCGACCTCAGCGGCGGTCACATCAGGAGAAGAAGAGGAAGCCATTTCAACACCAGAATATATGCGCAGGCGGGGGAAGTATGAATTGATCGAAACAGCAGAGTCACTGGATGAGGGCTCGCTGAAGAGCAACGAAGGAGAACTTGGGTTCTGAGAATCACTAGGCTCTACACTTCCTACGGACTCGGAGACCTCCTGATAGAAACTCTCTTCAAAATTGAAGACAAAGTCGGGCGGTGGGCTCGCAGAGGCTCTCCTAGGCATGAAAAGACAACGTCCAGGCCGCGAAAAGCTAGCACCTGGAAAAGAAAAGGTCAATAAGGCACTAAAGGCAAGGCAACCAAAGAGAAAAACACGAAGTCATGACCCCGTGAAAGAAGGAAAAGCGAGGTCAAAACCCGAGATCGAAGAACGAGATCACGACCCCAGGAAAGAAGGAAGGACGAGGTCGAACCCAAGATCAAAGCACAAAGATCATAACCTCGAAAAGAAAAGAGCACGAGGTCATAACCTCGAAAAGGAAAAAGCACAAAGATCATAACCTCGAGAAGAAAAAAGCACAAAGATCATAACCTCGAAAAGAAAAGAGCACGAGGTCATAACCTCGAAAAGGAAAAAGCACAAAGATCATAACCTCGAGAAGAAAAGAGCACGAGGTCATAACCTCGAAAAGGAAAAAGCGCGAGATCATAACCTCGGGAGAAAATGGGCACGAGGTCGCAACCTGAAAGGGACAAAGCAACGCGAGGTCATAAAAGGAAAGGCCACGTGGCATCCTACGGGCTACTCTGACAGGATAGGACGGCAAAGAAGAATTTGAAGCGCCAAAAGAAAGGAAAGAGAAAGAAGGCCAACCAACGGTGGAAGCCAGCGGTGGAAGCCCAAACGTCCCGTCAAACAGACATCATGACGTTTGGGCTCCCGAGGGTTTTTGAAATTCGAAAAGTGGTGGGCGGAGGAACAGAAGCTCAACCGTCACCCCAAGCAGAAAAGAGAGGGAGAGAGAAGCAATAAACCCAAAAACCCAGCGGTACCCTCACGACGATAACCGCCCCCCACCACTGTCTCACCACCGTCTCACCACCGCCTCACCACCGCCTCACCACCGCAACACCGCCCCCAGAACGTAACACAAAAAAAAGAGGGGAGAAATGCAGAACGAAAAGAAAGGAGAGGAAACGCAAAAAACCAAGGGGAGACAAGGGCACTACGGAACAAAAACCACACCCAACGCCGCCGCGCAGACAACAAAGAAGCACCCAGAAATCACCAAACACCCACCCAGATGCAAAACGAAACGAAGAAAGGACGAAGAAACACCCAGAAATCACAAACACCCACCCAGATGCAAAACGAAACGAAGAAGGAGCAAAGAAAAATAACAAAGGCCAAACGCCAAGAAACACACAACCCTGCCGCCGCCGCTTCGCAACCATGACACCGGCGCGAAGCGCCGGGCGACACACCGTCGCCCTTACAAAACACGAGGCAAAAGGCGAGCAAAGGAAGAATCGCAGGCAAAAAATACCAAAAGACAGGAGAAAGAAGATCGAGAACTTACTTGTTTAAAGGTCGACGAACGGGAGGCGGTGGCACAACTGGCGAACGACAAGAAGCTCGTCGGAAACCGCCTGGAGAAACCGCTCAGAAGAAACCGAAGAGATAAAGAGAGAGAAGGAGCGAAAATATTGGAGAGAGAAGATGAGGGGGAGGCGTGAGAGATACGCCCTTATATAGAGCAGATTTGGGCCTCCCCCACTCCCGAAAGGCTTCTTAAAAACCTGTCTCACCTGGACGGCCCACTAAGCAAAGTATGGCGAAAAGGCCCAAGAGTCTTCATCCGCGCAAAACAAAAAGAGAACCTATGTACAGAGCCTCACACCTCGCAAAGTGCCCTCCCAACCTCGAGAACGTCATAAACCTCGCATCTCGCGGATCCAGGGAACTTATGCCCTGCGACCCTCGGGGCGAGGCCCCCAGGCCATGGGGTTGTGATGATACCCAAAACAGTAGAAGCAAAAAGTGGGCCCAGAAGGGCCCCCATAAGCAAACCAGGGACCCACATCATGCCCAGTTATTTAAAAACGAAACTCCCAACAGATGCGAGGTTTCTCGAACATCCCGGAACGAGGTCTCGACCTCGTTACCGACTCTACTAATGCGTCCGCCCGCTCGAACCAATCACAAGTGACCTCACTCCCGAACCAATCACCGACAACCTCACTCCCAAGCCAATCACAGGTGACCTCACTCATGGACCAATCAAAAACCCTTATTTCGAGTATCCCACATCGAACATTGGCCTAAACTCATCCCCCCAATCCCCTATAAATAGAGAAGAACCTCGTAGGAAGAAGGGGTCGAAAAACCACTTGAACTCAAGAACCCTCTTGTTTGTTAAAGATCGACGTGATAGGAATACCGTCCAAAGACCTGGCTACAGATAAGAGAAGTCCACGAAAAAACTCCAAGTCATACAAAGACCTCTCCCACACTAAAGACCTCGCTACAAAATCTCACAAAGCTCTCTACACCACGTACCCAAATCTACCTCGCCCCAGAGCCAACCTCGCAACATTTAGGTTTGATCTCGGAACCTCGTAGGAGGTCTAGGTGTAATTCTTAAAGTTGTTCATCAGCCTCGTAGGTTTGTAACCTCGTTATTCGGGAAAAAATCATAAATAAAGGAGCAAGTGTTTGCACTCAAATATAATAATCTTATTTCTTGTCTCGTAGCGTAGCCGTTACTTCGGGTTTCATCAAGTACTATAGATTTCTCTAAGGCTTATTGGAAGTGTTAATTATATAGATTTCTTCAAGTTACTGCTATTTAAGTGTCAATGCTTTTCAAAAAAAAGAGGAAGAAAGATGTGCAAATGCCCCATCCCCAAACCAAAATTGAAGCATGTTAGAATATGTCCATCCCACATCTTATTAGCCCAGCGGTGTTCCATCCTAAAACCAATTGTTAATAGGAGGAGTAATCCGCTGATGTATATATTAGTCCTATTTACTCCCAACTTTCAAATGTGGGATGGACATATTCTAACACGCCTCCGCAAGTGCAATTAGGGGAATTGGCCCAATTGACGCTTGACAACACAACGATATGGGCCCAGGATCGAGAGAGGTTGTTAGGCAGATTTCTCTGATATCATATTAGCACAACGGGGTTCCATCCTAAAACCAATTGGCGATAGGATGAGTAATCCGTTGAGTTATATATTAGTTCAATTTAGGTTTGATCTCGGAACCTCGCAACATTTAGGTTTGATCTCGGAACCTCGTAGGAGGTCTAGGTGTAATTCTCAAAGTTGTTCATCAGCCTCGTAGGTTTGTAACCTCTTTATTTGGGAGAAAATCATAAATAAAGGAGCAAGTGTTTGCACTCAAATATAATAATCTTATTTCTTGTCTCGTAGCGTAGCTGTTATTTCGGGTTTCATCAGAGGGGTTGTTTGTGTAATTAAAACAAAAGGGATTAAACCCGTCATGCTTCATCTTCAACCTTTGGTTCGAAACTTCAAATGGCCATAACTTCTTCATTTCTTAACGGATTTTCGATCCGAAAGATGTTCTGGAAAGCCCATGACATTCTCTATCAAAACCCTCAATCAATTGTTCGAAACAATACGATTTTTGGGGGTCGAAATTCTGTTCTTGAATGTGACCTAAAATGGCTAAGTGGATCGTTATTGCTTTAATTCAATCAATTGGGGATGTGGATAAGTCGTGGAAAGATAAGAGCATGATTATTACGCAATTAGTTGGATTTATTCCGCCATTAATCTTGGGAAATTGAAGGGATTGGATAAGAACATCATAAAGAACACCTTTTGAAACAACAATTTTAGAATAACGTAACGATAAACCAAACGAGATCAAAGAGGTGATCTGGGTTTGGGGACTCACGATCAGAGCCCGATCGAAATTGGAGATGACGGCTCGTTGATTACGCAAGAGAAGGAAGAATTCAGAGATTTTCAGGATTGGAATTTTAGATTTGCAAATTGATAACGCGCATCAGGCACCTCTGACGTTTTTACAGAAATTGCAGAGCTACACGACAAAAGTTGTTAGCTGTCTAGAATGCCACGGAACAAACCGGGTTCTTTTAGGGAATTTAAAGGAACAACTAAACCGGATTAAAAACGGGTTGAAATTCTAAATAACTGAAATAACAGAGATTGCCACTAGAACATCAACAAATGGGAAATTCCTGTAACAATGCACCCTTCTTCAAATGATCCTTGTCCTCAAGGATCGAAAGTCGGGAATTTGGAGATGAAATCTGAGTAGAACTCCCAAGTGGCTTTGGAAATGGGCAGACCCCTCCATTTGATCAACACCTTTGTAGCCACAGCATTGCCTTTTTTTGCTATCTTCCGCTCGAGAATTGCTTCTGGTTCTTTGCTGTTACCCACGTCTGACATGAATTGTGGGAGTGGACTGATCGAGTCAAGTGGATTTGGGCAGAGTTTCAGTTGGTTGGCGTGAAATACATTGTGGATGGTTGACGAGGGTGGAAGATTGAGCTTGTAAGCCACTTTTCCTATTTTATCCAGCACCTGGCATGGACCATAAAACTTTGGGGAAAGTTTATGAGGTTGGCGAGATTTCATAGAGTTTTGTCGGTAAGGTTGTAATTTTAGATATACCCATGCTCCCAGGTTGAATTCTCTGAATGAACGGTGCTTGTCTGCATATTGTTTCATCCGGTTTTGTGACCTCATCAAGTGGAATTTAAGCATAGACATCACCTCCTCCCTTTTTATGAAGCTGCGATCAACCAACTGAGATGAGCTTTCGCCAGGAAGATATGGCATGTGCACGGGTGGTGAGTATCCATATAAGATCTCGAATGGGGATGTTTGAATGGCAGTGTGGAAATTGGTGTTGTACCACCATTCAGCTAGTGGAATCCACTTGCTCCAGGAAGATGGGGCATCTGAGCACATGCATCTCAAATAGGTCTCCAAGGTACGATTAGTAACCTCTGTTTGCCCGTCAGATTGAGGGTGGTATGCGGATGAAAAATTCAGGTCAACGCCCTGGATTCGGAATAACTCTTGCCAGATTTCGCTGAGGAAGATGGGATCTCTATCACTAACTATGGACAGTGGCATGCCATGTATCTTGAAGACATTGTTCATGTAAGCTTGAGCTACGGTTTCAGCTGTATAGGGATGAGAAAGAGTGATAAAGTGTGCGTACTTACTCATCCTATCCACAATCACCAAGATGGTGTGTTTGCCATGGGAGGGGGCAGCCCGTCTATGAAGTCCATACTAATAGATTCCCACACTCCGTTAGGTATAGGAAGAGGATTGAGGAGGCCCGGAGCAGCTGCTGAATCAGATTTGAATCTCTGGCAAATTTGGCAGTTTCTAACATAAATTTGGACCTCTTTAGCTAACCCTGGCCAGTAGAAAAGTGCCTTTACTCTGTGTAAGGTTTGATCTCTCCCTGAGTGCCCTCCCAAGGCTGAATCATGCATCCATTTGAGGATTTTCAGTTTCAGATCAGCAGTATTTCCAATAACCAATTTTCCCCTTCTTTTGAGTTCTTTATTGACATAGCTAAATTTTGGATGAGGTTTAATTTTAGCCTCCAAATCATGAATGAGCCCCTTGCAATGTGGATCAGATTCCCACAGAGCTTTGATTGATTCATATAGCCCTGGATGAACATTGGTCAAGGTGATTTGCATCAGTTGAGCACCAGTCACCCTTGATAAGGCATCTGCAGCGACATTTTCCTTGCCTTGCTTATACTCAATAGTGAAGTTGTATCCCATCAATTTGGAAACCCACATGTGTTGAAAAGGGGTTGTCACTTTTTGTTCAAGTAAGTACTTGAGACTTTTCTGATCAACTCTTATCACAAAAGGTCTGTGAAGCAAATAAGAACTCCATTGCTGTATTGAGTAAACAACCGCCATTAGCTCCTTTTCATATACAGAGATGTTTTGTTGCCTAGGACCCAATGTACGACTTAGGTAGCAGATTGGGTGATGATTCTGCATAAGAACAGCTCCGATGCCATATTTGGATGCATTAGTTTCGAGTACAAAGGGTTGAGTGAAATCTGGTAGGCTTAAGACAGAAGAGGAAATCAATGCTCTCTTCAATTGGTCAAATGCTTCAGATGCTTCAGCTGACCAAAGGAACCCATCTTTTCGTAGCAAGAGAGTAAGGGGTTTAGCAATCACACTGTATCCCTTTATAAATCGCCTGTAGTAGTTGGCTAATCCTAGGAAATTGCGAAGTTGCTTGATATTTGATGGAGTTGGCCACTGTTCTATTGCTTTGATCTTGGCTGGATTAGTACTCACCCCTTCCCTTGATATGAAGTGTCCCAAATACTCGGTGGTTGCAGCCCCAAAGGTATACTTGGATTGCTTCAAGAATAGTTGTTGATGTCTCAAAATAGAAAACACAACTTCTAGGTGTTGTAAGTGTTCTTGCCAACTCGAGCTGTATACTAGGATGTCATCAAAGAACACCAACACGAACTTCCTGATGACATCTCTAAAAATGTGGTTCATCAAACCCTGAAATGTACAAGGAGCATTTGTGAGCCCGAATGGCATCACTAGGTACTCATAGTGACTTGAGTGTGTTTTGAATGCGGTCTTGTAAATATCAGTTGGATGCATTCTAAGTTGATGGAACCCTGATCTTAAGTCAAGCTTGGTAAACACAAGATCCTCCCAATTCATCCAACAAATCATCAAGGAGAGGAATGTGATACTTATCCTTGATTGTTTGTTGGTTAAGGCTTCTGTAATCAACGCAGAGCTTCCATGAACCATCTTTCTTCTTGACCAGGACGACAGGTGATGCATATGGGCTGGAGCTGTACTGTATCACCCCTTGCTCCATCATCTCTTTTATGAGGGTTTCTATAGCATCTTTCTGTTGGAAGGAGTATCTGTAAGATCTTTTGTTGACTGGTTGCGCTCCAGAAACCAGAGGTATTTTGTGATTGGAGCCCTCTCTGTATGGTGGTAATTCAGTTGGAATTTGGAATAAATCATCGTACTCTCGAAGCAACTGTTTTAACTGTGCATCATCATTCTTGTTCTCATTATCAATCACAGAGATGTGGCAAAGGGAAGTCTCATCTGCAGCTTCGCTGGTTAGTTCCCTGACCTGTAACAAAGCCAACTGAGCACTCTGTTGGCATAATTTGCCCAGTGAACTGCCCTTAATTATCTTGCAATCAGAATTGCTTGCACCCCTAATACTGCAAGGCTTTCCATTCATAGTGAACTTCATCTTCATGTTCACATAATCCCACCATACGGGGCTAACAGTTACAAGCCATTGAATGCCTAATATGAGGTCAAAACAATCCAAGGGAATGGTCCTGACTTCAGCAACAAATTCCATACCTTGCAACTTCCACTTGAATGCTGAACATTTGTAATTAGAGATTAGCTCACTGCCTAAAGCTGCTTTTACCATGAGAGGAGGAGCGGGCTCAAGCAAACACCCCAAATTCTTGGCACTTTTCAAGTCAATAAAATTATGAGAGCTTCCTGGATCGATGAGTATGCTAATCTGTTTCTTACCATAATTGCCATGGATCCTCATGCAATTATAAGCTGTGGAGCTCTGGATTGCGTTGACCGACAGCTGGCATACCATCCCATTCTCCCCGTTTGTAACAGACTTATCATCAATGAGCTCTTCAATTTTGAGTGTATCTTCTTCCGAAGGGTCTCCATCAATCATGAAGATCTGGCCCTTTCTGTGCTGCAGCTCATGGCCTGGGGTGTAAACTTCATCACAGTGCATACACAACCCCTTAGCCTTGTGATTTTGCATTTCCTCATAGGTATATTTTCGGAAATTTCTGTTTGGAGGGGGTAGGTTAGGTTTGAAGGGAGCTGGTAGAGCCAAGGCCTTTGGTTGGGGGAATTTCTGTGGGTCAGGACTCGGTAACAAAGGGGCTTTGTTTGAGGGGGATGTCTTTGAGAAAGGAAAAGTGGTCCTGTTTTGGTGATTGGAAAAGGTGGGTTTAGCGGGGTGGGTTTTCGAGGGATTGGCTGCCAAGGATGACTCATAGAGTTTAGCAAGGTGAGCAACCTCTGTGATATTGGTAGGGTTAAACTGTCGCACATGTAATTGTAGGTGCATATGCATGTTAGCAAGAAAGATGCTCAAAGCATAGGACATGGGTAGATGTAAGCAGGTAAGAGCTTCCTCAAATTTTTCAAGATATTCATCCACAGCCTCAGTTTGTTTTAGATTAACCAACTCAGCTAGGGGATCCTCATAAAGTTCACCGAATCGAGCAGACAAATCGATTACATATTCATCCCAAAGAGGAATCTCACCTTGTTTTTGACGCATGTAGTTGTGATGTCACTGAAGGGCCTTGTCCTCTAAGTGAAGAGATGCTAAGCGAACCTTCAGCTCTGGTATGGTGTTGTCCAGAGATAAGAATTGCTCGCACTTGTACAACCACGCTTTCAAGTTATTCTCGTTGAATTTAGGGAACTCTATCTTCGTCAATCGGGCTGCTAGCCCACCAGGAAATACTGAATTCCCCTGTGAGGTTGTTACGCCGGGTCGAGTTGGAACAGCTTGGAACGGAGACAAAGGGTCTGGTGGATCTGGTGTCGGCCGATTTTGTGCTGCTGTTGAAGAATCCCCGTCTTCCCGTGAACGCAAGGGCGTAGTCGGCACATGTAGTCGAGCTGTTAACCCAACGAACATCTCCTTAAGCTCGTCCATCTGTTTCGCCAGAGATTCGAACCTCTGGTTGTTTTCTTCCTGTTCGTCGACGACCTGTTGTCCGAGTTCGGAGGACCTAGCTTCAGTCACCATTGTTGTGGGTCGGAGGTCTTCAGGCTCTGATACCAGTGAACAGCAATTTTAGAATAACGTAACGATAAACCAAACGAGATCAAAGAGGTGATCTGGGTTTGGGGACTCACGATCAGAGGCCGATCGAAATTGGAGATGACGGCCCGTTGATTACGCAAGAGAAGGAAGAATTCAGAGATTTTCAGGATTGGAATTTTAGATTTGCAAATTGATAACGCGCATCAGGCGCCTCTGACGTTTTTACAGAAATTGCAGAGCTACACGACAAAAGTCGTTAGCTGTCTAGAATGCCACGGAACAAACCGGGTTCTTTTAGGGAATTTAAAGGAACAACTAAACCGGAATAAAACCGGGTTGAAATTCTAAATAACTGAAATAACAGAGATTGCCACTAGAACATCAGCAAATGGGAAATTCTTGTAACACCTTTGATGTGGAGGTGATCTTTGGGCTGATTCCGGATGCGTTTTAGATCGATTCGAGCCCTATAAAAACCGACATTGTAGTTCTAATCGTCATATACAGTTTTCCTTCACAAACCCTCTCTTACAAACACCGTTTGAAATCCCAAATTTCGATTGAAACTCGGGTAGTCGAGTTCGAAACAAAACAGAGCAAGCCTCGGTTTTTGCGGTTTTTGGGATCTTTCTCCTTCCACACTCAACGAAAAATAAATCCGAAACTAGATCCATATTCTACACAAAATTCCCTACAAAAACCTATATTTACACGTCCAAATTACTCCTATAATGTGTCCAAAAACTCGATCAAACACTCGAGTTATGCCCAGAAAATCTGAACGACATACTCTCAGTAAAACGTGAATATCTCCTTCATTTCTCAACCTTTTTACGATCCGTTTAAACCAGTGTAAACTAGACTTCTAGACGGTTCTAGGGATACCAACCATGCCTCAATCCGTTTTCGAACCATCGAGAACGAGTTGATTGAAGTTGCCTCTGTTTTTGGGATGCTGCTGCGCGTGAAGGGCATATGATGGTCGCGGCCCGCGGGCCCGACCCGGCCCGTCCGACCCTCCCTTGGTCTATTGGGTATTTTATGGTATTTTGGATATTTTTTTATTTAATAAATTATGGTTAAATCTTATAAAAAAAATATGTTTAGTTAATTTTTTTAGTGGTTCAAGTGAATTTCAAAATTTTCAAAATATTAAGCTTTATAGTAAAAATGATTTGTAGTTGTAAAGTTTATATCAAATATAAACTTAGTCATGTCCGTCGTTCCTAAATCAACGTCGTTGGGTTACAAAATAAATTGACGGTAATTTATTTTGTGGTTGATTGAAACAGGAACAAGTATGAGTAGTAACCTCGAGTGATCCTTTCCGTAACCAATTATCGTCAAAATCAAGACAAGTGGTTTGGGTTTGATTTCCATGACACGTCCTTTATGCATCACTTGCTTTTATCAAAACATATCTCATATCCTGTTATATGCTTTCATATGCTTTAAAAGTATTTTATAACTATGTTGGGAACTCTTGTATGAAATAAAATGAATCTAAGATTTGTATTGTTCTAGATTTAATGACGTTATTTCTAGTCGTACTTAGGTTACACTAGATGGACTGTAGGGCCGTTGCCTTGTGATATGTGTGCCTAGATGAGTAGGCTTGTATGTGAGTACTTTATGTTATACGCGTTGATTCATTCGACTTCAATCTTGAGCCGATGCTCTACCTTTAAGACCATGGTCAATACCCGCTCGCTCGATGAGGGGTGATGGCACGTAGCTCGTGTTAGTCTGGGCTTGCAACCCAACCATTGAATATTTTCGTGGGGCCGTAACCCACATTCTATCTTTCGAGTATTTTTGTGGGGCCGTAACCCACATTCTGTCTTGCTTAAAAAGTATGCTTAATTCCAAGTGGAACGATATTATGATCCTTAAAATTGGTAGAGATTAAATAGGCGCCTGTTGGCGACAATTAAAATGATAGGAAGGCTAGTACAAAATGGAATGTCATCCTTACTCTCGGGTTCCGTAATTCTCTGGCTCCAATCTGAATTCGCACAACACGTATGCGGTGATGTTGGTAGAGGGAAACGTGATCAACAAGGGGTTTAATCACCCACCTGACTAAATGTGTGAAACCCAAGTTCCCAACATAAGTAAACCTTTCTTTCTAAACCGAGACTCACCCTTGGGTGACGGTCTCACTTTTTTTTCCTTCAAATCATAGTTTTCATAGGAGGTCCGAGGTCCGAGGATGGGACCAGCTTTCATTCGGTGCCCGACATCCCAACTCGTCCCTTCCTAAAATCCGAACCACCTTCCAAAACCCCATTTGCTTAGTCTGTCACAAGACTAACCGACCGTTTATTTTCCTTGCATGGTCGGTTGGTGTCCATCGCATTTCTCATTGCGACACATCAGGGGTGGAGTTCTACATCGAGGAACAAGAGGAACAAGCCTGAAAAGGAAGAACAAGTTTGAGGAGCAGCTGGATCGAAGGTGGTTAGCTTTGATATAAGTTTAGAATTAATTTTAAAGGTCGAGGTTCCAACTTGTGGGACCCTTCCCATTTCAACTTTGTATCCATTCAAGTTATTCAACTTTTGTATTTAACTTCCGTATCTTTTATATACATATGTCTTCCGTATTTAAAGTTTTTTGTTAAGTTCTGTAATTACTGTAAGCCTTGGGTGACTTTGAGAGTTTAATCTTGGGGTCACTGGCGGTAATATCCTTATATAAAAAGGGGGTGTTACAATTTATATCTTTTATCTTGTAATCGTTTTAGTTTAGAAAGTTTTTATCTTTTAGATCTTAGTTAGATAGCTTTCTTTAGTATAAATACCCTTGTTCTAGTCTAGGCAAGGGGGGATTCTCGTAGATTTTTAGGAGAGACAATAGAGAGAGAGTTCGGATCTGGTTCGATCGAGAGAAGAGCGGGTTGTGATCGGAGTCTCTTGATCGTTGTTCTTTGGTTGTTTCGGAGTTTGAACGTGTGGTTGTAAGACGATATTTCTTTCAATTTCAAGTAAGTTTTTCTTTTCAATGTTCTCTTTTAATAAAGTTGTTTCGCTTTGATTCAATGAAGAGTGAGTAGTTTTCCTTTTCTAGGATCGGGTTTGAAACCCGACATAGTTGTGCATGATTAAATGAATATGTTGATGTTTTGATTGCCTTATATCTTTTGAATTGCTTTTTGTGCTTATGCTTAGACGAGAGTCAAAGTAATTTGAGTTTGTTGCTTGATCGAAAGTGAAAGTTGTGAACTTGAATTTTGATATCGTTCGATAAACGAAAGTTTCGAGCTTTGGATTTAAAACAAGTAATAAAGTTAATTGATTTATGAAAGTTAATTGATTTGCTTGTTTAGACAACGAATGTTGATAGATTTATCTTCAAAGGCATGATCTTTATCTTCACATGAGTTTATATGCATAGCTATGTTGTGGTAACCCTTATCCTAGAGCTTTTTATCCTTTGCTTTTCCTTTGTTTATATTCGATTTCACTCGTTACCGAGGCACTAGGATCGGTACCGAGCCTTCACTTGCATCGTGTTAATTTTTCAGTTTTAGTAGAAACCCAAGATCGTTACTGATCTTGACAAGGTCGTTAACGAGGTCTGTCATAACTGTTTTCTTTTGTTTTGCTTTGGATTTCTTGTTTTCTTAGTTCGGTAAACAAACAGCCTTCCTTCCCGTGGACGATCCTGACTTTGCCATACTCAACGAGGTCTTGACTACAAATTTTATTTGTTGTTAAGTAAATCCCTATCAACACCTGGTGAATCATCCATTCATATGGTCTTTATTACTATTCATACTTTTGAAGAATACTATTAGAAATTCGAAGGGAAAATACATTGGAAGAGAAATTGGAGTAGATTTTGGAAGGCCCGAGAAACCCCCGATTGGTGGGATCATATCGCACATCTCCATCGAGGAAAGATATTGTATTCCATTGATAAGGGACCTTGCACACGACACAACAAAAGAAAGAGCCCGCTGGATGCAAAAAGGAAGGTCACACATCTAGGGAGAGGTTCGCACCTTTTTTGTCTTGAAGTTCCTGGATGCGCGAACAACAAGTCATGGGGTTTTGATGGTACACAAATAAAACCGTGCGATAGTAGACAAAATAGTTGACCTCCGTTAAAGGGATGATTACAACAAAAGCACTCTACGGGTCCCACATGTGAAAAGGCCATCCAAAAGATCCAAGGAAGGCATTCACAGAGAGATTCCTCACCCCTATCAAAAAATGTGTATAGACAACACGCACATTGCACATAAGGGATATAAGAAGGATATGTGCCCCGGGTTTAAAGAAAGAGAAGTGAAAATAGTGCGCATGTTATACATAGAAGAGAAAACAACGCGCATAAAGAAGGCTTGAGAAGGAAAGAAGGGTAAATTACACGTTGTTGCCAAAGGAAGAAGGATAGGGAGAAAAGGTACACAGTGCGGTGACTCGTCCCACATCGGAAGGATCATAAATATCACAACCGCACCTCGCACCAATCAGAATGCACCACTTTTTACACCAATCAGAAGCCACTCCTTGTTTATCCAATCAAACACAGCCAACTCGCTCATCCCACATCGAGAATGTTGTAAATAAAGCTCAGCCCAACCTCTATAAATAGGCTAAGAGGATGAAGGTTGCATGGGTCGAAAAAACATCTCTAGCTCAAGACTTATCTTGTTGAAAGAGTTCAATGTGTTGAACCGTTCGTAAAGACCGCGCTATCATCGAAGCGAGTTTGACAAAAAGACTTATCATTGAAAGAGTAAGGGTTTTCCAGTTAGAGAGTAATCAAAGCGCATAGTCTGAAAGAAGGCGCGAATAATCAATACTATAATCATCACAACGAAATATTGATTGGTTTAGCACATCAATAAAGAGCAAAAAATCATATTTGTCCATTTAAATAATCATAAATCTTGATTCAAGCGCACATTTATTTCAAGTTTCAACAAATACAATTTTTTATTTGTTCACAAAAGTCAAAGATAACTTTCATATATTACTAGAGAGCTAATCCCGTCCGTTGGACGGGCCAAAAGTTATATTTTATGTTTGTTATTATTTCAAATGTCTAGGTTTTTGAAAATTATAACATATGCAAATTTACTAAATTATAGTTTATTGAATTGCATTATGAAATATCATAACTAATCATATAATTAAAAGAAAATAAAATATTGCAAATCATACAAAAATAAACTATTTGATTATTTAATCAGTGTACACTGACACTACATAGCAATTTGAGATATAATCTTTTCCATCTAAATTTGGTTGGAATTATTTTGATTTATTTGTTCAATTTGCCATCGATTTCGCCGGTTTATTTTTTATAATTAATTTTTTCAAATTCAAATTAATGTGGTTCTCGTGCATATGAAATTATGAATAGCCAACAATAATATTTTGTCATTTTTTAAGAAAAATGATATTATTTCTTATATATTTTATATCATACATATTTTTTATTATTAATATTTTTCTAAAAGAAGAATCTCAAATTTTTGAAAGGAGATAAATAGTCAATTTATAAATATGTATATAATGTCTTCAAATAATTTTTTAAATAATTATTTTATTTTAATATTGATGAAAATCAATATATAAATGTAGTACATTTATTTGACTTGAGAGGGACAACTTTTATAGTTGTATAGATATTTATTGATAAATTGCATCCTAACACATAAATATTGTCAATTTTGTGGAAAGTTCAAAATTTTAAAATAATCTTCTAGCAAGAAAATATCCCTGGATATTTAAAAAATTAATATATTCTATCTAAAATATAAATACAATCAATTTAAAATAACCCAATTAACTTCAAGTAACCAATCAGATTAATTTTGAAAATATGGGTGACGTGGTTCAATTTGGAGCCGTTTTATATATTACTTTAATATCCGCTTTAGTATATAGTAATAATGATAGTAGATAGTAGATTCTCTCTTGGCGAGCCTTATGTAGTTGCTCATGGTCGCACTCCTGATTGGCCATTCTCATGTTTGTAGTTGTTGTTGAATAAATCCAATGATATATGTTATCTGGTCCATACTATCTTGTTGGATTATTTTCGTGTTTCGTTGATACCATAGACTCCACCAGATAAGGTTTAGTTCCTCAAACCGCTTTTGCTTTAATCCCCCCTCTTATTTTATTAAGGACTTTCGTAGGGTTTCCATTGCCTACTTGAATTTGGCTAATGATATGACAAATTTTGAGTTGATTCCATGAATCATTTATTTGGCGTGTGGGCAAGTTATGAGGAGGGTATCTAGGTCCTCACTTGCATATTCATAGAAGATGTACGGTAAGTCGGTAAACTCACACAAGCACATGCCTCTCAAAAAAAATTGCGTTTTTTTAGCAAGCTATTTGTGGCTATCTTTCATAGGAAGATCATGATATTGAGTTAAATGTCGAGTTTTCTTGTCCATTTAATTCCTCTATGTGATAAATGATTTTTCTCGTTGATTATCTTCAGAGCCGAGTGGGTGGAAAACTATCCATTCTTACTTGATCCCAATAAATTGATCCAAAATATGGTTAATTATCGTGTGTTTATAACTCTTACTCATTATCCTCATCCCGATTCATTAATTTATCAAAAAATTTACAGTTTTTTCCATCTTTTATGTACCATCTTAAGCCATCATCTTTAAAGAAATCTAGCAAGTTAACAGGTTTGCTCCAAAGTGTTACTGAATTTTTATAATTAAGTGGGGGCACCAAAATTGTTTTCACCCGTTGCCCCCACACCCTACCGATAAGTTAAGAAAACAAATATAATGCGCCAAAAAATAAAATATTAAAATGACGTAGTCAATGTTCTAAAAAACGCTAGACGGACCCTGGGAAGAGAGGAACCACCTAGCATCTAGACGGCTTGAACGGTTGCCTAGACGGTCTTAGACTGGTATCTAGGCGGTCTGGAAGACTGGGCGGGCTAGGACCTTCTAGCGCCTAGGCGGAGCCTAGAAGGGATTTTTTAGAACGGTAGACGGTTTATGCTTGTCTAGGAGGACTAGGGTTGGGCAAGAACTGGACCGGACCGGCATGGACTGAGGCAATCACGGTCCATATATTTTCAAAAATCGATCCCCGGTCGGTATGGATGGACTTTTTTAAAAATATAAATATAAATTTATATACATAAATAATACTTCTTATGTTATAAAATTTATTTTTTAATATTTAAATTTCACTTTTATATTTTACTTCATAACATTGTATTTTTTTCATAAATAATATATAACTTTTCTCGATAAAATATAAATTTTTTTATAAAAATATTTTTTTTTTAATTTTAAAAAATAATATCCCAGTGGACCGAGACCGGACCGGAAAGGTCCTTGGTCCAAAAATTTAGGGGACTCCAATCCGGTTCGGTTTTGGACTGATGCCCCCCAGGCCCCCACTTCAGGCTTTCCCTTCCAGCTTCCAAATTCCCCAGAAGCAAATGCCAATGGAGGAAGAAGAAAGAGAGGAGATATGGAGTTGGGGAGCAGGCACCGATGGCCAGCTAGCCACCGGTAGGCTTGAAGACGATCACTCCCCGCACCTCCTCCTCTTCCCTTCTGTCACCGTCTCCTCCATCTCCTGCGGCGGCGCTCACGCCATTGCCCTTACTTCTTGTACGCCCATTCTCCCTCTTTCCCCCTCAATTTTCAAAATTTGAAGCGATTTCAATGACCAAAATTCTCTGTTGTTGCGGATTCTGCGCAGGTGGGGATGTTTATACATGGGGACGAGGGACCTCTGGTCAATTAGGTCATGGCGATTCTGCTAACTGCTTGCACCCAAAGCTCGTAAATGCTCTCCAAAAAATTTTCGTTTCCAATGCTTCTGCTGGTTGGAATCACTCTGGATTCGTTTCTGGTAATTGTTATAATTTGTAGATGCATTCTGATGAGTGGTTTTAGAATTTAATTCGTAATTGGTAGTATTTGAATATTTGATAGAGATGAGATGATTATATATTTTCGTAATCGAGCACTATTTGGAGGAATTCAGTTCTCTCACTAATTTGGACTTAAATCAATATATAGCAACTATTATCTTCACTTTGTTTTGTGTATATTGGATGGCCAAGCTCTTTGAGTCGGAATTTGGTTGTTTAATTCCTTTCGATATCCGTGGTGATTTCCAGATTCTGGACACCTTTTTACTTGTGGTGATGGCTCGTTTGGCCAGCTTGGACATGGAGATTATCAGTCCTATAGTTCCCCTACAGGGGTGTCTTTCTTTGACTCTAAGCCGGTGTCCCAGATTGCTTGCGGTATGCGCCATTCCTTAGTGCTTGTAAAAGGTAATTTCGCAATGTGGCATCAATTGCTTCTCCCCAATATAAGTTTGAATTGTTACACAAGTGATGCTGCTTGCTTGATTGGTCTGGTGAAGAAGATTGATGTGGTGGCAAATTTTGCTTCAAAGACAGCAATTGTAATGCTTATTCAGGCTATACCCATTCCTTTTTTGTTCAGGTTCTTCAAAGGACCAAATCTATGGATTTGGATCTGGCAAGCGTGGCCAGTTGGGTGTTTCAAAGGATAAGATTAAATCACTAGGAGTTCCTCAATTATGCTTAGGATTTGAAGGTAAAAAAATCTCAAGTATCTGCGCAAATGGAGATCATAGCAGTGCAATATCTTGTAAGCGTCTTAGTTTTATCCAAATCATGCAATAATACATACCTTTATAATGATACTTTATATTGGTGGATGTTGCATCATGGTTTTTTTAGTTAATTAGGGTGCGTTCGGGTAAACTTTGCTGATAAGTTACTTATAAGTTTTTTGTGCTGATAAGTTACTTAAAGTGGATTGTACTGATAAGTAAAAACTTATTTCTGATGCTGATAAGTAAAAACTTATTTCTGCTGTAAACAAGTGGTGTTCGGGTGGAGGGTTTGCTGATATTTAAAAGGTAATTAAGGAAATGACCAAAATACCCTTACAAAATCATTTTTTAATAACACATTTAAAACCTTTTTTTTAAATTGAATTTTTGTGGCCTTTGCACGAGGCAATGAAGAAATTTGCCGGTGGCGTCATCGTCCGGCCTGATTCTTTCACGATTGTCCGTCCTGAATCTCTCTCTGGTTCCTTCTTAGGGTTTTTATTAGTTGAATGAACTTATGCCGGCATCATCCTTCCGTCCGGATTCTTTATCCCGAGCCCGTCATTTCGTCCGAATTCTTTCTCCCAATCTCGTCATTCCGTCCTGCATCGGCGTCGTTCCGTTCCGGTTCGAGATCGGTTTCGGGGGTAAGGGTAGAGGCTTGCAATTGCACCATCTTATTCGACTGAGAAGGACGAATTCAAACCGATCTATTTTGAAGATGAATTTGACTGTGAGGAGGCAAAGAAGCTATATGCCGGCGATGAAGAGTTTTTCTCCCGAGTTCGTCGTTCCGTCCGGACTCTCTCCGGTTCACCTTCCTTGGGTTGTTTATCAATTAAATGAACTTGGGCATGACTATCATCAATGGAGGATGACGGAGATAGATCTATACGAAGAGAGAAGAGAAAGAAATTGGGGATTTGGGGGTATGAACTTGGGCTTGGCTATTTATCAGTTGAATGAACTTGGTCATGTCGAAGAACGACGCCGACAATGAAGAATTCTTTCTCCTGAATTCGTCGATCCGTCCAGATTACTCTCTGGTGCCGACAGTGAAGAACCACGGTAGACATTGACCAGGCCTGTTTATCAGACGAAATTGACGAGGCAAAGAAGAAGTCGGCGTCGGAGGTGAAGAACCATGGTAGAAATCAATGGCGGGCAAGCTTGAAGGAGGGATTCAATGGGCGGTTCTAGCGACGAACCAGAGAGAATGGAGGAAGGAGAGGGGGGGGGGGGGGGGGGGGGGAAGGAGAGAGAAGAATCAAAGTGAATTTAAGGGTAAATAAAAAATTTTGAGGTGGGGCCCATGTGCTTACACTTTTGGGGATAAGCATGCTTAATCCGATAAGCATGGGGGTGTTGATTATTTTTTTTTTTTTGCTTATAAGCATGTGGTTACACGTTGCTTAAAATATAGGAGAATTGTGTATTCGGCAATGCTTATGTGCTTATTTCTGCATATAAGCATTTTTGTGCTTATAAGCACACAATATAAGTTAAAACGAACGCAGCTTTAATGTATCTTTTCTTTTGTCATGAATAATATTAGCTGATGGGCAACTGTTCACTTGGGGAAGAGGGTTTAATGGCACTCCAGATGCTTGTTCACCCAGCCGTCTCTGTTCACCACTGAGGTTCACACAAGTAGCTCTTGGATGGAACCATGCCTTATTATTGACTGGTAAATTGGACCAAGTCCATTCAGGTTTTTTTTTTTTGGCTGTTATAACAGATTTTCTTGATGACAATCAGTGACTTACAGACAGGAATGTCTGTCGGACTATGCATAAACAGGTGATGGAGAGACATTTATGATTGGCCGTGGCCTCCATGGAGCATCTACTGATCGTCAAGACACAAGCACAGCGCGGGGAGTATCTGGTAAAACCAGCCCTGTGTTTGCATCAAAAGTTGAAATTGTGGATTCATTATTATTATTATTTTAATTATTATTATTATTATTATTATTATTATTATATGTTGGTTACATGAAACTTTAAATGGAACGTGGATTGTATTGCATAAAATTGACCAGATCAACGAGCTTCATCATTTGCTTACATGTGATTTTACTTCTTTCAGAAGAGTCCACTGCACCGGAATTTCGGAGTGTGCCTGGCCTCGAGGAAATAAAGGCTGTACAAATAGCAGCTGGAGCTGAACACTCAGCCATTGTAACAGGCAAGAAATTATTGACCTGGAAACTCATCAGTAAGTTCCTTTTATTCTTACGACCTTCCATAATTTTGATTTCTCTCCCCCGTGTTCTTTGTCAGAAAACGGAGAAATACGAACATGGGGTTGGGGCGAACATGGCCAACTCGGCTTGGGAGATACTCATGACCAGACATGTCCTCAGGTGGTGCAGCTGGGCAACAAACCAGTTAAAAGCAGCCTCAGACCAAAAGTTTACTGTGGAAGTGGGTTCACATTCGTTGTTGTTCGCTCAGATTAATGGACAACAGTAGAGAGGATATTTTCAAATAGTCTTGAGATCATGTAGAATGTTAGCCTCCATGTGTTTTAACAAAATCAGAGGAACGAACATTCCCCCTACAAATAATTGGAACATTTTCTAATGACAGAATATGCACGTTTTGTATACAGATAGAACAAATTTGTCAGCCAAACTAATAGATCAACCGCAAATCCTCAGCTATTTACATCCTCTATAGCTTCAACATATCAGCAGAATTTGAACTGGAGACACAGATAGGATACGGTTCTTCAATTCTTCTTAGTAGAGACAGTCACCCTAGTAATGTAAGCTCTATGTGATGATTAGCTGGTTATTCTCGTACCCGTTACTCTTAACAATGGGGCGCAGAGGATCGACCTTCCATACACCATCTACGATAAACTTGAACTGCAAGGTTTGCAAAAACAAACATAAGCAAGTTAAAATCAATTGGTTTGTCTCAAATTGGGGAATTCGTAAAATGGGCAAAATTTGAATGATCAAAACAAACCTCATATCTGCCCGGGTACAACGTCAATGACAAAGAGAAGATGCCATTACTTGATTTGTCCATCTTCCTCTGGAGTTACATTACACAAATGGTTGAGATATTAGCTATTGACTTATTAGGATGTATTTGCAGTGCCCAAAATACATCATTTTACATTATGATACACCATACACTAAAGATTTAATGCAAGGTAATGCATTATCTTGGTAAAATCAGTGCAACATATTTGGCAGAATGCTATATGGATATTTACTTGGGAGTATATTACAAAGTTACAGTACGAACAGTTGATAACACCACAATTACTGGGATTCAACGGCCCATATGAACAATGCCAAATCCATGAATGCTTAATGTTAGTATTTTCTTAGTGAAGAAATATGAAAGGCACTTGTACAATTGAGGAACTAGGATGCAGACTCAAAAATCAATAAAATACAGTCCTTATAGCAAACAATAATAGAAACAGGATCGTACCTGAGTAGCCCAGCCATCAAAGGATCCTGTCAGGAGGACTTCTGATGCAGTGTTGGGCCAAACTACACAGGTTGTGCGGAGAAGCTGCAAAGCCTTACGGGAATCATTGATCCTGTTCTTCTTTTCATCTATTACCTTTTGCTTGTCACTATAAAGAATGCAAATATCTCAGAATTTGGCACAACCTTCCATAAATCTAAGGAATGAAACCAATACTCACATTTTTGTCAGAGACATTTTTCCTTCTAATATTGCAAGCCTTGCACGTAACGATCTCAGCTTGTCCTGTGAATTCATGATTTCATTCTCTTGAAATTCCAATTCGTCTGAAAGGTTCGCATAATCATTGGATACACGTTCGGAATCCTGTACAGATAATGATTGTAGGTTTATTAGAAACTAGAAGTCAACAAGACTTAGTAAGGAGGTCTGGTAAATAGTGCCATGCCAAACATGCTCTAAATAATAAGATAAGACATTCATGATCCTGTATAGAAAATGCACATAGGTTCTATAGTAAATAGAAGTCAATATCACAGGCTTAACAAGGAGGTCTGATTATTGAAAGCAAAGCTATGCCAAACATGCCCTAAATAATAAGACTGTCATGTACCAAACAAATTCTTAAAGGATGCTACATTACTACAGCATATGCCACAGAAATCAGCAACATGTCTGGAAGATAAGAGTCATAAGACGCCAAGTCTTCCTTCAAGAAGTCTCAATTTCACAATAAGGTGATTTTGCATCTTGTATTTACCTCCTCTTCTTCTATTTGGTAATTGATCAGCTCAAAGGTAATGGGGACAAACATGGGGAATTTCAGTTGTCACTTTTGGCCTGAAACAGAACTGTTGCCCACATTTACGCATGCTTCCATTACATGATTCTTAAAGACATAACCACAAGTAAATGTAATATGTCACAAATCTAATCTCATGCTTACTTATAAGCATTTGGCATCAAAAGCAAGACAATCTTGAACCAGAAACAATCTAGACAAGCAAAAATCATATAGGGCTATTAATATACAAGTGACAATTCACACAAGATATGCAATTAAGAAGCAGAGATATGAAAAGCTATCAAACACCAAAAATAAGTAAATTTATTCATAAGCATAACCCAGTGAGCAACTTCTTAATGACTGGGAATCTGACTTACCACCTTCTGAATCTGAGGTAAATCAACACTATTTGACTGCAACACACGAAGGGCAGATGAAAGTTCAAGTTCTAGATTATGAAGACGACTTCTAATCTTATCTCCACTGTATTTCTCACAAGGTTCCAAAACTTCAACCATTTCTAGAGGCTCCTCTTTATTACCCTTGTGAAGAGCAATTATGTGGTCCGTTGAAGAATTTGGAGTTATCACTTCTCCACTACGATTGTAGTCAATTTCAGCGGCTGAAGAGTAGGCAAAATATTAAATTAAGAATTTACAGTCAATTAATAGAGCAAACTTTCAACACAGAATATTCTAAAAGCACGCTACCTTCAAAATCACTATTCGGAAAGCCAGCCCTCTGAATGCTCCATGTTCTCCATGTGTCTGGTTTAGGAGAGCTTCTTAATCCATTTATATTTGAAAGATTTTTTAGGTTATTCACTCTCCTGGAGTCACTGAGCATTTTTTCTTGGATAGAGACTGAAGTATTCTCGAGGCTCGGCCCAGCTTCAGGGTCATTCCGAGGGAAGTGACTATCTTTTACAATGCAAAATATGTATTTTAGGATTTTATGTACATCTAATTTCTGAAGCAACAGATGTGTACATATAAATCACATCATTTCTAGAAAATAAAATGGAGATAAGGCTATCAATAACAGTCATTTAGCTACTAATGAAGCAACGAGCAATCAACTCACCTGCAGCTTCAGGCCCTCCAGAATGCAGTTGATTAATTTTGCTAAACACAGAGATATCCTTTCTTTCCATGCACAGACCGAAGCTCAAATTTCTTTGTTTATCTAAACGCTTCAAAATACCCTCAATCCCAGCATCTTCATCTGCTTCAATCTCCCTGCCCACACAAAATGCACGAAAGTCCTCAGTAAGCATGAACAAGTCACAAAAACAGCAAGGTTCTCATCAAACAGCATTCACTATCCTGCAGGCATCTTATTGTTCTCCTTTCTCAACAAATGAGTAGGATAATGTCTATATATTTAAAGCTCAAATCAGTAGAACATTAATGCTCACAAAAGAGCTAGCCTGTGAAACATGTCATATCCTTCATTTATGCATTATCATCATTCTACTAGTTTTCAAAGGAAAATTAAAATCCAGTTTTTTTTACTAATTATACCAGATTTTTTTCTAAAGTCAATCCTAGCAGAACGTTAATGATTAAAAACTTTGAAAATTTTATCTGAACTTGTGAATATATCATGCCAGGAAATAGCATATACAAATTCATAAAGAATTGCGTTATTTATACATACACACAAGATATGTTAACAATTAATAAATGAGACCAAATATCAGTCTAAGAAATATAGCATATGTGAATACATCATGTGTGACAATATCGTACACAACCTGTAAACAGTTTCTTCAACGAATTGAATCACTACAACAATTTGAGCATGGAGAGCATGGTAAGGAAATGGAACACAAACATCAATGTGATCACTATTGCATCATACTGTATGATCTTATACAATTGAGATTTCACTACAGAGCGATATAAAGCTACATGTTTTCCATCATAAGCAATGGAAGGAAGCCTGTCCTAGAGCCGCTTTGATTATGTTGAAAAGTCCAAGGAAACTCTCTAACCATATATCATAAATCACTGGGTTAATTTTTTTGTTCTATTGTATGCATATATTATTATAGAGGTCCTTTCATTTTCACCATTGATCTGCAAATGCATTACATTTTCACCATTGGGCAATATACAATCTAGGCAACAAATTAAACACAAGATATTCTCATGGAAATGGTTCACATTTCAAAGGTGATAGAACAAGAAAGCATTGAAGAAAGTCCAAGAAAAATACAATCTACAGGAATTCATGAAAGCGTCCACACATAAACTCTAACAAGACTTCAACTAGTAACTGGTAGAAAATTATATACAATTCTTAAAATTCCTATCTTACTACAATCCAACTCCCTATCATCAACACATAACGTCACGTGCAAATCATTTTGTAAACCTTCCTAAGAACATAGGAATCAGCAACAATCACAATAATGAGACATGTACACAAACACGTCAGCAAGAGGATAGATATAAAATACTAAAATTGAAACCAAAGAGGCAAAGAATAGTTTCAAAAGCCACAAAGAACCAAATATACAATAAAAACAATCTCTAATGATTGATCTAAAGAAAAAAAAAACAAGCATTGAGGCAAAAACAGAGAACAAGATTCTATAAACAAGCTTGAAGAACCCTCACAATGAACGTCCAGACGATGAAGCTGGAGCAAATGAAGAACTGTGCGTGCTTCCCAATTGAGCAGAACTGACCTCCGATCTTTCCTCTCCAGCGAGAATTTTTTTTGGATGTTTCAATTCAGTTGAAGACCTCTCTACGCTATTGATCTTGGACTGGCGTTTCTCTTGACCCTGACCCAATTTCGCAGAAATGGAATTCCAATTACTAAGCAAAACATCTAATTCAGCTTTCTCAGATTCATCGTCGGATACCAAATCCCAACCCCGAGTCATCCAACCACCTCTCTTCACAATCGCCTCGGCCAACTCCCTCCTCCCAGCCTTGATTAACTCCTTCCTGCTGGGAAACCTGTCAGGGTCCTCGGAATGTAGCATGAACTCCAAAACCTCCTGTTCAAGAACGGAATAGTCTTCGTTCTCGCTTTTCTTGCACCTCGTCGCAAGCCCGATGAACTGGCTCTGACTTTTCAACGCCGTCTGTTTCTGCTTCAAACCCGGGGGAAACTGTCGGGTGGCGAGCCTGACGATGAAAACGGCGGAGGAATTTACAGGATGGAAGCTTGAGCGGGACAAACTGAATGGGTTAGGGGCTGCTATGAGCGAGACCATCTTTCAGGCATTTCTTCGAACAGCTTCCGCCCAAGAAGCTGCTAGGGAAAAAACGCTTTATTTCCAGACCTAGAAGAGGAGGAAGCACTTGGAAAAAGACCCAGTGAAGAAACGAACAATGTGACAGACGACAGAACCCAGAAAACCCAAGAACCGCAATTAATGTCTAATTACATTACAGCACAGAAAACGAGACGTTTGGACTTTGGAGAAGGCAGAGCGTAACCGATTAGCGGGTCATAAAGAGTTGATTAGGGTGTAAACCGTAGAATCGTCCGGTGGGGAAGAACATTGAGAAGGATTTGACGGGAAAATCATCATTTGTTTATTTATATCCAATCTGAAGAATTTTTGGGTGCTTTGCTTTTGGGAGCGGGGAAGCTTCTCTGCACTCTTTTGTAAATTCTGATTGGTATATGAGATTTTGCATATTCTGCCCCATATTCACATTATTTTCAAAATTTGCCTTGATATCCTTGAGGTATCCTATCACTGCCATTTCTCCTCGAAATGTGGTAAATATATAGAACGATAAGGAAAAATATACAAAGCACGCTTGACCATAAAAGTGTCAAGGTGAAAAATACAACACAATCCACAGATAAGCATATCCGGCAAAACACGCTCCGCGAGCCTAACAAAAACCGGGTCTAGGACCCATCCATCCCAAAAAAAACTATAGACAAGCTGCTTATATACACAAACACCCAAGTACAAACTCGGCTCGACAAGGGTCTAACAAAACGGGGTCTAAAACCCAAGCATTAACAAGTAAGGTGTGCACACACACAACCTAAACACAAGCAAGCATCCCAAACATCCACTTAGCAAGACGTATGGATCCATCTCCTAAGATAAGGTCAAGCCACCACATACCTCAAATGTCGAGTCTTCTTCTAAGTGCTTCTCCACTCGTGCCTTCAAACTTGCACTCTACCATCATTCGTTGCTTACATTCAAAGATAATCACCTCCACACATTTGTCTACATTAGGTTTCTCATCTTCGAACACCACCTTGTTTCTAAGAGTCCAAGTTTGGTACACCAATCCAAGAAAAGCAATCAACTTGGTCTTGAAAAGAACGCTCGCATGCCCCGGGGAGTTAGTAAACCAATCCACCCACTCCCTTAGGCTCCCCTTATAGGTGTGAATCCCCACCCACCTCCACACTTTCTTCATCACTTGCCTAACAAAATAGCATGAACCCCAAAAATACTCTATCGTCTCCATGTGTGAAATGCACAAGGAACAAACGTTGTAGCTTATGCGCCCCTACTCAAACTATCATTTCTCCTGTGCTCAGGTACTAGTATTAATCTTAAACCTTGATTTTATTTTATTTTTATTATTTTTGATAAGGAAAGAATTAAGACTCCTTTGGACATGTGCATAGGCAAAGTCTCAGAGATCCAGTGCGTAGGTGTGAGAGATTGGTTTTTGAGGACTTTCGCAAAGGTAGGCGGCGACCAAAGAAATGCTAGAATGACAGTATAAAGCAATATATCGACCAATTGGGGATTTCAGTAGATTTGGCCTAGTGTAAAGATAGTTGGAGGGAGAAGATTAGAATGGTGGACAGATAGTCGTCAAGACAGAGTGTAGGATATCACACTTCACTGGGATGTTGTGAATTCTTCATTTTGTTATTGTGTTGTTTGTTACGTTTGTCGCTTTCATGCTTTGTGTTTTCTTGTCTTGTTTTGTGCCGTGTTTGGTGTTGTTTGTTGGTATACTAGGTTGTTGTTGTTTGGTGGCTCCCCTTGGGTATTCCGAGCGTACCCCTATGTCAGGTTAGGGGTGCCCCCATCTTGACTCCTCAAATTCCGCTGTAGTGGAATCACACTAGGTCAATGTTGTTGATAAGGAAAGAATTAGGCATGTGCCAAAACTTGTTGTAACACCATCTTAGGGAATTTTTGTGGATGAGAATTGCAAGTTCTCAAACTTCAAAGCAGTGTGGTGGGTGGGACAAAACAGCTAGCTCAGCCATGTCATTGATCTTTCGAAAGACATGTTGAATACAAACACACACAAAGGACTGCAAATCCACGAGGATGTCTACCACAAGATTTCAATCTTCCACGAGCACATCCCATCACCTTTAACGACTTTGATGAGGTATAGGTTATCCCATTCAATTTCTAAGTGGGTGATGTCAAGTTCTTCAGCGGACATGATGCTCTTCTTAAGCTTGTTAAGAGCAATAGTTTCCATGATCATGATCGAGTTCATGCCACACTTTTCTGAGTGCATTTTGACATTGTTACCTTGATCATTTTTTATTATGTAACCAATTGTAGCTCATCATTTGATTTGGTTGAGCCATCAAAGTTGATTTTATGAAAGTCGAAAGACAGTTTCTCCCAAGCAAGATTTTTTCTTTTTTCTTGGTAATTCTCTAGTTGACTTAACGCATGCCTCAACATCCTCATCAAATTTCTTAACTTTCTCCCAAGTCAAGATTCACTTAATGGTTTATTGCATGGATTTGAGTCTGTTAAAAAGAGGGATTTGTTTCTATGGTGCCAAGGACACCACCAAGTAAGCGCTACCTTTGTTATTTCCTTATTATGGAGTTTATTTCTTAGTTCTTGGATAATTTCTTTTAGGCCTCGTTTGTTTCTATACCAGAGAATGGGGATGGAATGAACCATACCTCTTTGTGTGTTTGGTTGAGGAAAAGTATGGGTTTCATCCATTCTTATACCTCCATTTTCCATTCCAGTGATACCTTGCCTTCAAGGTGGGTTTGGCCAATATCTAAAGCATCTCCTTCATTCTCCATTGTTGGTGAAAGAAGTGAAGAAATAGAGGCAACCATTTGATTTGATCTCTCTCCTTCCTCTCTATCTTCTCTTTTGAGTTCTATTCAATCTCTTTCCCATATCTACTTTTTTTTTGTCTCCCTCGAATTTACTAGATTTGTTCCCCCCCCCCTCTCTCTCTCTCTCTCTCTTCTTTGAATTTTTTTGGGGGAATTGTGGCCACGGTTGAGGAAGAGGAGGAAAAGAACTACAAGATCAGTGATAGATATGGGCAACGGTTTTAATTTAGGATTAAATTTTCCAAGCAAGGTTTAGGATTGAACTCCTCTTTTGGGTTTTTATTTGGGAATAAACTTTCCCTAATTTTTCATATCACTTAACCCAATTCCTTATTCCAACTCAATTCCTCATCCTAACCCGATTCCAAGTATAGTACCAAACGAGCCCTTATATTCTTATCGTGGGAGGAGATTGTCGTTATTATTTTGCGAGCTCATGACCGGAATTGTGGGGGCGATTTTTGAGTTTATTAGTCCAACTTGGTTAAAAATGTTTGGGCACTTGAAGAATAGATGTCTAGAGTCTTCAACATCGTGGTTGCAATATATACATCCCAAATGTACCACCTCGTCTAGTCCATTTTAGTGTCATGAAACATTGACAAAAAAAAATCAACTTCTTTTCCACAACCTCTTATCCATTGTGAAAAGGAGCTTGCTCCACCTCAATCATTCTTCCATTAGGGAGTGAGTAACAAAATGGTGAAATCGCTCGCTTCTATCTCACTTTTACAATAGATAGGTTGTTGGATAATTTTTTATATATAAATGTATTATGACACTAAAAATGGTCTAGATCATTTCGTTTTCATTTCCATTATCGTTTCCATATGTAACGACAAACCAAACGGGGCCTACAAGGTGATATTTGTTAGATGAAATTGTTTCTCAATTGTTCTTACAATCAACTTGTTTCTTGCTTATTTTCTTTCCTACATTGATTTGGAGTTAGTTCATCACAAAACCCCCTTGTATTCTTAGTTGGTAGAAGTTTACTTTACTTAGGAATAGACCGTGATTCTCTTGGATTCGACCCCAACTTACTTGCTATATTTGGTTAGTAATTAGAGATTTGCTTTGATATGCTCTAACGACTTTAGCTTGGTGAAGTCGCTTCACAATAAGCTTGGAGATAACCTTGCTTATTATTGAACGACAAGAGATAGTAGGCCTATAGCCTTGAATTGATGCAACATTATCTTTCTTGTTGATCAGGGCTAAGACAATGCATCCCACCTCTTTAAGCAACCTTCCATTCTAAAAAAGTCTTGTATTGCATTTGTGAGTTCCCCCCCCCCCCACACAATTGACCAATCTTGTTGGAAGAATTTAGACCTGTAACCATCTACACACAGTCTTATTAATTCCTATATCCCAAACAACCTATTTAATCTCTTCTCTATGAAAAGGAGCCACCATTGCTGACTTCATCTCCTCACTTATGGATGATCCTTCATCAAAGATATATCTATCACATGACTCACATAAATATGCCCTTCTTAGAATGCTTCTAAAGTGATCAACAATCGGCCTTTAACCTCTTTCTCCTCTGTAATCACCCTGCCTTGATCATCTTGGATGGAACTGATGGAGTTTCTTGCTTTTTTTTAATCTAATGAAGTTGTAAAAATAACTGCTACATTGGTCTTGAAATTTCAACCAGTGTAGCTTAGCTCTTTGTTGTAGGATTGTGTTTTTGTTTCTTATTGCTGTTTTTAACTCTTCAAGCACACTCTTATCCATGTTCAAGAGAGACACTTCTATGGGCTTGTTTTGAATTTCAATCTGCATAAAAAGTAGCTTGCCATGAGGATATTTGATCCTGATCAATTTTGTATCTACATTGTGTTAGACCTAGATTTTAGGTGATGAAGCGTTGCGCCATAGACAGAGAATCTCCAACGCTTACAAAGTTACTGAAGATTTCGGGATCAACCAAGTCGGTTGGAGGAGAGAGGGTCCGAGATATGTTTGTTACAAGATAGATTTTTCTCCAGATTGTATTCATTATAAGATAGAAATACGCCGAGATTTGTTAGTTAAAGATAAGATTATATCTTTTATTTAGATAGAATATGCTCTAGAGGGCTATATAAGCCAATGTAACCCTTAGGGGAAAAGGACGCTTCATTCACACTATTTCTTCTGATTTCTACATCAATAAAACACACGCTTTCGTTCATATTTTTCTGAGTTCATTCGATCAGGGCCCAATTTAAGCCAAGGTTCTACCTTTGGTAAATTTTGGCTCAAACAGTTTGGCGCCCACCGTGGGGCCGTGATCGATACAACCATTAGAAGAACTACCATTCAACCTCTTTTCGGATCAAGAACACGATGTCTGAGAATGGAGAAGGAAGCCCTAAAACCGCGATCACCGGTGATGAAGAAAACCTTGAGAACCAAGGCGGTCGGTCTCAAGAAGAGGAGATGACGGACCTTAGGCAACGTATGGAGTTCCTCCAGAAGGCATTGAGCGACCAAAAAAGCTTTTACGATGCTCATGTAGAATGCCTTACTGCCGAAAATAGCCAACTCAAACAACAGTACGAGGTCTTGGCTATGGGGCGCCGTTCTCTCCGCGTCGACAGGCGCACTGATGGAATTGTCAGAAGGATAGATTTCAACGCTGGAGAAGGAACTTCCGGAAGGGGTACAGACCCGGGCTCCCGAGACAAGGCACCCGCGCAACAAGATGCAACTCCAGAACTCATGGGCCGAGTCCGCCGTGAGGAAGTCTTCCACGACAATAATCCACCAATCAATCTCCGGTCAGCGGCTAACCAACACCAAGCGCCATCCCAGGAATTCTGGATCGAAGATGAGGGCACCGATGGGGAAGATCGAGAACGACATGAGCCAATCGATTTAGATGCCGCCATCCGAAGAAAAGTGACCGAGCAAATAAGCGCCATCGCTGACCAACTCCGGAGGGGAAGCCGAGGTTTCCAACCTTTGGAGCCTGAAGCACCCGACGGCTTCGACGAGTCTCCGTTCTCTCGTCGAATCGCCCGAGTAGAGATTCCAAAAAAGTTCTCTGTACCAAGCATGCCCACGTATAATGGGACTACGGATCCGAACGAGCATGTGGCCATATACAAACAGAAGATGATGACGAGTGCGGTCCCATCCCACTCAAAAGAGGCAATGATGTGCAAAGGATTCGGTACGACCTTAACGGGGCCATCCCTAACCTGGTTCATCAACCTCCCCCGTGGGAGCATTAGGTCCTTCGCGGATCTCTCAGACACCTTCCGGTCCCAATTCGCGAGCAGCCGCAAAC
This sequence comes from Fallopia convolvulus, assembly GCA_964016875.1. Lineage (NCBI taxonomy): Eukaryota > Viridiplantae > Streptophyta > Magnoliopsida > Caryophyllales > Polygonaceae > Fallopia > Fallopia convolvulus. Next base: position 24,991,248 of record OZ024720.1, on the reverse strand, counting down.
TTGAGAAGCAATCCAGCGACCTCTATCGGATCCGCCAACGCCACCAAGAAACTACCAGAGAATTCTTGGATCGCTTCAATCGCGAGAAAATCTCCATCCCGTTCTATGACGTGACGACCGCAGTGGAAGCATTTAGACAAGGGGTCACCCCCGATGGCGGCCTGTACAAGGAATTAACTAAGCACCCTTGCGCCACATTTGAAGAGGTACAAGCCAGGGCTTTGGCACACGTCCGGTTGGAAGAGGATAGGACCCTGAGGAAAAGATCGTCACAGACGGAGAAAACCGAAAAAGGGGACCTATTGACAACCGGCGAGGTTCAACAGATCAGAGGAAAGACCGTCGCGCCCATCCATACTCACGGCCTACCTCAGGGCAGGTCAACGTGACCAAAGCACGATGGACGAATGACAAAGAACGGGAACCCATGCGCCCTCGCTCGAGTCCTTCAGACTTAACATATCTACGGAGAAGCTGCTCCGAAACATGGCGAAGCAAGGAGAACTTGTGAGGTGGCCGAGAAAGGACAGAACTCCTCACCCGGGAGGAGACACGACTAAGTGGTGCGATTACCATGAGTACCACGGACACTGGACTCGGGACTGCCTTATGCTCCGAAAGAAATTGGCCCGCCTAGTCGCGAAAGGAAGAATAAAAGACGTAGCTCCAGACGCTCGAGTACCCAAAGATTTGCTGGAGAATTCTCAAGCCGAGCACCAAGAAAGGCGAAATCCTCCAACGCCTGACAAAGTGGTCAACGTGATATCCGGAGGGTCAAGCATCTGCGGACTATCGTACTCAACAGCAAAACGCCACGCAAGGGAAAGCAACTTCAATCGACCTCAGTCGTCGAGGCATCGCGTTAGAGAATCTCCAGGACCTGCCATCGTGTTTGACGACACCGATGCAGAGAACACTTCCGAGCCGCATCACAATGGTCTTGTAATATCCTTGCATATTGGAAACGTGCTGATGAAAAGGGTATTGGTTGATATAGGAAGCTCCACGAATCTCATGACCCTTGCCGCCTTGAAGGAGATGGGTTTTTCCAAAAACGACGTTCATAAACACTCGGTGCCTCTGGTAGGGTTCAGCGGCGAGGTCAAGCATACCGTGGGCGACATCGCCATCCCAACCTTCGCCAAAGGCGTAAATATGCAGGTCAATTTCCTCATGATGGATTGCCCCTCATGCTACAACGTAATCTTGGGACGCCCTTGGTTACATGACATGAAAGCCGTAGCTTCCACCTACCACCAAACGGTGAAATTTCCAACACCATGGGGAATCGACAAAATCCGCGGAGACCAGAGATTGGCCAGGGAGTGTTACAAGGCAGTCCTTAAGCCGACAACTCTCAGACCTGAAGCATAGCAATTACAGAACGTCACCACTTCGTCAGAGCGAACTGAAGACGGAGAAAAAGCGGAGGAGGTGACCTTAGAGGAGGGGAAGGTCGTCAAGATCGGAGAAAATCTGGAGCCATCAGTCAGAGAAGAATTGGTAACATTCTTGAAGAAACACAAGGGCTGTTTCGCTTGGAGTCATGAAGACATGACTGGGATAGACCCTTCCATCATCACGCACAAACTCAACGTTGATCCCGAACACCCTCCGGTCAGACAAAAGAGACGAAAATTCGCCCTGAAGCGAATACGAGCGGTCGATGAAGAGGTCAAAAAATTACTAGACACCGGAAAAATCAGAGAAGTGAGGTATCCCGATTGGCTAGCTAACGTAGTCGTAGTGCCTAAGAAGAACGGAAAGTGGAGGGTTTGCGTGGATTTCACCGACCTCAACAAAGCTTGCCCCAAGGATTCTTTCCCTCTCCCCCACATAGACTCGATGGTGGACGCAACCGCGGGTCACGAACTACTTACCTTCATGGATGCATTAAGCGGTTATCACCAAATCCAGATGGAGCCGGAAGATCAAGAGAAGACCTCCTTCATCACAGGGCAGGGAACGTACTGCTATCGTGTAATGCCCTTCAGTTTGAGAAACGCCGGGGTCACTTACCAAAGATTAGTCAACCGGATGTTTCGCGACCACATTGGCAAAACAATGGAGGTGTACATCGACGATATGGTGGTAAAAAGCACAAGCGCCTCCCTACATAAGGGGCACTTAGAAGAAGCATTCAAAGTCCTCGAAGAATACAACATGAAGCTGAATCCCCAAAAGTGTATTTTTGGGGTACAATCTGGGACTTTCTTGAGACACGTGGTAACCAAGCGAGGGATTGAGGCCAGCCCAAATCAAGTGCGGGCAATTGCTTCCCTGAAATCCCCACGAAGCATAAATGACGTGCAGAAGCTAACCGGCATGATAGCTGCGTTAAACCGTTTTATCTCCAAATCTTCGGATAAGTGCCGACTATTCTATGAGCTACTAAAGAAGAACAAAAGCTTCCAGTGAACAGAAAGACACGAAGCCGCCTTCCAAGAGCTGAAGGGCTACTTCGCCAATCCCCTATTACTGGCTAAACCAACTCCGGGGGAGGTGCTACACCTCTACTTAGCTGTATCAAACCGCGTACTAAGCGGAGTCCTGGTCAAAGAAGAAGACGGCCAATAGGTTCCGGTTTATTTCGTGAGCCGAACGATGGTGTCCGCCAAAACGCGCTACTCTCCAACAGAAAAACTGGTCCTGGCGGTCGTGATGTGCTCGAATAAACTCCGACCATACTTCGAGTCACACACTATCATCGTCCTGACAAACTACCCCCTCCGACAGATCATGCAAAAACCAGAATTTTCAGGAAGAATGGCAAAGTGGGTAATTCACCTAAGCGGGTACGACATCAGATATGAACCTCGAAAAGCAATCAAGTCGTAGGTACTGGCCGACTTCGTTGCCGACTTCACCCTGACTCTTGAAGAAAGCGCTAAAGGCGAGGTCTTGATGTCATCCCTCGACGAACTTGAAGAAGAATGGATCCTGAACACCGATGGAGCCTCAAACGCAAGAGGAGTAGGGCTCGGTGTCGTGCTAAAGTCGGCAAGGGGGGAAACAATAGCTCAGGCGGTTAGATGCAATTTTGAAGCCACCAACAATGAGTCGGAATTTGAAGCTCTCATCTTTGGGCTGGAATTAGCTAAAGATTTGTCCATCAAGAAAATCAAGGTACGCGCCGACTCTTTGCTCATCATCAATCAGATCCTAGGCATCTTCGACGCCAAAGACGATAGGATGGCCAGTTACCTTGATGTGGTTAAAGCACTATCCGAGAATTTCGAGAGTATCGCGTTCGAACAAGTCCCTCGGGATCAAAATGCACCGGTCGATGCCCTAGCCGGTCTAGGCTCTACCCTGGACCCCAGAGATTACGACAATATACCATTAGTCCACTTATTACAGTCGGCTATAACAGAAACATCAGTGACACATGCTGCTGAACCACCACCAGAGCAACTCGCCCCGGATATTCTCCAAACATCCACCAATCCAGAGGTCGACCACTGGACCAAGCCGTACCTCGATTGGTTCCTTCGCAGCGAAGCACCGAAGGACAAGATAGAAGCCAAAGCCTTAAAATCAAAGGCAACGCGGTTCACCATCTTAAAAGAGGTCCTCTTTCACAAGTCTGCAGCAGGATTTTTACAACGGTGCGTAGAAAAAGAGGAGGCCGAGGAGATCATGCGTGATGTGCACAGCGGAGATTGTGGTAACCATACCGGGGGTCGCAGTCTTGCTAACAAAATTTTAAGGCAGGTGTCGTATTGGCCCACCGTTCGCCAAGATGCCATCAAGTATGCCCAAGCATGCGAGGCATGCCAGCGTCACGCACCAGTCCCGCATCAGCCACCGGAGATTCTCCACGCTTCAATCACCCTCTGGCCATTCATGCGATAGGGCATGGATATCGTTGGCAAGTTACCCTCATCTACAGGGCAAAAGGTGTTTTTCCTCGCCATGACAGATTACTTTTCTAAATGGATCGAAGATGAAGCCTTTCGAGAGATCAAAGATAAGCAAGTAATATCATTCATCCAGCGCAACATCGATTTAGTCATGTCCACTCCCAGATACCCGCAAGCTAACGGACAGGCCGAAGCTAGCAACAAGGTAATCATCAATAATCTAAAGAAGCGTCTGATGAAATAAACCAAAGGGAAATGGGCCAAGGAATTACCCTATGTACTATGGGCCGATCGCACCACTCCAAAAGGAGCCACCGAACAGACTCCATTTTCGTTGGTACACGGCTGCGAAGCTGTCGTCCCAGCCGAAATCCTAATTCCAACCGCAAGGTATGATGTTCGCATTTTTGGTATAGTTTTTGATAGGTTTTCTTTTCTTACTAGGATTAATTTTGTCTAGTTTAGGTTTAGTTTTAAGTGTTTTTAGATAGTTTTGCATAAATCTACGAAAAGAGTGGAATCTACGCTATTTTGTGTATTTTGCAGGTTTTAGCGAGGAAAGGAGCTAAATGGAGCTAAATTTGGAGCATCACAGTAAAGGACGGGAAAGTGCAAGATTTAAGAAGTCAAAGCTCGAGAGTACGAGAGGAGGTGTTGAAGAAAACAAAACCCCAGGCTCGTTAACGAAGCTGTGAAGGGTCGTTAACGAGGCCACGAAGAGAAAGATTTCGGAGTATTATTTTATTATTCATCGATCCTGAGTGGGAATTTATTTCCGTATCGGTTGAGTATCTTTTTAGAATCTTTATGGGTTATTAGAATATGTATTTTAGGGTTTAATATCTTTCTAGATTTTATTTCTATCTTTTAGAGATTGTTTCTATCTTTTTAGGAAAGTTTTTATCTTTTAGCCTTTTTAGTTTTTAGGATTTTCTAGTATAAATACCCTTCTATCTAGCATAGAAGAGGGGGGGCTTAATTTTGGAGTAGAGTTTTAGAGCTAGTTTTGGAGGAGAAGGAAGGCCGAAGGAGAGAGAACCGGATCGGAAGTCGGTGACGAGGGTCGGTAACGACGGTTTCCGAGGTTCGTTGATCGAGTTTATGATTCGGTGATTGTTTTTGTTTTGGTTTCCTTCTGGATCTCTGTAAGACAATATTTTTTTTTATTAATTTAAGTTTGAGTTTTGTTTCAATGTTTATTTTTATTGAAGTTTTTAGTTTCTTAATCATGAGTAGTGAGTAGTCTATTTTTCTAGGGTTGGGGTTAAGCCCGGCATAGTTGAGCATGTTTGATGAGTAAGATTGTGTGTTGAATGCCTTTTATCTTTATTGAGATTGTTTGTTGTGCTTAATACCGAAGCGGGAGTTGAGGTAATTTGAGTTTTAACTTAATTGAAAGAGAAAGTTAGTAACTTGAAGGTTGATATTGTTTGAAAATGAAAGTTTCAAGCTTTAGATCCAAAACAAGCAATTGAGTTAGTTAGTTTATGAAAATAGATTAATTTACTTGTTAAGTCAATGAAAGTTGATGACTCTATCTATTTAAAGGCATGATCTTATCTTCTTACGAATTTTTATGCTTGGCTATGTTGTGGTGTCCCTTGTCCTAGATTTTTGTTTTAATTGAATTATTTCTGATAAATCTTCGTTGCTGAATACTTGCTTCGGTACCGAGTATTAATTAGAATTTTATTAGGTCGTTAATTGGTATATTTGTGTTCGGTGGTTCGGTAACGATCTTGACAAGGTCGTTAACGAGGCATCTCGTGAGTGTTTTGTTTAATTTTATTTGATTTTTATTAGATTGATAAACCAACAACTTTGCTTCCTGTGGAACGATCCTGACTCCACTGTACTCAGCGGGGTCTTGACTTATAAATTTATTTGTTGTCAAGAAACCCTCTCAACAAATTGGCGCCGTTGCCGGGGAAGCAACGAGTTGTTAGTTTATCTTTGGGATCGGGACTAGCCCGACCCCGTTTTTGTTTTTAATTTTTGTTTTCTTTGTTTGTTTTCTCAGTGTATACCGGTAGGACGAAGAAGGCTTCAGTTTGATAGCTCTAGTTATTACTCAGAACTCAAACGTTCCCTGCACCGACGACTCCGAGAAAACCGAGCCATGGCCACAGCTGAAGAGATGGCTCGAGAGTTAGAGATCCTCCGGACCCAGATAGAGGCACTGAAAGCCGAGAAGGACGGCGCTGATGCAGACAAGGCTCGACTACAAGAAGAGCTAAACGCCTATCCAAGGAATGCGAAGCAATACATGCATCCGGAACTGAGGGTGCCAGAATCTCCTATTGTGCTTCCTGCGATAGATAAACCTTTTGAGATCAAGTCTCAATTTATATCCTTGATTAAACGGGCTCAGTTTGAAGGTAAACCTGCTGAGTGCCCTATGGAGCATATTAGAAATTTTCTTGATTTATGTGACACCATAGCTGCTGAAGATGTCTCACTAGAATATGTTCTGTTAAAAGCTTTTAGATGGTCACTTACTGGAAAGGCCCTGAACTGGTTAGAGAGCCTACCTTCTAAGTCTATCAGGACTTGGAAAGCTTTGTATGATCAATTTCTTACAAAATTTTTCCCTCCTGCTAAGACAACGGAGTTAAGGAAACGTATCACCTCTTATCACCAGTTGCCTAATGAGACGTTTGTTGAAACATGGGAAAGATTTAAAGAGATGCTTAGACAATGCTCTACTCATGGGCAACCTTTATATGTATTGCAAGAAATCTTTTTCCAGGGTATCAACGCGGAGACCAAGAACCGCATCAACAAGCATACTGCATGCGGTTTTATAGAGATGAACCCGACAGAGGCGTGGGAACTGTTGGACAAGCTGGCGAATTACGATGCGATGTACGGAACCCAGCAGGCTCCACAAACTCAAAAACGTCTCTATGTGCCCAATCGAGATGAAGTTGACCCCGATGTTAAAAATCAATTCTTACAAGATGAGGTCAACCGTTTGAGGAAACAGGTAAGTTTTCTGAAATCCTCTCAATCATGTCAAGAATGTGGTTCTTCTGCGCATAGTACTTCTGCTTGCACTAACATTGAGCAGGTTAGAACCGCTGAGACAATAGCTGAGATGAATTACATGAGAGGACCCTACAGGAACCAACCTAATTATAATGACAGGTCAAACAACTATCCACCATGGGGCAATCAGAATACAAATCATAACTACACAGGGCCCCCGCAAGATAGACGACCTGCACCATATCGACCTCCAAGCCATCAGGAGACACCATCATGGGTTTAGGAGATTAAAGAGAGTATCAACGGAGTGAACAACAAGGTTGATGATGTCCAAGCCAAGCTGAACCGACAAGATAAAAGGTGGGGAGAGTTCGATATTTGGAAGAGAAGTGTTGATTCCCAACTAGGAGACCTTGCTGCACGGATTCCAAGACCACAAGGGCAACTCCCGGGCCGTCCCGAGGAGAACCCTAGAGGCCAAATAGCAGCGGTACACCTCAGAAGCGGGAAGACACTACCAGAGAGAGTTCAAGCTGAAGAGAAGGAGGAACAAGATCTCGCCAACCAGCTCGTTAACGAGCCAGCGAGAGCTAGTACCGAGCTTACGAGACAAGATAACGAGGCTCCGACGATTCCTGACGAGCCCAACCCAGGTAAGTTCTCTAAACCGAGTCCTCCTCTAAATTCCAGGGTAGTTAACGACCCCATCAGGGTCGGTAACGACCCACCGAGGACACCGAACGACCCCAATGTCGACCCGGTACTCTCACCTCTCGAGCCTAACTTGGTTCCGAGAATGGTGAAAACTCTTCCATTTCCAACTAAGAAATCCATGGACTCTACTGAGAGTAAGTTCAAGCGTTTCGTTAAGATTCTTCAGGGCATTAATATTTCCATCCCATTCGCTGAGGCCCTAAGCGAAATGCCGGCTTACACAAAATTCTTGAAAGATATTCTTAGCAGGAAAAGATCTATTACAGAGCTGCAGGACGAGGTCAGATCCATAGCTCTTCCAGAAAAGCTTGGAGATCCTGGGAGGTTTGCAATCACAATCGGCATAGGAAACCACAAGTTCAAGGCTTTATGCGATCTTGGTGCCAGTGCTAGTCTTGTTCCACTCTCAATATGGTCTAAAGCCAATATGGGACCACTGGAACCAGTAGACATGAATCTGTACATGGCAGATGGGTCAAGTGTCAAGGCCACGGGAGTAGTGGACGATTACCCTATTCAAGTTGGGAAATTCTTTATACCAAATGATTTTATTGTCCTTGATATGCCTGAAGACCCTCATGTCCCCATAATTCTCGGGCGACCATTCTTAGCCACAGCAGGAGCAAGAGTTGATGTGCGAAAGGGACTCCTCACTTTTGATATAGGAGAGGAACGGGTGGAATTCAATTTAGATCAGAAGGCTAACGACCCAATTGGAGTGGCACAACTAGAGTTGACTCAACCCGAACTCGACACCACAGTTCCTACCGAGCCACATCTGCCGATCACTGATTCTCACGTACACAAAGGCCCTACTACAGAGGTTACAGAAAAGTCCAAACCACCTTGGCTTTCGGACTACACTAACAATCCAGGGATATCGAGCTTGCTGATAAAAGAAGAAGGTCCTAATTTAGCAATTCAAGTGCACAGAGGCAGTAAGGCTACAAGCAAGGTATCTCAAGACCACAACATGGCCAGACATGAACCACCATGAGACTAGCAAGAGAGCTCGTCGGGCTAACGACGTTAAACATAGCGCTTACGGGAGGCAACCCGCTTTTTAGAATAGGTTTAGTTTATTTTATTCTCTTTTTATTTTTCTTTTTAGATTATTTCTTAGCTTTCTTTTATTGTGTTTCTTTTTTTAGTTTTAAATAGGATAGAAATAAGATTTTTGAGCTAACAAAGATTTCAGGAAAAAGGGGTCGAAATTCACTCAAGGAGGCTACGGTGGCTCGTTAACGACCCACCCAGGGTCGTTAACGACCCGGTTCAGACGACCCGATTCGTCACAATACGGGGCAGGTAAGTAATTCTAACCTAGTTAATTTTTCTAACCCTAGCCGCCACCCCCCTCTATCCTTACCCCTCCTATAAAAACCCTTCTACCCCTCCCAAAATTCTACCACAATCTCTCCTACATTCACTCTCAAACCCAAAACTCTCTCAACCCCTTTCCCTTCTCTCCCACCGAGTCGGAAATCCCACGCTAACGACCACCGGAGCCACCATCGATACCGGAGTTCGGAAGCCACCCACCGACGACGAGCTCGTTAACCGCCCCGATTCCGACCCTTGTTCTTTTAATTCACGGTTCTCCAGTATGATTTCTAAACCCTTGCTTGAAATCGCATGATTGATTATCTATAGGGTTAAATTTCATATCTTGAATCATGATTTTTAGGGAGATCGATGAGCATGCTTAAATTCCGTTCTAAAAATTATTGATTGTGCTTAGTTGTTCATGTTTTAGGTAAGATTATTCATGATAGATTAGCTATTGTAACCCTTTAGTTAAGAAAGCATGAATTTTTCTTGTTCTAGATCTAAAAATTCGCACTTTGCATGTCAAAATTCCGGGAAATTTTTAGCATGTTCGGGATAGGTAATTGAGTAAGTATGGGGTGCTTTTACCCAATGAGGGAATTGTGGAAGATAATAGAAGATTGCATGCTTGATTTGTGCTGAATTAAAGGTAGATTTAATTTCGGAAATTTCTGGTTTTGCTCTCGGCGGGTCGTTAACGACCCACCCAGGCTCGTTAATGACCCTGCACTTTATAAGATGATCGATCCGCGCCCAGACTCGTGAACAACCCAATTGGGTAGTTTATGAATAATTCCGAGGTTAATTTTGAGACCAAGTATGGGGTCTCGTACCTATTATTTTTGAGTGGATCTTATCTTGGAAAATTTTCGATTATTTTGTAGGATCCATGGCTAGTTCAAGCAGACCCGCTACCCGAGCCCAGAAGAAGAGGAGGAACCACAGGTCTCCATCTCCACCCCGGGTGGACGATGTGATTTTGAGCAGTCAAAGCCAAGTACGGCGCTACCGGGATTTCTTGGAGAAGGACCATTACACCCGATGGTTCTCGAAGTCTAGCGCCGTCTCTACGGGCATCTACACGGATGTCAAGGACGCCTTCATCATCCTTGGGGCCGCACACTTATTGAAGCAAGAGAGCTTGCCACATTATCCGGCCCTCACATCCGAGTTCTTGGCCACCTTGGAGACCAACTTCTCGTCAAAGATCTCACCAGGACGCATTCGGTTCCGGCTCGATAACGAGGACCGTGACTTCACCATGGCGGAGTTCAATGCAATCTTGGAGCTCCCAAACCCGTCTAGAGACTATAGCTTGAAGGACTACCGAGTGACCCGCACTTGGAGCTACATCACCGGAGAGGTTCAATCCTCCACCGCGGCGCTATCCGGGGCAACCATAGTCAACCCCATCTTCCGGATTATCTTGAGAGTCCTCGCCGCAACATTTTGGCCGAAGAAGGAGTTGAACCGGCCTACAAGGACGGAGGTCGCTTGCTTCCGCACCATCCTCTTCGAGGAGCCCGACCCCTTGAATTTGGGGTACGAATGGCTCTACTATGTCGAGAAGTCCCACAAGTCCAAGGAGGTGTGGTGTGGCAATTTGGTTAGCTTCTTGGCTAAGAATCTTGGAGTGGATCTCACTCGCTACACACCGGCCCACGCTCAACTCCTCAATAAGAACTATTGGTATAGTGCCGGGATTTTCGTGCAAGCCCAGGGAGGTTACAAGGTGAAGGTTCGAGATCAAGTAGTCATACCCTCCCTCGACATGTACGAGCTACTCTACGTACCGAATTGGTACGAAGTGTGGACGGGCCAGCCTTACCCATTGGAGCCAAAACCGGAGGATGAGCTCTCACTTAGGCCATGTCACACCCGGTTTGAGCGGGACGATGTGGACGAATATGAAAAAGAAGATGAGCAAGAAGATACCGAGGTCGTAGGCAACGACACCGAGGAAGCCGACACCGAGGGCGGCACTGAGGAGCTCAGCTTTACAGAAGAAGACATGGAGACGGAGGAACTAGGAGGTAACATCTTCGTCGACGAGCCAACCAGGGTCGTTAACGACCATTTCCAGCCACCACCTAACACTGTTAACGAGGCAACCAGCTTCGTTAACGAGGTACCGCAAGCTCCTGTCGACCCTCCACCAGATCCTGTCGACCCTCATGCATATGGCTTAATGCCTTACAACCCGGTGATGTATCAAGACCATTTCCAGCCTCACTACCCACCACCTCCTCAGCCCGAGTACGCAGGATCGAGCATACCACCACCATGGGCCGAGGATCTTTCTGCACGGATGCAGCAACTTCACCTTCAGACCGATCACATTCATCGGAGGATGGATAGATGGGAAACCGTCTACTCCGCTCGTATGTCGATGGAGGACGAGCGGTAACGTCAGAGAGAGGACGATGTATGACTTCATGGGGAACTTTGAGCACTACTTTCCTCCACCAAACCGTTGATCAAGCTCAAGATGAAGTTTCCTTTCCCTGTTTCCGCTTTTGTAAGTTTTATGTCTTTCTTTTTCTTTTTAATTTTTTGTTTTTTTTTTTCTATTTCTTTTCCCTATTCTTCTTATTTTTCTTACAGTGGGGACACTGTAATTTTAAGTATGGGGTGGGAAGAAAAGTAGAAAAACTATTTCCTAGGTGTTTTTATGCTCTATGTAGTTGTTACTTTTGTTAAATCGAAAAAAAAAATTTAAAAATTTAAAAATCCAAAAAGAGTTTAGAATTGATAGATATCCCTCCTTAAAAACGTTCTGTGATAGCAATCACTAGCTTGATCATATAATTCCTTGCAAACATGTCTTTGAAAGTATAGCCGGATTCTTAAAAATTGAAATTATTGTTTTTAGAAGAGAATAGCATTAGATGAAATTGAGCACATATACTTTATAGCATAGATGATGCAATCCAACAAAACCTACCTTATGAGAAATTTTTGGCCTTTTAGGGAGAACATTTAAAAATCCCTCTTTTTTTTGTGTGATTTACTCTCCTTATGCATATTATCTCTTGGAATTGTGATGGTTATCTATTTCTTGAGACCCTTATAAGATTTTTAGTTCATTACTTGTGAAGATCATATGATAGAGAACTTATTTTTATGAGCCCTATTATCCCCTATCTACCTTTACATTATTCCTTCTTTTGATAACCAATTCTGGCCTGGAACCTTTTATTTTTAGCTCCACAAAAATTATTCCCTAGCCAAGATAAGCTTGACCCTATCCGGGAATTAGGACTTAGATTGGAGAGGTGAAGTCTTGTGTTTTGTTGAAAAGAAAAGAGTTTCTATTTGCTTGAATTAAAAGGGTATTTGGGAAGGGTAGATTGGAAGTCTCTTGTTACTTTATGTAAGAAAGGTCTCTTGATAAAAAGATGCACAATTAAGCTTGAAGGGAAGAAATGTATACGGTGGATCGTTAACGACCCGGATGTGGGTTCGTTAACGAGGCAGCGAAAGAAAAAAAAATATAAAAAAGAGAGAAAGAAAGGAAAAGTTGAAGTGCATTTGTGTATAAAGATAATATCGAGAGATTCTTTTATTTTTAATTATGAGACTTTCTAGGATGATAAAGGCTGAGTAAAAATGAGTGTGCCTAATATGAAGAGTGAGTTTGGTATATGTTTTTATGAGAGTTTTGAAAGTGTGAGTTTTTAGGAGTCTTTGATTCCCGGATATTATTAGCACCACATGACCAAAATATTTTCTACGCCCTATTGTTATTACCAAGCCCCATTACAACCCGGCCGAATGGAAGCTTCTATGAAGTTTTTCATTGAGCCTAAGTTATCTTGATGATTCTTTGCCTGTTTTGACAAATCTTGGGTGGAGAGTATTGGTGATATAAGTTCCAATTTCTATGAGCTTTTGTATATAGGATGAGTTGAGAGATTGAATTTATAAGCCCAAAACACATGAGAGTGGAGTGAAACACATTATATCCCTTGAGAGGTTGGATTGTATTATTTTATGTCTATTTAAGTGCATATATGTGTGAGGATGTTAATAGTCTTTTGCTATAATTTCTTATGTGTAGATGTTGCTTTTTGAAGATGGCTATGTCTTGATAAGCATGATTTGTTTTGGTTTTGGTTAGTATCTTGTTTATTGCTTGAGGACAAGCAAGTCTAAGTATGGGGTATTTTGATGTTCGCATTTTTGGTATAGTTTTTGATAGGTTTTCTTTGCTTACTAGGATTAATTTTGTCTAGTTTAGGTTTAGTTTTAAGTGTTTTTAGATAGTTTTGCATAAATCTACGAAAAGAGTGGAATCTACGCTATTTTGTGTATTTTGCAGGTTTTAGCGAGGAAAGGAGCTAAATTGAGCTAAATTTGGAGCATCACAGTAAAGGACGGGAAAGTGGAAGATTTAAGAAGTCAAAGCTCGAGAGTACGAGAGGAGGTGTTGAAGAAAATAAAACCCCAGGCTCGTTAACGAAGCTGTGAAGGGTCGTTAACGAGGCCACGAAGAGAAAGATTTCGGAGTATTATTTTATTATTCACCGATCCTGAGCGGGAATTTATTTCCGTATCGGTTGAGTATCTTTTTAGAATCTTTATGGGTTATTAGAATATGTATTTTAGGGTTTAATATCTTTCTAGATTTTATTTCTATCTTTTAGAGATTGTTTCTATCTTTTTAGGAAAGTTTTTATCTTTTAGCCTTTTTAGTTTTTAGGATTTTCTAGTATAAATACCCTTCTATCTAGCATAGAAGAGGGGGGGCTTAATTTTGGAGTAGAGTTTTAGAGCTAGTTTTGGAGGATAAGGAAGGCCGAAGGAGAGAGAACCGGATCGGAAGTCGGTGACGAGGGTCGGTAACGACGGTTTCCGAGGTTCGTTGATCGAGTTTATGATTCGGTGATTGTTTTTGTTTTGGTTTCCTTCTGGATCTCTGTAAGACAATATTTTTTTTATTAATTTAAGTTTGAGTTTTGTTTCAATGTTTATTTTTATTGAAGTTTTTAGTTTCTTAATCATGAGTAGTGAGTAGTCTATTTTTCTAGGGTCGGGGTTAAGCCCGACATAGTTGAGCATGTTTGATGAGTAAGATTGTGTGTTGAATGCCTTTTATCTTTATTGAGATTGTTTGGTGTGCTTAATACCGAAGCGGGAGTTGAGGTAATTTGAGTTTTAACTTAATTGAAAGAGAAAGTTAGTAACTTGAAGGTTGATATTGTTTGAAAATGAAAGTTTCAAGCTTTAGATCCAAAACAAGCAATTGAGTGAGTTAGTTTATGAAAATAGATTAATTTACTTGTTAAGTCAATGAAAGTTGATGACTCTATATATTTAAAGGCATGATCTTATCTTCTTACGAATTTTTATGCTTGGCTATGTTGTGGTGTCCCTTGTCCTAGATTTTTGTTTTAATTGAATTATTTCTGATAAATCTTCGTTGCTGAATACTTGCTTCGGTACCGAGTATTAATTAGAATTTTATTAGGTCGTTAATTGGTATATTTGTGTTCGGTGGTTCGGTAACGATCCTGACAAGGTCGTTAACGAGGCATCTCGTGAGTGTTTTGTTTAATTTTATTTGATTTTTATTAGATTGATAAACCAACAACCTTGCTTCCTGTGGAACGATCCTGACTCCACTGTACTCAGTGGGGTCTTGACTTATAAATTTATTTGTTGTCAAGAAACCCTCTCAACAAGGTACGGGCTTGCGACCTCGGAGAGCAATGGACGCGAGTTAGAAGCAGACCTGGATACTATCCAGGAACTCAGAGAAGTTGCCCATGCTCGGATCACAAGCTATCAACAGCAAGTAGCTAGGAGCTACAATAAAAATGTTCGAGTGAAAAGCTTCCAGCCTGGAGACTGGGTATTATGAAAGGTTTTCCAGAATACTACGGAAGCAAACGCTGGCAAGTTGGCACCCGCTTGGGAAGGGCCATACAAGATCACCAAAGTCGTAGGAAACGGAGCTTACCAGCTAGAATCCAAAGACGGAACAGCGGTGCCACGAAGCTGGAACGTAACCCACCTAAAAAAAGTATTACTTCTAATTACTTCATTATCATGATTTATTCTTAGCTATTTCTTAGCTCTAGCTTAAAGAATCTTTAGGCAATATTTGGATTTTTCAAATATTCGACTCTGAGCACTTGCTCACACTGTCGGACGCAGTTTCTAAACTCTCATCTCATCAATCATGTTTTTACACATTCTTTGCATAATAATTTGCGAGAAAATATTCTCCTATTCTTGCACTTTCTCTTACTGCTTATAAACGCGAACGTGCGCCAATCTACGTTGCATACAACATGAAACGCGCCAAGCGCAAAAAACCACTGTTGAAACACATGGTTACACCGTCTGAAACGACGAATTCTTCACAACGTTAATGAGGTAACCTATGAGATGGTTACCCTTACGCTAATCAGAGTTACAAACAACATGAGACGCGTCAAATACACAAATACCACTGTTAATACACATGGTAATACCGCCTAGAAATGGTGAAGTCGTCACGCATACAACGTCGAAGAAGTAACCCATAAGTTGGTTACCCCCTATCTAGGTCCGATTTAATGAAACATCCGACTAGTATGGGAAGGGGAAAACTATAGCATATAACCCAGGCCATATGCGCGGGACGCCGCGATGACACTACATCCTAATTTAAGGATCCACTGCCCAAGAACGCCCTTGGCGGTGGCCAAAGGAAGCCTAATCGTAACTAACTACGCACGACCCCTTTGCATAAAATTAAAAACACTCAACGCGCAAAACGTGATCCTAACCCAGGAAGAATAATAAGTCGCTAACGAGAGGAGCATTAAAAACTCCTTCTTTAAAACGCCAAAACCTAATGCATACCCCACTCGCGGGCAATACATTCACGAAGATTCTCCACAAATCTCCCTACGCTAACACCTGAACCCCACTTGCGGGCAGCACATTTATGGAGATTCTCCAAGAATCTCCCTATGCTAAAGCACTAAACGCAAATTTCCAAACACAGACAAGCAAGCAAATAAAGATAAAGCTGCGCCATTCA
This sequence comes from Fallopia convolvulus, assembly GCA_964016875.1. Taxonomy (NCBI): domain Eukaryota; kingdom Viridiplantae; phylum Streptophyta; class Magnoliopsida; order Caryophyllales; family Polygonaceae; genus Fallopia; species Fallopia convolvulus. Next base: position 24,975,321 of record OZ024720.1, on the reverse strand, counting down.
GAGGGCGTCAAAACCATTCAGAATCAGACGCCATATGAGTTTGTAGGCCCCATGCCACAACGTCACCAAAATATCCTTACAATCATCCAGCAAAAACAAAAAAGAAAATAAAAATACTTCTAAAGAGATCGAAGAGAGACACACCAGGAGCTTATTGTCCGCCAGTTGGGGTTGAAGGTTCCTCTTTGTCCATGGCCTTCCCACTATCACCTTCCTTGTTGGATGGACCCCCATCATCATAATCTTGACATTTTTCCTTAATCGGGGAGCTCACGTCATCCTCTTGGTCTTCAGCCACAAGGTATTCCTTGCCAGGAGGGGGATGGTCGGCGGGGTAGTATTCCTCCAGGACCTGCAGCTGCGTCTTCAAGTCCCATTTGGCACTCTTCCCATCAGCAAAGTCCTGCAGCAGCTCCACTTGAGGTTTCACCGTGTAATATGTTGCCACATTTACCACCACCTGGGAAAACGTTCGATCTCCTTCTCCGCCTCCGACGCCTTCACCTCTAGTGATGCCTTTTTAGCCTGAAGATCCTCTACCGACGATTGAAGTTGGCCCACCTTCTTGTCTAAAGAAGTATCCAGATCCCTCGCCTGCTTCTCTTTTTCCTCCAACGCCCTTATTTCCTCCTGGCAACGGGCGTTAGTGGCCATCAGTTCCCGGAAGGCCTGCGGGATTAAAAGAGCAAGATAAATCGGGAAAAAAGGCAGAAAAGCATTCAAGAAATGACAACGAGTATCTAAAGGCTCGGTTAAGCAAGTTTACCACTCTCAGCGTTGCACCCACGTGGCTAAACGAAGCGTCAGGGGTGAGGGCTTGGAAGTCTATCTTCAAGCTCGGGAGAAAGGTGTCCCCAAAAGTGCTGAGGAGATCTTTTTGCTCCGCTTTCTTGGCAACGTGAGAGGTTGGAGAATCGTCGACTCTTTTCCGCTTCAACGAGAGAGATTTTTTGGTCTCGGAGTTGGGAGGAGGAGACAAAGGGAGCCTGACCCCGTCGGATCTCAGCCGAGGAACCATTGTTGCGGCAGAGGTGTCCACGATAGCGCCTGGGGAAGTTTTTAGCCGCATTGAGAAAAGAAGACACGAATTTAAAAAAAGATAATTTTTGAAGGAATCAAACACATGAAAAGTAGAAGAAGGAGCGACCAACCTGATTTCTTCTTGGATGAACTCATCATGTCAGAGGACAGGGGAGTGACTTCTGTTTCAGTCTTGTCTTCGTCGGATCCTGGAGATTCTTCGTCTTCACCACTACCCGCTGGGTCAGGACAGATCTTCTTGGGTTTCCGCTTTTCAGGCTTGATCTTTAGCAGGCGTCGACACACACCCGTATCCGTGCTCTTGGAGTTGATTCCCACCGGTACTGCTCTTCGTCGGATGAACTCATCATGTCAGAGTTGATTCCCACCGACACACACCCGTATCAACCTCCCCCGTGGGAGCATTAGGTCCTTCGCGGATCTCTCAAACACCTTCCGGTCCCAATTCGCGAGCAGCCGCAAATTTGAGAAGCAATCCAGCGACCTCTATCGGATCCGCCAACGCCACCAAGAAACTACCAGAGAATTCTTGGATCGCTTCAATCGCGAGAAAATCTCCATCCCGTTCTACGACGTGACGACCGCAGTGGAAGCATTTAGACAAGGGGTCACCCCCGATGGCAGCCTGTACAAGGAATTAACTAAGCACCCTTGCGCCACATTTGAAGAGGTACAAGCCAGGGCTTTGGCACACGTCCGGTTGGAAGAGGATAGGACCCTGAGGAAAAGATCGTCACAGACGGAGAAAACCGAAAAAGGGGACCTATTGACAACCGGCGAGGTTCAACAGATCAAAGGAAAGACCGTCGCGCCCATCCATACTCACGCCCTACCTCAGGGCAGGTCAACGTGACCAAAGCACGATGGACGAATGACAAAGAACGGGAACCCATGCCGCCCTCGCTCGAGTCCTTCAGACTTAACATATCTACGGAGAAGCTGCTCCAAAACATGGAGAAGCAAGGAGAACTTGTGAGGTGGCCGAGAAAGGACAGAACTCCTCACCCGGGAGGAGACACGACTAAGTGGTGCGATTACCACGAGTACCACAGACACTGGACTCCGGACTGCCTTATGCTCCGAAAGAAATTGGCCCGCCTAGTCGCGAAAGGAAGAATAAAAGACGTAGCTCCAGACGCTCGAGTACCCAAAGATTTGCTGGAGAATTCTCAAGTCGAGCACCAAGAAAGGCGAAATCCTCCAACGCCTGACAAAGTGGTCAACGTGATATCCGGAGGGTCAAGCATCTGCGGACTATCGTACTCAATAGCAAAACGCCACGACAAGCATCTCCGAAGGCTCTTTGCCATAACTAAGACCTTTCTTAAGCCTAGTTTGATGCATAAATGAAAGACACAAGCATAACCATATGAGCTTTAGGAGAGCTGACATAACAATGTATTAATTTAGCTTCCTCTAACAAGAAATCCACCCTTGAAATTATCTTGGCATTCCAAATTACCCAAATGCACCCATTGGAGCCTAGGCATTTATTATTTGACCACCTCTTCAATAAGTTACTAGAAATAAAACTAATGTTGCTTTCCCTTACTCTAGTTTCTAAAAATTCTAACAAATCTATCTATTCTTATTTGCAAAAGTATTAACAAAATCACACTTATAGACCTCATTGAGGCCTCTAATGTCCCAACTGGCTAGGTTGAACTTACTCATTTGGAGAGATAGAGTCCAAGTCCTCCTCCCACCTCTTATCTCCACCATCTTCTCCCCTTTTAATCAAAATTTTAAATCTAGATTTAATGTTGATTTGAACTGAGGGGATTGCACTCTTCTTGGCTTCACTAGGGACGCCTATTTCTTGCATTTAGGGACTTGAGTCCACTCACTTGGTTGCTTCTTTAGGTTAGTTTTAGTGCTTGAAATTTAAGCCACAAACTTGTCTTTATCAACCTCCACTCTATCACTGCATGTTTTAGAATTTTGAGCAACAATCACTTCCAATCTCGAATCTCTTCCTATCTTAGTGGTAGAGTTACTGGTCGGCCGAGTCCTTACTTGCATTCTCAATTCCCCTTGGATTTCCATAACCCTCAATTTGCTTTATTTGTCCTTTTCACACCCAGACAAACTTATACGTAGGCCTTAAACTTGCCTTGGGCATGATAGTCTTGGTTTTGACATAGCTAGGCTTCTTATTGCACTCTCCATTGGCATGTCCAAAGACTCCATAGACTTCACACCTACTTGGCACCCATTCATACTTTACCCGTTGTTTGATGACCTCTACATCTTCTCCATGAAGCTCCAGCTCATCCTTTAAGGGTTTTGTTGTTGACACCTGAACCAAAATTCGAGCATATGAGTATCTCCCATTGTTTTCAATCACCTTATCGACAAAAAACTAGACTGCCTAGAGCACCGCTTATCTTCTAAAAGCAATAGCCATCCTAGAAACATACTTCCAAGTTTGGGAGGCTAGCCTAAACCCGCATTTTTTTTCAAAACAAGAAGGGTCAAATTTGACCCCTTACTTCACCCACCTTCTTAATACTAGAGGCTTGATTCCCCCAATTAACTAAGGACCTTGTTGCATTACCATTCCAGGTCTTTCTCCTCATCAAATTTAAAAATATAAACTTCCGAATCAGTGAATATTATCTTCGGAACCCTAATGCTAGTCCATCTCAGCCTTATAAAACCCTACATTATTGTAAAGTTGATAGAAGCTCAATTTCCATTTACAAGTAGTCTTTTCTACCTCTTTCTTAGTGAAAAGAATAACTCCATCCTCGTAACCTGGCACAAATGAGAGCCTTTTGCCAGTTTTATTAGCTATGTTACCAACGAGTGCATCTTTGAAGGATGGCTTGCTCTTGGGTTCTACATACCTATCGACTTTTCTATATCTAGGAAATTGCACTTGAGCCTCCTGCCCGATTTCTTTGACTTGTTCTTGGGAGTCTGACTCCTCTTCTTCTTGAGTTGACTCCAACTCTTTCTCTAACTCTATATTCTGCTCAGGCATAGACTTTTCCTCAAGCGTAAAACTCCTTGACCATAACCGACTTCTCCTCTTTGTTGGACTCAGATTTGTCCTTCCCTATACCTTCTAGTGACGTCTTTAGTTCTAGAATCACCACAAATTGTGCTCCATCACCGATTCCCTTCTTGAGTAGGCGCTTGTTGATGGTTTTAATGGTCTCCACTGAGATCGCAATCGGCGATTTCGATGACACATCCAATGGTGTCGCCGAGTGACGAGAGCTTCAAGCTTTTGGTTGGTCTCCTTCTTCTTGCAGATTTGTTCCTTGCTATGGGATCGGACGACACGATAACTAATGTCGCCCAAATGCGGCACGGACGAACGAAAGCCTATTGCTGCAACAAAATTATGCATGTATCTATATATCACATTAAAAAGTTGTGTACAAGGTGCATTTATTGCACATATTAAATCCATATACTTTCTTATATTTTTTTTTTACGTTTTATTTTAAATCAAAACTACTCTTCTATCACAATGGTTAACATGGTTAGAATGTACTTAGAGGTTTAAGGTTCAAATATCACAAGAAATGACCTTTGTTTTCATTTGCAGAACATATAACATTCATGAAAAATCAACATGTTTATATTATATTATACTTTTTTTATTTTGTATCAAGTATTTTGATAGACTAAATTAGTAATTATTTTACTACCATTATTCAAAACACTTTAGAGTATTGCAATTATTTTTAGAAAAATGCCACCACATTTCCCTTGATATACTTATAATATTTTTAAGTTTGAGAAATTTGTTATAATACATGTTATGATAAAATATATTTAAATGTCTATAATTACTATATAAATTAATTGGCATAACTCATATTTAAATCAAATGTTTAGATTGCACTTATTTCCCTTGACTCTTGAATTTGAGATTATACTATAATAAAATTATAACTTAATATCTATTTATTTTTATGCCACAATTTACCTAATTAATTAGAAAATTCAACAACTAAATTACTTCTTCAATGTATAATACATGTACACCTACACATAGACTCCTCCTATGATGTTTATCATCTTGCTTATACTTATTACCTACATTTATCACCACTAATTAAACTCACATTTATTTGTATGTTTGACCCATTATATTCCTTGTATGTTTTACCTAATTAATTAGAAAAATCAACAACTAAATTACTCCTTCAATATATAATTTACATGGACACCTACACATAGAGATTCTCATCCTAGGATGCTTATCCTCTTGTTTATAACATGTTATCAAAATGAATTACTCAAGGTATAGAGTTTTGTCTCAATCGCCCAACATCATGTATCTATTTCCGGTGCCTCACCCTTGACGATCTCCTTCCCTTCGATGGAGACTTCAAATGATGGGAATCCTATCGATAAAGAAGAGGCATAGGCATCGCCTCTCGATCTGATCCCATCTTCCTAATGTGCGTTTCCTTTGATATTCTTTGCTATTATATAAAAGTTGATTTTTTCCCTCTATTTTTGGTCTCATATTCATTGTTATTTTACATATACATCTTGCATGAATAATCTAACTTAAATTAGAGTTAATTACATATTTAGGAGTTGATATCAATTTCATTTTTTTCATAGGCAAAATAATAGTGAATTATCATGTGATCGTTTTTGATGAAACCCGAAATAAACCGTTTGCTAAATGACAAGAAACGAGATTATTTTATTCGATTGTGCAAACACTTACTCTTTATTTATTACTTCTTTACAACGAGGTTACAAGCCAACGAGATTTACACCCTAGACCTCCTACGAGTATTCGAGATCTCGATCTAACAATGTTCGAGACCACCTGTAGGGCGCTTGATTGATTTTGGGCGCGAGGCTGAGCTAAGAGTGCAGTGAAGATGGCTTGCGAGATTGTGTAGCGAGATCTTTGATGTGAATGAGAGCTCTGTGTGACTTGAAATCTTTTTATGCACTTAACTTGTCTATAGCGAGGTCTTTTGACGATGTTTCAGTCACGTCGATGTTCAACGAGCAAGATAGTTCTTGAGTTCAAGATGTTTTTCGACCCCTTCTACCTACGAGGTTCTTCCCTATTTATAGAGAATTAGGGAATCGAGTTTTGGTATTTATCCGATGTGGGACGCCCGAGATCAAGGTCTCTCATTGGTCCGAAGGCGATGTAGCCGATGATTGGCTGGGGAGAACGACGGCAGCTGAGTGGACCAGGTGGGCGGGGGCGTCGGTTGAGTCGGCAACGAGGTTTAGATCTCGTCCTCGACCTCGCTCGGAGAGGGAATTTATTTAATTAAAAGACGGATATAGTTGTGGGCCCCGGAATCCACCTTGGGAGTCCCGTCGGGTCTGTTTATTCCCTGTACCCTGGGCCCACTTCCTGTTTTGCTATTTTGAGCACCATCACAACCCCATGGCCTGGGGACCTCGTTTCGAGGACCGCGGGTCATAGACATGAAGGTCATTGGACTCACCAAAAACCAGGGTGCGGGGTTTGTATTTCTTTGGGTCACGAGGTGTGAGGTTGAGAGGTTAGGTGGATGCGGGATCGCACTTCCTAGGTTTGCGAGGTGCGAGGGATTCAGAGATTGGGTGGTCATATTTGCGAGGAATTTTCTTGTGAGGCCTGACACTTAGGCTTTTTTTTCTCGTTTGTGCGCGATGCTACCTAGGCCCGCTCCCCCGAGTTTTACTTAATGGGCCGTTAAGGATGACCAGGCCCAATAAGCCTTTCGGGAGCGAAGAGCGGCCCAAGCTTTGCTTTTTATAAAGAGGCGTCTTTCACACGCCTCATTCTCATCTTCTTCCCCCAACATTTTTGCTCTCTCTCTTTCTTCGCCTTTCTAGTTCCCGGTGAGCAGTTTTCGAGACGGTTACCGACGACCTTCCGCCATCCTCCGGTTGCGCCACCGCTTTTTCCAGCCGACCCTGAGCAAGTAAGTGCTCAATTCCTCCTTTCGTGTTTTCGATGCTCTTTTCCTTTCTCTCGCCGCCGCCTGCACCAACGGGAGAGAAATGCTCCCTAACGTTTCGTGCCGGTGTCACGGTGGCGAAACAGAGCGGGTGAGGGTGACGCTCGTGTCTGCGCGGTGCTTTTGATTTTCCCCTTTCTTGTTCTTCCTCCATTTCGTGCCCTAGGCGGGCGACGGTTCGTTCCTTGGTGTCTCGCGCCGGTGTCACGGTGGTGAGACGGTGATGGTGAGGGCGGCGTGTGCTTCTGCGCGGTGCCCTCACCATCTCTTCTTTGCGTTTTCTCTTGTTTTATTTTGTGCCCTAGTGGGCAGCGGTTATCTTTCAGTGTTTCATTCCAGTCGTCATGGCGGCGAGACGGTGAGGCGAGGGTGGCGACCACCACGCCCTCGAACCCTTCGTCTGCCAATCGACGGTTAGGTTTCTGCGTTTCCCTTTGCGGTTTTGAAACTTGAGATCCTTGGAAACCCAAACATCATGATGCCCGATTGACGGGACATTTGGGCTTCCACCGCTGGTTTACATTCCCCCTTCTCTCTCCTCCTTTTGGCGCTTCAAATTCTTCCCTGTCATCCTATCTTGTCAGAGTAGCCCTAGGGTGCCACGTGGCCTTCTTTCCTTGTGACCTCGCTTCTTCTTTCTTTGGTTGCTTTGCCCGACATCTCAATACTTCTTTCTTTTCCAGGTGTTAGCCTCTCGTGGCCTGGACGTCGCTCTTTCATGCCTAGGATAGCTTCTTTGAGCCTCCCTCCAGGCTTCGTGTTCAAAGCTCAAGAGAGATTCTACGAGGAGGTTTCCGAGTCCGTGGGGAGTGTAGAGACTAGTGACTCCCATAACCCGAGGTCTCCCTCGTTGGTTTTCAGTGACCCTTCTTCCAGTGACTTCGTTGTCTTCATCAACTCGTGCTTCTCCCACTTCGTGTGTCATCTGGTGTTGAAATGGCTTCGTCCTCGATTTCCGATGAAGAAGTGGTCGGTATTATTGTGAGGTCGTCCTGTTCCAACAACCTCGCGAGCTTTTTCGCGGAGCATATTACCGATCCTGTGTCCAGCGTCCCGCCCATCCTCGAGGAGCGGATCCCTATGTCCTCAGACTCGAATGAGACCTTTCTATCCGAGGGGGTGCCTACCGCGGACCTGGAGCCTAAAGACCTCGCAGACATTGCCAAGGATTTCGCTTGGCCCGAGGGAGTTGAGCTAGCGCTTCCCGAAGGGGAGGGCTGCTCCTTGGCGCACTACGATAGGTGCGTGGTTGTGCATCTGTATAGTCTCCAGGCCGGCTTCAGACTGCCCCTGGCCCCACACATCGTTGATTTCTTGTGGGTCATGTGCGTCTGCCCTGCACAGCTGTTTCCCAACGCGTGGAGGCTGCTGTGTGCCTACACCGTTTGCAGCCGCGAGCATGGGGATGGGCCGGATCTCGGCATCATGTCGAGCCTATTTCTAGCGAGGAGGGAGCACGAGTCGTACCTCGTCAATCTGAGCTTGCCGGGTATTAAACTCACCACGGCCCCTTCGAACGTCGGGTCGTGGAAGAAGAAATGGTTCGTGGTTCGAGACCCTAATGGGAGGTATCTCAACTTTCCCACGGCACCGGGCAACTTTGTTCGGCCCAAGGGTGCACATAAAGCCACTGAACTCAGGGAACTCAAGGCCCGATATACCCCGGGGCGTCAGGAGTCGTTCCAGAAGTACCTGGCACAAGACCGGCTTGAGCGGGCCGGTCTGAGCCTCACCCTTCCACCTCGCGAGGGCAAAGAGGGTATTTGATTTCCCTCTTGTTGTTTGTTTTTGTTATTTGCCCTTGTTTTTAGGCAACGAGGTTAAAACCTCGCTTTTCCAGTGACGACCACGAGCCTCGCTCTGGTCATGCTATCTTGATTTATTGTGATGTCTTGTTTCTCGCTTTTTATCTAACTTATTTTCATGTCTTTCTTTGACAGTGGATCTTTTCAACGCTCTAACCTCGAAGTCGCAGGGAAAGAAACATGTGACCTCCACTTCCTCCACCCAGGCTCCTCGCGGCCAAAAGGGCATTGTTATTAAGGAACCGTCCACGCTAGCGAGGCCACCCACCTCGCAGCCTAAGGTGATACCCCTTCCGCCGTAGGCGGCCGGGGCGAAGACAACTGAGGGGGACTCGTCTAAGGGGGACGTCGCGAGAACGTCTTCCCAATCCTCCCGATGATCCGGCGATGGAGCCGGATCCAAGAGGAAAGGCGCGGAGTCCCCCCGTGGGGATAAAAAGAAGAAGCACATGGGGGACGACCAGCGCGGTCCGTCGGGGAAGGAGATCATCCCCAGTTTTAATTTTGAGGGACGGGCCTTCAAAATCGATGGTCCTTCTCCCGCGAAGTTCCACTGTTCCGGGCCGGCTCGAGGTTCTTCTGCGAGATGGAGTCGGGACGAATGGAAGGAAGAGGTCTCGTGGGCTAACAATCTCACCGAGGAGGCCCTTAATGACGAGGTGGCCCGCTATTCGGCGATGGTACGTTCCGCTTTCATGAATCTCGCTTCTGTTTTGGATTTCGTGCTTCTTTTTTTAACAACTTTGTGAATTTTCAGCATACCTTTTTTGAGAACTACAACCGCAGCCGCCTCACCCTTCTCCAGACGAGAATGGATAAAATGGAGACGACACTTAAGGCCCGCACAACAGAGTGCGAAGCACGAGAAGGACCTTACCGAGGCCGGAAAGCGGATTAAAGCCGTGGAGGTTGCGGCGAAGGACGAGGCCAAGGCGGCGACGAGGGCGAAGGAGGAGGAGAACAAGGCAAAGGCTCTGGTCGGGGCTTTGCAGAGCGAGAATGAGGAGCTTCGGGGCAAACTCTCCGATGAGCACAACTTCTTTAAAGAGAAGGTGGCGGAACTTCTGAAGGCCGAGGACGAGGTCACCAACCTCCGACAACGGGTCAGCAAGCTCAACGAGGAGGTGGTGGCTGCGGGGCCCAAGTATGTGGAGTCGGCGGAGTACAAAGAGGAGTTGGTGTGTAGCGTGAACAAGATGTTCCGCCAGGCCGTCCGCGTGGGGGTTAAGCAGGCGGTGGCGAAGTACAGGCACATCGACCCCCCGTATTTCCTTCTTCAACCCTAACTACACAAAGACTATGGGGGAGGAAACCGGGGAGGAGCCCGAGGGAGAATGCGAGTTCTTCCTTAACGAAGATGGGACCGTGGCTACCGAGGCACCCTCCGCAGGGGACCTCGGCCAGGGAGGTCTGGACCCCGTAGTCATGGGCCCTCAACCCAAGACCGACGCGCTAAGCTCCCATCCCGATGTTGTCTCCGCCTTGCCCGTTCTCCATGCTCCCACGGACCCCACCGATGATGCCACGAAAGACACTGCTGCCGAGGTCCCGAAGAAATGAAGGATGTCTCCGATTTTGTAATGTTTTTTTAATTTCCGTTATGTTGGTGGCCCCGTCGGGGTCTGTAATTAAACACTTCGGCCCTTGTGGCCTTATTTTATGCAATCTTTTCTTGCCTTATGGATGTGTTTGTGTTTCTTGCTTTAATTTACTTATATACGTATCCCGATCCAACCCCATGGTCCGAGTGTCACAATACTTGTGGCACCTTCGGACCACATCGGACGCTGGTCTTATGCCACAATCTCGAGCCGTGCTCGGATCTCGCATGATTATTGATTGTTATTATGCCGGGATCACGAGCCTCGCTCGGATCTCGCATGATGATTATGATGCCAAGATCACGAGCCTCGCTCAGATCTCACATGAATGTCTTTATGCCAAGATCACGAGCCTCGCTCGGATCTCGTATGATTATCTTTACGCCAAGATCACGAGCCTCGCTCGGATCTCGCATGATTGTCTTTATGCCAAGATCACGAGCCTCGCTCGGATCTCGCATGATTATTGATTGTTCCTAACCCCAAGCGGGAAGTGAGGGGTGGATTTAAACACGAGATTCTCCAACCCCAAGCGGGAAGCGAGGGTGGATTTAAACACGAGATTCTCCAACCCCAAGCGGGAAGTGAGGGGTGGACTTAACAACTTAAAACAGAGGTTCTCCAACCCCAAGCGGGAAGCGAGGGGTGGACTCAAACACGAGGTTCCCCAACCCCAAGCAGGAAGTGAGGGGTGGACATAAACACGAGATTCTCCAACCCCAAGCGGGAAGTGAGGGGTGGACTTAAACACGAGATTCTCCAACCCAAGTGGGAAGCGAGGTATGGATTTAAACACGAGATTCTCCAACCCCAAGCGGGAAGCAAGGGGTGGATTTAAACACGATATTCTCCAACCCCAAGCGGGAAGCGAGGGGTGGACTTAAACACGAGATTCTCCAACCCCAAGCGGGAAGCGAGGGGTGGACTTAACAACTTAAAACCGAGGTTCTCTAACCCCAAGCGGGAATCGAGGGGTGGACTTAAACACGAGATTCTCCAACCCCAAGCGGGAAGCGAGAGGTGGACTTAAACACGAGGTTTATATTTTAGAAGCAGGTTTGAAAATTCCATGACACTTTATTCACAAAATGCGATGGAAATAGCAGAGTTTTAAGAGTTTACACATAATATTTTTTGAGCCGATCGACATTCCATGTTTTGCTCAGGGTACGTCCCTTGCCATCTTTGAGCTTGAAAGCTTCGGGCGTGACCTCCTCGCCGAGGAGGTATGGCCCCTCCCAGTTAGGGTCCAACTTGCCACCTTCGGTACGTCTCAAGACGAGACTATCCGTAGCCAAGAACCGAGGCCTAACCCTCTTGTCGTGGTATACCGCCACGCGGCGTTTGTATTCCCTGGAGCGCAGGTCAGCGACCTCGCGCAGCTCGTCCCTGAATTGTAGTTCGACCTTAAGGTTGGCCTCGTTCTCTTCTCTATTGAAATCAAAAACCCTCGCCGAAGGGACCAGGGTCTCCACGGGGACTAGCGCTTTCGCCCCGTAAGTTAGATCGAAAGGCGTTTCTCCTGTTGCACGACGCGCGGTGGTGCGATATGTCCATAGGACGAGTGGGAGTAGCTCTTCCCAACGACCTTGGGCCATGCCCAAGCGCTTTTTTAGATCGGACAAGATGCGGACATTGACATTTTCCACATGGATGTTGGACTGGGGGTGGGCCACGGAGGAAAACTTTAGGGTTATGCCTAGGTCGGAGCAGAAAGTCCGAGTCTCCTCGTAGTCAAATTGAGGGTCATGGTCAGTCATGATGGTCATGGGGACGCCAAAGTGGCAGACGAGGTTCTTCAACAGGAAGTCACAGACCTTTGTCCCAATGATTTTTGCCATGGATTGCGTCTCGACCCACTTCGTAAAATAGTCGATGATGACCAAGATGTACCGCACTTGGCCAACGGCCTTGGGAAAGGGACCGAGGATGTCCATTCCCCACATTTCTAGACGTAGGATCTCGCGTCGGGGCGTGTTGGAGGTTACCGTGCTTTTGACACCCGTCACATTTCTGGACGTAGGACCTCGCGTCTGCCTGAGGGTGGGCCAGAAGTACCCTAAATGGGTGATTTTGTGTGATAAGGCGCGCTACCCAAGGTGGCCGCCACAAACCCCCTCATGTGCCTCGTATAGGATGCGACCCGTAGACTCGATCGACACACACAACATGTTAGGCTCAACATATCCTCGGCGATAGAGCTTGCCGCCGCCGACGCAATAGCGGACTGCCTGCATTTTCAGCTTCCTAGCCTGTGCGGGGTCCTCTGGGAGGACACCGCTCTCCACATATCGTGTTATCGGGATCCTCCAATCCTTAGTAGTAACGGAGATAACCTCGCTGGTCACACTCCGCGAGAGTTTTCTTTCCACCATCACGCGATTCCCTACTTCCAAGGGAAGGGCGGATCCCAACTTCGCGAGAGCATCCGCCTTTGTGTTCGAGGTTTGCGGGATGGACTCCACCGCGAAGGTTTCTAGGCATGACACCAAGGCCTTAACTTTCTCTCGGTATACGGACATGAACCCCGTTCTAGTGTCGTATTGCCCGTTGAGCTGGCGCGCAATGAGCTCGGAGTCGGTGTAGACCGTGATTTTGCTGGCTCCACTGAGGAGCACCATCTCAATCCCGGCGATCATGGCCACATACTCAGCCTCGTTGTTGGTGGCTTCGAAGGCAAAGTTGAGAGCATACTCCGTCTCGATCGAGGGACCAGCAAAGAATACGCCAGCCCCGCAACCGGCATCACATCGTGAGCCATCAACGAATACCTTCCACTCCTTCGAACTTGCGTCAGTTTTGGGGGAGGTGACCTCTACCATTAAGTCGGCGAGGGCTTGCCCCTTCATCGCGGTCCTCGGGAGGTAGCTGATGTCGAACTCGGAGAGCTCGACTGCCCACTTTGTCATCAGCCCGGAGAGGGCTGGATGGAGGAGGATTTGTCGAAGTGGGAGGTCAGAGAGGACCTGAATGGGATGCGCGTGGAAGTAAAGGCGTAGGCGCCTTGCGGCAGTCATGACTGCCAACGCCATCTTCTCCGCCGGGGAGTATCGCTGCTCCACAGGTTGGAGCACGCGACTCACGAAGTAGACTGGGTGCATGGCCTTTCTGGTTAGCACCGCGCTGACCGTTTCCGGGCTTACTGCCATCTACAGTTGCAAGTCTTCGCCTGCCATGGGAGGCGACAATGTGGGGAGCTTCGACAGGAAGGTCTTTAATTCAGAGAAAGCGAGCTCGAGCCCCTTATCCCAAACGAACTTGTCGTTTTTCTTGAGAGCAGCGAAGAAGGGGAGAGACTTGTCCGCCAAGCGGGAGCAAAACCTCCCTAGATAGTTGACGGTGTCGTTGAGCCGCTGCACCTCAATGCGAGATCGCGGCGACCTCATTGAGAGGATCGACTGGACCTTAGCGGGGTTGACGTCGATCCCGCGCTCGCTGATCATGAAGCTTAAGAACTTCCCCGACGATACGCCAAAGACGCACTTCTAGGGGTTCAGGTTGAGACGGTTGTGCCTGAGGGTAGCGAAGACCTCCGCGAGGTCGACCAGATGCTCTTCGGGGCTTTTGCTTCGCACCACGATGTCGTCGACGTAAGCCGACACGTTTCTCCCCAGGTGGTTTTTGAAGACCCGGTCAATGAGACGTTGGAAGGTGGCCCCAACGTTTTTAAGGCCAAAGGGCATGACCTTGTAGCGGTACGTACCCCGCTGTGTGATGAAGGACGTCTCCTCCTCGTCACGCGGATTCATCGAGATCTCATTGTATCCCGAGTATGCGTCGAGGAAACTCAAGACCCCATGCCCCACGGTTGAATCAATGAGCTCGTCGATCGAGGGCAGGGGGTAGCTATCTTTGGGGCATGCCTTGTTGAGGTCCTTGAAGTCCACGCACATCTGCCACTTGCCGCTGGCCTTCTTGACCAACACGATGTTGGACAACCATCTTGGGTACTGGACTTCGCGGATGAATTCCACGGCCAGCGGCTTCTCCACCTCGTCATTTGCGGCGTTTGTCCTTTCCTCATTCATTTTTCTTCGTCGCTACACCACGGGGCGAGTGGTGACATCGACGTTTAGGGAGTGTTGGGCCACAGTTCGCGGGACGCCGCGGAGGTCCTTCGCAGTCCAGGCGAACACATCGCGGGACCCAGCAAGCAAGGTTTCCAGTGACGTCGCTGACGTCCCGGATAGACATTCTCCCAGGTAGATCTTTTTGGACTCACTCTCGAAGGGGATTTCACCCTTCTTTCTACCTCAGGGGTGGGGATCGTGAAGTCCCAGACTTCAAGGTCGGCCTCACCGGGGGGACTCCACCATAAACACCGGGCACTTCTGTTTTGTCGAGGTCGCATAGCAAACGCGACCCTCTTCTTGTTTGCCCTTCACCTCCCCCACCCCGTCGTCGACGGGAAACTTCATTTTGAGGTGGTAGATGGATACCACCACCTGGAACTTCATCAGGGAGACCCTCCCGATGATTGCATTGTGCGCCGAAGGCAGGTGTACCACCGTAAATTCCACCATCTCGGTTCTCCTTGTGGAGCCGGTGCCCAACATCATCCAAAGGTCTATGAGACCGGCGACGTCAACTTCGTTACCCGGGAAGGAGGTGAGTTTCCCAGCGTAGGGCTTCACGGATGTCTCGGAGATGCCCAATTGCTCGAAAGCGCCGTAGTACATGATGTCCAAGGAGGACCCCGTGTCCACTAGCACACACTTCACCATTTTTGAGCCCACTTGACCATGCACCACCAAGGGGTCCGAGTGCGGCATGTGGAGTCCCTCGGCGTTTTCGGAGGTGAAGGCCAAGCCTACGGGGGACCGCGAGGTCTGGGCAACGCTAAATACCGAGGGCTCGTGGCGGCTTGCCCTCGCGTACCTCTTTCTTTCCGCCTGGCTTGACCCAGCCAGCGAGGGTCCACCCGAGATGGTATGGATATACCCGTCGGGTGTCGCGGTCTGCCCAGATCGCGCCTGCTTCGTGGGGGCTTGTTGCTCGACGTAGTTGGCCCGAGCCTGAGCCGGGCCTTGCGGCACGGTGTTGGCTCCCGATGCGGGGTTGGCGCACCCCTTTTCGTTCGGGTTGTACGCAGGGCCGCCCTTGCCTCTATAACCTCGCGATTTCCCACCGAAGCAGCTCCAACCCCCACCGCCACCTCCGCGGTTGTTGTAGTGGTTGTTATTCCTCTTGTTGTTGTTGCTCATGTTGTTGTTTCTGTTGCTGTTGTTGTGGTGGTGGTAGTTGACGGGGTCGTGGGCTTGCGTCATATACGCATCCCTCGCAGCCGGCGCGACCACTTTTGCCTTCCCTTTAGCCTCGACGACGATTTCCTTGTCGGTCTTCGGTCGCGAGCTCTGGTTGGCGGCATCCTCGGCGTATACTTGGGCCGTGATCCCGGCGCACAGGCTGTCGTACGTCGTCGGGCATTTCAAGAAAATGAAATTCTTGAAGGGACCCGAACACAGACTGTCCATGAGGGTATCTCGCACTGACGACTCGTCGATGTGTGCGATCTCTGCGACTGCGGTGGTGAATCTCGTGAAGAAGGTGCCCAACAGCTCGCTCTCTCCCTGCTCAATACCGCAGAGATCCCACATGTTCTTCTTGCACTTCCTTGAGCAGTTGAAGTGTGCGATAAAGGATTCGCACAATTTAGCGAACGAGGCCACGAACTCTATCTTGAGGCTTATGAACCACGTCATCGCGGCCTTGTCCAGGGTGGTTGGGAAGATACGGCAGAAAATGACGTCATTGTAGGAGTTGACGTTCATTTGGACAGCAAAGTGTTTTACGTGGTCCTCCGGGTCAGCCGTGCCGTTGTAGAGCCCCATTTGTGGCCAATGGAAACCTTTGGGCATAGGTGCCTCTTGAATCTCGTTCACGAAAGGGTATCGACACCCGACCTCGACACGTTGGCGACGCGATTTTGATTTCATGGGGTGCATAGCACTCCCTGCCGTTTCGGACAACTCAGTGTCCCGCATCCTAGAACGTCGCAAATGGGATTGCAAGATCTGCATCGGGTCCCGGGGAGGTCTCTCCGTTGACGAGCCGTTGGTGGACGTCTCGTGTCCCGGCACATGTCCGGGGACGTACGCGGTTATGTACTCGGAGTGGGATTGGCCCGGAGCGGGGATAGAGACGTATGAGGGGGGGGGACCCGGCTGGTACTGCCCATAACCCGGGTAGGGATACGGGATCGAGGGTGCATCGCCCTGCTCGTACCCTTGGAACGGGTAGGGGTTTTGTTGGGCGTTGTACGTCCAACCCGGAGGGACCACGAATGGACAACCCGGAGGACCCGTGGCCATCCATTGCGGGGTCTCGGGCATGTTATCGGGGTGTTGGGGAAAAAAGTTGTTTGGGCAAGCCATTTTGAGGGGCTCAAAGCCAAGGTTTGCAAAAATTGGAAAACTACTTAGGATGAAGAAGTTCCCACAGACGGTGATGAAACCCGGAGGACCCGTGGCCATCCATTGCCAGTGATGAAACTCGAAATAATCCGTTCCCTAAATGACAAGAAACGAGATTATTTTATTCGATTGTGCAAACGCTTGCTCTTTATTTATTACTTCTTTACAAGCCAACGAGATTTACACCCTAGACCTCCTACGAGTATTCGAGATGTCGATCTAACAGTATTCGAGACCACCTGCAGGTCGCTTGATTGATTTTGGGCGCGAGGCTGAGCTAAGAGTGCAGTGAAGATGGCTTGCGAGATTGTGTAGCGAGGTCTTTGATGTGAATGAGAGCTCTGTGTGACTTGAAGTTTTTTTGTGGACTTCACTTGTCTATAGCGAGGTCTTTTAACGATGTTTCATTCACGTCGATGTTCAACGAGCAAGATAGTTCTCGAGTTCAAGATGTTTTTCGACCCCTTCTACCTACGAGGTTCTTCCCTATTTATAGAGAATTAGGGAATCGAGTTTTGGTATTTATCCGATGTGAGACGCCCGAGATCAAGGTCTCTGATTGGTCCGGAGGCGAGGCAGCCGCTGATTGGCTGGGGAGAACGGCGACAGTTGAGTGGACCAAGTGGGCGGGGGCGTCGGTTGAGTCGGCAACGAGGTTTATATCTCGTCCTCGACCTCGCTCGGAGAGGGAATTTATTTAATTAAAAGACGGATATAGTTGTGGGCACCGGAATCCACCTTGGGAGTCCCGTCGGGTCCGTTTATTCCCTGTACCCCGGGCCCACATCCTGTTTTGCTATTTTGAGCACCATCAATTTTATGATTGAATAACTCGATCAATTCTATTAATTTTCTTTCATAATGTTATTTTACAACTTATGTAATTTTTTTTATTTTGAACTCATACCTTCATGTGATGGAATATTTAGTTTAACATATATTTTGTGATTTGAATTTTTTCTAATTTAATTCTAGGGTTTCAAGATTTTAGAGGTTTGTCATTGAAGGACTTTTCAATTTGAGGGTTCACAATAGAGTTTCTAATTTGTAGAATATTTGATGGTATAGTATTGTCTTAAAGATAAAAAAATAGGGAAAATCCTTGCATATTTGTTTATTTTAAAGATTTTTTTTGAATATTCTGCAAGTCATAATTAAAAAGTTAGTGTCTCGAGATGAAAATTTTAAAAAATTTATTCTCTAGGAAAATTGTAGGGATGTAAAAGATATTTTCGTATTATTTAGTGTCTTTTTGACAAGTATTGTTGAGTACTACTCTTATTTGGTGAAAATAAATTAATTGACCAAGGTCGCTTATGATATATGCATATGGAGATTCCGATTGTGAAAAACAACTCCTAAAGATAAGATTACGATGATCAAAATCATTTACATCAAAGAGAATAAGTGAAAAATGATAAGTACAAAGAAAAATATACACATAAAATCTACACGATGACATATGAATAATGAATAACAAATAATTTAGTTCGTATTTGTTTATAAATTATATATTTTTCAAAGTAGAAATTCATGAATTAATATTATTATATCAATTTTTTCTTTCTTTGTCAATATCTTTGTAACTTAAATTTTATATTCTAAATGTAATCGTCGTTATTTATGGTATGTACATTTGATATATTTACTAGAGTACATATTAATTCTTAAATAATTTGATGTCCCGATTTTTTAACTTTTAGGAACTTAACTCGTAAAAATACATTGTTAGAAAATATTAAAAATATTATGAAAATAAGCATATATAAAATACATGCCCCGTGTTTACGCACGGGCCTGTCCACCTAGTTATAAATAAATTCCTTTTCTTACATCAAAACAAAAGTAAAAGACGTTAAGTTTCTATAAGTCCATAATTATCGTGTGTGGCATGAAGGCTAGACTAAGGCCCAAACAAAATATTTTGGGCTGAGTAGGGAAAAGGACCAATAAATGTAGGTCAACCAAGGTCAACGTGAACCCGCTCCATAATCTTATGTCCATGAAATCCATATAATAATAACTAGTTATACCCGTCGTATCATATACGACTACGATTCAATATTTTATAGACATTATGAATATGATATTAATGAATAAATAAAAATATAATATAAACTTTAATATAAGTAATTTGTTGCTTATATAATGTAAAATTTTTAATCAAATATTATATTCACCATATTTTATTACTTTTCATGTACGTAAATTTAGAGATTATCAAACATTTCAATATATATATTAAATATTTTATTATCTATTTTTATTAATTTTAAAAATTATAAATATTTATCTATAAAAAATAATATATATCTATAAATAAATTCATCAAAAAATATATGCTAAAAGATTTATATTTATTATAAAATATTTTATCTTTAATTGTAAATACTTGTATATGGAAGTTTTCAAAAGATATTGTTATACTAAATAGATATTTATTTGATGTTAAAGATAGATTTAAAAAGTTAAAGAAGAATTTAATAGGAAAAAGTTAAAATATTAGAAATAAAAATTAATTTTGAAAATATGAATAAGGTGGGGCCAGAATCGTTCTGGTGGCTCAAAAAGAGACAACTTCAAAAAGGGTCAGAATTGTTCTTAGCTGTATACGTGCTCCTCATGCACAAGATTTTTTGTTCACTATCCCCATTGATGGCTTGGGACAGAGGATGAACCACCGTCAGTTTCGATCTGTGTTGTGCTACAGACTTATGATACCTCTATTCTCTGATGGTAGTATTGCCCGAGTTGCAACACTCATAGGATGGATAAATGGGGGACCATGCTGTCTACTGTACTAGTGAGGTGGGTGTGAAGTTCAGGCATAATTTGGTGTGTGATATCCTTGTTGATATTTGCTCCAAAGTTGGAATTGCGGTGCGGAAGGAGGCTCCTATGGGTTTCCTCTCGGAGAACGGGCACGATCTTAGGCCTGCAGACCTTTTACTATTTAATTGGCACCAGGGTAAGGACGCTTTTTTTTTTGTGACCGGGGTCTCTCCCTTTGCTGGTATGGGTGTGAGCTCGTGGGCGTATGGGTTGGCTTTGCACAACGCTGTGGAGAGGAAAAAGAAGAAATATGCGTCCAAATGTGAGGAGAATGGATATAAATTTATTCCTTTCGCTTTCTCTACATTTGGGGAATTCGATAAAGAGGCTTTGGACACGCTTGCGCGTATTAAGTCTCTCGCTGTTAGCCACTCCAACAATGCTAAGAGCGGTGTATTCGTTTTTCATAGATTGAATTTTTGCATTCAGAAGGGTGTGGAGCTCAGCTTGTTTTTAGGCTTCCATCCAACTTTATGTAAATAATTACTATTATTTAAAAAAAGGTTAAAAAATAATATACTTAGATCAGTAGTAGATCGAAGGGTTCCAATTCGGACTTGAGCTTCTCTACTCCTTGAAAAAACCTACCCTCCGGATTCGGACCGTCTCGCGCTCCCCCTTCCTTTGTATTCATTCTCCTACCCCATTTTCCTCTTCTCAGAGATCGAAAACCCCTCGAAAACCCTCGCCCGCCGCGGAACACCTATCGGCAGTCGCCGTTCAACCACCACCACAACCACCAGCGATGGCGGCGACCTCAACCTCAGAAGCCCCCGTCACTTCGACCGAAGGCCCAGTCCTCAGCCTCATCAACAAGCGCATCCGAGCTCTGCGCAAGAAGCAAAATCGCATTCTCCAGATGGAGGAGTCACTCGCCCAAGGCAAAGTCCTCAACAAGGAGCAGCAGGAAACCCTCCGCTCTAAGCCTGGTGTCGTTGCGCTCATCGACGAGCTCGAGAAGTTTCGCGCTCCTCTCTCCGCCGCTGTTGACGAGGAAGTCTCCCTCGCTCTTCAGAGCTTAAAGGGACACGCTTCTGCTGACCCCCAGTCGGCCGGTGGGAGCGGCGATATAACCTCCGCCGCCGAGGAGGTGGAGGCGGCCGCTCCAACTGTCAGCGGCGGCGACCGAGGGGGAGAGGCCGTGGAGGATCTGCTGAATCTGCTCTACTTTGGCAGCCTGTTCGACAACATGCCTCAGAGCGACTTCACATCGATGACGCTCACGAGGGAGCACGAGAGGAGCTGCTGCTTGACCTACGATTTAGTCACCGATGATGTTACTGATCCTCTCAATGAGAATGATTTGGATTTGATTGCGGCTTTGAAGGGATTGATGATCTCTCGACCTCTTTCTTCGAGTCTCTCGCATAAGAATGCATTCCAGCGCTGCATTGAGCACGCTAAGTTGTGGCTTGCCAACTCAGACCAGCCGATCGATCCAGAGACCAATGATGTCACATGTATTCTTCTTTTTCATTCCAAATCTCTAATTTCATGGTTGGCATAGATTCTATCCTTGCATAATATGCATCCAACTTATTTGTTCATTTTTTTTTTATCTTGTATCAGATTGTGGCCTTAGAGAAAAGCTTAGCAAGATTTTGTCCTCTGATTACTACACCACCACACCTGAAATGAGGGATTCGGTTGAGATGGCCGCTGCAGCCGGTGTTGCAAGTTTTGGTTCCTTCCAGGTTCCAATTCATGGATCTGTGTTGCCTACATCAACGCCTGTGCAAACTGAAGAGTCGATTGGGCAGTACCAGGAGGAGGTATACATCTGATGTTTCCTTACATTGTTGTAGGCTTGTGTTGGATTTTTCACATTTGGCCCGTAGTGGTTTTAAATTCCTATTTACTTCAAGTGCATGTGATTGCCTTTCATGTTTATTTGTGTGCGTGTATGTGTGTGTGAAAATATTGGGGATGTGATTTCCATTGTCCTTGCTCTAACCTTTTAAACTCTATTATTGATATAGACTAAATTCTTCTTTCCAAGAAAAAATAGGTATGTTCTTCTGATTTTATCACCCCCTGTATAGGACATGTTTCTTGAAGAGATTGTATTATGAGTTTAGCTGACTTGAAATAGGATTAATTTGTTGATAGTAATGTTGATTTTGTCTAATGCTAGTGGGAGAGAATACACGAATACTTGGTAGGTAATTGTCATGGCTGTACTTTGACATGAGATTTCTTACATGATGTGCTCTCTTGATATTTTTGCTTTTAGTAATCAATCGATGAGGCAAATACTGAGAACTGTAATTTATATGATCTTCTCAGTATGATTGTGTCATTATGAAATATCGCTAGTTAGTATAAGATTTTGTGATAAGTACCCTGGATATATTCCATATCCTCATTCTGAGGACTTGGATATGGGGTTGGCTCTATGTACTTACAGCTACCTTAATTAATAGGTGAATACTTTGTGGGCTGTTACCATGGAGGCCTTTTCTAGTTTTGCCCCAAAATTACTTTTGAGGCAAACTGGTACGTGATATGTAGTTATATTTCACGTATTCCAAGACAATTGAAAGCATATTCTGCCCCAAAAGTAAGTTTGGGGTAAAACTAGAACAAGGCTGATCATTGAGGTCTGTCAGAACTTAAGTTCATTCTTGGGTTATCTAAAAAGTGGTTTTTGGTTAACATAAAAATATTATTTGTTTGATCCTGGTTAAATGTTTATGGCTAGTTGGATACTGTTTTCTATTTTAGGAGGGAAGCTTGGTGCTTGTAAATTAAAATTGTGATGTGTTTTCTCAACTGGATAACCAATATAACTCCTGCTATAGGCTCATTAATTGCTAGCTTCAAGGGTTTGGTTTGGAAAGATTTTGGGATGAGAGCACTTTCATGCATTGACTATTAACATGTTCCTTTTTTTGCTAGTTCATAAAATGAAGAAAGCTCTTGTTTTTTTTATGTGTACTATAATTATAGCCCTTTTTGTTTACTACATTGTATCGGATGTGGTTAGTCTGGATGTATTCATGTGGCATAATATGAATGTTTTTTTCAATGGGGAAGTATAATGACAAAATCACTTCCATGCATTTGAATTTTTTTTTTTATTTTTTTTTATTTTTCACGGCTTCGATGAAGGTATTAAACGGTTGATCTCTTTTGATCTTATCATTTGTCTTTCTGTGTTATTATAAAATTAGAATTTGGTACCTACTGCAAGTCTGCAACAGTATCATGTTTGGCTAATATCTCAGTTTAATAGACGACTAAGGTTAATTGGATAAAGAAAGACTTGTGCTGAGTTTGGGATTCCTGGAGTAATAAAGGCTGATGATTTTAGAAGCTTTTATAAAATAAAAGTGTTTGGGATTCAACTACTGTCTCACTTATTAGTCATTTTTTATTTCTTTGTCCACTAAAATTTGTCTTTCTTAACCCTTTCCATGTGCTCCAACTGAGAATGGAAGAAACCTTGGTGGTTCAAAGAAAGATTATATTTTGTGCATGTGGAAATTTCAAATGTTACTTGCATACTTAGAATGGATCCTCAGAGTTTAGTTAGCATTATTGTTGAAGAATATAAATGTTGGCAGAAGTGATGCCCTTTTCCCGATTTTGTGCATTCACCTTTTTTTTTTTTGTCATTCAGATGCTGTGTTTTGTAGTCATCTTTCTCTTGATAAACCATAGTTTCAAACTTATCCATGCCTGGATATAGGAGTAATAGATGTTTAGATATGTATATCTTTATCATCCTCATCTATCTAGGTCGTATAATTTATCTTATTATGGATTAAGTCAGATTGTGCTGCCCTACAGATCTAGATTTCATACACTATTATGGCTGAAACCTTCAACTGTGTTGTCGTGTTGACCTTTCCTGACCTCTAAGTTATTCCAGGACACCTATAAATATGAAGAGTTCTTAGTTTTGCTTGTTGAATATTGATATGGAGAAACAGCAGACTTCTATTGGTTGTAAATAATCATATTTTCCTATGAGGATTCGATTTGGAATAGACGGTTTATCATACCTCTCTATTTAAAATAGAACAGGACATGAGTGGAAAATGTCCTAAATTTCATAGATTGCATGCAACTCTTAAAAAATTACTAAACACTAACCTTTCAGAAAAAGACTGACTAACCACAAAATGCAACTTAATTCCTGTACAGGAGCAAAACGTCAAACTTGAACAATACGAAACTGCTGGTCAACACCAATCCGTCCCAGTGGAGGAGCATCAGAAGGTAAGCTGAGCAAACCCTTTTCTGAAATCACATAACAAGTAACCCATAGAAGCTTGTTTGAAGAATTTCCTGCTCACTTGTGATTATTGACAGGATAACACTGAGGTGGAAAACACAACACAAGAGGTCTCATATGAAGCCGAGCACGAGATAACACAGGCAGAAGCCGAACAGCAGAACAGAGACCTTGACTCAAAGGACAACCAGCAACAATACGGTGGTGCACGTAGGCCCTACCAGAATAGCAGAGGACCTGGTGGCGGTGGGCGTGGGGGACGCAGGGGTTACCCCAATGGACGAGGTGGCAGAGGAAGTGGTAGGGGAGGAGGAGGCCCGTATCAGAATGGGCGTGGTCAGTACTATGATCAAGGTGGAAGCTATTATCCCAGGAACAACAACAATAACAATTATAGGGGAAGAGGGGGTGGCAGAGGCGGAAGCACGTGCTACAATAACTACAACAACCAAGCATCTGGGATGCAGGGTGGTGCACAACCTCAGTCCAATGTTGGGTCGGCTTGATGATTTGGACTCTTCCGTGGCTGTATCAAGGTACTGGTGCGCATGACTCTCTTCGTTTGCACTGTATGTGCTATTTATTTCTACTTCTCTTTTGGTTCCATATTGTTTTTGAAATCTGGTAATATTAACTTAGAAAAGTTGCTTGGTGGTTTAAATCTACTGTTGAGATTTTGGGGGTTTTGTTCAGCTTTTTGTTTAGTGTCGCTGTACTTTGAGACTGCTATGGTGATCAACATTTCTTCTTTGATCTAATGTTTATTATCGTATTAATCTTTTGAAATGCCACTAAATTATATGTATACATATAATGGCATAAGGCGCACAAGTTTAATCCATCTTTGATTTTATGGGTTTTTAGTGATATTTGTGCATGGTTATTAACATAATTGCTTCAAAATATGTTGTAACTAAATAACTTCCCAATTTGGTTTTGTAAAAGAAAATCTCAGTTACTGAACTGGGTACAAATCTGTGTTGTTGAAAAAGCCTATAATTATAAATATATGCGAATACAAAACCATAGGGTATCAGAGAGAAAAGTATAGAAACAAATTTGCAGTTACTACAGCATTTTACAGCACAACAAAGAACAAACCACCAAGAGAAAGAAGAATAGTTCCGAAACAAGTGCTGAAGTAAGTGCAGGCACAACAACAAATAGTTCAAACAGAGGATGAATTAATCGTCCATCATCGCTACTATGGTGGTACAGAATCAGTGTCAAGGGAAGGAAAACCGCTTCAAACTTTCCTAGTATTCACAATTTGTAGAGAAAATGCGCATATTTACATTCCATGTGTCACCCCAATATTCTCCTGAGCTCAGATTTCTGCTCATCAGAAAGCTTCCTTGGGAACTTGACAGCAAACTTGATTCTCAAATTCCCTCTCTTATGGGGGTCCTTAGAGATGGGCATTCCTTCATTTTCAATCACAATTTCATGGCCCGGTCTAACGATCTCTGAGACCTCGACGGTGAGATTCCTTTCGTCCAGGGTCGTGATTATAAGAGTCTTGCCTGTGATTGCATCGAGTAGTGATATCCTCTTGTTCAACACCAGATCGTTGCCATCCCTCTTGAAAACAGAATGGGGCTTCTCGTCTATCACAAATATCAGATCTCCCGGAATTGATCCTGGTGCTTGGTTGCCTTTCTCTGGGAAGGTAATTCTTGTGCCTTTCTTCCATCCGGCTTTGATGTCAATTCCTAAAACCTCCTCAACCGGCTTTGGATTGCTGCATTTAGTTGAATTACAAAATTATTTCACAATCATCTATCTACTACATTAGCCAATTGAAATCGTAGAGATTACTTACCCAGAATCATCCAAAACAATCCTGGATATCTTCATCTTCCTCTTAGAGCCCTTGTACAAGTCCTCCAAGCTACAAGCAAGCTGCGTCTCCACGGCGGCCTCTTTCTTGGCCGTCGTCCGGTGAGTGCGAGTACGGTTGGCGCCGCCGTTGTTCTTAGCATCCCAATTATCGGACGCAGAGCCGAAGAACTCCTCAAATATATCCTCCGCATCGCAGGGATCGTAGCGGAAGGACTTGCCCTTGGCATTAAAACCGCCTCGGGCGGCGGAGGGGGAGGAGACGTCGGGGAAATCGCCCGATTTGATCCCCTCCTCGCCGTAGACATCGTAGATCTGGCGCTTGTGGGCGTCGCTGAGCACATCGTAGGCCTCGCAGATCTGCTTGAACTTGGACTCGGCTATCTGCTTGGTCCCGCTGGGATGCTTGTCCGGGTGCCACCTCATCGCCAGCTTCTTGTACGATCGCCTCAGCTCCTCCTCTGTCGCCGTCCTCGATACTTTGAGTATGTTGTAGTAATCAACCCCCATTTCCCACTCTCCGATTCCAGATTCAAGATTGAAGATTGGTTTGGGATTTTTTTAGATGTGTGTGTGATTTGGGATTTTTGTAAGTGGGGAGGGGTTGCTAAAGTGACGGGGCTGTGTCGTGAGAGGATACGTGGCGGGATATGAGTGGACAGTGAGGGAAGGGAAAGGCTGTTATGATTGTGGGTGGGGGAGGAGAACGTGCATTCGAGTCATCAACGCAAGAGTGAGAATCTCCCATCCGCTGTCGACGCGTTCCGAGCTTCTACGTCTGACGTGGCAGGGCGGCAAAAATCAATAAAAAAAAGAAGATAACTAAAGTTTAACGGTTTTTGGTGACCGTTGGGGACTGACTACGTACGGTGTCGTCCTAGTAGTGTTTAACCTCAATCATACGTTCATAGCACAACTATGATCCATTCTTTCAACCCAGGGATTTTTTCCCTGCTCCAAATTTGTCTCATTGACATTTTCTTTAGTGTATTGGACCGAGAATTCTCTCTTTGAAAATTTACCTTGGTTATATGTATGACTGGACATAACTCGTATCTATCCTAACCACGAGCCTGATTAAACCTCACCGACAATAACACACGGATCTCTCTCTCCTTGTTCTAGTTCGATGTTAACTTGTAGATACAAAATCAATTATGCCGAGAAGGTAAAACTTGTGTCAAGAAGGCTTAATTTCTTTGACTTTTTCTTGAACTCGTTTAGAGTTCATGCCTGATTTAAGAACAAGAACCTAGAACCCTAATTTTTGGATCTCATTCTTGAGATGATTTTAGATCTGATTTTGAGCAGCTTGAAAGTCACTTCTGCTTGTCGGCTTGGGTGCTCCATGCCAGATCCGAAACTTGGCCCTCCAGATACGCCGCTCGTCGGCGGCTCGACCAAGATTTAGGCCAGATCTGAGTTATATTGGCCCCGCTCAATGAGCGGCTCGATGGAGATTTAGGCAATCGTCTCGCATCTTGACCTACCGCTTCTCGGCTCGACCCCAAGTCCTGATCACCACTTGTCGACTTAACCCTCCCGTAATCTTTGTGCGCTATGCAGTCCTCAACAAATCGAAGATGGGTTCCAAAACTTGCAAAAGTTTGGAAAATAAAGGAAAAGAATAAAAAATTACAAAAAGAAAAAAGAAAAAAGAAGGAAGAACGTCCGTGACTTGCAAGTCAGAAGTTAGAAATTTAGATTTTTATTTTTTTTAATGGTTCACTTTAAGAATTTTTAAAAATAAAAGAAAGAAACAAATAAGCACTATGGCAAGCAAAAAAGGAAAAGTAATTAGCTTATTTATCAGTTTAACATTTAGTACAGAAATATTTAATTGTTTTTAAGTATTTGTGCTCCAAGGCAAGTTTGTCGGTTACTTGTATGACAAGTTTCGCCTTCTTTCCTTGCATATCAAGTTTTATTTTACTTGTGTAGCAAGTTTTTTCCTCTTACTTGCGAGGGAAGATTTTTCACTTGCGGAGCAAATTTTAGGTCAACTTGCGTTGCAAGTAAAACACGTTGTTTTACTTGTGAGGCAAGTTTCGATTTCTTTTCTTGCAGGTTAGCTCGAGGCTTATTTATTGCACTTTTTTCCAAGGAGTTAGAACTGAGTTTGACATTGGACCGAGTTGTATTACGCTAGGTCGCTTGGTGCTTTGAGGCTTCTGAAGATCCTTCATCTCAGTGGAGGGAACGTTAGTAGTCCGTTTTGCACGCCCAAGAGGGGTCAATCTGTTGCCTACGACGCTATTCTTATAGTGCTTTACTCACCCCGATCTCAAACTCGTCTTAGTTCTTATTTTGCGGAGTATTGTACCTTTCATAGCTATTCCTGCTTGTCTAGTCGTTCTCGGCTGCCGTTTTATTACGACCTTCTCGGATTACAAAGCATGTTTGGTATTCCGTATTCTTACCTTATCAAAAAAAAGTATGACTGGACATTATCTACGGGTGGCTGTGAATGAATATGTGTCTGTGGTCGTGAATGAATTTATGTCTTGTAATCAATATGACAATTATTGATAATATAATTAAATTAATAATGAAGATTTATTATTCGAATAATATAAGTAGTTTTAGTATTTTGCTTGAAGCCAATTAAGACTTATAGTATAAATTGGATTTGACCAATTGCTACTTTCGGGTCCTATGAGATCACACACTTTAGAGTAATCGGGCTATATCAAAAGTAATCCAAGACTAATAATGGGTCTAAAATTTTGGTCCAGATACACATATTAGCAGAATGACTTATTGGTCAAGTAATAATAATATTTATTATTATTGACAATACATATTTTAAAAAATTGAGTAAAAAGGCAAATTTATCACTCATATTTCAGCATTTGTTTCACTTTAGGTGTTTGTTAAGTACATAAACACTACACATTGTACTTTCTCTCTCCTCCTCCTCCTCTCTCCATCCCGACTTTCTCTCTCGCCTCTTTTGAGAACGATTCCCAAAATCCCCGACTCACCGATCATCCTCCCATCGTCGTCAACGTCATTGATTTTCGCTAGATCCATCTGAGAGATCCTCGATCCATCAAACCTCCAAAATTAAACGTGATGACACATATTTGATGACACTATAAAAAATTGTATGTGAATGACACATATTTGATGACACTTTGAATGATGACACTAAAAGTTATATGTTATGACACATATTTGATGAAACTAAAAAAAATAAACGTGATGATATATATTTGATGACAAATTTGTTTTTTATGTGTGATGAAGGTTTTTTTTATGTGGTTGAATGCCTTCGATGATACTTTTTGTCATAAAAAATTGTCATCAAGACATTTGGATGACACTTTTGATGACTATGACAATTAAATCGTCATCAAGTAGTGATGATAGTTGATTGACGGTTCGAACTGTGTCATGAATAATTTTTCGATGACACTTTGAGTGGTGACACATATTTGATGACACTAGAAAAAAATTGTATGTGGTGACACATATTTGATAACACTAAAAAATTAAACGTGAATATACATATTTGATGACAACTTTATTTTTTATGTGTGAGGACAATTGTTTTTATATGGTTGAATGCCTTTGATGATACTTTTTGTTATCAAAAAGTTGTCATCAAGACATTTTGATACTTTTTGTCATAAAAAAATTGCGACGACAGTGATGGCTGTTGTTTTTATGTGGTTGAATGCCTTTGATGATACTTTTTGCCATTAAAAAGTTATCATCAAGACATTTTAATGACACTTTTTACCTTTGATTATAATTTATGTCATAAAAAATTGTCATCAAGGAATTTGATGATACTTTTTGTCATCAAAAACGTGTGATGACGGTGACAAAAATTGTGATGACAGTGATGACGGTGATGATTGTCATCAAAAGCCTTCATGACACATGTTTGATGACAGTAAAAAGTTATATGCGATGACACATATTTTATGACACTAAAAAAAAATTAAACGTGATGATAGATATTTGATGACACCAAAATACATAAAATGTAAGAAGAGTTAGCCTATGTGGGATTTGAACCCACATCTATGTGCACATGCACATTGCTCTACCATTTGAGCTAATAGGATACCAAATAAATTTTCAAATCATGTTTATAGGCTACCGAATAACTTCAACATAAAAATAGTAAATGTGGTACAGAGCATGAACCGTGAGAATATATACTACTGATGAACCTTAACATAGAAAGTTAAGAACCAACTAAAGTCATGGATCTTCGTTGTTCATTTCTTCTTAGTAAAAGTTGGCTTTATAAGTTAGTACTGATGATACCCAAAACAGTAGAAGCAAAAAGTGGGCCCAGAAGGGCCCCCATAAGCAAACCAGGGACCCACATCATGCCTAGTTATTTAAAAACGAAACTCCCAACAGATGCGAGGTTTCTCGAACATCCCGGAACGAGGTCTCGACCTCGTTACCGACTCTACTAATGCGTCCGCCCGCTCGAACCAATCACAAGTGACCTCACTCCCGAACCAATCACCGACAACCTCACTCCCAAGCCAATCACAGGTGACCTCACTCATGGACCAATCAAAAACCCTTATTTCGAGTATCCCACATCGAACATTGGCCTAAACTCAGCCCCCCAATCCCCTATAAATAGAGAAGAACCTCGTAGGAAGAAGGGGTCGAAAAACCACTTGAACTCAAGAACTCTCTTGTTTGTTAAAGATCGACGTGATAGGAATACCGTCCAAAGACCTCGCTACAGATAAGAGAAGTCCACGAAAAGACTCCAAGTCATACAAAGACCTCGCCCACACTAAAGACCTCGCTACAAAATCTCACAAAGCTCTCTACACCACGTACCCAAATCTACCTCGCCCCAGAGCCAACCTCGCAACATTTAGGTTTGATCTCGGAACCTCGTAGGAGGTCTAGGTGTAATTCTTAAAGTTGTTCATCAACCTCGTAGGTTTGTAACCTCGTTATTCGGGAAAAAATCATAAATAAAGGAGCAAGTGTTTGCACTCAAATATAATAATCTTATTTCTTGTCTCGTAGCGTAGCCGTTATTTCGGGTTTCATCACTGCCGCCGTCTGTGGGAACCTCTTCATCCTAAGCAGCTTCCCGTTTAAGTGCAAACCTTGATTCCTAAAAACCCCTCAGAATGGCTTGTCCAAACAATTTCTTCCCCCAACATCCCGACAATAGGGCCGAGACCCCTCCATGGGCGACGGCAGGTCCGTCAAGGTAGCCTTTTGTGGTTCAGCCAGGCTGGACATACAACATCCCGCAAAACCCATACCCGTTCCAGGGGTATGAACACGGTGGCGCTCCTTTCAACCAGTATCCCTATCCGGGGTACGGGCAGTACCAACAGGGCCAAGCTCCCTCATACGTCCCGATTCCCCCCCCCCCCCCAGGGGCAATCCCATTCCGAGTACGTGCCCGCATATGTCCCGGGCTACATGCCGGAGCAGGAGGCGCCCACGAACGGGTCTACCACGGAGAGACCCTCCCGAGATCCGATGCAGATCTCGCGATCCCGTTCGCGACGTGCAGAAAGGCGCGACATGGAGCTGTCCGAGACGGCGGCAAGCGCGCCACGCCCTCTGGCGAGGTCAAAGTCGAAGTCTGCTCGCCCATCCGTCGAGAGTGGGTACAGGAATCCCTTCGTACCCGAAATCCAAGAGGCACACATGCCCAAAGGCTTCCATTGGCCACAAATGGGACTTTACGACGGCACGGCCGACCCCGAGGACCACATAAAACACTACGCCGTCCAAATGAACGTCAACTCTTACAATGACGCCATTTTCTGCCGGATCTTTCCAACCACTCTGGACAAGGCGGCAATGACGTGGTTCACCAGCCTTAAAGTCGAGTCGATAGCCTCGTTTTCCCAGCTATGCGAGTCCTTCGTCGGGCACTTCAACGGCTCGAGAAAGCGCAAGAAGAACATGCGCGATCTCCGTGGCATTGAACATGGGGAAAACGAGAAGCTGGGTACCTTTTTCACGAGGTTCACCACCGCGGTCGCTGAGATCGCGCAAATCGACGAAGCCTCGGTCCGCGACATCCTCATGGGCAACCTTCGCCAGGGGGATTTCAAATGTCGCATTTTCCTCAAAAATCCGACCACATATGAGAGCCTGTGTGCTTGGATCACGGCGCAAGTCTACGCCGAAGACGCCGCCAGCCAAAGCTCGCGGCCGAGGACCGACAAGGAAATCGTGACCGAGGCTAAAGGAAAAGCTAAAGTGGTTGCGCCGGCCGCGAGGGACGCGTACATGACGCAAACTCACGACCGGCGTGCCGACTACAAAAGCAACAACAACAACAAGAGCAACAACAATAACAGAAGCAACAACCGCTACGACAACCGCGGCGGTGGGGGTTGGAGCTGCTTCGGCGGGAAGCCACGAGGTTACAGAGGCAAAGGTGGCCCCGCCTACAACCCAAACGAGAAAAAGCGCGCCAACCCCGCGTCGGGGGCCAACCTCGTGCAGCAGGAACCAACCAGGCCCCGACCAAGCATCGCAGAACAACAAGCTCCGGCAAGGCAGTCGCGCTCCGGACAAGCCACGACGCCCGATGGGTACATCAACACCATCTCGGGCGGACCCTCGCTGGCGGGCTCGAGCCAGGAGGAAAGGAAAAGATACGCGAGGGCGAGTCACCATGAGCCCTCAGTATACAGCGTGACACAAACCTCACGGTCCCACGTGGGTATGGCCTTCATGACAGAAGACGCCGAAGGGCTTCATATGCCCCACTCCGACCCCCTGGTGATACACGCTCAGTTGGGCTCGAAGATAGTGAAGCGAATACTGGTGGACACGGGTTCCTCCGTGGACATCATGTATTTTGGCGCTTTCGAGCAACTCGGGATCTCCGCGACATCCTTGAGGCCCTACGCTGGGAAGCTCACCTCCTTCTCGGGAAACGAGGTCGATGTCGCTGGTCTCATAGACTTGTGGATGACCCTCGGTACTGGCTCGGCAACGAGAACCGAGGTAATAGAGTTTACGGTGGTGCACCTGCCCTCGACCTACAATGCAATCATCGGGAGAGTCTCCTTGATGAAATTCCAGGCGGTGGTCTCCATCTACCACGTGAAAATGAAGTTCCCCACCTGCGTGGGTGTCGGAGAGGTGAAAGGCAACCAAGAAGAGGGTCGCGTCTGCTACATGACCTCGGCTAAGCAAAAATGCCCTGTGTTCATGGTGGAAACTTCGGGTGAAGCGGACCTCGAGGTCCGGGATTTCACAATACCCACTCCCGAGGCAGAAAGAAGGGTGATTACCCCCTTCGAGAACAAATCAGAGAAGGTCTACCTCGGGGGTTGCCTTACTGGGAATGCAGCAGCGTCACTAGAAGCCCTGCTTGCTGGGTCCCGCGACGTATTCGCCTGGACTGCAAAAGATCTCCGAGGTGTGCCTCGGACCCTGGCCCAGCACTCCTTGAACATCGACGTCGCCGTTCGCCCTGTGGTGCAGCGTCGAAGAAAAATGAACGAAGAAAGGGCAACCGCCGCAAATGAAGAGGTGACCAAGCTGCTGGCCGCAGATTTCATACGCGAAGTCCAGTATCCGAAATGGCTGTCCAATGTCGTCTTGGTCAAAAAGGCCAGCGGCAAATGGCGGATGTGTGTAGACTTCAAAGACCTCAACAAGGCATGCCCCAAAGACAGCTACCCCCTGCCCTCGATCGACGCATTTGTAGATTCGACCGCTGGGCATGAGGTCTTGAGTTTCCTCGACGCCTACTCGGGGTACAACCAGATCTTGATGAATCCCCGTGACGAGGAAGAGACATCCTTTATCACTCAGCGGGGGACATACTGTTATAAGGTCATGCCGTTTGGCCTCAAGAACGCGGGAGCCATATTCCAACGCCTCGTCGATCGGATTTTTAAAGATCACCTGGACAGGAAAGTATCCGCCTACGTCGACGACATCGTGGTACGGAGCAAGGTCCCCGAGGAGCACCTGGCTGACCTCGACGAGGTTTTCACCACCCTCGGACACCACCAGCTCAGCCTGAACCCCGAGAAGTGCGTTTTTGGCGTGTCCTCGGGAAAGTTTTTGGGATTCATGATCAGCGAGCGCGGGATCGACGTCAACCCTGCCAAAATAGAATCAATCCTTGCACTGAGGTCTCCCCGATCTCGTACCGAGGTACAAAGACTCAACGGCGCTGTAAACTACTTGGGGAGGTTTTGCTCCCGCCTAGCAGACAAGTCCCTCCCATTCTTCGCCGCCCTAAAAAAGAACGACAAGTTCGTCTGGGACAAAAGACTCGAGACAACCTTCTCTGAGTTAAAAACCTTCCTCACCAAGCTCCCCACCTTGTCACCTCCACGCGCGGGCGAAGATTTGCAACTGTATGTGGCGGTGAGTCCCGAGACCGTCAGCGCGGTGCTCACAAGAGAGGCCATGCACCCGGTATACTTTGTGAGCCGCGTGCTCCAGCCCGCGGAGCAGAGATACTCCCCGGCAGAGAAGATGGCGTTGGCTGTAGTGACCGCCGCAAGGCGACTACGCCCATACTTCCACGCACATCCAATCCAGGTTCTCTCAGACCTCCCACTCCGTCAAATTCTGCATCAGCCCGCTCTCTCCGGACGTATGACCAAGTGGGCCGTCGAGCTCTCTGAGTTCGATATCAATTATCTTCCGAGAACCGCGATGAAGGGACAAGCCCTCGCCGACTTTATGGTGGAGGTCACCTTCCCCGAGACAGACACAAGCTCGGACAAATGGAAAGTATTCGTTGACGGCTCACGATGTGACGCCGGTGGCGGGGCCGGGGTGTTCCTCGCTGGACCCTCAATCGAGACGGAGTATGCTCTCAACTTCGCCTTTGATGCCACCGACAACGACGCCGAGTATGAGGCCATGATCGCCAGGATCGAGATGGCGCTACTCAACGGAGCCCGCAAAATCAGGGTCTACACAGATTCCGAATTGGTGGCGCGACAACTCAACGGCCAATACGACACCAGAACAGGTTTTCTGCCCGCTTACCGAGCAAAATTCAAAGCCTTGGTTTCGTGCCTCGAAACTTTCGCGGTGGAATCAATCCCTCGGACCTCAAACACCAAGGCGGATGCCCTCGCCAGGTTAGGCTCCGCACTTCCCTTGGATGTGGGAAACCGCGTGATGGTGGAGAGAAAGCTCTCATGAAGCGTAGATATCGAGGTCATGTCCATAAGGACCGAGGAATGGAGGTTCCCGGTGACGAGGTACATACAAAGCGGCATCCTCCCAGAGGACCCCGCGCTGGCCAGAAAATTAAAAATGCAAGCCGCCCGCTACTTCGTCGTCGGCGACCAGCTTTATCGTCGGGGCTACGCTGAACCCAACCTGCTGTGCATACCGCCCGAGGCCACGGACCACGTCCTCTACGAGTCCCACTTGGGAGTTTGTGGGGGACACCCGGGTTGGAGGTCTTTGGCACACAAAATTGTCCATTTGGGATACTTCTGGCCCACTCTCCGACAAGACGCGAGAGCTTACGTCCAAAAGTGCGTCGGATGCCAGAAACACGGGAACGTCCAGCACACCCCGACGGCTCCCCTCCGTAGCATTCACGCGCCATGCCCATTCGCAATGTGGGGAATGGACATTCTCGGCCCATTTCCTAAAGCTGCAGGCCAAGTGCATTACATTTTGGTCATCGTGGACTACTTCACGAAGTGGATCGAAGCACAGGCAATGGCAAAAATCACCGGGGCAAAGGTCTGCGAATTCCTGTGGAAGAACCTCGTCTGCCGTTTCGGTGTCCCCATGACAATCATGACCGACCATGGCCCCCAATTCGACTGCGAAGAAACTCGGACTTTCTGCTCTGAGCTGGGCATCAACCTCAAATTTTCCTCCGTGGCCCACCCCCAGTCCAATGGCCAGGTAGAAAACGTTAATGCCCGCATCTTGACAGACCTCAAGAAGCGCCTGGGCATGGCACAGGGCCGCTGGGCCGAATTACTTCCCCTCGTCCTCTGGACGTATCGCACGACCTCGCGCCGCGCAACGGGCGAGACCCCCTTCGCTCTTACCTACGGGGCGGAAGCCCTCGTTCCCGTAGAAACCCTAATTCCATCAGCAAGGATGTATAACTTCGACGAAAAGAAAACGAGGCCAACCTCAAAGTCGAACTGCAGTTCCGGGATGAAATCCGCGAGGTAGCGGACCTGCGCTCTAGAGAATACAAGCGACGTGTCGCCGTATACCACGACAAAAAGGTCAGACCTCGCCTCTTGGCCACGGGAAACCTCGTGCTAAGACGCACCGAAGGAGGAAAGTTGGACCCTAACTGGGAAGGACCCTACATCCTCGGAGAAGAAGTCGCGCCCGGGGCTTTCAAACTCAGGGACGACGAGGGGCGCACACTGAGCAAAACGTGGACCGTCGCACGACTCAAAAAATATTACATGTAGAAACTCGAAACCCCGTTGTTCCTCACAGTTGGTAAATAAAGGATTGCAGGCTTTTCTAAAAACGCTCCCTCATTGAAAAGTTCCACCCCTCGCTTCCCGCTTGGGGTTGGAGAATATCGTTTAGAAAAAATTCCACCCCTCGCTTCCCGCTTGGGGTTGGAGAATCTCGTTTGGAGAAAAATTCCACCCCTCGTTTCCCGCTTGGGGTTGGAGAATCTCGTTGAAAAATTCCACCCCTCGCTTCCCGCTTGGGGTTGGAGAATCTCGTTGAAGAGTTCCACCCCTCGCTCCCCGCTTGGGGTTGGAAAGTCTCGTTGAAAAGTTCCACCCCTCGCTTCACGCTTGGGGTTGGAGAATCTCGTTTGGAAAAAATTCCACCCCTCGCTTCACGCTTGGGGTTGGAGAATCTCGTTTGGAGAAAAATTCCACCCCTCGCTTCCCGCTTGGGGTTGGAGAATCTCGTTGAAAAATTCCACCCCTCGCTTCCCGCTTGGGGGTTGGAGAATCTCGTTGAAGAGTTCCACCCCTCGCTCCCCGCTTGGGGTTGGAGAGTCTCATTGAAAAGTTCCACCCCTCGCTTCACGCTTGGGGTTGGAGAATCTCGTTTGGAAAAAATTCCACCCCTCGCTTCACGCTTGGGGTTGGAGAATCTCGTTTGGAGAAAAATTCCACCCCTCTCTTCCCGCTTGGGGTTGGAGAATCTCGTTGAAAAATTCCACCCCTCGCTTCCCGCTTGGGGTTGGAGAATCTCGTTGAAAAATTCCACCCCTCGCTTCCCGCTTGGGGTTGGAGAATCTCGTTGAAGAGTTCCACCCCTCGCTCCCCGCTTGGGGTTGGAAAGTCTCGTTGAAAAGTTCCACCCCTCACTTCACGCTTGGGGTTGGAGAATCTCGTTTGGAAAAAATTCCACCCCTCGCTTCACGCTTGGGGTTGGAGAATCTCGTTTGGAGAAAAATTCCACCCCTCGCTTCCCGCTTGGGGTTGGAGAATCTCGTTGAAAAATTCCACCCCTCGCTTCCCGCTTGGGGTTGGAAAATCTCGTTGAAGAGTTCCACCCCTCGCTCCCCGCTTGGGGTTGGAGAGTCTCGTTGAAAAGTTCCACCCCTCGCTTCACGCTTGGGGTTGGAGAAACTCGTTGAAAAAATTCCACCCCTCGCTTCACGCTTGGGATTGGAGAATCTCGTTTGGAAAAAAGTTCCACCCCTCGCTTCACGCTTGGGGTTGGAGAATCTCGTTTGGGAAAATTCCCACCCCTCGCTCCCCGCTTGGGGTTGGAGAGTCCCGTTGAAAAGCTCCACCCCTCGCTTCGCGCTTGGGGTTGGAGAATCTCGGTGACACGAACGAGGTTCGCGGACGAGGTTCGCGAACGACTATTTTTAGGTTGGGACACGAACGAGGTTCTCGGACGACTATTTTTAGGTTGGAACGAACTTCCACAAAAACGAGGTCCGAACGGAGGCTCACGACCTCGTCACAGGACTACAACGCCCGGTGTGGTCCGAGCCCCACAAAAGATGTGACACTCGAACCATGGGGTTGGACGGATAAGGAATATGCAAGAAAGTCTAAATCAAACAAGCATAGGAAAAGAAAGTGACGAAAGGCACAGATCAAAAGCAGATGTTTTAATTACAGACCCCGTAGGGTCACCCAAACAAAAAAAAAGAAGAAGAAAAAGGATGTTTCAATTACAAACCTCGTAGGGCCACTAGGAAAAAGTTATCATTTCTTCGAGGTTTCAACCTCGGGACCGGTAAGATCAATGGTTTTAGGGGTTTCGGCGGAGCCAGCCGAGGCTTCAGCAGGAGCAGGTTCAGCAGGAGCAGGCTCAGCAGGGGCAGCGGAGGCAAGAGGCGCGGGCGCACTGGTCGCGGGCTGAGGTCCCGTGGAGGTTAACTCCGGGTTCCCTCCGATAAGCTCTACCTCGGGGGGCGCGGTACTGGACACAGTCCCGTCCTCGTTGAGGAAGAACTCGCATTCCCCCTCGGGATCTTGCGACCCCAACTCCCCCATGGTCTCATTGTAGTTGGGGTTGAAGAAAACGATCTGGGGGTTGAGGTGCCCATACTTGGCCACCGCCTGCTTCACACCCATGCGGACTGCCTGGTGGAACATTATCCTCACACTCTCCACCAGCTCCGCCTTGTACTCCTCCGAGTCCACATACCTGGGACCCGCGGCCTCGACTTCCTTGTTGAGCTCAACAATACGCCCCTCGAGGGGCCTGATCTCCTCCTCGACCCTCAGAAACTCCGCTTCCTTCGCCTTGAAGAACTCATGTTCGGCGGAAAGCTTGCCTCAAAGCCCTGCAACCTCGCCCCGCAGAACCTCGGCCTCGCCCCTCGCCCTCTTCTCCCCTTCCCTCGCCGCCTTCACCTCCTCCCTTGCCGCGGCCTCCGCGGCCTCGACCCGCTTCTTGGCCGCAGCCTTCGCGGCTTTGGACGACTCCGCGACCTTGGCCAGCTCCTTGGCCTGTCGCTCGCACACCTCGCTGCGGGCCCGAAGCGCGGCCTCCATCTTGTCCATCTTCGAATGAAGAAGGACGATGCGACTTCGGTTGTAATTGTCAAAAAAGGTGTGCTGCAGGTTCACAGAAGGATGAGAAAAGAAACAAGAAAGAGACAAGAATCAAACACACGAAAACAAAAAAAAAGAAGCTTACCATGGCCGAATACCGAGCGGCCTCGTCGTTGAGCGCCGCCTCGGTGAGGTTGTTGGCCCACGCGACCTCCTCCTTGTAGTCTCCCCGGGCCCAATCCAACGGGGCCCCCCTGATGGGTCCAGGGCAGTGAAACCTGGCAGGATGGGGGCCTGTATCCACGCGGCTTCGCCCCTCGAAGATGAAAGCAGGAATGAGTTCCAGATCCCGCGAGCTTCGTTGGTGGTCGCCCGACCGGGTTTTCTTCTTCTTCTCAGGGGAAGACCCCGCGTCTTTCCTCTTCCGCCCGGCCTTGTCGTCGGACGCCCGGGGGGGAAGGGTGGTCCCCTTCGTGGTGGCCCCTTTTAGCGGAACCACATCGGGCCTTTTTTCCCCCTGGGGCGGCCCCGTGACGTCCCACTGCGACGCCCTCATAGCGCTCCCCTTGGGCAGGGCTCCCCCTGCCACGACCGTCGGCGAGACAGGTCCCGGCTGCGGGGTACCTGTCCTTGCCTGCGAGCTCGGCTGCGAGCTCGGCTCGTTGATTGAAATCCCCTTGAGGACCCGGGGAGCGGGGGTCTTGGAAGTAGACGTCATAGGCTGTTTCCCCTTTGACGTCGTGGTAAGAGCGTGCAGAAAGTTCACTGTCAAGAAAGAAGTAAAAAAAAAACAGCAGGTTAAGACGAGGTCAGAAACGAAGAAAACGAGGTGTATAACCCCGCAAACATACAAAAAAAAACAATCAGGGTAATAGCGATAATAAAATACCCTCTCCGCCCTCGCGAGGAGGGAAACTGAGGCTCAGCCCGGCCCGCTCCAGCCGGTCCTGAGAAAGGTAGCGCTCGTATGGCGCCGGGTACGCTGTGGCGTACTTGGCCTTGAGCGCCTGGAACTCGGCGACCTTGTACGGGCACACGCATCTCTCGTAGTTACCCGGTGCCACAGGGAAATTAAGATATCTCCCGCTGAGGTCTCGGACCAAAAACCATTTAGGTTTCCACGTCCCGCAGTTCGACTGGGTCGAGATGATTTTGACGTTCGGTGTGCTGAGGTTGACCAGGGAACAACGAGGTTCTCTCCTCGCCAAGACTAACGCCGACAAGTCGCTGAGATTCGGCTCGTCCAGAAGCTCGCGACTTCGAATTGTGTAAGCACATAACAACCGCCAGGCGTTCGGGAACAACTGGGCGGGGCAGACACCCATGGCCCACAAGAAATCAACGATGTGCTGGGCCAGGGGCAGCCTAAAACACGCTTGAAGACTGACGAGGTTCACGACCGCACACCCCTCGTAGGACGCCAGGGGTTGCCCCTCCTCCTCTGGCAGTGCCAGCTCGACTCCCTCGGGCCAGGGGAAATCTTTAGCTATGTCCGCGAGGTCATCCAGCTTTAAATCGGAGGCCACCCCCTCGGACAGGTAGGCCTCGGGGGTACTCGGACTCATAGGAATCCGTTCTCTGAGGACGACGGGAACGCCGGATACAACATCGGTAATATAGGCCTCGGGAAAGCTCGAGGGCACATACGCGGCCGAAGCCGAGGCAATGGCCGCGTCCAACCTCGCCTCGACCTCAGCGGCGATCACGTCAGGAGAAGAAGAGGAAGCCATTTCAACACCAGAGTATATGCGCAGACGAGGGAAATACGAACTGATCGAAACGGCGGAGTCGCTGGATGAGGGCTCGCTGAAGACCAACGAAGGGGAACTCGGGTTCTGGGAATCACTAGGCTCTACGCTTCCTACGGACTCGGATACCTCCTGATAGAAATTCTCTCGGAAATTAAAGACAAAGTCGGGCGGTGGGCTCGCAGAGGCTCTCCTAGGAATGAAAAGACAACGTCCAGGCCGCGAAAAGCTAGCACCTGGAAAAGAAAAGGTCAGTAAGGCACTAAAGGCAAGGCAAACAAAGAGAAAAACACGAGATCATGACCCCGGGAAAGAAGGAAGGACGAGGTCGAGCCCGAGAGCAAAGCATGAAGATCATAACCTCGAAAAGAAAAGAGCACGAGGCAATAACCTCGAAAAGGGAAAGACACGAGATCATAACCTCGAAAAGAAAAGAGCACGGGATCATAACCTCGAAAAGGGAAAGGCGCGAGATCATAACCTTGAAAAGAAAAGAGCGCGAGATCATAGCCTCGGGAGGAAATGGGCACGAGGTCGCAACCTCGAGGGACAAAGCAACGCGAGGTCATAGAGGGAAAGGCCACGTGGCACCCTACGGGCTACTCTGACAAGATAGGACGGCAAAGAAGAATTTGAAGCGCCAAAAGGAAGGAAAGAGAAAGAAGGCCAACCAACGGTGGAGGCCAGCGGAGGAAGCCCAAACATCCCGTCAATCAGACATCATGACGTTTGGGCTCCCGAGGGTTTTCGAAATTCGAAAAATGGTGAGCGGAGAAACGGGAGTTCAACTGTCACCCCAAGCAAAAAAGAAAGAGAGAAAAACGATAAACCCAAAAACCCAACGATACCTTCACGGCGGCAACCGCCCCCCCCCCCACCCCCACCGTCTCACCACCACAACACCGCCCCCCGGAGCATAACGCAAAGAAAAAAGAGGGGAGAAAAGCAGGGCGAAAAGAAAGGAGAGGAGACGAAAGACCAAGGGAAAACGAGGGCTCTACGGAACAAAAACCACCAACAACGCCGCCGCGCAGCCGGTAGAGAAACACCCAGAAATCGTAAACACCCACCCAGATGCGAAACGGAACGAAGAAAGAACAAAAAAAAATAATACCCAGGAATCGTAAACACCCACCCAGATGCAGAACGGAACGAAGAAAGAACGAAGAAAAATAACAAAGGGCAAACGCCGAAAACCACACAACCCTGCCACCGCCGCTTCGCCACCGTGACACCGACACGAAACGCCGGGCGACACACCATCGCCCTTACGAAACGCGGGGCAAAAAGTGAACAAGGGAAGAATCAAAAGCAAAAAATACCAAAAGACAAGAGGAAGAAGATCAAGAACTTACTTGTTTAAAGGTTGGCGAACGAGAGGCGGTGGCGCAACTAGCGAACAGCGAAAAGCTCGTCGGAAACCGTCTGGAGAAACCGCTCAGAAGAAACCGAAGAGACAAAGAGAGAGAAGGAGCGAAAATATTGGAGAGAGAAGATGAGGGGAAAGCGTGTGGGATACGCCCTTATATAGAGCAGATCTGGGCCTCCCCCCACTCCCGAAAGGCTTTTTAGGCCTCTTACCTGGACGACCCACTAAGCAAAGAATGGCGAAAAGGCCCAAGAGTCTTCATCCGCGCAAAACAAGAAGAAAACCTAAGTACAGAGCCTCACACCTCGCAAAGCGCCCTCCCAACCTCGAGAACGTCATAAACCTCGCATCTCACGGATCCAGGGAACTTATTCCCTGCGACCCTCGGGGCGAGCCCCCCAGGCCATGGGGTTGTGATGATACCCAAAACAGTAGAAGCAAAAAGTGGGCCCAGAAGGGCCCCCATAAGCAAACTAGGGACCCACATCATGCCCAGTTATTTAAAAACGAAACTCCCAACAGATGCGAGGTTTCTCGAACATCCCGGAACGAGGTCTCGACCTCGTTACCGACTCTACTAATGCGTCTGCCCGCTCGAACCAATCACAAGTGACCTCACTCCCGAACCAATCACCGGCAACCTCACTCCCAAGCCAATCACATGGACCAATCAAAAACCCTTATTTCGAGTATCCCACATCGAACATTGGCCTAAACTCAGCCCCCCAATCCCCTATAAATAGAGAAGAACCTCGTAGGAAGAAGGGGTCGAAAAACCACTTGAACTCAAGAACCCTCTTGTTTGTTAAAGATCGACGTGATAGGAATACCGTCCAAAGACCTGGCTACAGATAAGAGAAGTCCACGAAAAGACTCCAAGTCATACAAAGACCTCTCCCACACTAAAGACCTCGCTACAAAATCTCACAAAGCTCTCTACACCACGTACCCAAATCTACCTCGCCCCAGAGCCAACCTCGCAACATTTAGGTTTGATCTCGGAACCTCGTAGGAGGTCT
The DNA here is from genome assembly GCA_964016875.1 of Fallopia convolvulus. Lineage (NCBI taxonomy): Eukaryota > Viridiplantae > Streptophyta > Magnoliopsida > Caryophyllales > Polygonaceae > Fallopia > Fallopia convolvulus. Next base: position 24,932,555 of record OZ024720.1, on the reverse strand, counting down.
AGGTGTAATTCTTAAAGTTGTTCATCAGCCTCGTAGGTTTGTAACCTCGTTATTCGGGAAAAAATCATAAATAAAGGAGCAAGTGTTTGCACTCAAATATAATAATCTTATTTCTTGTCTCGTAGCGTAGCCGTTACTTCGGGTTTCATCAAGTACTATAGATTTCTCTAAGGCTTATTGGAAGTGTTAATTATATAGATTTCTTCAAGTTACTGCTATTTAAGTGTCAATGCTTTTCAAAAAAAAGAGGAAGAAAGATGTGCAAATGCCCCATCCCCAAACCAAAATTGAAGCATGTTAGAATATGTCCATCCCACATCTTATTAGCCCAGCGGTGTTCCATCCTAAAACCAATTGTTAATAGGAGGAGTAATCCGCTGATGTATATATTAGTCCTATTTACTCCCAACTTTCAAATGTGGGATGGACATATTCTAACACGCCTCCGCAAGTGCAATTAGGGGAATTGGCCCAATTGACGCTTGACAACACAACGATATGGGCCCAGGATCGAGAGAGGTTGTTAGGCAGATTTCTCTGATACCATATTAGCACAACGGGGTTCCATCCTAAAACCAATTGACGATAGGATGAGTAATCCGTTGAGTTATATATTAGTTCAATTTACTTCCAACTTTTAGATGTGAGATGGACATAGTCTAACAAAGCAAATAAGATTTATGGTTCATGGTTTTCAGGCTCACTCCCTCTTGAAAACAAAAATTGAAGCAAATAAGTAACAAATCATACTAGAACTACTCGTGAAAATTCCATGGTAGGAATGAAAAGTTGGTATTCTATCATAACAAGGCAAGTCTAGTTGACTATGAACCTACATACTTGATATTTTGAACCTATACATTAAAAATTCCGAACACTAAAATCAGAGATCACAAACCATGTAAATTTTGAACTCAAACACAACCAAACTATAAACACCCATCAAATCAACCAGAAACACACATTAAAATTCAGTAAACACTTTCAATACTCGAAAATAAATTTTAGAACCCTTAAAATTTGAAATCAAACCTAAGAAAATCCATTTATACATACCTTTTTGTGGTTGTTTCTCCATGGATTCTATGAAGCAAAATCTAATTTATGAAGCGAACTTGATGGGTTTGAGTGAGCTAGAGGATGAATTTCTGAATTTGTGGTGTGGTTTTGACATTGGATTACAAGACTACTTTCTCCTCTGAAGTCTGAAGAGATTTTGGCTATGGAGAAAATCAAGCTTACGTGAAGCGAAAAAGGCGCCTTTGTATTAGATTTTCATAGGGGCATTTTGGTCTTATTGCTCAACTTTAATGGAAATTATGCTAAGTGCCTTCCTTAATAATCCATCCCTGTTTTTCCTTTTTTTTTTTTTTGCTGAATTGTTTTATTTTAATCTCGTTTGTCCATATGTATAATTTAATGTAATTTTCGCCCTATCAAATAAATCAACGTGAGTGTGACTCTATATACCCTATAATCCCATCATCCAAAAAATATACCCTAGATAGGCATGGCAATTTGACCCGAACCCGACGGATACCCGATGCACCCGACCCGAAAAAACGGGCGAAAACCCGACCAAAAAAGGGTGAAAAACGGGTTTAGGGTGATGCGGGTGATGGATCGGGTCGGGTTAGGGTGGAAGGTTCATCCACCCGTCACCCGACCCATCACCCGATCCGTCACCCGACCCGATTTTCACCCAAAATATAGGCTATTGTTTACTGGATTGGTACAGTAAAAAAAACCCTAAGCTCCTGATAGAGCCGCGCGCCTCTTCCGAGTCTTCTTCAGACTCCAATCTCCATTCTCACTCTTCGTCTCCAATCTTCAGTCCACAGTCCACTCTTCTCCAATCTTAGAGCGGCCAGGAGAGGCGGTGAATTCCACGAAGGGCGACATTGAATTTCACGACGGGAGACGGCGGCTATCCGGCGAACATCTCTGACCCACTCGAGCAGTCGAGCCTCGATTCTCCGACGGCGGCTATCCAATCCACTCTTCTCCGACTTTGACCCATCAAATCTCCGACTCCGAGCCTCAATTGCAGTCCAACCAGACTCCGCCCGGACGAAAAGCCAAAGGTTTCTCTTGCTCCTATCCCTTATTTTGAAGCATCATGGAAATTAAAGCATGGAAATCCTAACCTGCTACAATGCTGATAAAATCTTTGTTCAATACCCTTAACATTAATAACTTGAGCGTTTTTTTGTGAGCATCACAGACTTTATGCCTCTTATAATACCCTTTGAATGAGCTAAGATCCTTGTTGCATCCATGAACTTGGCAGGTAGGCCGTAGCCCGTAGTTGCTTGTGTGTACAGACTCGACAATTGGCTTTCTATAAGGGTTTTATTTTAGCACCCGAAATACCACCCGATCCTCCCGACTCACCCTAAAATTTAGGGTGGGTTGGATTAGGATGACCCGTTTTAACGGGTGGGGTCGGGTTAGGGTGGATATTTTTTTAGGCGGGTCGGGTTTGGGAATGGTTCATCCACCCATAACCCGATCCATTGCCATGCCTAACCCTAGAAGTGAATTTCAGAGCATAAAGCCAGGTCCAGGTTCAGGTTCGACCAATGACCAAAAGTTCAAACAAATTATACAAGTGACCAGGCACATAGCCGGAGCCGGTCACGGGCCCAAGTTCATTCAACTTATTTTGCAAATCACGTACTCTGAGCCAGAGGTCGGTCGGAAAGACTAAAAACCCTAGGAGTCAGAGAGATAGAGGATCAGGACTACAAAGAATTCGAATTCTTCGCCGGCATATCTTCTGTGCATCGTCAAAGTCACAAAGGTTGATGCAAATTTGATCGGTTTGAACCTCTCATTCTCAATTGAATTTTGTTTCTAATGTTTTTATGTCAACCGAGGAATCCAAATTTTCACTTGTTTTGTGCCGCTGGCGCCTGGCCCTCGCCCATGAGAACTCCCGGCCGCCCCCGTACTGGTCAAGGGACGCAATGCTTTAAATTAGAAATTAACTCCATATCAAAGGTACCACACATTCAGTCAATATCAAAGGCACGAGTACTTAGCAGTTAGCACGCTTGTTAGGAAGAACCTCTTCTTCTTTCCTATTCGATTTCATTGCTTGAGATATTGGGTTAATTGCATCTAATATCTCAACCTATAGGTAGTTGCAGACTCTGCCCTGAACTATCCGGATTTTACTAAATATCTAAACCTTTTGGGTTTGTGGATAGCAGTATAGCACCATGAAGCTATAGATTTTTAGTACGATTTTTGATATTATTTAAAATATCTAAATATCGCATTTTAGCTTTGTGAGTTGATACACCATTTTCTGAGATGACATATTGAATGCTCGAATTGATTTTTCATTTACTTGGTGAAATTTTGATACTTCGGGGTAGAGTTTGCAAATACTCCAATGATTAGATATTTACTGCAATTAACCCTACTACAGTATATTTTTAAACAATTTCTTGCAGGAAATATATAAAAAGGAAGATAAGTGCACAATGTCAAAGCCTCAAACGATTAGATATTTACTGCAATTAACCCTACTACAGTATATTTTTAAACAATTGCTTGCAGGAAATATATAAAAAGGAAGATAAGTGCACAATGTCAAAGCCTCAAACAGAAAAGAAAAATCCTTATACTCCATTAGTCAATGATTAGTGGAGAAGTTTGCAAATACTCCAATGATTAGATATTTACTGCAATTAACCATACTACAGTATATTTTTAAACAATTTCTTGCAGGAAATATATAAAAAGGAAGATAAGTGCACAATGTCAAAGCCTCAAACAGAAAAGAAAAATCCTTATACTCCATTAGTCAATGCATTGGAATCTGCAGCTGAGGATAATGCTGCTAGTTTCCATTTTCCTGGTCACAACAGAGGTCAAGCAGCACCTTCTCCACTAACCAACCTCATTGGTAAAAAGCCCTTTGTTTATGACTTACCTGAGCTTCCAGAGCTGGACAATCTCTTCTCTCCAGAAGGGCCAATTCTTGATGCGCAGAAACAAGCAGCAAAGGTTTTCGGTGCATCTGAGACCTGGTTTCTTACTGGAGGTACAACTTGTGGTGTCCAGGCTGCAATCATGGCAACCTGTTCCCCAGGAGATACTCTTATCTTGCCTAGGAATTGTCATATCTCAGCAATATCTGGTATGGTATTGTCTGGTGTCACACCGAAATATATCATTCCTGACTATAATTCTGATTGGGATATTGCCGGTCCAGTCACTCCATCACAGGCAAGCTTGAGTTATACATCTCTTCTTATGACCTTCTTTATATGCAATTTTGTACTTGTTCTAGTTGACTTAAAATCAGAAGGTACATTATAGTATTGTTAGGTTAATCCTATATGTATTCGGATTCAAAGATATCTGTCAAGTTGGGTTTGGGACTATATACAACTTGTGCTGACTGTTAGATTATAATTTCGTATTCACAAAATTAGTGCAATTGCTACAAAACTCTTTAGTCTCTATTTTTCTTTCTTTCTGATCAACATTGGCTCTAATTTGGAACAATGCTCATCTTGCCTCATAATGTGTCGTCATGTTTCGGTGACAGGTAAACGAAGCAATCAAGGACTTGGAATCAGAAGGGCGAAAACCTGCTGCTGTTTTTGTTACTTCTCCTACATATTACGGCATGTGCAGTGATTTGGGAAAGATTTCAGAGCTTTGCAATTCAAAAGATATCCCTTTAATTGTGGACGAAGCTCATGGAGCTCACTTTGGCTTTCATTCACAACTACCCTTTTCAGCCCTCAAGCAAGGTGCTAATCTAGCAGTTCAGTCTACCCACAAGGTCTTGTGCTCTCTTACTCAATCCTCTATGTTGCATAGTTCAGGAAAACTTGTAGATAGAGAAAGAATAAGCAGATGCCTACAAACTCTTCAGAGTACTAGCCCAAGCTATCTCCTCCTAGCCTCTCTAGATGCTGCTACAGCTCAGCTAGCCATAAACTCTGAGACTTTATTCAAAAATGCAATTCATTTGGCCAATGAAGCAAAATCTATAATAAAAGAAATCCCCAGCTTACTAGTCCTTGATTCCAGAAGCTTCTCCGAGCTTCCAGAGATTGACCCCTTACGTTTAACTGTTGGAGTATGTGAGCTTGGCCTCTCTGGTTATGAAGCGGATGAATTCGTATCCAAAAATCAAGGTCTCATGTGTGAACTTGTTGGATCCCACTCCATCACTTTTGTGTTCACCCCAGGGACTCAAGAAGATCATGTTAAGAGGCTAATTTTAGGTTTCAAGAATCTATCCAAATCTTTTGGCTTGCATCCAAGATTAGATCACTCTGCGAAGCACATGGAAAGTGGGCCTCTTGGGTGTAGTGAAATGAAACTAAACCCGCGTGAAGCCTTCTTTGCGAGGAAGAGAAAAGTGAGTCTCAAAGAAAGTTTTGGAAAGATATGTGGAGAGCTTGTGTGTCCGTACCCTCCTGGGATACCCGTACTCGTTCCCGGTGAGGTTGTTACATGTAAAGCGTTGGATTATATTGTGGATGTGAAGAAACATGGTGGTATGATCACCGGGGCCTCTGATCCTCTTCTTTCATCTATTCTTGTATGTGATTTATAAGTTTGTAACCTTGTAAATCTGTGGCTTTAATGTTCGATTTTGCAGTGTAACATTATAGCCTGTTTTTGTAAAGCAAGTTATGCTAATGTGTCCCAAAAATGAAATAGGGTTAATCAGACAAAGTTCATAGTTGACAGGGCAATTGAAGGTTGGCCGGAGTTGCTTGATTTATCTATGGTAACTACCTTTTAGATGAAAAATTGAGTAGCTAGAGCCATTTTACTCTTTTTTTTTTTTTGTGCAGCAAGTAAATTGAGTAGCTCTATTAAATTAACAGGAAGAAACCACTGAGCATTGACTTGTCTGACTGAAGGTAAATAAAAACACGGTTGCATTACTGTCCTCTTCAGTGAAGAAGATGTTGATAATCAGAGATGATGAGGGAGATCACATCTCACACCTCATTTATTAACTCCAATTCTTCAAACTAACTAATTCGAATAATCAGATCATAATTCACTTGGCAGCGGCAGCAGCAGCAGCTTTGGCAGCAAGAATCTTGGCAAACTCGAGGAGCTCATCAATCTCCGGGATGGTGCCCTTGACGGCGGGGTCGGACATGAAGCGCGGGGCCCACTTGGCGAGATGCGGCGTCTTGTGGTCGTCCAAGAGCTTGGCCTCGGTCATGCGCTCCGTAACGCGGAGCCAGCCGAGGAAGCAGCCGAAGGCGATGTCGAGGTATCCGATGCGGTCCTCCCCGGAGAAGAAGGGCTTCCCTTTGCTGGTTTTGACGAAGGCGTCTTCCAGGAGGTACAGATTCTGCTTCACTTGCTGGATTGCCGCCTCCGCCTCTTCCTTCCCCTGCGCCTTCCTGATCCCGGCCAGGTACGGAAAGAACTGCAACAAAAATAATAATTGTCATATATTCTAACATCTATCTTTCACAGGGTTTGGTTTGGTTTGTAACTTTGTATTGCAGGTGTCAGAGCCGGCTGCCTACCTTGTCGTCGAGGAAGGCCGCCCAGAAGCGAGCGATGGCGCGGTCGTAGGGGTCGGAAGGGAGGATGGAAGGGGCCGCGGCGGACGACCAGACCTCGTCGACGTACTGCACGATGACGAGGGACTCGCAGACGGGCTTGTCGTGGTGGAGAAGGACCGGGATCTTTTTGTGAACGGGGTTGGACTTGAGAAGGAGGTCGCTCTTGGCCCCGAATTGCTCCGCAAGGAACTCGAAAGGGACGCCCTTGAGGTTGAGCGCGATGGTGGCTCTAGCCACGTAAGGGCTCGCCCGAGCCCCTATCACTCTCACTTCGCTTCTGCTTCCCATCTCCCGTCCGTAATTCAACCAATTTGCTTGCTAATTAGGGATTTTTTTCAGGAATGAAACAAAGAGATGGTTGTGGGAAGGCAAAGATCGGATGAGGTTTTATATAACATTATGACGGTGCCAGCTAGGGGTGTTCAAAAATATCCGATCCGGTCAATCCGATCCGTTGATCCGACGATCCGATCCGCGAAAATCCGAATCCATTGGAAAATTATCCGAATCCGATCCGATCCGAGAAAATTAGCCGGATCACCGGATCGGATACGGATCGGTCGTCAAACTCCCGGATATCCGAGGGTATAATACTATACATATATATTATGTGCAACAACAAAAAATTTAATAGTCCCAAGTAGTTTTATGTGCTTCGACTTCCTAGTACTACCCCTTTTTTGTTTGTTTTTTAATTATTTTCAATATATTTCACCCCATAAATAAAATTAAGGTTAAATAAAACCTATATCTATATTTAACACCCCATTTTTATTTTATTTTAAATTATTTTTCTCTTTTTTATGCGGATAACTGAATAAATTATTTGGAACTTAAATACAAAAATATAAAAAATATGAATATTCGGATATTCGGATATCCGCCACAAATATCCGACCCGATCCGAGCTATACGGATCGGATATCCGGGTATACCCGGATCGGATACGGATATGGTTTTAGAGAAAATTTTATTGCGGATATCCGATCCGATTAGCCGGATCGGATCGGATATCCGATTATGAACACCCTTAGTGCCAGCTGATGTACTACTGTACTAGACCCTTTTTCCTTTTCTTTTCTTTCTTTTTTTAAAAAATTAGGTGAATATTTAATTGACCACAAAATTCTAGTGTTGAAAAACTGGGGGAAAATGACGACGATATAACCTGGCACAAAGACACTAAACGCCTAAAATTCGAGTCCAATAATAAAGTGAGGACACAGTAATACCTTCATGTGTTAAAAATTTTGCGGCTAAATTTATAAACCTTTTTACAATATTCGACCAAAAAAAAAAAAAACCTTTTTACAATAATAATAAAATTTTCCAAGCGTTTGCAGCGCCCCGCTCTAAAATCTTAACTTTTTATTTATTAATTAATATTTATTTTTTTATATTTTAACTAAACTATACTCCTCAAATTATTCCGACAAAACCTCATTTTTTTTTAGTACTCCAATATTTTATGAAAAGATTAGTGCTGCACTGTTACCCTCTCTCCTCTTCTTTGTCCGTTTGCTTTGTTCTATTCACCCTCTCCCTATTTTCTTTATATGCTTTTTTTAGTTGTTAAATACTCCTATTTAGTTACTACTATAAAAAAAAAGATTCCTTTTTGCATTATTTGAATGGTTAGTGGCTTAGTGCCTAGTGGAGTTTCATTTTCACCTTTTTTTTCTTCATAATACATATATGGTACATAAACAATTACTTAGTGCAAACTCAAAATCTTGGACGGGTTCTTGTTTTTCATGGGCAATGAGTTAGTTGATCAACTACCACCATAGTATATTATTTTTTGGTATGTGTACATGTGTGGGTGTAATTATTGATATGATTGATGGAACGTGAATAATTTAAACGTTAAATGGCAAAAAGAGGGATAGAAGCAAGGGAATAAAATGAGTATACATGAATTATGTAAGTTTGGAGCTCAGAGTCATGGTATGATGATACTAATAAAATCACACACCTCACAAAAATACATACAAATATCGGTGTCTTTGAGCTCACAAACACACCCGAACAGGCAAAACAGTTTCACCAGCATATGGACAATGCGCTGAATCAATTATAAGCCTGAAGATCCTAAAGTGAGTAGCTCCAACGAAACCCAAGTGCAAACAACACGCTCATCTTACATAACGTCCAACTACCTTTCTTTGTCAGCGTGTTGGATAAATGACAATTAAAGTCACCATTTACAAAGACCAGTCAATAGTGACGATTGATGACTTTGCATATTCATGAGAGGATCTCAAAAAGGTTCTAAGTCAATATATATGAGGGAAAATACTTAGAATAATCTGTTAGAACAAAGTAGATCTAGACTAAGTGAAAGAGCGCAACTATTATGAAGAAATGCAAATAACCTTTGTAAAGTTATAGAATTTTTTTTAAAGGACGAGTTAATCATTATCACACGCAGTATAAAGAGCGAAATTTTCTCGCTTGTTTCTTATTAATTCAAAACCACAAACCTAGCGCTCATCTATTTCGGGATTGGCACCTACCGTGTGGACCTTTTCATCCTATGAAGTCCAACATCAAAAGTTTTCACTCAAACGGATTGTCCCAGCAACAACAACTTCCCACAACACCCAAAAAACGCTCCCATGAAGTTGGACTAGATCAAGGAACATCGGGAAGAAGGCCATCCTTATTCTCCAGCATCAGGGTCACAAAGGATGTGTTCTCTCCTTTTGAAAACATGCAAGAGGAACTGTACATCGATGAGTATCTAACGAGGATTGTAACACATCAACTCGAATCCCTCTTGACTGTTTCGCGCGATGTAGCTAAGAAGATTATTCTCGTTGAAAAGATTGATGGTAAGAAGAATCCAGTAGATTTCGGCACTAAAATTTTCACAACTGATAAGTTCGATTTTTGTAGCGACTTTCTAGATGTGATATAACTAGAATAGAGTTGAGGAGGGTACGTGGGACAATGATAGACAAGGCTGTGAGACCAAGGATCAAACAAACAATGAACAAGATTTACTATTGATGTAATCTTAGAAATTAAGAGGCAAATTGTAGAGTAGTAGCAGTGCTTGTAATTTCCCAGGTTTCAGATTTGTGCTTGTAATGTAATTTGTGTATGCGTGTGTTTGTGGATTGGGCTTAATCTCGTGAAAGCTAGGTAATGGGTCAAACGACCGAATAACTGGCAGATTCTTGCCTCATTCTTGCGAGCTCTCACTTACCAAAACGATGTTATGTGGTTCTAGGTTTAGAGAAGGGCCATAAATAAACCTTCTCTTCTTCCTTGTGACGCTTGTTGGGTTGATATGGAGAAGCTCTAGGATTTTTCTTGTTGAGAGTGTTTGCTCGGTCTTTGTTTTTTAGCTCGACGTCGGCTAGTCCTTGAGCTCCCTTCCTCAATCCAAACTTAGGAAAGATCGAGAGCACCTTGGAGACCTTTATGCTTGGTCGATTAGTTCAATTTGTGATCATCTCACTTTGGATCTCTTCCTATTGTTTTTTATTCTCTTTGCCCTCTTGTTTCGTTTGTGATTCTTGGCTTCCAATTGATGCTCCCTTAGATTCAATAAAATTGTTTCTCGCTTTTGTTGTTTATGTGTTTGGTTACTTCTCTATTTTCGTCTTTAGCTTTGGTATTTCACGGAGGGTGATCACCCTTGTATCCATTTTTTTGATGAGGAAAGAAATTAGGGGACCTCTTACGTACTAGAAGAATGCCCTAGAGCATCCTTACGGATAAGGTTTCTAAAACTCGAGTCAATTGCGAGCGAGATGGAGGAAACACAATGAAACAATTCAGTAATGAAGTCCGCCACAAATTTGTAGTCCTTGATGACGTGCACGATGTTGCAACTCTGAAAGTTGGCCAAGAAGCAAAGGATGTCAGATTTGATCAACTCAATCTCCCGTGGGCAGCACCGGTCACCAAGAATGGCATAAACAAGCTGCAGATTATCACCCTCGATCTAGATGTGGGAAATGCCATGTCGAGTGGCTTCAAGAATTCCCTACCGAAGAACAATGGCCTCAGTAATTAGAACGGACTGTCGGTGTCCACCGTCAAAATGGATAGGCGAGCCAGAGTGGTCATGAAGGATGAATCCGACGGAAGAGAAACCATTTGAACTAAATGCACCATCAAAATAAGGTTAATGAAGTTATGTTTAGGCTTTTCCCACGTTGCTTTGATCTTTTTTTGGTCCTTTTAGGGGCACCCGAACCACGAGAAGCTCGTTAAGTTCGTTGGCGAATGTCCAATTTTTAATCTGGGAGTGGATAAACTCACAAATGTTACTCTATGTATGTGAGTTTTGCCCATTATTGTTGTGAAAAGCTTTCCTATTCTTGAAGTATCAAATACACCAACAAACGCTAGTGAGCATTTCAATTTCGGCTTTAGAAGCCATAGAGCGGATTTCCTCTAATAGTTGGTGTAGTTTTTTGTTGTCTGGTTAACTTTCCATAAGAAGTTGTTTATTTTTGGGGGTATGTTCAGTTTTCCGATCCACTCTAGATTAATATGGGGCTCATTGTTGTTATTGGAGATCCAAAGCATTATAGAATGTGTAGAGTACCATCCGTTCTTGCTTGGTTGCCAATACAGCCTATCCAGAATTTTGTTAATGGGCGTGATAATTTGAGAGATGCCTTGAACATCCTCAGGATTTAACACGTGAAGTAATTTTTTTCGATATTCCAAGTGTTATCCTCTTGAAGGTAATTAACAACACATTCCTCCCAGTTGATTTCGTTAGTCATATTTGTCTTTGGCTTAAGAACGTCATTACCGGTCCAGTTATCTTTCCAGAAATCGATTGTTTGGCCATCTCCGATTTTCCAAAGTAAACCCTAGAAGAAGAGATCATGAAGGCTCTTCAGCTTTAACCATTGTTAGGATGTATTTTATATTTTTTTGGGTATAATTGAAGAGATTCAATGTTTTAAGGTATTTTTCAGTAACAATTTTAACTTAGATATTATCCGGCTCCGCAATGACTTTTCCTAAAAGTTTCTTTTAAAGAGCTTGGCTTTTTTCTTTTGTTTTTATGATCCCCAAACCCTATAAGATGGGAGTCTTGTAGACACATGTAACACCCCTATTTTACAACACTGGGTATTACCGCCAGTGACCTCAGACTTTCCCGTCTAAAGTCACCCAAGGCTTTTAGAATGATATAGAACAATTAAATGCGGAATAAAACACATATTACATAAAGAGAAAAGGTGCTCCCGAAGGATACTTGGTTCTTACAAATATCTTACATTGTTTTCAAATAAAAAGATTTGTTCGGAAATTTAAATGCGAAACTAACTTGTCCTTGAAACATATTGAAACTAAAACAAAATGATGAACGAAGTACATCTTGAAAATCCTTGTTCTTCCTTCGTCTTCACTTCACTTCACGCCTTATGGGGATTCCTAGATTCTGACATAATTCGCGAGGGGCGAAAGAATGTCAGGCAAACATGCGGAAAAGAAGAATTAGTCTAAGAGACTAAGCAAGCGGGAATGGAACTTCCCGAGGGTAAATTCGGTAACTTCTAATTATTTTCGAGAGAGATAAACGGGTTGTGTTTACGATAAGGCTATACGATAAGGCTTGTTTATGTGGAGCTTTAATGGTTCGAAGAAGAGTATATCTTAAGCGAAGATAACTCGAAAGCGATAGAAGAACTACTAGATTGTAGACTTCTCTAGGATTTCAACGAAATGTTGGGAACATTTATTAATTCATACAAGTGAAAACCTCTCGCGCTTTTGAGCGGACCGAGAGCCGGAACGATCATCTGAGACCGGTCCGGTTTTGGTATCTTAAATGTGAGTACGCACTTATCTTAATTAGTGATGAAAATATTCAATCTTGTTGATGACTTTTACAAGAGAGAGTGGTGGGACACGGATAAACCGAGCCACCCGTAGGAGAACATCAATTCCCCTGCACTTAGCTAGAGTGCGCTCAATCCCTTCTTGCAATCGGAGCGGATGGAGATCATGATCCCGAAAGTCGTATGGACGTACGACTTAGTAAGATTATATAAAGGTGTCGACTAACTCGCACCCCTTTTCTAGTTTATTCAATTCAAATCTTTGAACGAGATTTGCAATCAATCAAGAGTACACACACTAGCAAATATAATCCTAGCAAGGAATATAATATTTACTATGCTAACAAGTGTCGTTATTTCTAGCAATCGATATTTCCTAGGTTCATTTTTATTAAGCATACAAGGAGTTCCCAACATCGAGAGATATCATATAGACGGATATAAAAGGGCACAAGGGGAAATTCCACTTGCCTTAGCGTAACGAGTTTAGCAACGAGCTTTGACGAAAATTAGGCGAGTTCCTACTACGAGCGAGGATTCCGACCTAATGATATGGAATTTACGAAAAAGCTCAAAACACGATTTTCTTTCTAGAGTTTGAATTACCTCTTATACTATTTATAAGAGGGTTTGAGTTTCTAAATTATAATAATAATTTAGAAAGTTATTTTCCTTAAAATAATAATATTCCTTTATTATTATTTTGATTTTGTAATATCCTTATTATTCCGAAAAACCTTTATTAAAAATAATTATTAAATAATCCTTTTTTACTTAATTAAGTTAAATAAACTATTACTCTCGAATTTCCGATTCTTCTTGGGTGACCCTAGAATAATGTCTATAGTCCCTTTACAAGGAAGTTTCCTTAATTAGAAGTTCCTACTTTTCCTTATAAGGTAACTTGCCTAAAATACTTTTAATTTAGATTAATCTTATTTATTCTATTTCTATAACTCCTTTCACATTATATGACTTATAAAAATATCTATGATCATAATCTCTTAAAGTAGGGTCATGGCTTATAAAATATAATCATGGCTTATAAGTATTCTACTTCATATTTATAGTCCACTATTATAATATTTGTGGGTTATAAAATAGTATCCCTTCTATATCTATATGGTTTCTCTCCATACAAGTCAACCTTATGTTATATAATATCATAGACTCTTTGTAAGATCATACTTCTTGTATATAACCTAGACTTATGTTTTGTAATAATTCTTTATACTTAGAGTTTATTAAATTAACATCTTTTTCACATGATGACTATAATTATTAATAATATTATTCTTTCATAAAAATCATTATCTAAGTCAAACTATAGTCCATGATCACAAATTTTGAAACAATAATACTTTTATAAGGTTTCTCTACCCTTTCATTATTATAATATGTCTTTAGACATTCTAACATCACTATCATATATTATAACTAAAATCATATAATAACCTAGTTTACTTTATAGTCATATTACTCATATAATAATAAAAGTTTATATCTCTTAGAAATCTCTATACCTAGAGGTAGGTCAAACTAATATTTTTATTAAGTCAAGAATTCATTTTATGAATCTATTTATCTTGATCAAACTCATAAATATGATATCTTCTATAGTTTAGGACATGCAATGACTTTTCTCTACTAGAGACTTTGCTAATAAATTCATATAAGGATGATAATGATTTTATTTAATAAAACTTTTATTTCTAAGATCATATAATATGATATCACCTTTTGTATAAGTCATGATCAAAAACCTCTAGAGTTCTTATTTGATCTTAGATGTTATAATACTAACTATAGACTTTGCATGTTACATTTATTTTATAAACATCTATGTGTATTTTGTAAGAAGCATGCATGTAATAAAATTCATGAATTTATCTATTTGTGTTTATTTAGCTTAAGTTACCAAGGAAAAACAATTTGTTTCTAGCTTTCCATCTAACAAGATCTTATACCTAATATTTTTATTCCATAAATCCTTATTTGATTTATTCTTTACTCTACTAATATAACTACTAACATAAGGGATTTAATAAAACATAAATTAAATGAAAAAGAGGGGAATTGGATTTTTACTAGTTTTTGTAATTACAGAATGCAAGGAAGAAGGCAGGGAAGGGCCGGCGGTGTAGGGGCGGCGCACCAGCAGGGACGGCGGGTCACGGGCGGCGCTCGGCGGGGCTCCGGTGGCTGCTGGGGGTCCGTCGGTGGTCCGGCCTAAGGGTGGTGGTGGTTTGGTGATGGTTTGAATGGCCTCCAATGGAGTTTATGGGGGTAGATTTCACAAATTCTATGGCTGATTTTTGTATGAACTTGAATGAGAGAAATTGCTTAAAAGAGAGGAGGAGCTTTGAGGGGCTACAATGGTGTTTTTGAAGGGAAGAACAAGAACTTGAAGTGCTGAATTTTGGAGCTTTTGAACTAGAATGCTTGCTAGAAGGAGAGGATTGAGTGAATGTGTGAGTTTGAAGAGGATTTAGAGCCCTTTATATAGGCAAAGGAGAGCAAGGGAGTGATCCATGGCAATGGAGATGAGCCAATGGAGAAGAAGAGGATGATCATCTATTGGTCATATGTGTGTTTGTTTGATGGTGATGAGATGATGATGCAACAAGGTTGTCTTGCAAGGAAGAAGAAGGTGGAAGAAGCTTCCATGGACATGCATTGGAAGAGTATCACATCAATCACATGTCTTTGACTTGTTTGAAGAAGAAGAATGCTAATATTGTTATAAAATCAAAGGAGTGGGGTAAATTGCAAGAAGATCACATTGGCCTAGCGGAAATGGAGAGGGGCGTGTGTAGAGATTTGCAAGAGGTCTCGGGTTCAAATCCCGGCTCTTGCATTCTTTTTACAAAGCTTCTAAATTGGATACTTTTAGGCCTTTGTGTAATCTATGTTAGGAAATAAATTCAATTTCTAAAGGGCCTTATTTTTATCTAATGCTCTTTTTATTAATTTACCTCACTTTATTAATCTATGCCCCTCAAGTAATTTTATTGAATTTTTAATCTTCTTGATAAACTCTTTCAAAAGAAAAAAAAAGTAGATGTTAATTTGATACTAAGAAATTCTCCTTTTTAATTAGAGAAAATAAATATTATATTATAAAAAGCTTGGAATATCGCGGAAGAATTCTTTTAAGATGGATGTTTGACAACTGTCGATATGGAATCGAAGTTTCGAATATGTAAGGGCCATGCCTTAGAAGAAGAATTTCGATTTATGTTTCCTAATGAAGTTCCTATTGGGATAGGGGATGGTTATTTTCCAAGAGAGAGTAACCATCGTTACGACATCGTATTCGAATATATATAATACTATCGAGGAATGGTTCGAGCGTCCCTTTATAATTTGTTTTACAGTATAACAAAAATGTAGTTTTTCCTAAGCAAGGTCAAACTCGAGAGACTGCGTGGTTAGTTCCTACCAATGTGATCAGTATCGAGGAACTATATCCAATACAATCGCCTCAAGTGTATATCTTTATGGGAATAAGACCTGAAATTCTACCTCAACCACGTGGCCAAGGTGGGAGGTAAAAGTTCATCCTTATTCACCACCATGAATCTATACCGAATATTTGATTTTATAGTTTCCTATTTCATTTTGGCATAAAAGTAAATTTTTAGGCGAACTTAGTCATGTAGTGAATATGTCGTAAAGTTAAATCAGGGTTTAGCTCGAACTTTCTCCTCTATTAAGCTCACGATGGAACGTGGCCTTTGGTTTGATACGCAAGGATATAATATGATAGCCCAAATCATAATATAGATTTCAAAACGAGACACTCTTATGAGGAAAAGTGTCACCGAAATGGTTCAACAATAGCATCCACTGTTGCGATACAAAAAGTGCCTTAAGGGCAACACTAATATGATTACGAAGATTAACTTCGGATAGGAAAGATAGCTACTAAACTCATACTATGAGGATACTACGGGGTCTAGTACCCCCTTAAAAAGATAAGACTAATGGTACTTAAGAAGACATTAACTGGGGAAAACGTCTCGGCATATCCTGCTCAGTTTCCCAGGTTTCCCAAGTTGTACCTTCATTGCCATCCTTGGACCAAAGTACTCGTACTAGAGGTACTTCTTTGTGGCGTAGCTGCTTAACTCGGTGCTCTACTATTTTAAGCGGTCTCTCCTCACAAGGGCCATCCGATTGGATTTCGACGTCGTCGAAATTTTTTTTTTACGTGGGATTCGTCGGCACAAACTTCCTAGAGGTGACACGTGGAACATGTTATGAACGGGGTGAGTTGACGGTGGTAAGGCAACTCGATAAGCTAAGTTGCCGATTCTTTCTAGGATTTAAAAGGGTCCTACATATCGAGGGTTAAGTTTGCCTCGCTTTTTTTTTTAATAGCGGAACACGCCTTTCGAGGGCGATACTTTGACAAAGCCTTGTCTCCTACTATGAACCTGATGTCTCGTTTCTTCAGGTCTGCATATGATTTTTGTCGACTCTGAGCAGTCAACATTCTTTGAAGGATGAGAGCAACCTCTGAGGCAGTTCTTTCCACTAGTTCCGGTCCGAGAAGTATCTTGTCGGCGTTGTCGTCCCAGCAGATCGAAGAACAACATTTCCGGCCGTACAAGGCCTCGGAGGGAGCCATCTTGATGGTGGAATGCCAGTTTGTTGTTGTAGGTGAATTCTATACAATTCAGGCTGTCATCTCAACTCGTTGTGCGGTCTAGCGCACAGGCTCGAAGCATATCTTCAAGGGCTTGGATGGTCCTTTCCAATTGACCATCGGTTTTGAGGATGGAAAGCTTTGCTAAACTTCAGTTCGGTGCCCATGGCCTTATGTAATTCTTTCCAAAAGGAGGCCATGAAACGACCGTCTCGCTCGGAGATATTTGTCTTCGGGGTGCCCTGGAGGCGGACTATTTCCTTGATGAAATCCTTTTTTTTTCTCCTGAGTCTTTTGTGCTCGATTTTTACTTTCTTTCTTTCTGATAAACTAAGTAATTGGATATGAATTCTGCGACATCTTGTTTCATGTTTGGCCACCAGAAGTTTCTTCGTACATCTTTGTACATCTTACTTGCTCCTGGGTGTATAGAATAGGCATATGTGTGGGCTTCTATCAAGATGATCTTTCGAAGCTCGTCCACTGTTGGCACACAAATCCTATTTTGGAGCCAAAAGGAAACCGTCATCTTGAATGACGAACCTAGGTGCTTGTCTTCTTGCACCTCACCACTGATCCTGATTAGCATGATGTCATCTATTTGCTTCTCACTGATTTCGGCTAACAGGTCGGAATGGATTTCCAAGGTGTTTGGACAACCTTGTTGTCTTCCAAACCAGACCTCGAGGCCTTCTCTTATCAGTTCTTGTTGGAGTTTTGGCTGAACTGTTAGCACTGCGATTAAGCCCTCTTGGTGTGTCTTACGACTTAGAGTGTCGGCTACGGCGTTAGCTTTGCCTGGGTGGTAGATCTTGTAGAACCCTTCAATGAACCTTCAGTAGTACCCTGCAAGTCCTAGGAGGCTGCGAATTTCCTTTACATTCTTTGGTTGCTTCCATTCTGAGACTGCTTCCATTTTCTTTGGGTCTACCATAACTCCGTCTTTGGGGATGCTATGACCTAAGAACGACACTTCTTTAAGCCATAAGTCACACTTGGACAATTCGGCGTAAAGTTGGTTGTGCCTTAAAATCTGTAGCACAGTTCGAAGATGTTCTTCATGTTCAGCCGGATTTCCGTTGTAGATCAGAATGTCGTCGATAAAGACGATGACAAACTTGTCGAGGTACTCATGGAAGCATAGGTGCATCAAGTCCATGAACAGCGCAGGTGCATTGGTCAAACTAAATGGCATTACTACAAACTCGTGGTGCCCATAGCGGGTGTGGAAAGCGGTCTTCGGAAAGCCCTCCTCGCGGATCCGAAGTTGATGATACTCTTGTCTTAGGTCAATCTTTGAGAAGACTTTTGCACCTTGAAGTTGATCTAAGGGTCGTTTATCCTTGGAAGAGGATATTTGTTCTTGATGGCGAATTTATTCAACTCTCTGTAGTCGATGCATAAACTGCAAGTCTCATCCTTCTTCTTTAAAACGAGCATCAGTGCTCCCCAAGGCGAAACACTTGGCCGAATGAAACCCTTCTCCAGCAGTTCTTTGAGCTGACTCTTGAGTTCTTTTATCTCTAGCGGGGCCATTCTGTAGGGTGCCTTGGGGTTTGGTGGGGTTCTTCGCTTGAGGCTTATGGAAAACTCGACTTCTCGTCGCGGAGGAAATCCAAGGAGTTCTTCTAGGAAGATGTCGGGAATTCTTTGGCTACTGGAATCTCTTGAACAGCCACAACCTTTTTCTCCGTTGGCTCGAAGTAACAAAGATACCCAACACAACATTGTCGGTGTAGCTTCCCAGACTTCTTGGCGTTGATCACCTTTCCATTTTCTTCTTCTCGTTTTCCCTTGAATTTACATATGTGCTTCCCTCCTGAGTTGATGGTTACGGTTTATCGCTCCATGACGAGACAACCAATCTCTTCCGAGAATGATGTCATAGGGGTCCATGTCCAAAATATCTTGGTCCTATCAACTTCTTTTCTGACTTCATTTGTCACCCTGTTGACTTATCAAAATCGAGGCGAAGAAAAGTCCATGACGTGGTTTTCGCATAGCTTTATTATGGTTGGCTTAATCGGTTGACAAAAAACAAATATCATGTCAAGCTTCCATATGTTAGTTGAGCAAATCCTAACTGTGTAATATCCGCTAAAATTCTAAATAAAATAAAACGGATATTTATCCCAATAATTTTTTTCTCAAAAGTAGAGAATTTAATAACCTTATAATTTCTTATTAAATTATAAAGGGTTATAAAAGTTATTACAATGGCAATTAATTTTTTTATTAAATATATTCAGCAAATCCGATATGCATTTAAATATTTTCTCTTAGAATAGAGAGTTTGAATATTCTTATAATTTTCATAATAAACTATAAAAATGTTATCAAAAGTTTATCAAAGTAATAAATGAAAATTTAAAATAAAGATGGTTCATATTAATTTCGAATTTTTGTTTAATGTCATATCACAAGCAAGTAAAAATAAAAGGAGGGGCAAAATAAAAAGGTGTCAAGAGGGAACTCGAACCCGAGACCTCTTGCACCTTTCACAAACTCAAACACACTAAATTCCGCTAGGCTAACTCAAGTCCATCTACCCAAATTACAACTCTTTTAAATTTATACCAACTTAGTTTTCTTCTTCCCCAATTGCCTAAATCAATGTCTG
The DNA here is from genome assembly GCA_964016875.1 of Fallopia convolvulus. Taxonomy (NCBI): domain Eukaryota; kingdom Viridiplantae; phylum Streptophyta; class Magnoliopsida; order Caryophyllales; family Polygonaceae; genus Fallopia; species Fallopia convolvulus. The sequence goes on along the minus strand of OZ024720.1, from coordinate 24,912,902 downwards.
ATTGATTTGACGTGAATTCTAGACATGGTTTCCACCCATGGTTTCCACCCATTGTTTCCACCTCTTTGCTTGCAAGACTATCTTAAACCTTGCATCACCTTGTGTCATCATCAAAGAAGCACAAGCTTCACCATTCATCATCAATCTCCTCTTCCCCCATTGGTTAATCTCCATTGAAGAGGATCAAGGGAGCTCCAAAATTTGCCTATAAAAGGGGCTAAAAACTCCATAGAAAAATCACACAAACTTCCTCCTCTCTTCCTCTTACAAATTCAATCTCATTCAAAGCCTAGAACCCCAATTTAAATTTTGTTTCAAATCTGATTTTTTGGGAAAAAACCCCAAAACCCCTTTTCTTCCTCTCCCGTGGCCACCGGAGCACCACCCCCTGGTCGGACCACCACCTGGAGCGCGCGCCCGCCGCCGGCTGTCCTGGTGCGCCGCCTCCAGCCACCCACCTGCGTACGAGAGTCCGTCGTCGTTCGTCTTGAGACTTCTCTGGTTCCTTGGTAAGTAAAAGAAGAAAGGAGGAGGAAGAAGGAAGGGTGGGCTTGCTCCTTTGGGTTGTTTGGGCTGCTTTTGGGCTAATTCAAATAGGCCCATATGTCCAATAAAAGCCCATCAGAATTTTATTAAGGATTAAAGGAATGAGGAAGAAGCCCCAAAATTCGCCCCTCGTTTTGCGTGCCCAATTCCGTCCTGTTTTCGCTCGGTATAAATTTCCGACTCATAATTTATCTACTATCTATTTAAAATTAATTTTTTTTATTATAAATAATATTTGTTTAAAATAATTTGAATAAATATTAACTTAGGCATCCCTTTAGAGAAATAAATGAAATAAATAAAATAAGGTTTTTATTAATAAGAAATACCCATGCATGTTAACTTAGTCCTTTTAGGTCATTAAATAAGTTAGAAAGAAATCAAACAAGGATTTAATTTAAATAAAATATTATGTTGAAGATCTTGGTAGTTGTAGGAGAGAAACTAATTAGAGTTACTATGGTAAATTTAAATCCTACTAATATACTTAAATTATTATTGTATTTTTAAAATTATGCAAGGCATACTATTTTCATAATATCAAAGGGGTTTTATAAAAATATAGCATATGAGGTATAATTCTTAATATTAAAAATAATACCTTTATAAAGAAATAAAATTTGTATAAGATAATACCATTCCCTTTAGAGAAGTTAAAGATGTATGAAATCAACTACTATGATAATAATAACAAAATCATTATTTAAAATTGCCATACCTCTAGGTGTAGAGAATTGTCATAGAGATAGTTTTATTCATAATATATGCTAGTGGTGATAAAATTCTTATGAAATCTTATAATAATAATTATTCTAAATAATTTGTAGGGGAACTTTTATAAAAATATTGTTATAAAAGTTGTAGCTATGAACTCTAGTTGATACTAGATATTGATCTTATAAAAAGATATTATAAACAATAGTCATATTACTAAAGTTATCATTTAAGGAGGGAATGTTAGTTTAATATATCTCTAGGTGTAGAGATTTCCTACAAGACCTAAGTTCTAGATTAAATATAATAAATATGATATTACAATACTTCTAAGATACTATATAGCATGAAGTTGACTTGCATGGAAAGAAATCATTTAAATATAGAAAAAAATGTTATTTTACAAACTACAATATTATGATATTGAACTATGAATATGAATTAGGATATTTTATAAGCCATGATTATATATTGTATAAGTCTTATGATATGAAAAGAATTATGAGAGTAAAATAAATAAGATTAATTTAAAATATGTTAAATTTTAGGAAGTTACTTTATAAAGAAAATAGGAATTCCTAAGTATGGAAACTTCCAAGAAAGGAGATTACAATTATTTAATGTGAATTATGTAATTATATAGGATGCTATTAAGAGAATATTATTAATAGAATATTTCTAGTGAGGAAATAATATTTTTAAATTCATTAAGGAAATGTTTGGAAATTTGAAAGTAATATTCTAATTAAAATGGAATTGTAAAAAGGTTAAAGTAGATTACTTAAAGCTTAATAAGAATTGTACATTCTAAAGAAAAAATACTTTTTAGATAATGTATTATATTTTTGTAAAATTATACTTGCCTAAATTATATTAAAAGGAATTAACAAGTGAGGTTAGAAAGGATTATTTTAACATTATTAAATAGAATTTTTATGGAATAATAAGGATATTACAAAGCCAAAATAATAATAAAGGAATTTTAATATTTTAAGAAAATAACTTTCTAAATTATTATCTTAATAATTTAGAATTTCCATCTCTCTTATAAAATATTATAAGAGGTAATCCAAACCTTAAGAGGAAGTCATGATATAGTTTCGCTCGTAAATTCCGTGTCGATAGGTCGGGATTCTCGCTCGAAGTCGTGAATCACATAGTTCCGTCAAAAGCCCGATTGTTAGAACTCGCCAAAGCTAAGGCAAGTGGAATTTCCCCTTGTGCCCTTTCATATCCGTCTATATACTATTTCTCGATGTTGGGAACGACTTGTACGCTTAAATAAAAATGAACCTAGGAAATATCGATTGCTAGAAATAACGACTATTGTTAGCATAGATTGCTTTATATATATTCCCTGTTAGGATTATTTATGCTAGTGTGGTTATTATTCTTGATTGTTACGATCTCGTTTCGAGATCAAAGTCGAACTAGTGAGGGGCGTGGAATAGCCAACGCCTCTACATAACCCCACTAAGTCGTAAGTGCCTACGCGTTTGAAGTACGACTTTCGGGATCATGATCCCATCCGCTCCGATTGCAAGGAGGGATGAGCGCACTCTAGCTAAGTGCCGGGAAACGGAGTTTTCCCTTGGGTGGTTCGGATTATCCGTGTTCCACCACATTCTCTTCTAAATTATAAATGAAATCGAATGTCTTTTGTCACTAAATAAGAAAAGTGCTAAGGCACAATTAAGATACCAAAACCGGACCGGTCTCAAATGATCGATCCGGCCCTCGGTCCGCTTGGGTGCGAGTGGTGTTTGACTTGTTTGAATAAATGAATGTTCCTAACATACCTTCAATTCTAAAGAAGACTACAATCTAGTAGTACTTCTCTTGCTCACCAAGCTATCCCTTTGGATATGCTATCGCTATCTTTTGTATCTTAGCTCCACATAAACAAGCTCATCGTAAACACAACCCGATTATCTCTTTTGTCAATAATTTGAAATTTCCGAAATACCCTCGGGAAGTTCCATTCCCGCTTGCTTAGTCTCTTAGACTAATTCTTCTTTTCCGCATGTTTGCATGACATTCTATCGCCCCTCGCGAATTATGTCAGAATATAGGAATCCCAACAAGGCGTGAAGTGAAGTGAAGACGAAGGAAGAACAAGGATTTTCAAGATGTACTTCTTATATCATTTTGCTTTAGTTTCAATATGTTTCAAGGACAAGTTGGTTTCGCATTTCAATTTCCGAACAACTTTATATTTGAAAACGATGTAAGATGTTTTGTAAGAACCAAGTCTCCCTTGGGAGCACCTTTTCTCATTATGTATTATGTTTCATTCCGCATTTTAATTATTCTATATCATTCTAAAAGCCTTGGGTGACTTTAGACGGTAAAGTCTGAGGTCACTGGCGGTAATACCCAGTGTTGTAAAATAGGGGTGTTACAATTATGGTATCAGAGCCGAACGTTTTGTTTTCAAATCCGAAAACTTTTAAAACCGAAAATTTTCAAAACCCGAGAACTTTTAAAACCTAAGTTTTTCTTCCGCAAACCGAAACTTCTATTTATAGAAAGTTCCCTTCGTTATATCCTTTAAGAATCTTAAAAGTGTCAACTTTCTAACTTAAACTTTTAGCTAAGAATTTCCTTCAAAGTTTTAAAACTTTAATTTAGTTCTAGAACGTTTACCTTTAGAAACTTCTCTTTTTACCTCCTAAAAACTTAAGTAATAAATATGTTCCAACTCTTTAACTTAATCACCTAAGTTAGAATTTTCTTAAACTTAAAACCTTCATCTTAGTAACTTCTACAAGTTAGGAAATTCTTATAACGAGAATCTTTAGGAGAATTTCCCCACCTTCTTAAATAGGACCAAGAAAATGAAAAGCCTTAACTTAAATGATGTTTTATGTTTAAACTTTATACCCAAGTAAACCTTAAGAAATTTCTTCCTACCTTCTTAAAACCTACATAACAAACAGAGTCCAAGTATTAAGTAGATTTCAAGAATAAAAACTTTTTCCAAGTACTTTAAAGAAAACTCTGAAGTTACTGATAGAAAGTCTAAAACCAAAACTCATATAAGAGTAACTTATAAGTAGAAACTATAAGACAATAAGCTCCTAGAATTGGAATCGTTTTATTTAGGAAGTCTTATTCGAAAATTTTAAAAAAAGACCAAGTTCTACTAAAGCATTAACATATCGATTTCTTATCTATAAACTTTATTTTGAAATAAGTTCACCAATTTTTCCTATAATCCCAGAAATTAGATTTAAAGGATCTTTCTTTAACGACAATAGGATGAATTTATCTTCTCGAAAACCGAGTTAGAAATTGTACAATTAAAAATCCTTAAACTCTCCTTCCGAGGTTTATAAGTACTTCATGTCATATATGAAATAAAGTTTTCTACTCTAAAATTTCCTCTCTTAATTTAAAGTCATATAAATGAGCTTTTAATAGAAACTTCAAAACCGTTATAATTCTTTAAGGATGTACATGCGTTTAAAATGAAAATTCTGCTTTCAAATTTTAAAACTTCCTTCCAATATCTTCGTTGCATAGAATCAAAGGATATTCTATACAAACGCCTTTCTCGCCTCTTCAAAAAAAAATGGTACTCACTAGAAGTCCAACCCGAATCAGGGACGAAGCTAGAAAAGCCTCTTAAGAGCTTGATGAGGCTTTTCTCGATTGCCGCTTTTGTCATATGGAAACCCCGAGGATAACCTGAACTAGTACTACGAGAAGAAATCCATGAAAATGCACCCAAGCTGAATCTCGAGGAGGAGAAATCCGAAGAAGAATACCTCGAGAAAGGAGTTGATGATTCACATCATGGCCAATCAAGTTAGGAAGTCACTGAGCAAGAATTATCGGGATATCATTCATGAAGACACATGACGGATTCTCCACGCCATCAAATAACAAGTCAAGCTCCAATGACCTACCAAGTGGGTGGATGGGCTAACTGGACTCAGAGAGAGTCATCCCATCACCAATAATTTATCAATTAAGGAACCCATCTTCAATCAGTGACCCAAATCCGCCAATCATTCGCCAACCAAACTACGACTATCTCCTCCAACGTAAGGCAGTGTGGTCGGGAGAAATAAGGTCCTACCAGAATGTGGACATTCCTCCCCCTGAAGGCGTCCATCCAAACCGAAACCGTTACATAAACTATAACCTCTTAGAGAGGCGTAAAGAAGGCTGGCTAAACAGACAAATGGACGAACAAGATGAACAATTCCAAGTCGAAGACCAACTAAGCGAACTTCGCGCAAGGCATGCGTATTGTCGCAGATAGATTGAGGAGACCAACTTAGTGTTGGACAATGAGAATGGGATTCTTGATGAGAACCTCTTTGACGACAGTTTCCTCGATAAGTATAGTGACCCCGACCGTTCCTATGCTTTGTCTTAGTTGTACTTTTCGTTTTAAAGGAGTGAGCTAGTCCACTCCTCTCGACTTTCGTTTTGTCTCTGAAAAGTCGAGTCGGCAATATTTCTTTTCGTCCTTAGTGTAATGGCTTATTATATAAAGCCTTTGTAATCCGTTTCATAAGAGTTCTAATAAAAAGTTTCCTCCCTTCTCTAAACTTGCACGTCATTTATTGCCTATACTTGGAAGTTAACAAAAACAACTATATCCCCCTCCAAATATAGAATTACGGATATCCTATATGAATGTCGATCGTTAGCCATTTACAGAAAATGGTTGTAATGAAAACTAAGCTCATGCGCATTGGGAATGAGAAGAAGTCATGCCAACTAAAGGTAATACTTATGTTCCCATAAGAGCCAAACTTATTGAGCCAGTGACTCGTGGGAAGATAGAATTTTCCAAAGAGGACACCGTGGAAGGCTTGTCAACCAAGGATCTAACATGTCTCCACCTAGACAGATCTCGAAACAGATTATCGAGAGGTATGTGTGGGGGGGCAAACAATGATCTGGTAATAAAGGAGTGGTCGAGAATTATGATCAGTGACGATGATATCCATCTGCAAATACTTACAAATCGAAGTAACTTGCTCAGTCAACATATGGACTCTAGGCTTGATATCTAATGTTTGTCAGTCGAATAAACAAACCATAATGGGACTATGTGAAAGCCGCATCAAGAACTTTCTTCTCCACCATTTTGATAAGTCGACCCAACAAAAAGATGAAGTTAGAAAGGAAGTTGCTAGGGCCAAGATTGTTGGACAAGGATTGTAAGTTCTCTAAGTTGCCTCAGTAGGCCTAATAGGTCATAAGGTTGCTTCATTACCAAGACAATTTGTGGACACATGTCCCGATTTGTCGCATTTGAAGTAGTTACCTAGGCCATCTTCGATGTTATTTCCAACCGTTGATTCCACTATTAGGATGCCTAGTTCGTTACACATTCTATAACCGCCTTTCCTTCCTTAAACAAGATTATGTCATGGAACTAACCTCTTGATGATATTACAACAAAGCATTAACTTTTGCTTCATTAACCCGAGCGTCTACTCTATCTCCGAATGAATGACAATTGTTTGGAAACAATTTGTCGATTCTTATCGTCAATGGTCAAACCGCAAGGAACCAACAACAGAATTCCCTTGAATAGTATTTAAGTTCGGGCACGAATGATGGTTCAAAGAGTTTCCAAAAAAAAAAAAGAGCAAGAACATCGCCGTGTAATGGACCCTAGTACGCCGATACTGTTGGATGATGAGATAAAAAGTTGCATTAAGAAGTCCAACGAGCAATCTCTTATGTTCCACCGAAAGAAGCAAGCAGAATTAGAACTGACCAAGCTGCAAATAGAATTGCAAGTGACGCCATATTTCACTCAAGTAAAGGTGTCTAGCTTTACAAGAACACTAAAGACATTCGCGTCAAAGAAGATGATGTCAGTAAGGAACTAAAAGTTAACCACAACTACTACTAGTGGAAAGATCTAAGGAGTATTAATTGCACCAAAGCAAAAGGGTGCATATTGCCGCTCTACAAATCGAAAAGGAGTTAGCCAATAGCAAGAGAATTATAATCAAGCAAAACCTGTCATGCTGAGCTGGGAAAAGTTAAGACTGATACGATGAATCGTTCCTCTCTTATTCTATGAGAGATGAGATTGTTGATGATCTCTTAGACCCAAAAGGTTAAGGGACTAAGTGTGTCGAGAAGAAGGCCACGAAGTTTAATCAATTATTGTAAAACGCGCGATAGGAAGTTTCCTCTTAAGCCCAGAAGTATTCTGTCATAAGTGGATAAGTTCAACCCCCACGCTATGGAGAAGTTCAACGATAGACGCAAGAAGCGAATAAATTAGCTTATCCTTTCTCGTGTAATCTAATTATGTCCCAAACAAGGGTACTTGTGACATATATCGTAGGATTGTCATTAGAATTTCAACCTTGATTATAATCAACGCATAGTTGAATAATTTCGATATTATTATCAGTTATCTTCTTTCGCAAAGTTTTATACTTTGAACTCTGCTATGCTATCATAGCCGTCTTGAATATGTTCGTTGGTACTTTCTTCACGAAAGCACTATTTCAAACGCTTAGTCTCAATACATAGGTTAGGTAAGTCAGTCCATCTTTTCTTATGTGAATTACTCCTACCTCTGCGAGAAATAATTTCAGTTGTCTTGCATTGTCAAACTAGGACAATTAATATAATAGGTTTAAATAATTAAACATTTATTTTTGCATATGGTTCACAGTGGCGAATAAGAGTGAACTTCTATCTCCCATCTTGATCACATGGTTGAGGTAGAATTTCAGGTCTTGTTCCTGTGAAGGCATATTAAAGGATTATGCTGGAGGTAGTTTCACCGATACTGATCACATTGGTGAAATGAAACCACGTAGTTCTTCAGATTTGATCTTATTTATGAAAACCTAGTTCTTATAAGAATTAATACGCTTAATATAGGACGTTCACTTCTCGATAGTATAATATATTTCGAATACGACATCGTATAGATGATTACCTCCTCTTGGGTTATAACCCTCACCTATCCCAATAGTAACTTCATTAGAAGTTCAAAATCGAAATTCTTCTTCTAAGGCATGGCCCTTATATATTCAAACATCGATTCCATCTCGAAAGTTTACTTAATACCCATCTTAAAAGAATTCTTTCGCAATGCCTCTATTCTAGAAGAATAGAATGGATTAGTTATTTTCGTACTCGCTTCCTACGAGCACTTAAGTGCTCAGTCCAATTAGGGTACTTATTCTATAAACAGTCCTACTTTTATGTTGGGAAGGTCAACCCAGAACTTTTGTAAGTATGACCCAAGCTAATGGATAAAACAGCTTGACCCCCGCCTACTTCGCTAGCAAGACCAATTGGATTTCCATTCCTATCCCTTAATTTTGTTACACCACATAAGTTCAAATGTGGGAATCTTTTAAGGAATACAAAGTTAAAGATTCCTTAAGAAAAAGGCACAATAGTAATTCTCCTACTGGTACAATCATCTTAACTAAAGAACGAATTGTTCTTTAAGGGGGTACTAGACCCTTTGTTGTTCCCTCACAAGTTGTGAGTGGTAGTAGCTACTTTCCGTCTTAACCTTGTACCGCCCTAAGTTTTTCCTAGTTTCGGGGGCGAAACTAATTTTAAGGGGGTACTATTGTAATATCCGCTAAAATTCTAAATAAAATAAAACGGATATTTATCTCAATAATTTTTTTCTCAAAAGTAGAGAATTTAATAACCTTATAATTTCTTATTAAATTATAAAGGGTTATAAAAGTTATTACAATGGCAATTAATTTTTTTATTAAATATATTCAGCAAATCCGATATGCATTTAAATATTTTCTCTTAGAATAGAGAGTTTGAATATTCTTATAATTTTCATAATAAACTATAAAAATGTTATCAAAAGTTTATCAAAGTAATAAATGAAAATTTAAAATAAAGATGGTTCATATTAATTTCGAATTTTTGTTTAATGTCATATCACAAGCAACTAAAAATAAAAGGAGGGGCAAAATAAAAAGGTGTCAAGAGGGAACTCGAACCCGAGACCTCTTGCACCTTTCACAAACTCAAACACACTAAATTCCGCTAGGCTAACTCAAGTCCATCTACCCAAATTACAACTCTTTTAAATTTATACCAACTTAGTTTTCTTCTTCCCCAATTGCCTAAATCAATGTCTGATTGATTTGACGTGAATTCTAGACATGGTTTCCACCCATTGTTTCCACCTCTTTGCTTGCAAGACTATCTTAAACCTTGCATCACCTTGTGTCATCATCAAAGAAGCACAAGCTTCACCATTCATCATCAATCTCCTCTTCCCCCATTGGTTAATCTCCGTTGAAGAGGATCAAGGGAGCTCCAAAATTTGCCTATAAAAGGGGCTAAAAACTCCATAGAAAAATCACACAAACTTCCTCCTCTCTTCCTCTTACAAATTCAATATCATTCAAAGCCTAGAACCCCAATTTAAATTTTGTTTCAAATCTGATTTTTTGGGAAAAACCCCCCAAACCCCTTTTCTTCCTCTCCCGTGGCCACCGGAGCACCACCCCCTGGCCGGACCACCACCTGGAGCGCGCGCCCGCCGCCGGCTGTCCTGGTGCGCCGCCTCCAGCCACCCACCTGCGTACGAGAGTCCGTCGTCGTTCGTCCTGAGACTTCTCTGGTTCCTTGGTACGTAAAAGAAGAAAGGAGGAGGAAGAAGGAAGGGTGGGCTTGCTCCTTTGGGTTGTTTGGGCTGCTTTTGGGCTAATTCAAATAGGCCCATATGTCCAATAAAAGCCCATCAGAATTTTATTAAGGATTAAAGGAATGAGGAAGAAGCCCCAAAATTCGCCCCTCGTTTTGCGTGCCCAATTCCGTCCTGTTTTCGCTCGGTATAAATTTCCGACTCATAATTTATCTACTATCTATTTAAAATTAATTTTTTTATTATAAATAATATTTGTTTAAAATAATTTGAATAAATATTAACTTAGGCATCCCTTTAGAGAAATAAATGAAATAAATGAAATAAATAAAATAAGGTTTTTATTAATAAGAAATACCCATGCATGTTAACTTAGTCCTTTTAGGTCATTAAATAAGTTAGAAAGAAATCAAACAAGGATTTAATTTAAATAAAATATTATATTGAAGATCTTGGTAGTTGTAGGAGAGAAACTAATTAGAGTTACTATGGTAAATTTAAATCCTACTAATATACTTAAATTATTATAGTATTTTTAAAATTATGCAAGGCATAATATTTTCATAATATCAAAGGGGTTTTATAAAAATATAGCATATGAGGTATAATTCTTAATATTAAAAATAATACCTTTATAAAGAAATAAAATTTGTATAAGATAATACCATTCCCTTTAGAGAAGTTAAAGATGTATGAAATCAACTACTATGATAATAATAACAAAATCATTATTTAAAATTGCCATACCTCTAGGTGTAGAGAATTGTCATAGAGATAGTTTTATTCATAATATATGCTAGTGGTGATAAAATTCTTATGAAATCTTATAATAATAATTATTCTAAATAATTTGTAGGGGAACTTTTATAAAAATATTGTTATAAAAGTTGTAGCTATGAACTCTAGTTGATACTAGATATTGATCTTATAAAAAGATATTATAAACAATAGTCATATTACTAAAGTTATCATTTAAGGAGGGAATGTTAGTTTAATATATCTCTAGGTGTAGAGATTTCCTACAAGACCTAAGTTCTAGATTAAATATAATAAATATGATATTACAATACTTCTAAGATACTATATAGCATAAAGTTGACTTGCATGGAAAGAAATCATTTAAATATAGAAAAAAATGTTATTTTACAAACTACAATATTATGATATTGAACTATAAATATGAATTAGGATATTTTATAAGCCATGATTATATATTGTATAAGTCTTATGATATGAAAAGAATTATGAGAGTAAAATAAATAAGATTAATTTAAAATATGTTAAATTTTAGGAAGTTACTTTATAAAGAAAATAAGAATTCCTAAGTATGGAAACTTACAAGAAAGGAGATTACAATTATTTAATGTGAATTATGTAATTATATAGGATGCTATTAAGAGAATATTATTAATAGAATATTTCTATTGAGGAAATAATATTTTTAAATTCATTAAGGAAATGTTTGGAAATTTGAAAGTAATATTCTAATTAAAATGGAATTGTAAAAAGGTTAAAGTAGATTACTTAAAGCTTAATAAGAATTGTACATTCTAAAGGAAAAATACTTTTTAGATAAAGTATTATATTTTTGTAAAATTATACTTGCCTAAATTATATTAAAAGGAATTAACAAGTGAGGTTAGAAAGGATTATTTTAACATTATTAAATAGAATTTTTATGGAATAATAAGGATATTACAAAGCCAAAATAATAATAAAGGAATTTTATTATTTTAAGAAAATAACTTTCTAATTATTATCTTAATAATTTAGAATTTCCAACTCTCTTATAAAATATTATAAGAGGTAATCCAAACCTTAAGAGGAAGTCATGATATAGTTTCGCTCGTAAATTCCGTGTCGATAGGTCAGGATTCTCGCTCGAAGTCGTGAATCACATAGTTCCGTCAAAAGCCCGATTGTTAGAACTCGCCAAAGCTAAGGCAAGTGGAATTTCCCCTTGTGCCCTTTCATATCCGTCTATATACTATTTCTCGATGTTGGGAACGACTTGTACGCTTAAATAAAAATGAACCTAGGAAATATCGATTGCTAGAAATAACGACTATTGTTAGCATAGATTGCTTTATATATATTCCCTGTTAGGATTATTTATGCTAGTGTGGTTATTATTCTTGATTGTTACGATCTCGTTTCGAGATCAAAGTCGAACTAGTGAGGGGCGTGGAATAGCCAACGCCTCTACATAACCCCACTAAGTCGTAAGTGCCTACGCGTTTGAAGTACGACTTTCGGGATCATGATCCCATCCGCTCCGATTGCAAGGAGGGATGAGCGCACTCTAGCTAAGTGCCGGGAAACGGAGTTTTCCCTTGGGTGGTTCGGATTATCCGTGTCCCACCACATTCTCTTCTAAATTATAAATGAAATCGAATGTCTTTTGTCACTAAATAAGAAAAGTGCTAAGGCACAATTAAGATACCAAAACCGGACCGGTCTCAAATGATCGATCCGGCCCTCGGTCCGCTTGGGTGCGAGTGGTGTTTGACTTGTTTGAATAAGTGAATGTTCCTAACATACCTTCAATTCTAAAGAAGACTAAAATCTAATAGTACTTCTCTTGCTCACCAAGCTATCCCTTTGGATATGCTATCGCTATCTATTGTATCTTAGCTCCACATAAACAAGCTCATCGTAAACACAACCCGATTATCTCTTTTGTCAATAATTTGAAATTTCCGAAATACCCTCGGGAAGTTCCATTCCCGCTTGCTTAGTCTCTTAGACTAATTCTTCTTTTCCGCATGTTTGCCTGACATTCTATCGCCCCTCGCGAATTATGTAAGAATCTAGGAATCCCAACAAGGCGTGAAGTGAAGTGAAGACGAAGGAAGAACAAGGATTTTCAAGATGTACTTCTTATATCATTTTGCTTTAGTTTCAATATGTTTCAAGGACAAGTTGGTTTCGCATTTCAATTTCCGAACAACTTTATATTTGAAAACGATGTAAGATGTTTTGTAAGAACCAAGTCTCCCTTGGGAGCACCTTTTCTCATTATGTATTATGTTTCATTCCGCATTTTAATTATTCTATATCATTATAAAAGCCTTGGGTGACTTTAGACGGTAAAGTCTGAGGTCACTGGCGGTAATACCCAGTGTTGTAAAATAGGGGTGTTACAAACTGCTTGTCGGTACGTCGGATTTGTATATCTTTCATTGGTCGGAAATCTCTACCACTCCTTTATTGATAGATCATTGTTTGTCCCTCCCATTTTTCTCGATAATCTGTTTCGAGGTCGGGTTACGTAGAGACATGTTAGATCTTTAGTCGACTAAGCCTTCCTTGGTGTCCTCTTTGGAAATTTCTATCTTCCCGTGAGTCACTGGCTTGGTAATTTTGGCTCTTATGGAAACGTAAGTATTACCTTTAGTTGGCGTGACTTCTTGTAATTCCCTATGAGCATGAATTTATCTTTTGATAGAACCTTTTTCTGAAAATGGCTAATAATCAACATTCATATAGAATATCCGTAATTCTATATATTAAAGAAGGATATAGTTGTTTTTGTTGCCAAGTATAGGCAAGGAGTGACGCGTTAGTTTAGAGAAGAGAGGAAAAATTTATTAGAACCTTTATGGGAACTGATTACAAAGGCTTCATATAAAAATCCATTACACTAGGGACGGAAAAGAAACAATGTCGACTCGACCTTTCAAAGACAAAACGAAAGTCGAGAGGAGCGGACTAGCTCCCTCTTTTACAACGAGAAGATACAATTAAGACAAAGCCTAGGGACGAAATCAAAGCTACTATCGACCTGACTATTCAAGGACAAAATGAATAGTCGAGTTAAGTGGACTACTTAGAGTTTCACACTTCTTAATGATACACAACTGAATTTTTAGCCCTAGGGTGTGCTTAGGAAACAAAAAGTGTCCAAGAATCCTTCATCGAACAAATTTTCATCGAGGGCGCCTCCTTTGTGGTTCAACGGTAATTGGGCTTGCTCGATGTGCCGACGGGTTGCAGCTAATAGCCACGGTTGATTGCAAGATGAGCATGGAGTTGGGCGTCCTCGTTTTGGTATGACCTCAATTCATCCAACCACACTTCCTTGCGTTGGATGAGGTAGTCGTACTTTGGTTGACGAACCCTTGTTGGGTCTGGGCCTCTGATTGGAGATGGTTTTCTTCCTTGACCATTTGCTTGGTGATGGGATGACTCTCCCTGATTCCAGTTAGCCCATCCACCCGCTTGATAGGTCATTGGAACTTGACTTGTGATTTGGTGACGTGGAATCTCCGTCATGCGTCCCCATGGATGATATCCCGAGAATTCTTGCTCAGTGATTTCCGGACTTGCTTGGCCGGGAAGTGAATTATTAAGTCCTCCCTCGAGGAATGCTTCTTCAAGGTTCTCTTCCTCGAGATTCGCTTCGGGTGCATTTTCATGCATCTCTTCTTGTGGAGCTAGCTCGGGGTTGTCTTCGGGGTATCCATTTGGCAAAAACGGCCATTGAGCGAAAGCTTCGTCAAGCTCTTGAGCGGCCTTTTTGGCTTCTTCCCCGATTTGGGTTTGGCTTCTAGTGAGAACCATTTCTGTAGAGGAGAAGAAGGCGGTTATATAGAATATCCTTTGATTCTATAAGGCAAAGACATGTTGAAGGAAGTTGAGGTTTTGAAAATTATTAAAACAAAGTTTTATTTAATACTTTTCATTTTCTTGGTCCTATTAAAGGTCTTAAGGTTTTTCTCTTAGAACATGTGACTTTATGAAGTAAAATTTGGGATTACTAACAGGTTTCCTAGGGTGAAGGTATAAGGTTCTAGTTATAAGTTTCCTAAAGGAACACTTACATTCTTGATACGTTGAAAAGTTCATACCACTCAAGTTTTTCAAAAGATAGAAAAGATTTTGGGAAAAAGTTAGTTAGTTCTAGAACTAAGTATTTGCTATTTAAGGTTTCTAATATTTTCGAGAAATATTTTCTTAGCTACGAATTCGAAATGGGATGGGTACTATTCCTAGGTTTTCTTTAAAAGAGTAAAGAAGGAAATCTTCTAAAATTGGAAGTCCTAAATAGCGGAAGTAAAAGTTAAGGTTTTAAAAGTTCTCGGTTTTCGAAAATTCTTGGTTTTAAAACTTTTCGGTTTTAAAACAAAAACGTTTAGCTCTGATACCACAATTGTAACACCCCTATTTTACAACATTGGGTATTACCGCCAGTGACCTCAGACTTTCCCGTCTAAAGTCACCCAAGGCTTTTAGAATGATATAGAACAATTAAATGCGGAATAAAACACATATTACATAAAGAGAAAAGGTGCTCCCGAAGGAGACTTGGTTCTTACAAATATCTTACATTGTTTTCAAATAAAAAGATTTGTTCGGAAATTTAAATGCGAAACTAACTTGTCCTTGAAACATATTGAAACTAAAACAAAATGATGAACGAAGTACATCTTGAAAATCCTTGTTCTTCCTTCGTCTTCACTTCACTTCACGCCTTATGGGGATTCCTAGATTCTGACATAATTCGCGAGGGGCGAAAGAATGCCAGGCAAACATGCGGAAAAGAAGAATTAGTCTAAGAGACTAAGCAAGCGGGAATGGAACTTCCCGAGGGTAAATTCGGTAACTTCTAATTATTTTCGAGAGAGATAAACGGGTTTTGTTTACGATAAGGCTATACGATAAGCCTTGTTTATGTGGAGCTTTAATGGTTCGAAGAAGAGTATATCTTAAGCGAAGATAACTCGAAAGCGATAGAAGAACTACTAGATTGTAGACTTCTCTAGGATTTCAACGAAATGTTGGGAACATTTATTAATTCATAGAAGTGAAAACCTCTCGCGCTTTTGAGCGGATCGAGAGCCGGAACGATCATTTGAGACCGGTCCGGTTTTGGTATCTTAAATGTGCGTACGCACTTATCTTAATCAGTGATGAAAATATTCAATCTTGTTGATGACTTTTACAAGAGAGAGTGGTGGGACACGGATAAACCGAGCCACCCGTAGGAGAACATCAATTCCCCTGCACTTAGCTAGAGTGCGCTTAATCCCTCCTTGCAATCGGAGCGAATGGAGATCATGATCCCGAAAGTCGTATGGACGTACGACTTAGTAAGATTATATAGAGGTGTCGACTAACTCGCACCCCTTTTCTAGTTTATTCAATTCAAATCTCTGAACGAGATTTGCAATCAATCAAGAGTACACACACTAGCAAATATAATCCTAGCAAGGAATATAATATTTACTATGCTAACAAGTGTCGTTATTTCTAGCAATCGATATTTCCTAGGTTCATTTTTATTAAGCATACAAGGAGTTCCCAACATCGAGAGATATCATATAGACGGATATAAAAGGGCACAAGGGGAAATTCCACTTGCCTTAGCGTAACGAGTTTAGCAACGAGCTTTGACGAAAATTAGGCGAGTTCCTACTACGAGCGAGGATTCCGACCTAATGATATGGAATTTACGAAAAAGCTCAAAACACGATTTTCTTTCTAGAGTTCGAATTACCTCTTATACTATTTATAAGAGGGTTTGAGTTTCTAAATTATAATAATAATTTAGAAAGTTATTTTCCTTAAAATAATAATATTCCTTTATTATTATTTTGATTTTGTAATATCCTTATTATTCCGAAAAACCTTTATTAAAAATAATTATTAAATAATCCTTTTTTACTTAATTAAGTTAAATAAACTATTACTCTCGAATTTCCGATTCTTCTTGGGTGACCCTAGAATAATGTCTATAGTCCCTTTACAAGGAAGTTTCCTTAATTAGAAGTTCCTACTTTTCCTTATAAGGTAACTTGCCTAAAATACTTTTAATTTAGATTAATCTTATTTATTCTATTTCTATAACTCCTTTCACATTATATGACTTATAAAAATATCTATGATCATAATCTCTTAAAGTAGGGTCATGGCTTATAAAATATAATCATGGCTTATAAGTATTCTACTTCATATTTATAGTCCACTATTATAATATTTGTGGGTTATAAAATAATATCCTTTCTATATCTATATGGTTTCTCTCCATACAAGTCAACCTTATGTTATATAATATCATAGGCTCTTTGTAAGATCATACTTCTTGTATATAACCTAGACTTATGTTTTGTAATAATTCTTTATACTTAGAGTTTATTAAATTAACATCTTTCTCACATGATGACTATAATTATTAATAATATTATTCTTTCATAAAAATCATTATCTAAGTCAAACTATAGTCCATGATCACAAATTTTGAAACAATAATACTTTTATAAGGTTTCTCTACCGTTTTATTATTATAATATGTCTTTAGACATTCTAACATCACTATCATATATTATAACTAAAATCATATAATAACCTAGTTTACTTTATAGTCATATTACTCATATAATAATAAAAGTTTATATCTCTTAGAAATCTCTATACCTAGAGGTAGGTCAAACTAATATTTTTATTAAGTCAAGAATTCATTTTATGAATCTATTTATCTTGATCAAACTCATAAATATGATATCTTCTATAGTTTAGGACATGCAATGACTTTTCTCTACTAGGGACTTTGCTAATAAATTCATATAAGGATGATAATGATTTTATTTAATAAAACTTTCATTTCTAAGATCATATAATATGATATCACCTTTTGTATAAGTCATGATCAAAAACCTCTAGAGTTCTTATTTGATCTTAGATGTGATAATACTAACTATAGACTTTGCATGTTACATTTATTTTGTCAACACCTATGTGTATTTTGTAAGAAGCATGCATGTAATAAAATTCATGAATTTATCTATTTGTGTTTATTTAGCTTAAGTTACCAAGGTAAAACAATTTGTTTCTAGCTTTCCATCTAACAAGATCTTATACCTAATATTTTTATTCCATAAATCCTTATTTGATTTATTCTTTACTCTACTAATATAACTACTAACATAAGGGATTTAATAAAACATAAATTAACTGAAAAAGAGGGGAATTGGATTTTTACTAGTTTCTGTAATTACAGAATGCAAGGAAGAAGGCAGGGAAGGGCCGGCGGTGTAGGGGCGGCGCACCAGCAGGGACGGCGGGTCACGGGCGGCGCTCGGCGGGGCTCCGGTGGCTGCTGGGGGTCCGTCGGTGGTCCGGCCTAAGGGTGGTGGTGGTTTGGTGATGGTTTGAATGGCCTCCAATGGAGTTTATGGGGGTAGATTTCACAAATTCTATGGCTGATTTTTGTATGAACTTGAATGAGAGAAATTGCTTAAAAGAGAGGAGGAGCTTTGAGGGGCTACAATGGTGTTTTTGAAGGGAAGAACAAGAACTTGAAGTGCTGAATTTTGGAGCTTTTGAACTAGAATGCTTGCTAGAAGGAGAGGATTGAGTGAATGTGTGAGTTTGAAGAGGATTTAGAGCCCTTTATATAGGCAAAGGAGAGCAAGGGAGTGATCCATGGCAATGGAGATGAGCCAATGGAGAAGAAGAGGATGATCATCTATTGGTCATATGTGTGTTTGTTTGATGGTGATGAGATGATGATGCAACAAGGTTGTCTTGCAAGGAAGAAGAAGGTGGAAGAAGCTTCCATGGACATGCATTGGAAGAGTATCACATCAATCACATGTCTTTGACTTGTTTGAAGAAGAAGAATGCTAATATTGTTATAAAATCAAAGGAGTGGGGTAAATTGCAAGAAGATCACATTGGCCTAGCGGAAATGGAGAGGGGCGTGTGTAGAGATTTGCAAGAAGTCTCGGGTTCAAATCCCGGCTCTTGCATTCTTTTTACAAAGCTTCTAAATTGGATACTTTTAGGCCTTTGTGTAATCTATGTTAGGAAATAAATTCAATTTCTAAAGGACCTTATTTTTATCTAATGCTCTTTTTATTAATTTACCTCACTTTATTAATCAATGCCCCTCAAGTAATTTTATTGAATTTTTTAATCTTCTTGATAAACTCTTTCAAAAGAAAAAAAAAAGTAGATGTTAATTTGATACTAAGAAATTCTCCTTTTTAATTAGAGAAAATAAATATTATATTATAAAAAGCTTGGAATATCGCGGATATTACAACACATGTATTAGTTATGTCACTGATGTGGCAACTTTAGCTTATTTAGTAGCTTAGCTTGTTAAGTCACTGACGTGGCGTAATATTTCTCCTCTCTGTTAGTTGCTTGTATATATACTCTATTTTTTAAGTTTGTTAGACATGCTTTCAATAACACAGAAATTCCTAAAATGGATTCCCGCTCTCTCTATTTCGTTCTTGAGTGTTCATCTGGATCTTGATCAATTTCGATCAATTTCATCTTGTTTGTGCTTCAATTTTGATTTCGAATCTCTGTTGTAGACTTTACAGAGATTTTACATGGTACCAGAGTTGATTAGGTGCGATTCCGATCGGTTTTAGAGGAAGGAGAAGATCGCGATCTAGGTTTACTTTGCTTTCTTTGTGAGGAGTTTGTTTCTCTCAATTACGTGAGAATTTATTGTTCTCTGCTTGAATCGCGTGAGATGGATGAAGAAGAATCTGTTACTCGAGGCCGATCATGACCTCCAAGGAGAGATTGATCTCCACGTCGTTACAGAACTCCGATAAGGAGGAATCGCTATGATCAAAGGTCTTTTTCACCACAAAGGTACCTCAAGCAACATGGATTGTTCACAGGAGGTAATCTGAACTCTTTTGATCCATTATTCTTGTCCAATTCGGATAATCCAGGCAATCAGCTAGTTGTAATTAGGTTTAATGGATCAAACTTCGCAAGTTGGAACCGTATTGTGAAAATGGCTTTAGGTGATAAAATGAAACTAGGATTCATCAATGGTGCTTGTATGAGACCAGATCGAGAATCTGTTATTATGAATGCTGGGAGGGTTGTGATTTTATGGTGATGATGTCCTCCTTTTTAGTCATTTTTTAGGGTGTGTTTTTAATGTGTTTGAGTCTTTTTCTTTAGTTTTGTGTTTTGTTTTGAGTCGTTTGTGTAGGTTTTCGTATTTTCATGAGATAAGTAGTCTACATAAGCTTTGGTGGTGTTTTATAGGTTTTTAGAAGCTATTTGGAGCACTTTTGAAGAAAGGAGTAAAGCCAGTGAAGATGGCACTCAAGAATGAAGAGAAGATGAGGATTTAGCGCTCAAATAAAGTTACTGAAGATCAATTTTAAGCTTGGAAAGAGATAGAGAAATTCGTTACAAGAATATAGGAAAAAGAATCGAGTCAAACGAAGTTGTAACGAATCCGCTACGCAAGTTTTACTCAAGGTTGTTCGAAGTGCGGAACAAGGTCGTTAACGAGGCTCTCAGGTCGTTAACAAGGCACCTCGTGACGTAGCGGAAGACCGAGTCGGTGCATTTAAATGACTTTTATCTTGTTTCCTTTTATGTTATTAGATAGATAGAAGGAATATATCTTATTAGAAGATTTATTTCCTTATAGATAGATCTAAGATAAAATAGTTTCTCTATAAATACACTTGTCCCCTCTTTAGTTTTCTTATCATTCAAGTTAAAGGAGGAGAAGAGAGAGAGGGGCGTGTGGAGAGGATAGAGGAACGAGTTTGTGGTGTTTCTTGGAAGACAAGTTTTTGGATTCAAATTTGTAAGCTTTCTCTTTTATTTAATTCAATTGTTCTTTAATCATGCTTTGTGAGTAGTCTTCCTCTCTAAGGTTGGGGTTAAACGCAACAATGGTTGTGCATGCTTGTTTATGATCATGTCTTGATTGTTTTTATTGCATGAATCTACTCTCTTGTTCTTAATCCTTGAAACGAAAGTTGAAGGGAATTTCTCATTCATAGTTGAAGCGAAAGCGAAAATCTTGAATCAGAATAGTCAATTTAGGGTTTTGAAGCGAAAGCGGATCAATTCTAGTTGAAGTAGAAGAGATAGATAGTAATTTTATTGATAGGATGAAAGTTGATTAATTTACTTGCTTAAGTTGACGAAAGTTGACACCTTTATGTGATAAAAGCATGATCTTTATGTTTCATTAGCGTTTGCATGTATAATTGTTGTTATACCTTTACCTTAGAATTCCTCTTTTTCTTGCTAAAAACCCAAGATTTAATTGATTTCTTGCGTAACAAGTAACAAAACTTAGCACTGACTTTCTCCCTGTGGACGATCCTGACCTCCCTATACACAGCGGGGTCTTGACTATAAATTTATTTGTTGTCAATAAACCCTCCCAACAAATTGGCGTCGTTGTCGGAAAGATTTCAATAGTGCCAAGTTTTGTTCTTTTTGCATTTTTTTGGGACTCTACCGAGTCGGTAACGACCTCCTCATGGTTGGTACCGACCCTGCTGGGCAACCCAATTTTTTGTGTTTTTTCTATTTATTTTCTAGGTCACTGTCGAGTCGTTACCAACCCCTTCAGGGTCGTTAACGACCCTGTCACCAGGTTGTTGCTTCTTTCTTTTTAGTTTCGTTTTTTACGGAATCGCTCTAGGCTCTATACCGATCCTCTAGGCCTTGGTACCGACCTTGTTCGAGACCCCGTTTTGCTTTTTGATTTCGTTTTTTGTTTTTGTTTTATCTTAAAAAGTAGGACAACTGAAGGACGTGGAGTTGTCTCTAATACAATAAAGTAGACCCTGAACTCGAGCGTTCCCTCCACTAGAGATTAAGAGAACGCAAAGCCATGGCTACGCCTGAGGAACTAACTAAACGGATTGCTGAACTTTGTTTAGAGATAGAGGAAATCCAGCGAGAAAGGGAAACCATAGCTAGTGAGGCATATGAAAAATCTAATTACATGAGGGTCCATATAGGAACCAAGGTGATACTTTTTATGCAGGGAGGATTTACAATCAGCCCACCTGGGGCAATTATGCGTACGGCCAAGGGAGCCAACCTCCTCAGCAAGATCAGAGAGTTCCACCCTACAGACCCCCGGGCTATCAAGAGCCACCATCATGGGTGAAAGGACTCTATGAAGGGATCAATGGAATGAAGAATGAAATTAATGGGGTCGAAGCAAACCTTAACAATCAAATGGAACGGTGGGGCGAGTTCGAGATCTAGAAAAGACCGTTGACTCACAACTTTGTAACCAAGCTGCACGGATTCCAAGACCTCAAGGGCAACTTCCGGGCCGACCCGAAGAGAACCCTAGAGGATAATTTGCAGCCATACACCTCAGAAGTGGCAAGGAGCTGCCAGATCGAGCCAAGCCTAAAGACACTAAGCACGACAACAAAGATGATGCCCCGATCAGGCTCGTTACCGACTCCAACAGGGTCGATACCGAGGCTCCCCAACTCGGTACCGAGCCCTCCAGGCCAGTTAAGTCTTCTAAACCAAACCCCACTCTCAGTTATGAGATCGTTAACGATCCCCAAAGGGTTGGTATCGACCCTTCTCCTACACTAGTCGACCCTCTTGTCGATTCGGTAGGGCCTCGATTTGGGCCTCTCTCTATCCCAAATCCGTCAAAAACTCTTCCTTTCCCGATTAAGAAGTCTAATGATGTTATAGAAGGAAAGTTTAGACGGTTTGTTAAAATTCTTCAAGGGCTAAATATTTCAATTCCATTTACTAATGCCCTTAATGAAATGCCTGCCTACACTAAATTTTTGAAAGAGATTTTAAGCAGGAAAAGATCTATCTCAGAGCTGCATAATGAGGTCCATTCCATAAAGCTCCCTCAAAAACTAGGTGATCTAGGTAAGTTTGCAATTTCAATTGGTATTAGGACTCACTGTTTTAAAGCTCTTTATGATCTAGGTGCCAATGCCAGTTTATTACCATAGTCTATCTGGACCAAGGCTAACGTGGGACCACTGGAGCTTGTCGATATGAATCTTTATATGGCGAATGGATCATGTGTCAAAGAAATCGGATTCGTTGACGATGTACCCATTCAAGTTGGCAAATTTTTTGTCCCAAACGACTTCATTGTTCTAGATATGCCTGAGGACCCTGTGGTGCCAATCATTCTAGGAAGACCATTCTTAGCCACCGCAGGGGAACGTGTAGATGTCAGAAAAGGACTTCTCACGTTTGATATTGGAGAAGAGAAGGTCAAGTTTCAATTCAATTCGCCTATAAGCGAAGTGGCTAGTTGTAGTACTGAGGAGCCTACCGACCCACCATGGCTCGGTAACGACCCCTCTTTGAGTACAAAAACGAGCAAAATCAAGGATGTCACACCTACCGAGAAGTCTACCGACCCCCCATGGGTCGGTAACGACCCTTATCAGAAGGAAAACGAGGTGGGAGGTGGATCCAGGCACGATATCGATCCACTTCCAGATCCAGCAGGGTCGTTAACGACCCACATACCCTCGGTAACGAGTCATCCTCCGTGTGGCCCAAGTGAGTTTTCTTGTTCTTATCCAATCAATTCTGGTCATGATCCTTTCTTATATCCTTGTTCTATTTCATATCCTACTGTTAGTCCTATGAAGGAGTCAAAACCTCCTTGGTTTCGGATTTTACTAACCCTGTTGTAGGATTACCAAGCATACTTATTGATGATAGAGGGCCAAATATTTTGAAGAGAAGCTATGATGTTTTTCAGGCTAAGTATGGGGTTGCTTATGATCCCTTCGATACTGGATGGAAGTCGCCCTAGGTAAGCTAAGGTAAGTTTGTCTGGCTAACGACGTTAAAAATAGCGCTTACGGGAGGCAATCCGCTTTTTGTTTTTGCTTTTAAGTTTTTGCTTTTTTAGGCCTTTTTTCTAGCTTTATTTTGACTTGTTTTTAGGTTAGATTAGTGTAGTAAGATAGAAGTTTTTCTAAAGTGACTCAAGTACAAGAAGTTAAGAAGTGCTACAATTCAAGACAATCGATATAAGCATACAGATAGTTCGTTACCGACCTTCACACGGTCGGTACCGACCTCTACCGAACGGAAGAAAATTAAGCAATACTCCCCGAGTGATCAATGGTTTCAAGCAGCTTCAGTTTTATTTTGTGAGTTCCCTTTTCTTATCCTCTTTATTTTTATGTCTTTGTTTTAAACAGTGAGGACACT
Source organism: Fallopia convolvulus (assembly GCA_964016875.1). NCBI lineage: Eukaryota > Viridiplantae > Streptophyta > Magnoliopsida > Caryophyllales > Polygonaceae > Fallopia > Fallopia convolvulus. The sequence goes on along the minus strand of OZ024720.1, from coordinate 24,889,051 downwards.
GTTTGGTTTAAGTATGAGGTATTGGGAAAAGGAAACTCAGTTTTGTGTCATTTTGTGTCTTTGTTTGTGTTTTTAGGATTGATAATATTCCACTTAGATGTCCTATGATATGCTTTAACTTGCTTGATCATATAATTTCATAGCATGTTTGGAGAGCTTTGCCTGAATCATGTTGAAAATTTGTTTTTATGTGGATATTTAACATGTGATGAAATTGAGCACATATGATCTTAGGTGAAAGTGACTGAAATCCAACAAAAATTGCTACCTTGTGAGTTATTTTTGGCCTTATAGGGAGAACATCAAAAATCCCTCTTCTTTGATTGTGTAATTTACACTCCTTATGCATATTATCTCTTGTCATTGATATGGTTATCTATTACTTGATACCTATATGAGATATTAGTTCATTGCATGTGAAATCATATGATAGAGAACTTATTTTTTCATAAGCCTATTAATCCCTATCCACCCTTTACATTATCCTCTTTTTGAAGCCAATTTGAGCCTGAAGCCTTTTATTTTTAGCTCCACAAAAAGTTCCCTAGCCGATATAAGCTTGACCCTATTCGGGGATTAGGACTTAGTGTTGGTTGTTATGCTTTTGTTGAGTGAGTTGTTTGGTTCAAGTGTGGGGTAATACGGGTTGGGTATTTGAAAGATCTTACAGTTTATCATCTAAAAGGAGTTTGGTTCCCTGAATACACATACAAAAGAAGTCGAAAGTAAAGGGGAAAAACAAAAGAAAAAAATGCAGCATCGTTATCGACCCCAGTAAGGTGGGTACTGAGCCCCTTAGAAAGAAAAAATGGAAAAATCTGAAAAAAAATCCGAAGAAAGAGCTAATTAGTAAAAGTGTGCATGAGCCAAATTTTCCTTGTTATTTTAAGCAAGATTAGTTAGGATATTAAAAGGGTTAAGGAAGAAATAAGTGTGCATAAAGTTTGAGAGAGTTTGGTATGTTTTTATGAGAGTTTTGGTGATGTGTGAGTTCTTAAGAGTCTTTGATTCCCAGATATTTTTAGCACCACATAGCCAAAATATTTCCACGCCTTATTGTCTATACGAGCCCCATTACGACCCGGCCGAATGGAAGCTTCTATGAAGTTTTTGATTGAGCCTAAGTTCTCTTGATGTTTTTTATATGTTTTGGCATCTCGGGTGGAGAGTTTGGTAATATAAGTAACAATGACTATGTTGATTTTTGCATATTGGATTGAGTTGAGAGTTATTATTCAAAGCCTAAACACTTGAGAGTTGAGTGAAACACATTACCCTTGTGAGGTTGGATTCTTAGTTGCTTTTGCTTGAGGTTGCTCATATATGTGTGATGATGTTAGATTCACTTGTCTATCTATTTCTACTTGTGTTTAGATGCTGTTTTTGATAAAGGCATTGACTTGATATATGTGTTGATGGTTTTAGTTCTTGCCTTGTTTATTGCTTGAGGACAAGCAAGTCTAAGTTTGGGGTATTTTGATGTCCACCTTTTTAGTCATGTTTTGAGGGTGTGTTTTTAGTGTGTTTGAGTCTTTTTCTTTAGTTTTGTGTTTTTTTTTGAGTCGTTTGTGTAGGTTTTCGTATTTTCATGAGATAAGTAGTCTACATAAGCTTTGGTGGTGTTTTATAGGTTTTTAGAAGCTATTTGGAGCACTTTTGAAGAAAGGAGTAAAGCCAGTGAAGATGGCACTCAAGAATGAAGAGAAGATGAGGATTTAGCGCTCAAATAAAGTCATTGAAGATCAAGTTTGATCTTGTAAAGAGATAGAAAAATTCGTTACAAGAACATAGGAAAAAGAATCGAGTCAAACGGAGTTGTAACGAATCCGCTACGCAAGTTTTACTCAAGGTTATTTGAAGTGCTGAACAAGGTCGTTAACGAGGCTCTCAGGTCGTTAACAAGGCACCCCGTGACGTAGTGGAAGACCGAGTCGGTGCATTTAAATGACTTTTATCTTGTTTCCTTTTATGTTATTAGATAGATAGAAGGAATATATCTTATTAGAAGATTTATTTCCTTATAGATAGATCTAAGATAAAATAATTTCTCTATAAATACACTTGTCCCCTCTTTAGTTTTCTTATCATTCAAGTTAAAGGAGGAGAAGAGAGAGAGGGGCGTGTGGAGAGGATAGAGGAACGAGTTTGTGGTGTTTCTTGGAAGACAAGTTTTTGGATTCAAATTTGTAAGCTTTCTCTTTATTTAATTTAATTGTTCTTTAATCATGTTTAGTGAGTAGTTTTCCTCTCTAAGGTTGGGGTTAAACCCAACAATGGTTGTGCATGCTTGTTTATGATCATGTCTTGATTGTTTTTATTGCATGAATATACTCTCTTGTTCTTAATCCTTGAAACGAAAGTTGAAGGGAATTTCTCATTCATAGTTGAAGCGAAAGCGGAAACCTTGAATCAGAATAGTCAATTTAGGGTTTTGAAGCGAAAGCGGATCAATTCTAGTTGAAGTAGAAGAGATAGATAGTAAGTTTATTGATAGGATGAAAGTTGATTAATTTACTTGCTTAAGTTGACGAAAGTTCACACCCTTATGTGATAAAAGCATGATCTTTATGTTTCATTAGCGTTTACATGTATAATTGTTGTTGTGGTGATACCTTTACCTTAGAATTCCTCTTTTTCTTGCTAAAAACCCAAGATTTAATTGATTTCTTGCGTAACAAGTAACAAAACTTAGCACTGACTTTCTCCCTGTGGACGATCCTGACCTCTCTATACACAGCGGGGTCTTGACTATAATGTTCTTGATGGTGTTATCTGATGTTTTTGAAAATGTGCGTAATCACATACTGTCTTTGGATTTCTGCCGAATTTTAACAAAGCTTATCTGGCTGTAACAATGATAGAAAGGCAGAAGGAGATTAATGGAGGGAATGGTTCAAGTCATGACATTTTGGCTATGAACAACCAAAGAGGTTATAGTCACAACAAGAATACAGGGAACAACAATGTCAATGATTATGGAAATAAGCAAGGCAACGCAGCTTATGGTAAAGACAACAAGAAGGGCAAGAATGAAAGAAAGTGTGGATACTGCCAAGAAATAGTGCATGTTAGGGAGAATTGTTTCAAGCTTGTGGGCTATCTAGACTAGTGGAAAGGACCCAAGGCTCAAGGTTCAGGAAAAGTCATTGCTGCGATGCAAGGTGATAACGTTGTACAATATGATACTCCTATGGATGATGGAGAAAAGGATGACAGTCAGGCAAAATCTACACTGGTGAATGCTGTTTTCAACAAAGTAATGAAGATGATGAAGGGAAAGATGCCTGTAGATGAAGGAACCAACAGTGGTTATGTGAACACGATCGGATTTGCAAGTATGTTTGAACATTCTTACTGTTTAAATATGCAAAATAATAAGAATCAGGTTACTTGGATTATTGATTATGGAGCCACATATCATGTTTCTTATAATGGAGATATCTTTAGTGATATGAGAATTCTTGCAAAGCCTATTAAGATAAGTTTACCAGATGGAACAATACATATGGTAAAGAAATGTGGTATTGTGCAGATATCCAGAGATCTGATTTTGACTAATTTGTTGTACATGCCAATGTTTAAACACAATCTGATTTCGGTATCACAATTGCTTAAGCTAGATAAGCTTGTGTTCCTATTTGACATGCATGCATGGTTGCATGTTACATGACCGTATAACTGATAGATTCATCATTTCTGGGAAAAGAGAAGGAGGTCTTTACAATATTCTTGATGGAAGAAAGGAAGACAGTTACAAAGTTACAACCTATAGCAATAAGAATAATGATTTTTTTTTTATCATGAAAACTATCTTACACATGTTACAAATACAATTTATCCTAAGAAACTATCAATAGATTTACTTCATGCTCGACTTGGACTTATGTCTTTGTCCAAGATTAAGCATTTGCCTGACAATGGATGTAATCAGTTACATTCTTATGATTGTGAAACTTGTGTGCTTGCTAAACATCATAAGCAGCCGTTTGAATATAGTTGTCCTCATGCTACATAGTTGTTTGAGTTGGTTCACATGGATGTTTGGGGACCATTTAGGATCCCAACCTATTGCGGAGCCAAATATTTCCTTACAATTGTAGACGACTATTCAAGAGCAACATGGGTGCTTTTGCTAAATAATAAAGAGCAAGTATTTGAGAAGATAACACATTTTCTTGAATATGTGGAAACACAGTTTAAGACCAAGATTCAGATATTCAGAACTAACAATGGGATAGAATTTGTTCAGAAAAGGGTGAGAGAACTGTTGCTCAAGAAGGGTATTGTGCATGAGAGGTCAGCTCCTAGGGTTCCACAACAAAATGGTAGGGTGGAGCGCAAGCATAGGCATCTTGTTGGAACTGCACAAGCAATTCGGATACATGCAGGTTTGCCTCTTAGATTTTGGGGTGATTGCATATTATCTGCTACTCATTTGATAACTTGATGCCATCTTCAGTACTTCAGTGGAAATCACCTTTTGAATTGTTGCATAATAACAGACCTGTTTATGATGATCTGCGAGTGGTTGGATGTTTGTGTTATGCTTTGAAACCTAAAGCAACTAGGTCCAAATTTGATCCAACAACTAGAAGATGTGTGTTCTTGGGGGTATCCCTCAGGTCAAAAGGCCTACAAAGTTCTTGATATGAACACCAATCAGGTTCATGTGGTTCGACATGTTTTGTTTCGAGAAGATAATTTTCCTTTCAAGAAGATAGTTCCTAATAAGGTGCATGTTGCAGATCAGTTGCCTCTTGTCTTTTTGGATGATGAATATGATCAACCTTTATCATCTGTTTTTTAGACCGAATTCACAATACCAAGATGTTGCAGGTCATCCTTATTCTGCAAGAGGTAGATTAGAAAAGTCAGTTGCACCAGATACAGATCAGTTTTCTTTTGTACCTATGGATCCTGCTACAAATGAGTCTGCTCCAGTTGAGTCTGTCTCAGTGCCTATTGAGTCTAACGCAACGTCTATTCCTGGTATTTCATTAAGAAGGTTAGAAAGGGTCTCTAAGATTCTAGCACAGTTTGAGGATTTTATATGCAATCATTTGCTAGGAAAACAACAATCAAATTCTATGTCTCATGTATTTGACATGTTTTCATTAACTAATCTTTAGAATTATTCAGAAGATTATGTGCATTCGTTGTTTCATGTGTTGGCTATTGAAGAGCCAACTTCATATGAGAAAGCTAGACATGATGCAGAGTGGGTTGAAGCAATGAAAAAGGAGCTAATGGCTCTTGAACTAAACCAGACATGGGAGCTTACAACCTTACCACAAGGAAAGAAGGCCATTGGTTCTAAATGGATATACAAAGCCAAATTTAGTCCAAATGGAGAAGTGGAACAACTTAAAGCAAGGTTAGTGGCCAAGGGTTATAATCAGGTAAAAGATAAGGATTACAAGCATACTTTTTCCCCGGTAGCTAAATTTACTACTGTTAGAGTCTTGCTTGCCTTGGCTTCTATTCATAACTGGCCTTTACATCAATTAGACATAAACAATGTGTTCTTGCATGGTTTTTTGGATGAAGAAGTGTATATGGTGCCACCTTTGGGGTATGATAAAGCAAAACTTGGTCAAGTGTGTAAGTTGAAGAGGTCACTCTATGGACTCAAGCAAGCTAGTAGGCAGTGGAATGTTGAGTTAACCAAGCACCTTTTGCACTTAGGCTTTATCCAATCTAAGCAAGATTACTCATTATTTGTAAAAATTGATGGTGCATCATTTACTGTTGCCCTAGTATATGTGGATGACATGCTTCTTTCTAGGAATGATCCTACATTCATTGCATTTACCAAATCCTCCTTGGATAAGACATTCACTATCAAGGGTTTAAGACTTGCTCGATATTTCTTGGGCTTGAAAATAGCTAGATCAGAGGCAGGGATTAAGCTGAATCAGCGCAAATATGTGTTAGATATGCTTAAAGATGCAGGAATGCTGGATTGCAAAGCTTCTTCTTTTCCTAAGTAGTGAAATTTGCAATTACAACCTGAAAAAGGAGAGCTTTTGTCAGAACCTGAATCTTACTAACGATTAGTTGGTAAGCTTCTGTACCTTACATTGTCCATGCCGGATATTTCATTTCATGTACAACAACTTAGTTAGTTTATTGCTTCTCCTCGACAACCTCATATGCAAGCTACCTTGTTTCTGGTACGTTATCTGAAAGGAACTGTTGATTGCACATTATTTTATCCAAGAACATCAGCTTTATCTCTTGTGGCATACTGTGATTCTAATTGGGGAAGTTGTGCCTTTACTTGTCATTCTATAACGAGGTATTGTGTGTTCCTAGGAGATTCATTAGTCTCTTGGAATTCGAAAAAGCAGAAAACAATTTCTAAATCTACAACACTAAGTGAGTATAGGAGCATGTCACATACTTCTAGTGATTTGGTGTGGATGGAAGGATTGTTCAAGGATTTTGGAGTCCAAGTTCCTTTGCCTATTCCTCTTCACTGTGATAATAAAGCTGCACAATACTTGGTTGCTAACCCAGTATTTCATGAACGAACGAAGCATCTACGTATCGATTGTCATTTCATTCGAGATATGGTTCAAGAAGGGTTTCTTCAAACGATACATGTGCGTTCCAGCCTTCAATTAGCGGATATTCTCACCAAACCCCTAGGAGCTCAACAACATAATTTCTTAGCTTGCAAGCTTGGACTTTATTTCTCATGTCCAGCTTGAGGGGGGGTTGTACACACATATTAATTATGTCACTGATGTGGCAACTTTAGTTTAGTTAGTAGCTTAGCTTGGTAAGTCAGTGATGTGGCGTTTTATTTCTCCTCTCTATTAGTTGCTTGTATATATATATTTTGTTTGTTGAGTTTGTTAGACACGTTTTCAATAACACAGAAATTTCCAAAATGGTTCCCGCTCTCACTATTTCGTTCTTAAGTCACTGACGAATATCTGTTCAAGACTTTACAAGTCTAAAAAAAAAGAGGATGATAACGCACCGCCTTGCAAAAAACCAATGTATCCATTTGTAATGAACTAATGATTAAAACTTGTTTGAAGGTGTAACATGATGTAGTAGTTATAAAGCATATACTATAATATAATTACATAAAACCGAAAGTAGAAAGAAAACGATATTCGAATACCCATTAAATTCTCATGACGTCCTTTAACTTCAACCAACAATAATAATAATAATAGTAGGGAGTAGGTGGGAGTTGCGGTTTGAATTTGGCCACAATTTCAATTTTGGTGGCCCCTGCTCCCTCTACGTTTACTGCTGTAATTATGCACATCCAAGTAGAGTAGAGACACATAAATATCCAAGTGTATGATTCAAACTTGGACATAAATATCCAATTTCAGTTGCGGTTTGAATTTATCTACCGTTCTTCATCTTTTTCAATTCCTATTTGTTGGTTTGCATTTGTATTTGTTAAAGTGAATGATTCAAACTTGGACTTTTAGTTAGCAATGTATGTCATTCACCGCTTCTATGAATTATGACTCGTGCTTTCAATACTCGTACCCTTACCCATTTGTTTTCTTCCTTTTCAAAATTTGGTCTTAGGTCAATTTGATTAGCCAGAGCCGTTTTAATCGACTAGTCTATACCGTGGCACGGTACTATTCTACCGCTAGACTACTTGTTCTTTTTTTTTTTAATCCCTCACATCAGTTACAAGTAAAATTGTCAACAAATGTCTTGTTAAGAAAAATTATTGACAAAAAAACGCCTTGTTCACAAAAGATTTGTCTGCAAAAAAATTGGCAACAAAAAAAATGTCAACACATGAATAGAATATAGGCCTAATGGTTGAAAACCACCAGTATAATTTGCGATATTTCAGTTAACCACCCTTATATTGCGAAATTATGGAAATCCATCCTTATTTGACCCTCCGTTAGAAATGAAATAGGGTGGTTCATTGCTAATGGAGGGTCAGATAAGGGTGGTTTTCCATAATTTCACAATATAGAGGTGGTTAAGTAAAATATCGCATATTATACGAGTGGTTTTCAGCCATTCGGCCATAGAAATAAGAGAACAATATCCAATTTATTGCACACCCTGACACCCATGATCATACACTACAAATGAATAAAAAAAACGTTAAGACAAATTATAAAATAATGAAAAGAATTTTAAAAATAATTTTTTTTTATCAAATTTCTTTGTTGATAAAAATTGTCATCAAAAAATTTTGCCGACAAACAATTATCATCAAAATAATCTTGTTGAAAAAAAAAATTATCTTCAAAACAACTTTAATATAATAACACCTTTTTTTCAACGAAGAATTAGATTTGGTAGTCCAAATTAAATTGAACAACCAACAACACATTGATTTCTATTGCATGAATAAAATTTGAATGACAACACTAGTGTATTTTCCTCATCTGCTCTTTTCTATTGCAGTTGGGAAACAAATATTACATGTGGCTCTCTGACATTCCTGACACAAACCAAACCTTTGTTGTGTTTGAAATATTTACTCATCAGCAATCGCTAACTAGTAACTTTAGATTATACCATCAGATCAAACGATTAACATATTTCAACTTAATGACATTAATTTGATGTTATTTGACATCCTTCCAGCTAACAAGAAATCTATGAGGAACAAACAAGATACCATAACGAGAAAAACATCAATTCAGGATGTATGGAATACTTGCATTATTCACAGAACCTTTATGACTAACACTCGAGTCAAACAAAAGTATTACAAATGAGGTTTTACTGCCAATAATCCTAATTAGTCCTAATTTAATTAAGGTTATGTAAGGCTTAAATCTTACAAACAAAAGTATTGCAACACTTTATTACAAATCATTGTATCTCCTTCACAACCAGAAAAACATAACCAACAATTTAAACAAAAGTAAACGTCTATCAAGCAAACTTTTTCTTCCTTAAACGACCACTTCCAAAACTTCTTGACATCTTTAATTCTTTGGAGGATCCTACCATCTTGAAGTGGTGTAACATTCTTCCTTAAACTCTTGGTTAGCCTTCACTCATTTGGTTAACTTCTTTAGTAGTTGATGCGTCGTATATAGACGGTGGACACCATCGGACCATACAATCAACATACTTATGGATAGAAAATTCCAAAAGTTTTCATACTTATCAATAGAAAATTAACTAGTATGTATTTCATACCTTGTACGGGTTTTTCTTAAATAAAATATTAATAATAAAATATTTTCAAATATATATTTATTATCCGAGAAAAATAATCTTGTAAATGCTTAAATATAAATTTTAAATAAATATTTAAAATCTATAAACTATAAAAGTTTTTTATTTGAAACAATAATATTTTATTAGTATTACGAATTAAATTAATATCCAAAACATGATAATTTAGTTAATTAAGAAAATAGATAAGTGTTGGTGTACAAAATCTCGCCTTCAATTCGTCTTTATTACACCAATTAAGAACTCCTCCTCTTCCGCTCCGTCTTCGATCTCTTGACCTAGAAAACCTGCAAAACAATGGACAAAGGGGGCGGGGACCCCCTAATCCACCTCCGATGCCTAAGTCAGAAGAGCAATTGTCGTTTGAGCGTCGAGGTACAACAAGAGAGCGGTGAAACCCTAAACAGTCGAGCTAAGTGAATATTAGCCTGCCTAGGATTTCTGAATATGCTATGCACATGTGTCTCTCCCTACACGTCTGGGGCGTGTATTTATAATGGAAGAGGGAGAGAAGGGGGGCCGAAAATTATATCTATCAGGCCGAAAATATTATCCTCCTAGGGTTGGCCAACTGCCTTAAAGCCCAAGTAAGGAATATTCCACCCTTTCTCCAACTTTAATTCTATCTTTAATAAAAGATAGAATCTTCCATTAAGTTGCATAACCGCCATATAATTTTATATGGAAAATAACGAAAATAACTACGCAGTAATTTTAATAAATACCTTTATAGCGAAAATAACTATGGTAATTATGTTTGTTTTACCCGCTCACAAATGCCCCACCTACACCGCCCTTACACGACTCACCGTGTTAGGCGACGTAGGGTACAAAGGGTTTCTAATCGAAGTGGCCATGCAGATTGGTCGATTGGTCCCCTAGCGCTTTCGTATATTCGTATTTTCGTATATTCGTACATCCATGAGCGATTATCATGGGGCGAGTGCTATCTTTTCGAGTCGTATCTTCTGCCGAGGTTTAAGATGGAATCTCTAGAACGAACAAAATCAGACTGGGGAGAATAGAACGTTTATGTTGAAAAAAGTGCTTGGCCAAGCCTTCTAATTTTAAGAAAACAAAAAGAAAATATATAAAGTCGTTCATCCTAGCGATCCCAGCCTAATCTCAACATCCACGCAAGAAGCGACTACCGGTGAACTGACGCTCGCGGTTTACGAGTCGCGGCCGCTGTCGACTTATTTCGTGGTAGTCTTCGACGATCTAGCGTCTACGGTTTTCCTTTTTAGGGAAAACCTCTTCAAACGAGCGAGATTTACAAGTCCGGGGGACATCTCCCCCGTTGAGACTATTCTCACTCATACGCTCTCCGTCCCTGTGCTGTAGTCACTTAATATTATCCCTTACAACTCGGGCTGAATTACACCATATGCGTGTGTTTTTCCATGACCTTTTGACGTATAGGCCTCCACGCATACCGCTACGGCCGCCCGTTGATAGGATGCGATTCGTGTAGTGACAACGTCCCAATAATCCTTGGTGATGACGAGGTGGTTGGAAAGAGCGCGACGATTACTTTATTGGTTTTCTCGAGGCACTTTTCACATAAAAGGCCACCAATATCTTTGCAAATGAGACCAGAGAGTCGAAATGCAACCTTCGGCGTGCATCTCATGTACGCATTTATCGATCTTGTTTTAATGCAGGCTCAAGTTTGCTTGGGGTACGTTTCTCAAGTTTGGCCCGAAAAAAGAACGACAATGTAGAATCTTTCCCGGCGATTTGCCAAAACCTGTTGCCTCAACACGCATTGAGGTCTTAGATGATTCTTGCACGAGTGGCTAATGTTGCCAATGCATCAATGGACTCGTTTTGATCGCTTGATCGTTGTCCGATCTTAAATAACTCGGACTCTTCTATCATATTCGACCATTGTTGACTTTCCGATTTTACAATGCCCCAGCACTTATTTTCGAGTCCTTGATTCCGACACGCGTCGTACGATTTCAAGGATTGATCTTCACTTTGAAGTTCACGGGGGCGAACTGTGGTGGCCATTTAGGGACCCGCGGGCGCGGTGCTCGTAAAACGAGGCAACGAACACTTCTGAAGGCTGGCCGCGACCGCGGTCTCTGGGCGTCGCGATCGCGGAATACCTGGCCGCGATCGTGGTCTTCGTCGTTCGCAAGGTTCTGCGATTGCGGTAATTTCCCTCGTACTTGGCTCGTATACTTCTTCGATCCTTTTATAGCACTTTACTGGCTCGGGACCACGGTGGTTATCGGCGAATTCGATAATACTAACGAGTCGTCGATTGGTCCATTCGATTGCCAATTCATCGATGAGGCTCTTTCCTTGGATCTTTACAAAGAACGCTTTAGCCTAGCGATTTCTTCAAGGCTTGATAGCAATAAGGTTTGATCCGATTATGCTTGTCTTGAATCCGCTGGTCCTCTCTTAAAGCGGAAGCTAGAGTGCGTAATAAGCACAGTTTCGTCTTTATTCTTAATGGTGGCCGATGCCCCACTATCTTGATTGCTCTTGGGTTCAACGACGCGCATCGCTGATTCCCTATGATGATTGATTTCATCAAATTGTGTAGCGCTATGAACATTGATTCCGTCGCTTGATCCGAACCTTGCTTGGCTTGCATGGAGAGCAACCATGCTTTGATGGTGAGGTCGAGTCATAGATTTGATCATCTTTAAGCAAGTTGGTCTCCTTGGAACTTTTCTAGGGTTTGATCATCCGAGCGGATATCGAAGTTTCGCTTGATCACCCTGCGAGTCTTGATTGTTTTCCGAGCGAAGATCGGATTTTGCCCCCAGTGCTTTTAGGGTTTCCGGGTTTCGAAAAAAAAAACACGGCGATTGCTATCGCATGGGCTGCGGTCGCGGAGGAACAGACCGCGGTCGCGGTTCCTGAGGCGGCTGTTGCGGCCGATGGTGCCGCGATCTTGCTGGCACTAGAGCTCGCTCGTGATTTAGGGTTGGCGAGTTTGTTGTTTCCTCGGGGCTAAGAAAGGTTGTTTCTTGTTTGTCAGAGATCGATTCCAGCCTCACGATTGCATGGATTGATCGCTTTTTGACATCTTCTTGAGAACTTCTCTTGTGGCTTGACTTGGAATCCATTGATTGGTTGATCTTGGAAAGCAAGGATAACTCTTTGGTTGCGCTCTACTATGATTGGTAAAGTCCGCTCAGACTCTCCAAATTTCTTGAATAGCGCTGATCTATCTTCATCCCTTAGTGGTTAAGGATTCTGATTGCTAGATAGGATCGTTTCGCTTGCTTTTACGATCGGCTTTACGTTTTAAGAGGACGTTCAGCCTGTGGCAAGTAAGATCCAATTCAATTTCAGCCTGTTGAGCTTGCCCCCAATGAAGAGAGAACTTCCTTTTGGTTCGCCTTCTTCTTCATCTCTAGCGGTTGTAGACGTCCTATTCCTACTATTTGCAGCGGATAACAAGGTGATGCGATTGTCATCTCTAACGGGTTTGGACCCGGCATGACTAGTTTGGCCTTGCCCTAAGCAAGGGCTAACCAAATTAGGGTTTGGCTCGCGAAATAGATAGAATGTTTCGAAATACGCAGCCCGCGGTCGCGGTTTCTGAACCGCGGGCGCGACTTTACTGGCAGCGATCGCGGTCTCCCTTGTAGCGGTCGCGGTTCGGTTTGGCGATGCGATCTATTGGATCGAATCGCTTTGCTCTTGAGCCCTTCATTGCCGTTTCCCAAGCATGATCAAATTCAGTCGATTCAGTTCTTGAAGTATCACGACTGGCGATTCCGTCGCTTGACTTGGACACCCGAACGGTCTGTGCGATGAATAGCCGTATCAGCGAGAGGGGTCGGGTCATGGTTCAAGTCGTTTTCGGGTACAAAGGTCTCACCTTCCGAGCGAATATCGGAATCAGATTGATCAATTCCCATTAGGGTTTACTTTCCGAGCGATTTTCAAAAATCTCGGGTTTGATCGCCGATTCGCGATCGCGGTTCACTATGTTGCGATCGCGGTCCTCGGTACCGTGATCGCGGTTCTTTCCGCTGGGCGTACCTCGCGCGATTTGCTTTGCGACGGTGCCCCAGGGTTTCCAAAAAACGACTTCTGAATCTTCAGGGATCGATTCCAACACCACAATTGCGTAGATCGAGTACTCTTTTCCCAAAACCGCTTTTCACTACTTTGATTGTGGCTGGGCGTTGGTTCACAATCAAGTTTTCAACTTTGGGCTTCCGGGCACGCAACCGGAGCTTAATCCGTCAATTGGTAGTCGATTATCAACCTTAGGTATGATTGAATTCGACAAGGATCCGACAAGGTTGCCCACTGCCCCCAGTATCGTCGATTTCGCAGCACGCACTGCGATCGACACTGGTCGTGGTGATCCAATCATGCTTTTACTTAGGGTTCAAACAAATCCCAAAGCGGATCTCTTTTGTTGATTTTTAGGGACGCCCTTAGGCTAGAAAAAACCTAAAAACACAAATTTCCGGAGTCACATATTTCCGGAGGGGCACACAGGTCGAAAAAACGGAGTCGCGAATTTCCGGAGGCGCACTCCGGTAGGCCGCGGTCGCGGCCTTATGTGGTCGCGATCGCGGATCTGTGGCCGCGGTCGCGGTACGATGTTCTGCGGCCGCGGTTCGTCCGTTGAGGCGTCGCGATTGCCCTAGGCTTCGAAAATTCGATTCTTTTTCTTCTAGGAACGATTACTCATGGATTTAATCCTCGTTCCCACAGACGGCGCCAATTGTTGGTGTACAAAATCTCGCCTTCAATTCGTCTTTATTACACCAATTAAGAACTCCTCCTCTTCCGCTCCGTCTTCGATCTCTTGACCTAGAAAACCTGCAAAACAATGGACAAAGGGGGCTGGGACCCCCTAATCCACCTCTGATGCCTAAGTCAGAAGAGCAATTGTCGTTTGAGCGTCGAGGTACAACAAGAGAGCGGTGAAACCCTAAACAGTCGAGCTAAGCGAATATTAGCCTGCCTAGGATTTCTGAATATGCTATGCACATGTGTCTCTCCCTACACGCCTGGGGCGTGTATTTATAATGGAAGAGGGAGAGAAGGGGGGCCGAAAATTATATCTATCAGGCCGAAAATATTATCCTCCTAGGGCTAGCCAACTGCCTTAAAGCCCAAGTAAGGAATATTCCACCCTTTCTCCAACTTTAATTATATCTTTAATAAAAGATAGAATCTTCCATTAAGTTGCATAACCGCCATATAATTTTATATGGAAAGTAACGAAAATAACTGCACAGTAATTTTAATAAATACCTTTATAGCGAAAATAACTATGGTAATTATGTTTGTTTTACCCGCTCACAATAAGTAATAAGAAAAAACATATCAATTTATTATATACATGTGACCGTTCAAAATAAACTTAATTATAGCGATATAAGATTGTAGAGTTTGGTTCAAATAAAACAACTTCTTATCCTATAAAATAAGGAGCATTTAGAACCTTTGGATCTCCGACTGATATTCTCGAAAATTTGGGACGTAGTGACATTTTCGTAATTTATCGGAAATTACTAAAGTGCATCATTATGGTGAAAAGGTGCATTACTATATACAAAAAGTGTATTTCTAAACCCAAATATTTTGGGTGATTGAGTTCAATCAGAATCGAGTCAATTGGACGCCTAGGATGATGCAATTTTTTGGTTTAGTAATACACTTTTCGGTATTCGCAATAAACTTTTCCACCGTAACGATGCACTTTTACAGTGAACCGAACATGGAGTACGTACCCCGCTGGCTTCATTTTTGCTTGCACTTTTTCAGCTTACTAATGCATTTTTAATAAATTTAGCAATGCACTTTTTCACGACAGCGATACACATTTGTAATTTTTGAGAAATTACCAAAATGTCACCGCGTCCCTAAAAGGGATGGAACATCAACTCTTGGATCATCTTGATCCAAGGGCTCTAAATGCTCTTTATTTTATAGAATAAGGAGTTGTTTTATTTGAATCTTACTCAGTGTCTTGCAATATATTAAATTTTTATTAATAAGTATGTTGATTTTTTATATTATGAATTCCTTAATAAATGAACAAAAATTATTGATCCCTTAATGACTTAATGTTAAATCGATTAATCAGGTCAGTTCACTTGAGTTTAGGTTCAATCATTATAGGTTCGAGTTGAGTACGAGTTCATATCGTTAAAATTTACGGGTTAATTGAGTCAATTTATTGCGGTTTTTTTGCAGGTTCAAGTCAATCCCAAGAGTTAAGAATGTCTAACTTTCTTATGATTATTACATAAATATTGCAAATAGCATTTTTAAGAATAAGATAATATTTTTATACATTTTAATAATAAAAAATATTATTATAATTAAAATAAATTACGGAATATATAATATTTAATTTAATGAATTGTAATGTAATTTTTTATTATATAAATTATGATACTTATATCATATCTACCCTAATCTATCTATTACTAATAACTAAAGTCGGAGCAATTTCTTCCACCACATTGCGCCACATCACTCCTTTATTAAAATAATAATTTTAAAAAGTTAATTATACAAAAAAGTTATATCCAAGTAAACATAAAGATAAAATAATATTTGTAAAAGTTTATCTCCAAATAAACATAAAAATAAAATAGTATTAGTAGATTTGATCAAAATAGATAAAAAAAAAGGACATTATATTTATTATATTTGTAAAAGATAAATAAAAAAAGATAAGAAAAAATATGTACACGTGAACATATATATCTTTAAAACAAAAATTTCTATATAAATGATAATATCTTTGAAATATGGATTATGTGTTTACATAATTAATATTTCTAAATAAAGATAAAATATATCTGCCACAATATTTTCCTACCTTATAAAATAACTAATTAAATTATCTTTTTAAAATAGTGATATTAAAAATATTTTTTTATTTTTATTTGTGATAACTTGAACAATATAGATAAAAAATATTAAAAATTGACAACTACAATCTTACCTTATCATATGTAAAGTAAGAATAGATAAGGAAATATTTGTATCTTATCATTTATCCAATAATAAGAAATATTTGTTTTTTTTATCTTTTTGCTTCCATAGATCAATTAAATATATTAGTTTTTACTTCATTTTTATATAATTTTTTATTCTTATAAGATAATAGCATAAAAGTGTTATTTTAATTCATTTTTCGTAATTGTTATATTTTTATTTGTCTTCTTTCTTAAAATAAGAATATAAAATTTATTAATTTAATTTATCATTTTTTCTAAAGCTTTTTAATTACGAAAATTATAATAAAATTATGTATCTAATAGAAAAGGTTAAATAATTAGTTCTATCCTAAAATTTTAACATCTCTCAAATAGTAATTTTATATTTCATAAATGAATTTTGTGTAATTTTTATACTCAAATTTAACTTTTTTCAAAAAATTTTAATTTACTAAATTCAATAATGTACATTTTCCGTAAATTTTTTATTTTTAATTTATCTTCTTTCATAAAATAAGAATATAAAATTTATTAATTCAATTTCTTATTTTTCTCGAATAGATGTATTTAATTACAAAATTAAATAATAAGCCTTTTTAACAAAAAAGGTTAAATAATTAGATTTATTCTAATTTTTTAATATTTCTTAAATTTTGTTTTTATACTAAAAAAAGAAACTTGAGTAATTCTTATAGATGATGACGTACTTAAATTTTTTTAATATACTAAATATAATGATGTATCTTCATTTTTAATTCAAATAAATAAAGTTCATTAGCCTATAACCATATATTAAATTTAAACATTTTCAAGACACATGAATAATTCTGCTCCCACCTCATATGTTAAAAAATATATTATTTATTCATATTATTCGAATTTTTCCTATTAAATTCTTCTTATCTATTTAAATCTATCATTCACACCAAATTATCACAACATATTTAAAATAAAAAAATAACGATATCATTTGAATAATTCCTTATACAAATGTTTAAAATATAAAGTTAAATATTTAAAATATTAAAAAATAAGGATAAATATATTTTGTCTTTTAGCATGATATTTTTTAACCAATTTCTTTATAGATAGACGTTGATTTTATTTTATAATAAAAAATTAATGACAATTTCTTTATAGATATATGTTGATTTTTACATTAAAAATACGAACAATATAATATTTAATAATATTTAGTGTTGTTGAAATTTTAAAATATTTAATATTCTACAAAGTTTACATACATGAAAAGTAATACAAAATATAGATAGTATATTATTAAAGGAAATAATAATATTCTAATTAGTTTATTTAGCCACTAGAATAATTTTGGCACCATCATAAATTAAATTAATTATATTCTACCTATTTATCATAAATAACTTATATTTTTTCTTTCATATTAAATTATATCTTATTTATTAAAATAGTTTTCATATATTCAAATTTTATTTACTCCATATTTTAAAAGTATATATCTTTTTTTATTTTATTTATATTTTATCTCATATTTTTACATTAAACCTATTTTTAAATATTGTTAAGGAAAACGAGAATTGTAAATTATTTTATCTAATAATCTATCTTTATTCTCAACTTTAAACTTCGTAATTTAAATTTTATATTATATTTTTCTTTATGAATATTATAATTATAATGTCTAAAAATGTTGTGTCATATTCGTGCATGACACGACGGACGGGTAAAGCTAGTACAATATAAAGCAAAACTCAAGTCTGTTTTAAAATTTGCGCCACATGGCATTTTTGAATAAATTAATGTGAAATTATATTTAATAAAGTTTGTAACAACTTATAGTATTCTTGCGATATATATACTAAATAGAGAACATGTTTATATAATTTTTTATGTATACAATTTTCTATCTATGGATTATGTATTAGTTTACTTACAATAGATAACATATTTATATAATTTTTATATACATAAATTCCTATGAGATGATATTTTTCATATGAAAAAGAGTCACGTGCGAATGGTCGCATGTGTGCGAAATAAGAATAAATCTCGATCGTCCATTCCAAAAAATCAACGTCCCTGATTAAACATTCATTTAAAAAAATAAAAAACGCCACGGGCGAATTTTTCCCGTATTATTCGCGTATTTTTCAATAAAATATGACACGGACGAATTTTTCCCGAATTTTTCACGAATTTTTCACGAATTATTCACGCCCAGTTTGTTCATCAGAAATAGCGATTTGTTCATCAATATTCACCAATTGTTCATCAATACTAACTAATTGTGCATAGAGTTTTTGATAACATTGTTCATTGATTTCGAATTTTTTTTAATTTTTGATTTTATTTTTTAACCTTATTTATGTATAGGAATACAATATTTATGTAGTTTTTTATACACATATAATTAGTTTTGATATACCCATATTTGTTCATTGATATATTCGTATTTGTTCATTGATATACCCCTATTTGTTCATTGATATACCCATGGTATACCATTATTTGTTCATTAGTATACTTCTTTTTTATTCATTGGTATACCCTATTTGTTCATTGATATAGCCTATTTGTTCATGAATATACCCTTATTTGTTCATTGATATGACCAAATATGTATATAGCAATGAACAAATTGATGTTATTAATGAACAAATATGCATATAGCAATGAACAAATTGAGGTTACTAGTGAACAAATATGCATCTAGTAATGAACAATTACATAAAAGGGGCAATGAACAAATATGCATAAACCAGTGAACAAATTGATGTTACTAATGAACAAATATGCACAAACCGATGAACAAATATGCCAAAACCAATGAATAAATATTTTCGTTTTTTATGAACAAAATCACAATGTTGATGAACATATTTGTTCATTTTTTATGTACAAACAATAGATTTTTGATGCACAAGCAATAGTTTATTTATGCACAAAATCACAGTTTTGATGAACAAAATTACAGTTTTGATGAACAAATCCACATTACTGATGAACAAATCCACAATACTGATGAACAATCTGGGCGCGTGTCCTATTTCCGTTTTTTTCAAAAATACGCAAATAATTCGCCAATAATTCGCCCGTGCCGTTTTTCCCCTTTTTAAGTGAAATGATCAGCGCCTTTGATTTTTCTTGATCCAACGACTCCTGTTCTTTCTTATTTCGCACCTGGGGGCCCATATTAATTTAATATTTTTATCTCTTAACAAGATTTAGGTCTTAATATATTTTTTTATTTTTTAACAAGGCTTGAGCTTCAAGTATAAAATTTATATCTATATAATGATATAATTTTAAAAAATAAATTTTGTTGTGTTGATATATTTTTATTTTGAGGAAAAGATATAATTTTATGTTGATGACTAAGATAATAAGATTATATGTAAATGTCAAAAAAATAAAAATAAAAATTTTAATTAATAAAATTCAAAATAATACATATATTATTTTCTCTACATTTTATATCGGACAATCTTCTTTTCTATAGTAATCTTTATATTGTATTTTTCATATTTACAAACATTCTTATAATTATAGAGTAAAAGATAAGAACCCTAATATATAATTTTAATAAATTAACTTTACAAAAATATTTTAATAATTATATTATGTTTTATGATATATAGATAACGTATCCTAATTATTATTATCTTTATTAAAAAAACAAGTATTTTATACATATTAATCTCTAAAAAAAATAAGAAAATATTATTTAAAAATATTCAATAAAAAGTAAAATCAATATTTTAATAATTTCAATCTAAATTTGGACAAGATCTCTACAAATAATGAAAAAATATTTAAATATATATTCAATTAAAATATGGAGTACCATCTAAAAAAATAATTTGTCTATTGCATAATTTATTATGATATTATATAAATATATTTAGTATTTTAAATTAATATCGTATAATTGTATAATTTTTTAGTAAAATTATCCCGTGAATATCACGGGACTTCAACTAGTTTAAATCAACATATTACAATTTTAATTTAAAAAAGTTCCCGGATCATCAACTGGTCTTCCATATAAAATCAATAGACAAAGGAAAGTCACTTGTCATACAAGAATCTTATCCATTGGAGCTTAAGAAAAAAAGGGAGAGGAAGGAGAAAGCTAGCAGCGTGGGCTGACAGCAGTGGTGGAGGGAGGAGAGACCATGGCAGCAGGGACAACAAGGGTGCCGACATGATGACAGTAGTATGGGCGGTAAAGGGTGGTGGTGGTGGTGGCGGTGGTAATGAGAGGAGGAGAAATGAGGTCTGAGAGTGGGAGGATGACATTACTATAAGTAGAATTTGGGGGTGCGTTAAAAACCAATACCCTAAGTAAAAGCATACATCTGAGTTATGAAAACAAATCCCAAGTTAAATTAGAGTATCAAATCCCTAGCCAACAACTCGAATCATTATTCCAAAACCACAACATTACACGGCAAACCTAACTACCAAAGACTACAACAGTACAGGGTGACCTCAACTTCTTGATCACCCAGAATGTATAGAGCTCTATGTAAGGATAATAGGAATGTCATTTGCAGATACATGGCATTTTATCAGGGAAATAGAGGCAGGTAACCTAGTCCTGTGTTTTCTGGGAATCCCATCATCAAGTTCAGATTCTGAACAGCTTGGCCAGATGCGCCTTTCACAAGATTGTCAATCTGTACAAGTTTGAGGTTTTAACAAAGGAATAAGATTCATGGGTAAAACCGACTGAAAAATGCACGAATGTGTGTATGTAGCACGTATGTATAACAAGAGATGGAGGGATTCCAAACATACGACGGATATTATGATGGCTCTTCCAGGAATTCTATCGGGAAAAACGTTCATCAAACAATGATTGCATCCATGAACATGCCTAGTGTGAGGGACCGCTCCCTTCTCCAACAAAACCACAAATTCTTCTTCCTAAGGAATTAAAGGGACAACAAATCTCATAATTCTGCCATATGGAAACTAAATCAAGGGAAAACAAATGTCATTGCAAAATTTAATTCAGAATACTTGTTTGTGCACATATTGTAGCAGATGAGATTTATACCATACTTCATACCATCATCTGTATATAGGAAACATTTTAGTCCTTAACGTACCTCATAAGAATTCTTCAACTGCTGGTACAAGTCATCAACTGTAACTCCCGGAGCCATCTCAACATATATTGTTGCTTGCATACCACGATTCTGTAATAACCAGATACAATATTATATTCATTCCTTATTACCTAATCAAAAACGGGTGAAGGAGCAAACTAACAGAGAGCTTTGAGAAGGTAAATATCACCATTGGCATTAAATGTGGTGTGAAGCTCACGGTCACTTTTGATTGTGCAGCGTCAGACAGCCCTTGTTCAATTTCCGGCACTGAAATAAACACAAGGAATAGGTTGAATTACTTGTAAATCACAAAAATTATGTCTAGAAAAACTAACCATGACGATGCCTCGTAATGCCATATGCATTAATTCCTTCATTTATTTCAGGATACAGATTGGCTTCCTTAGCAACACGACCTGAATGAAGCCCCAAGAAAAACGCTAACTCAGATTGAATTTCATGCAGATAAATTCAGGGTTTAGGTGAAGTAATTTCCAAGTGATATGTGTTCCTACCTGCCCCACTTACACCAGATTTTGCATCAATAATGATGCTACTTAATCCGATTAGATTAGCCTGAAATCAATGTCAAAGAAACAGTTTATCAGGCTCCTGAACAAAAGTGGCAAAATAAGAAAAATTACTACTGAAGAATAACAATAAAAGACTCAAACAGACTACACAAGCCCCAATCCCTGTGCAAATTTGTTAGACATGATCATCGATTTGTGGTGCAGGAAGTGCAGCCAATGCAGTCTATGTCATGTGAATAAATCCCCGTTTCTGCTATCACGTAAAAGTTAAACCCATATTTAGGTATCCAAGCAAACATAGAGATCTAAAACTGAAGAAGAGACAAAAATAAATACTAATATGGCAGCTCCGATCAAATAAAAATGAAATGATTCAAGAGCTCTAGGTACATCAAACATTATCTAAGGAAAAAGGATAGTTTAGCTATAAGTAAACAAGGAAAACCAGGAATGGGTAGATGAGGGCAAAGAGCGCTAAGCCACTCGACCATAGTGATAGTGGAGACCCTTATTCGGTTGGGTCGACCTTCTCTATTACCTAGTTGCCCATCTCTCGTCCTCATCATGCTATACTCGCGGGAAAGGAAAAACGAGCAGTTTACTGAGTCGTCGGACTTATCCACCAAGGGATTCGTAGAATTTCTGTAGATTGCGTTGAGGGAAATCCACCAAAGCTAGGCAGATAGATAGACCCCTTTCCCGCTGCTAGCTTAGACTTCACTTTTTTTTAGAGCGTACCGCTGAAATAAGAATAAAAAGTTTATGGATGAAGTAATCGGAATGACAAATGGTTACGATTGCGAAAACCGGAGAAAGTCGGGCCGGCGGGTTCGCCTAGATGCCTAGTGGAGAACGAGCTGGTGGGAAAGAGCTCGCCTAATTAAGTAAGCGGCCCTTTCGCGACTCAAACCGCCGCATGTACGGTTGGGCGCTAGCGCTTGACTAATAGAAAAGGTTAGGGGGCTGAGAAGAGCTTGCTGTCTACTTCGCGAGCCTTCACTGTAGCTGGGGATGATAGAAGACGCTAGAAGGCTGTATGGGAAATTGATCTAAGTAATTAGTGATCGGTAAATAAGGTGTTTTAGCGACTAATCAGGAAAAATTAGGAAATTGGTATACTTTGAAAAGGTCTGGAGCCTCTCGTGTTTGGGCCAAAGAATTATCCTCTTACAAAGTAATCAGTGGAACCATTTTGGCAGAGAGAATTCATCTGAATCTCTCATATGGTCCCTAAGAGTGTAAGGGTATATTTGGTTTCCAACCAAGGAAACTTAAACGGAAAGGAAACGAAAATAGCTCATTTATATGTCACAATACAACAAAATTTATTTGTGGGTCTAGAGAAGGGGGAAGGGAAATGGTTAGAGGAGAATGAGGGATATACTTATCCCATGTTAAAATTAGGGAAAGAGATAAGAGGATCACAAAGGGGCTTGCGGTACATTTTTGTATGAAAAATGAGGTGACTCAAGGCAAGAGGAAATTTGTTGTTGATGTATCATGACACTAATATAGACTAGGTTCGTTTCCTTTCCGGTTAGATTTCCATAATGGGAAACCAAACAGGCCCTAAGTGTTCTTAATGTGTTGTCAGTTGTGTGTGAAACATTATCAGCCAATGAAAGGGAAAGGATAGACAGCAAACCTTTATCAATGGAACAAGAGGAAGTTGAATGGATGTTGGATAACAGCCTGGATTAGCAACCAATCTTCCATTTTGTATTTCTTTTCTCATTATCTCTGTCAAACCATAGACAGCTTCTTTCTGGAAGAAGGCAAAAGATCTATTATAAGAGACTTGGAGAATGAGACTAAAACGATCTAAAAGATTACATCATGACTTCTCAGGGTACAAGCATATCAATAATAAAATCAACACCATGCATAGGACACAATCAGGAAAACTAATGAATGAAGAATTGAATGAAATTGCCCTACAGCATTAGTAAATAAACACATGTTAACAAGATTTTTGGTCCACCATGTTTAGAATAGATATAAAGATCTCTAAATAGAGCCTCGTAAAAGAAAAGGGTAATGACCATGCCTGCAAATCTGTAGCTTTGTGAGGCTGACCGTACCATTCTTCATAGTCTGCTATATCTCGCAGGCGAAAATCCTACATTATGATCATTGATAGACACATGTTAACAAGATTTTCAAAACAGTTGCATGATCCATGTTGAAACGAAATATAAGCATTTTGTAGAATAAGCATACTGCTGAAAGATCAACGATCTTCATACTGCAAGGAAGCGAATTGATTATATCCTGCAAATAAATAGAAAAATATGCAGTTAATAAGACTTGTTTCAAGAATAAAAGCATGCACAGCAGCCTAGAGGACAATAAGGAACCAAACCTGTGTTGTACCATGGGGCAAGCAACAAAACACTGCATCCACCTCTGAAAAATCTGCATCCTTGACCGCAACCATATCTGGCAAGTCCTATGAAAGAGAAGAAAAATGTACTAAAACCATGTGATGGGGTCCATGGGGAGCATGCCATGAAATCACATCAGGAAACCATAGAACTGCAGAGATTTGAAGAGGATCAGACCTGCCCAAATAAGTGGGGAAATACTGAAACAATCGATTGCCCAGCTTTTCTATCAGCAGTCATCAAAGTAATGCCAAAATGTGGGTGATTGGCCAGGAGTCGAACAATCTGTTCAAATGAATATGTAAAGAGAGGGAAACAACGAGAGAAAACCGTAAAATGGAAAGAAACCACTTCAATAATCTGCTTGTGTAAATGTCAAATTGTCCATTCAAATCTTCAGATGAACTGATAGAAATCACAATAATACAAGCTATATTCAACAGCAAAAAACACACAAGCCAAAGCACAGCTACTTTTTTTTATTTACTTCTTCACCATGTTTGCTACATAGACAAACATCTTCCAGTAATTGATATAAATTAAAAGAAATCATACATTTATCAAACACTATACACAAAATGCCCAGCACAGCAGACTGCATAAGCATGCCAAACACCAAATTTAGAGGGAAATCAATCACCACAATGTGATTTTGTTCAAAATAGCGGATGATAAACGGTGAATGCAAACAAGTTCATTAGAAACTGAATACGGAAGTTTCAATTCAATCAAATTGACGCAAAGAAAGGGGGAAAAACCTCAGAACCAGTGTAACCGCTGGCACCAAGAACGGCAATCCGCACGGTCTTCTTGGACGAAACAACCGAACAGCGAACGCTGAGCTTCAAACCCTTCGCATTCCTCGATTCATCCTACAAATTCAAATTCCGGCTTATTCAAAGATAAAAACATCTACCAATGGTGTAGAATATGAAGCAGGGAAATAAGAAAGATGAGACCTTGAAACATCCGTGTTGAGAGAAACGGGTCGGGTTGAATACCAGAGAGGTCATCATTACCCCAATTATCGTTTCGCTTGTCCAATTCGAAGCTACCGTCGACGGGAGAAATAAAATAAAGAAGTTTCTTGTTTTGACTGATCGAGCGAAGGGAGAAATCAGTGAGACTGGTTTTCAGTTCAATAGTGTAAAGAGAGTGTATTAAATACTACTCGAATGCTCATGGAGTAAGCAAAATTCTAGCCGCCTCTCCTTCTGACCCAAAAAAAAAAAGTAAACAAGATTCTAGGGTTTTTAGGTATCCATTTTCTAATAATCTACCATATATATATATATATAAAAGTAATAAGGTTTGGAGCCTCCACATTGCGCCACGTAAGCTTTTGTCACGTATCGTTTCGAGAATATGCATATCTACTATATATATAAAAGCAATACGGTTTGGAGCCTCCACATTGAGCCACGTCAGCTTTTACCACATGTCGTTCCGAGAATATGCCACCTCAGCTTTTGCCACATGTCACCTTTCCCTTAAGCCATGTCATGATATTGAAGACATCATATGCCATGTCATATAATAATTAATTATTGATTAAGTTATGTCATATAAATTTGTCCATGTCATATACAAATTACATCCACAATTTTAAAATATTTATGTCATATTTACATATATTTACATATAATTTTCATACATTAATTAATACAAATTTGCATATTACTTCTCTTCCTCCTCTTTCTAATATCGTTCTTTCATTATATTTGAACCTCGATCTACCACCTTCGCTTCATCCTCATCCTATTCAATTCCAACATAGCCATTGTCCCGTTCTCTACCGCTTCCGCCATGATTTTTCATAATATTGATGTTGATTAAGCGTTTGTTCCTAACTCGGAGAAGTTATATATGGACGAAAAATTCGACAACCAAAGGTAATTGTAGGATCCACCCCCCAACTCGATCCATTGATGTTGTAATAGTTCTTCATCTGATTACTCATCGGTCATTGATATACTTGCTTGAACCGAAATAAGATGATGCTCATAATTAAAGTTGATCTTCACTGCAAATCAACTTCAATTGCTATTGAAGATCTAAATCACTAATCCTCCTCTCCATATTTCTCTTAATATGCTCTAGAAATATCATAAACAATTCCACTTCTTCATAAGTGCGACAACCAAAATAGTTTTTAATCGTCATCTTTCGATCATCAAGTATTCTAAATTGGCGTCGATCGTCGGTACCTCCATCACCGCCATAAAATCAGTTCATACATACATTTTGTTATTGTTATATCTATTAGTTTAATTAACAAAATCAACTCTAAAATTATTAACTAATTTTTTAGGATAAATTATTACCTAAAATATAGTAGGGGGAGATAACTAATACGGAGTATATTTTTGGTTACGTGAATTGCATTAGATCATTAAAAAAATTAATTATTTTATATACAATCAAATAAATCAAATTTGAGTATTCCTAATTTATCTCTTAAAATCACTCTTTTCTAATATAATATACATTACATAACACTTTCTTATTTTTTTTCACCATAAAATTCATCATTTAATTTTGCAAAATATAAATTTTCCATTAATAAAAAAGTTTATAAGATCTCAACATAATTTTCCTTAGACTTTTTCTTATTTTATCTTAAAATAGGATCTTCACATAATACTTACCATTTTTTTCAGATTTATCATTTAATGCTTTAAAATTTTGTTAAAATCAATGATCGTAGTATAAAATCTTCAAAAAAATATTTTTGAATTTCATAAACGCTATTCTTCACACCAAAAATGCGTGATATTCAAACTTTCCAATTTTTGTAGCACAAAGTTCGTCATTTAATTTTGGAGAAGTTAAAAATTTAACTTTCCTATTTTTATACTTTACCGCCATAAAATTAATTAGATCATTAAAAATTTGAAAACATTTTTGGTTACGTGAATTTAACTTTCCTATTTTTAGCACAAAGTTCGTCATTTAATGTTGGTTATGTGAATTGCATTAGATCATTACAAAAATTAATTATTTTATATACAATCAAATAAAATCAAATCTGAGTATTCCTAATTTATCTCCTAAAATCACTCTTTTCTAATATAATGTACATTACATAACACTTATTTTTTTTTCACCATAAAATTCATCATTTAATTTTGCAAAATATAAATTTTCCATTAATAAAAAAAGCTTATAAGATAATTATTTTATCTTAAAATAGGATCTTCACATAATTTTTACCATTTTTTCAGATTTATTATTTAATGCTTTAAAATTTTGTTAAGATCAATGATCGTAGTATAAAATCTTCAAATAATTATTTTTGAATTTCATAAATGCTATTCTTCGCACCAAAGATGCATGATCTTCAAAATTTCCTTTTTTTTTAGCACAAAGTTCGTCATTTAATTTTGGAGAAGTTAAAATTTTAACTTTCCTTTTTTTATATATTAATATGTTTTATCATTGTAATTTATTTACTTTTTTTATTGTACTTTATAGATTAGTTGAAATTTTTATTTTTATTTTCTAAGTAATACTTTCTAAAACTACTACAGAGTACTACTAAATTACTAATAGATATTATGAAATTCTTGAAAATTAAAATTCGGGATATTTTAATAATTTTTTTAGCAAAGGTATTTTTATAAAAGTGAAGATTTAGTTCAAACTATTTTTTTCTTTTTCTTCCATATTTTTATGATTTTTTAGCAAAGGTATTTTTATAAAAATGAAGATTTGGTTCAAATTATAAAATCTTTTGCTATCCTTTAGAGCTATTTTAAGAAATATTTTATTCCTAAACAATTATTAGAATTATAAATATGGTTTTTATATCTTATGTCCTTAGAGCATAGGATAAGTGTCCAGATTTAGAAACTAAAACCCTATTTTGGAAATCATGAACCTTTTTAAAAACAATTAGAAAAACTACATACTTAGAAGATATCTATCAAAAATATTTTTGCCAATAGCGATAATTTACAGTTCAACCTAAAAAAATATGTAGTTTGAACCAAGTCTTTTTATTGATCAAACCTTTTCAATCGATTTTTCAAACTATTTTTTATTATATAAGATATTTAGCAATTTAGCCACCTCTTTTTCTATTGATAAAATTTATGTATAATACTGGAAATATATTTGCGAAAGATAAATGTATTAAATGAGTATGTAAAATGATTATTTTTCATATAAAATATAATTAAAATTTTTAAGAAAAAACGCGCATGGTGCGGGAAACTACTCTAGTATATATAAAAGCAATAAGGTTTGGAGCCTCCACATTGCGCCACGTAAGCTTTTGCCACGTGTCATTTCGAGAATATGCCACCTCAGCTTTTACTACATGTCACCTTTTCCTTAAACCATTTTACGATAT
Source organism: Fallopia convolvulus (assembly GCA_964016875.1). Classification (NCBI taxonomy): domain Eukaryota; kingdom Viridiplantae; phylum Streptophyta; class Magnoliopsida; order Caryophyllales; family Polygonaceae; genus Fallopia; species Fallopia convolvulus. The sequence goes on along the minus strand of OZ024720.1, from coordinate 24,860,542 downwards.
TTTGAACACGTCATATGCCATGTCATATTATATTCTGCCTCATCATTTACATGTCATATTTAACTATAATTATAAATAATAAATAACTTAAATTTAAATACATTATTAAAAATCAACTTTTTGAAGAATTCTAAGTTCTTTCAATATATTCTTAGAGTTTTATTCTCCTTTTCCATCAAGAATCTACCGTTCATATATCTTTGCCAACGAAAGAATCCTTCCAATCGATTCTTGGTTGCTCTACACTAGAAAGCCAAGCGATTGATTTCTCACTGCTCTTCATGATCAATTTCTCGCCGCTCTTCACCGGTCGATTTCTCTCTATTCCATCTTCTATTGATCAGTTTGTTGTTGCACTTCAACTCTTTCATTCTCCTTTTCCATCAATAATAACACATGGCTGATTTTTATATTTTGACATTATAATTTGTATGTAAATTGGCAGAAAATAACGAAAAATAGTCGTAAGAAATTGACACAAAACTGATACATATGAGGCCTTGTCTCTATAAGAATTTTTCCTTCTCTATTTTGTAATTAGTTTTTGATTTTTTTTTAATTTTAGTTTATTCATTGATGGTTAAGTTATATTTTTACTAAATCTTTTAACTTCAAATAAAAAATAACTATAATTACCTATGACAATTTTATTTTATTGTATGATTTTATAACAATAGTATTAGATAAATTTTGACTAGGTTGGAGTAAATTCTCCCATATATATGTCAACCAATTTATACACCTATTAAAAATTAGAGTACACATTGCTTTTCTTTTTATTATCTTTTCTAAAATTTGGATCTAATTGGAATATTAGAAGATATGGATGAATCATTTTTTCCCTACCAAATTTTTAATTTCCGATTATGTATCTTTTTGAATTGATTTTGGATATAGAAAGTTAAATTTTTGTAAAATTTTTAATTTTTTTTAAATTTTTAATTTTTTTTTAAGTTTTTAAATTTTTGTAAATTTTTTAAATTTTGTAATTTTTTGAATTTAAAAAAATTATTAAAGAAAGTTAAATTCAATAATTAATGTTAATTTTAACTTTTTGGTTATGTGACAAATTTAGTTTGACCACAAGGTTATTTTGCGAATTTTGGTTATACCCCAAGGTTACCGCATAAATTATGCCAAACTTTAGTACACCTCATGAATAATGTCATATATCTTAGGGTTACCGTGTGGAATTTCCGTAAAATCAAAATACACACTTGCATATTATTATTATTATCATGCTTCCAAATTAAAATAACGCACTTGCATACTATAATTGAATATAATTTTTTTTTTGTAATTTTTGAAATATGGATGCAATCTATTAACTACCTTTTTATTATCTAACAATATATGTATTTTTTATGAGATTATTGTTATGTTTTTAACAATCTACTATACATATAAAAACAATAAGATTTGGAGCCACCACATTCCGCCACATCATTTTTTTACCACATGTTATTCCTAAAATGCGCCACGTTAGATTTACACACATGTCATCTCCTAATTAATTCATATAAATTATACAAATAAATTGTTAATTTTGGAAACAAATCTTACGAATTCAAATATTTTGGTGGGAAGTTTTGATATCATCCGATATTTTGGAAAAAAATCCAAAATATAATTTTGGAAGTTTCTAGCATATTTAATTAAATGTTAATTTATATAAAATATGAAAAAAAAATTATTGTGTTTTTTTTTACCACTAGATTAGCTTTGATAGTGTACTATTTTATTTAAAATATAGAAAAGATGGTGGTGGCTAGGTAATCTATTAATTATTTAATATAGAATATAATTTTTTGATAAAAAAATATAGACTATAAATTAAAAGTAAATGTATTGAAAGGTTATCTTTCGTAGTAATTTTTGTTTGATCAGTAAACGGGGAGACCCCTGTGAGAATATTATTAAGCAAAACGAACCTCAACCGAGGTTAGCAACATCCGAGTACATAATAAGGATTAAAAAAGATGGAGGAGCATTAATAATAGAAAACGTGAAATCTAAGGAGTTGCCCCAATTTGCCATAGCATCAGCGACACAGTTAGCATGTCTTCGAACGTGAGTGAAATGAATTGATCTTTGGGTAGCTTTGAACAGCTCTCTTGCACTCACTGATTAAAGTGTAATCAGAGTGAACACCTTGGCCACTAGTTGTGATTAACTTGATTGCCATCTTAGAGTCAGATTCGATAATAATAGCCGGAGAATCCATGGAAGCCAAAAGATGAAGTCCTCGTAAGATCGCCCAGAGTTCCGCCCGGAGAGCCGAACACGATCCACAATAAGCAATGAACCCACGAATGAAACCACCATTGGAATCCCTGACCAGCCCTCCTCCCGCCGCACGCTCGGGGTTACCCTTAGATGTTCCATCAACATTGAGTTTCAGTAAACCAGTAGCAGGGGGAGTCCATGAATTGACAGCAGCAGGAGCCACATTTCTTGGCTCAACAGAGCGTGTAGAGTTATATAGATCACGACATTCCCAGTATAAGTTGCTTGTTGAGCAAACAATCGAAGTCAAGCGATTAGCCTCATCGACACCCTCAAACACGAGCTTATTTCGGCATTTCCGAACATACCAAAGCATGGTCCCAAATTGCGTACAGAGGCGGTTGCTGCTGCGAATATTGGGTAAGATCCATTCAGAAATTGAGTTACTGTCAAAAAACTGGTGTGGCATGTTATTCCCATAAAGCGCACGCCAGGCTAGCTGAATAAGAGTGCAATCTCGGAGAAGGTGAAGCCGAGTTTCAGATGACGTGCATCTAGGACAAGCATCCGAGGAGGCCAAGTCGTCTCATGCGATTGGAATTGCACATAAGAGCATCACGAATCACAAGGTAAACAAAATTTTTCACTCGTTCTTGGGCAGTCAGCTTCCAAATGATACACCAGTCGAAAGCCATCGGTCGGTTAGAAACCTCCTGAGTCCTAGCCAACCTCATTGCCGATTTTGTCGTGAAATTTCCGGACGGCTCAACAACTCAACACATGCTGTCTATAGAAGCATTGTTGTTAAAAAGCTTATGCGAGAGGAGAGCTTGTTTCTCAGTAGTGCCAAGATAAGAATTCAACAAGTTCCAGTCCCAATTATTTCCATCCCAATAATCAGCAACCTTGTCATCAATCATATCATCTGGAATAGGAGTTCGAGTCAAATCCTCAAGTGGTTTCTCCATGAGCCATGGATGACGCCAAAAAAGAATCTGATTCCCATCACCTATAACTGGCCGTAAACCCTTACTTAATAATTCAGAGCCATGAACCAACCCTTTGTACATATGTGAAGCACCAGGAGCTAGTCGAAAAGGACAAATATCGAAATTCCCTGCACTATACTTCCCATAGATGACCCGGCTCCAAAGAGAGAGGCGTTCATGGGAACCACGCCAGGCCAACTTCGCAAGAACTGCTGAGTTGGCATGCCTCATAGATCGGATACCTAACCACCCCCCACCCCCACCCCCCCACCCCCCCCCACCCCCACCTTCTGATTTGGGTTGATAAATAATATCACGAGCAAGCAGATGTATCTTTTTCTTTTCTAAAGTTGAACCCCAAACAAAGCTGGATACAAGACTATCAATATTATCACAAATTGATCGGGGGATTAGTGTGGCTTGCATAACATGTAACGAGAGACTTGTGAGAACCGAGTTCGCGAGCGTGACACGACCCGCCATGGAAAGGGTACGTGCCTGCCACCCGCGGAGTCTCGTGGAAACCCGATCAACTAGAAAATTATATTTCTCAGTTTTGAAACGTCCACATCAAGATGGGACTCCCAGATAATCACCAAACTCCTCAGTACAGGGGATTTCCAGAGCAACACTAACTGAAGCACGATTCCTAGCAACCACTTTTCGTGAGAAAAGCACTGAGCTTTTACCAAGATTAACCTTTTCCCTTGACATAGAACATAACAAATCAAGGCACTCACGTATAACCTGAGCTTGATCAACAGTAGCATCAGCGAAGAGAACTAAATCATCAACAAAGAAAATATGTGAGAGATGTACTCCACCAAGAATGATTGGTTTCCATCTAGCAGCCCGAACAACATCATTGATAATATGTGAGAGCCGTTCCATACAGAGAACAAAAAGATAAGGCGAGAACGAGTCTCCTTGACAAACACCCCAAGTAGGTTTGAAAGAACCATCCCGATTACCATTCCAAAGCAACTCCATATTTCCCTCAGTCTGACATTTCATGATAATATCAACGAGATGAAGGGGCAGATGGGCAAGTGTTAATGTCTCCTTTAAGAAATTCCAACGAACCCGGTCATAGGCTTTAGCAAGGTCAATTTTAATTATCATGGATCTCATAGTGCTATGATAACTCAACATAGAATGAAGGGCTTCTTGAACCACAACGACATTATCCATGAGTTGTCTTCCGGGAATAAAACTAGCTTGCGTCGGAGCCACTAAATATTGAAGGGCTAGTTTCAACCTGTTTACAATGACTTTCGTAGCAAGCTTAAATACCACATTAAGAAGAGAAATAGGCCGGAAATGGGCAGGGGTTGTTGGCCCATCAACTTTGGCAATCAGGGAGATAAAGGCATTAGGTAAATCAGGAGGAAGAATACCCTGATTAAGGATTTTAAGGACAGTAATAGTGGTCTTAGGCCCTACCACAACCCAATTTTGCTGAAAGAAACTAGCCGGGAAACCATCTGGACCCGGAGCTTTATGCGGGCTCATAGAGTGTAGAGCTGTCCAAACCTCATGATCAGTAAAAGTAGAATTCAGTGCCGTGATAATATCTGAAGAAGGGACCGGAAAGGTAGTTTCAATACGCGGCCACATGGCAAAGGTAGCAGTCGATTCATCCGTGAATAGGTCCCTGAAAAAATCAAGAACTAATTTCTCCACCTCATGTTGTTGAGAGATCCAACCACCATTGGCATCAAGAAGAGCAGTAGTGCGGTTTGAATTCCTCCTTATGACGGTGGAGAGATGATAAAATCTCGTGTTTCGGTCACCCTCAATTAGAAAACTCGATCTCGACTTCTGAAACCAATAAAGCTATTCTTGATAAAGTACCATCTCAATCTCTTTACATAAATACTGTTCAAGCTCAAGGAGAAATTGCGTCGGACGAGAGGCCAGGGCATTACGCGCTCCATGGAGTCGTGCCCACAACTTTCGTTTTCTATGAAAAATATTCCCAAAGACATTCCGGTTGCATAGGTTCAACTCTCTCGTGAGGTCGTTCAAGGAGGCCGAGAGATCACTTTCTGAAGGCCACTTAGTAAGAAGAAAATCCCTGAAAGTCTCATGCGTCAGCCACGCATTTTGAAAGCGGAAAGGTCTAGAGTGGGGCTGACCACCAATCAGAGGGCTGGTATTAATGAGCAAAGGCATATGGTCAGAGTGAGGGGCTGAAATATGCTTTACCTGAGCACCAGTAAAGCGTAATCGCCAATTCTCCGAGCAAAGAGCACGATCAAGACGGGCAACCCGCCTAGTATTCAAAGAAGATCCACTACTCCAAGTGAAAGCCGGCCCAGGAAAACCCAGATCAAGTAAATTAAGATTATCAACCCAACAGGAAAAGGTCTCCGACGATCGTTGAGAAGATGCAGCACTACCCAAATGCTCATGAGTATATTCGTTGACATATATATGGGTGCGTGGTTTTTGAAGGCTGCGTGGTTTTTGAAGGCTGCGTGGATAAAGCTTGCTCAACAACCATGCAACACACTCCTACTTTATTGATGCACACACAAAACAACATGACATTATTGATGCACACACTTAACAAATCATCATTGTTACATTATCTATTAACTATTTTATATAAAGTAAAAATGTAAGAAAAATATTTTAAAAGTGTATTTGATTTTGGTAATTTATAGAATTTGTATTTAATTGAAAAAAATTTGATGTTCAAACCATAAAGCTTCAAATCTATATATTCGTTGTGATTTTTTATATGTGATATTATTGTCATGATCTTTTAACATAACATTAGATAATTTTAGGTAACTATTTGTGATTTTTTATTAATTATATTCCGGTTTTACCAGAGGAGATGAGGAGATGTTTGTATCTTAACCATAATTCCAAAATATTATTTAAATTAATTACCATATTAATAGTATCCAAATGTTCAATAAATAAGTTGTACGAGTCTAATTATAAAATGATTTTTCTAACTTATGTCCTAAAGGTATAGGATAAGAACCCAATTTTAGAAAGAAATCAATAATTTTTTATTTATATTTTAAGGACTTATGCTTTATAAAATACGATTTTAATTTTCAAATCAGAATTCTTAAACATGTGTTATCATTTAAACTAAATATTTTATTTTTCATCAATATCAATTAATGTGAGTAGAAATTTGTCACGCTTGTAGTATTGATGGAGTAATTGAGTTATAGTTGTTGTTGCAATAATGTTATGTTGTTTTGTGTGTGCATCAATAAAGTAGGAGTGTGTTGCATGGTTGTTAGTGATTATTGAATCAAATATTTTATGGTTTATGTATTTGCACTATATAATAAGTTGTGTTAAGTTTTAAAAAAAGTTATTCTTTGATGGCTTTTGTTTGAATTAGTTGGTATTTTTTGGTGATTTCAACAAACAAAGGACATGAGTTTTCGAATATTATTGTTGTGCTACAATTCATAAGTTGACGTGTGAAAGATGAGAAGGCAAGCTTGTTGGAGGAGAACAAGCTTTTTAAAGCATTTACTTGACTGGGAACATAAAAGTGGCAAGCTGAGAGAGGAAAACACACAAGATAAGAGTGATGTTCTCAATGAGACTTTGCACTAGGTTAATGTAGCAAGGAAAACCACTATGAAAATCAAGGATGAGAATTTACAACTTAAGTCTTGAATGCTAGTATGACTTTGTAAAACATAAGGAATTTGTTTTGAAAATATGTGAACATACATGTTCAAAATGTGAACATACACGGTCGATATGTGAACGTTCAAGAAATATATACGAACATGAATTAGTTGTCTTTTGAAGACCTTAACCTTTTTTGAAAATAAACAAACATATAAATTCAATATGTGAATACGAATGTAATATGTTGGATCGTAAACCGTTAGCAAAGAGCTTGGGAATTGGCTGTTAAGCTGTTCCCAAGGCAGCAGAAGTAAAGTAAACGCAAGTATTAAAAACTGTAAAGAACGCAGTTCCCTTATAGAGGAACCCCACTACAACCAACTAGTTGTATGGGTAAACCTCTACCTCCGCTTGGAGGATTTTGAATGACTTACTTATATTAATTGCTTTGTTCCTTAGTTACAACAACCGGATTCAAACTTCTCTGTTCCTACGAGTTCTACCTAACTCTAGCAACACTAATGAATCCTCTCAACTGAGTTCCTAAGCTAACAACAACAAAACACAAGTAACTCAAACCTTAGAACGACTTCTCAGTTCCCTTGCTCCTGGGAACTTCGGCTTCTCCGTCGTCGAGATCACACACTCGCCGCCGGGGACTTCTCTTCTTCTTCTTTCTCTTTTCTTTGGTATGGGTATTTGTGAGTTCTGGGAGAAGTACTCAATCCGAGTACTATTCATTTGGCTTTATAGACCAGGTGTGCTTGGGCAATCGCGTCTTTCAATTGTGTCCAAAATGCCCTTTTCTTGATGCCCAAGGTTCACTTTCTTCACATGTGACTTTGGTTTGAATTGGGTCAACTTCTTGAATCAATCGGACCGTTGGATCATTCGTGACAGTCTGATCCTCAGACTGTTCCTTCGGACTGTCTAAGACAGAATCCCGTGATCTGCGCTGAACGGTCGTTGTCCTCACATGTGAGTTCCCATATTATGGGAACTGTCTTCTTCAGAGTTCCCTTGATGGAAACTCTTCATCGTGTAAACCTGTGTTCTCTTGATCATTCATGGGTGTTCCTAATTTACGGGAACTTTCCTCTTCAGAGTTCCCTTGATGGAAACTCTGCATTGTGAGCTTCTGTGGCTTTTGGTCATTCATGAGAGTTCTTGGCTATACCTGCGTTCGTTAGAAATACTTGAACAAACCACATTAGTTTCTCATGGTGTTTGTCATTATCAAAACTCAGAGAATGGCATCGTTGATCCGTTGTTTAGAACCAGAGGTCCCAACAACGTCCCAACAATTTCCCCCTTTTTGATGATGACAAACCCATCACAAAATAAGCAAGTATTTCAATGAATGATATGCGAATGAGTTCCTAAGGATGATTCTGGGGAGCCACTTCGATTAAAAACACTTGGATCTTACTTATCTTTTTATGCAATTGTTCCCCCTTAGCTTATGCATGTTTTGTGATAACTTAAACTTTTAACTCATCTCGCATTTTTTGTCTTTCCCCCTTTTGACATCATCGAAAACAAGCAATGCAATTATAAGGAAGAAAAGGAACACGCATTCAAATTAAAGGCCAATTCATTACTTAAGAAAATATGTACAAGGAAATTTAAGAAACATATTTTGGTGGGAGCAGGTGAGGCTAAGGAATAAAGAAGGGAAGATCATAGGCTTGGTGGGAACAGGGCATCACACATTCGGGTCAAGACCTTTACGAGCTTTTCTTGGCCTTTAGCAATCTGTTCTTGGTCCCGTGCTATCTTGTCAAGAGTGTTGGCAATGTGTACTAACACTTGAGAGTTCCCTTCACCACACATCAGCCTTTCCTGGTCCTCTACTGGTTCAGAGTGTCTCATTTTCTGGACCACAGAAATGTTCAGTTCCCTTCCAATGGTGACCTCTTCCTTGGAGGTGTCGTAGAGACCTTCCTTGAGCAGCAGTTAATTGATGAGCCCAACGTAAGGAAGAGAGTGGGACTTGGATGCCATGCACTTCTCCATGTGCCCAAGAATGATTTTGGGAAGGTTGATGGGCCTTCTCAGGAGGAAGTGGTAGAGGAGTATAGCATCGGGGATATTGACAACAAGGCGCTTTTCCTGGCGAGGGATCACCATATTGATGATGAATTGATGGTCCAGCTTGGCGATCAAGGACAGATGATGGGTCGAGGTCCCCTGTGTGGGAACTCGGCCCTCGAAAATGGTGTCGTAGACCTCTGCGCTGTTATAATCACCCCAGAGCTTGTTGGGCAAATCGCTGACCCGTGAACAGGGACTTGGAGCTGAAGGCGGATGGTAGACGTTGTGAAAATAAACTCGTCGCCTTCGAGGGAGAGAGTTCCCTGAGTGCCGTCTTTGCGGACTACAAAGTTGTTGTAGAACCGACGCACTTGTGAGGGATCTACACTCACGGGTTCCTTGCAGAGGTGCTCCCAGCCTTGGGCCTTGATCAGGTCCCACAGTTCCCCTAGTCCGTTCTCGTTGAGCATTTCTTCAGAAATTATTAGAGGGGGGAGAAGCTTGCGACGTTCGTCCATAGGGAACCTCTTTGTAGTAGCTCCTTTCCCTCTTCTTGTGGTGCTTTTTGAAGTGTTCCCCCTAGAGACCTTTGGTGGTCTTTTCTGCTGAGGGGGTTTAGCCGATTCGATCAACAACATGGGTTCCCGTGTGGCACGGGAACCATCGGACACCACCAGTTGGTGCCCAAGGGTTGGAATCTTAGCAGGCTCCTTAGCAACGTGAGCCTTTTTTTGTTCTTCGACCTCATCACTGGAGGTCCCTTCATCCTCGGAGGATCTTGAGCTGGAGCCATCCTCGTCATCTTCAGGGTTCCTTTGTTCCACGGGCTCTTCAGGAGCCACTTTTTCTGGGGACTTGGTCCCAACACCAACAGCCGGTGCTGGGTTCCTTTGTTCCACAGGCTCTTCAGGAGCCACTTTTTCTGGGGACTTGGTCCCTTTGTCAGTTGTTGCCTCAGTTGGGACCCTGTTGAGCTCGTCCTCTATAGCCTTGAGCTGGGCCTCTTCATCTACAGTTCCCATGAGGAGAGGAGGAGGGTCCTTGGTCATTTTGCCGATGACAACGGAGAGAGGAAGGTCATCGTCGTCCGAAGTGAGGACGACGACAGTTTTGGAGGGAGAGGGAGAGGGAAGTTTTGTGGTAGTTGGGGATGTTGTGGAAGAGGGGAGAGGAGAGGAGAGAGGAGTGGAAATTTGTGTAGAAGGGGGAAGAGGGGTGGATACGGGAACCTGGGGAGTAGGGGTCCCCGAGGCAGGAGTTTGAGGAATAGGCGTGTGTATGGGTGAGGAAGGAGGGGAAGGGGTTTTGTGGGGTGGGGGTGGAGTTCCCTTCGTTGTGGGAACAGAGGGAGGTGGTGGAGGAGTCTTTTGTTTTGAGGGAAGAGGTTTGGGAGGTCCCTCAATTATAGGAAGAGAGAGGGAAGAAGAAGTGAGTTGGCTCTGGGATTGGGAGGTCCCAGAGTCCGAATGGAAGACGAAGGGTGGTTTGGCTATACAGGAACTGTCCTTGGAGCAGTTCAAATAATCAACGAATTTGAAGTGAGATTTCTTCCTGGGCTTCGAGTATTCGGAGACCTAAGAGTGTTTGCGTTTTTTGGATTGTGAGAGGTCTTTGGAGTGTTTGGATTTTTTGGAATGTTTGGATTTCGAAGGGTCTTTGGAAGAATGGTGTTTTTTGGATTTTCAGGGCTTCTCGTTTTGAGAAGGATGAGCATCTCTGAAACTGTCAAGAATGATAGTGCTAGAGGAGATGTTGGTGGTTGGAGGAGGAAGAGATTCAGAGGAGGTGGCGGAAGAAGAGGTCAGGGCAAGAGTTTGCTCTGCCGGAGTAGGAGGAGGTAAGAGAGGGCTGACAGAGTTGTAGAGCCCTTCCATGAGAACGTCTTGCATGATAGAATAGGTTTCCCTCTCAATTTTGTTTAGTTGGGTGGTGAAGAAGACTCTTGGATTTGCAAGCACCCAAGCTTTAACTTGAGCCCAGGTGTGTGTGGAGGCCATGTGAGGGGAATTTTGGGAAGAGAGGAAGTTTGGAGGTTTCTCGAAAAAGAGAGTGAAAGGGATGTGGGGAAGATGAATGATAGAGGTTGAAGATGGAATAAGATCCCAAAAATGGCAAACTAGGGTTTTAAGGAGAGAAGGGGCGAAGGGTAGAAAGGGAAGTGAGAAATCCTCGTCAACCGTTGCCCAATGAACGTGGGGCATCGTTTCAACTTCCATAGCACGCCTCTTGACACGCGTCACAATCTCTAGGGAAGCCCTTTCAAAATTTGAATACTTGGCCCTTAACGCTTCAGAGTTTCTGACACAAAATTCCGCTTCCCAAGTGACGGTTCATCTTCTCAGAGGAGTCAGCGTTCCCTTGCTTGTGTGTCCCAGTTTCCATGATCGTATCAAGGTCAGGGAGAGTGAAGTGGTTAAGGAAACTTCACACTCATCCTTTTTGTAGGGCTAGGGAATTCAAAGGGAACCAGATAATTTACGACTCGATAAAGGAGTAAACATTTTGGCTCATGAGAAGCGTTTGTCTGGTCCCTGGCTTAGGGTAGGTTATATGATCAACCGTCATAGTGGCTTGTAAAGAGGGATAAAGGGAACTCTGGTTGATCATGTGAGGCCAAAAGAAATAAAGTTCCCTTGTACACATTTAACTTTAGACTAGTAATCATGACAAAGTGAAAGCAATAAATCCAAGTTCCCTATCATGCATTCTTAGAAAAACTAGTCAGGCATTGAGGGAGAGACAAACAGGGACTTGTTTAGTTTAGAGTAATCATCCCGAGAAGCATTCGAAAACGCTGGTAGGGACCTCTGTCTAAAGCTTTGGTGAGAATGTCCGCAATTTGCTCTTCAGTTCTACAGTGTTCCATCAAGATGTTCCCACTTTCAACATTGTCACGTAGAAAGTGATGCCTTATATCTATATGCTTGGTTCTAGAATGATGCACATGATTTTTGGAAATGTTTATGGCACTAGTATTATCACAGAATATGGGAACTGGGCCAAAAGACATACCGTAATCATGGAGTTGAGACTTAAGCCATAGAACTTGGGAACAACAAGATGCGGCAGCCACATATTCTGCTTCAGTTGTGGAGTGTGCCACTGAGTTTTGCTTTTTAGATCCGCATGAAACTAAGCATGACCCTAGGAACTGGGCCATTCCTGATGTGCTCTTTCTATCAACCAGGTGCCCTGCAAAATCAGCATCTGTGTATGCAATGAGCTCATGGGAACTGTTCCTTGGATACCAGAGGCACAAGTTATCGTTCCCTTTGAGGTACCTGAAAATCCTCTTCACCTCTTTCAGGTGTGATTCCATAGGGTTAGCTTGAAAACGAGCACAAAGACATACGGAGAACATAATATCGGGTCTACTAGCTGTTAAGTAGAGAAGGGACCCAATCATACCTCGATAGTTTCTTTGGTCCACACTTATACCTATTTCATCCGCATTGAGCCTTGAATTTGGTGAGATGGGAGTGTCAATAGGCTTGGAGTATTCCATCCCATACTTTACGAGCATTTCCTTGATGTATTTCTGTTGATGAATCTTTGTTCCCTCCTTAGTTTGAGATATTTGAAGTCCCATGAAGAACGTGAGTTCCCCAATGAGACTCATTTCAAACTCACTGCTCATGAGGTCCTTAAATTTCTCTACAAGAGTTTCGTTAGTTGCTCCAAAAACAATGTCATCAACGTATACTTGCACAATCAAAATGTCTTTAGACTCTTTCTTTAGAAACAAAGTCTTGTCTATGGAACCTCGAAGGTATCCATGGGACAAGAGGAATTGAGCAAACCTGTCATACAAAGCTCGGGGAGCTTGTTTGAGTCCGTAGAGGGCCCTCTCCAGGAAGTAGACATGGTTGGGTAGCTTCTCATCTTCGAATCCTGAGGGTTGGGCCACATATACTTCTTCCTTGAGATGTCCGTTGAGGAAGGCTGTTTTCACATCCATTTGATAGAGCTTGAATCTCTTGTGAGCAGCATAGGCAATTAGGAGTCTGATGGCTTCGATCTTGGCAACCGGTGCGAAGGTCTCATCGTAATCAATTCCTTCCTCTTTCCTGTAGCCTTGTGCCACCAGTCTAGCCTTGTTCCTTGCTACAGCCCCTGTATCATCGAGCTTGTTTCTAAAGACCCATCGAGTTCCTATGATGTTCTTGTTCTTGGGCCTTGGAACTAGCTTCCAAACTTTGTTCCTCTCGAATTGGTGGAGATCCTCTTGCATAGCTTGAATCCAGTCTGGGTCCTTCAAGGCTTCTTTGATGTTTTTGGGTTCCACCAATGAAACAAACGCGTTAAAAGCACAAAAGTTATTGAGAGAGGAACGAGTTTGTACACCTTTATCATAAGGGGAGATGATGTTCTCAATGGGGTGGTCCTTCCTTTGTTGAAAGTTTCTTCTACGAGTGGGTTCCCTTGCACTTGTGTCATCTTCAGTAGAAACTTCCTTTTCATGGGAACACTCGTCTTCAGCTTCTTCATTGAGTGTTTCTTCAGAAATTTCTGGCAAGATCCCTCTTTCTTCCCCCTGAACACTTGATTTTGGCAGGGTATTGTCTTGGGGAACAAGAGAGTTGGAGGTGTCTTGTAGTTCTTCTGAGGAGGGAACTTCGAGGGAGATTTGATCAGTGAGAGTTGGATCTCCTTCGTTGTTCCCTGGTTGTGGAATATTACTTGCACTTGGATAGTCTTCATCTCTCTTCCCTAGCTCATCATCGTCATCATCGTCGTCTTCTTGTCTGACCAGTTTGAACAGAGTTCCCTTTCCTTGGGTCTCTGTTCCCATCTTTACAGAGTTCTCGTTGAAAACGACATGGATGCTTTCTTCTATCTTCTTGGTCCTCTTGTTATAGACCTTGTAAGCCTTGCTTTGTGATGAGTATCCTAGGAAGATCCCTTCATCGCTTCTAGGATCAAATTTTCCAAGGTTGTCTTTGCCATTGTTGTGGACAAAGCATGTGCATCCAAAGGTCCTTAGGTGGGAGATGTTTGGTTTTCTCCCTTTGATGAGCTCGTAGGATGTCTTCTTGATTATAGGCCTTGTCATGGGTCGGTTCAGGATGTACGTAGCTGTGGCGATGGCTTCAGTCCAGAAATACTCAGGAACTCCGCTTTCAAGCATCATGGTCATGGCCATGTCCTCCAAGGTCCTGTTTTTTCTCTCGACCACTCCGTTTTGCTGAGGAGTGCGAGGGGATGAGAAGTTGTGAGAGATCCCATGTTTGTCACAGAAGTTAAGGAACTCTGAGTTTTGAAACTCAGTTCTATGGTCAGACCTGATGGCTTTCAGCTTTAGCCCCATGCTTACTTCTGTTCTTTTGATGAAGGGCTCAAACTCTTCAAAAGCTTGTGATTTTGCCTTCAAGAAAATAACCCAGGTGAATCTAGAAAAATCATCAATTAAGACATACATGTACCTTTTTCCACCATAGCTGACTGTTCGCATGGGACCACAAAGATCCATGTGAATTAGCTCTAAAGGCCTGGTTGTGCTCACCACCTTTTTGGGTTTGAAGGAGTTCCTAGTCTGTTTCCCTCGAACGCATGCTTCACACATTTTGACTCCTTCGAGATTGATCCGTGGAAGACCAATGACCAGATCCTGTAGATAGAGCTTCAGGATTTGATTGACACCTGCATGTCCCAGTCTTCGGTGCCAGAGTTCCGTGTCATCGTGGGAACTCGCAAGGCACAACTTCGTTGGTGGTTCAAATTCTGTATCTACTACATACACATTGTTGTATCTTCTTCCTCTCAGAATCACTTTGTTGGTCTTCTTGTTGATGACGAGACATTCTTCTGAGTCGAAGGTGACAACGTTGTTCCCTTGATCACACATTTGAGAGACACTCAGAAGGTTGTATCCCAGATCCTTTACCAGATTTACATTGCTAACTTTGATTGATCTATCGAGCAAAACTTCTCCTTTTCCGATGACTTCTCCCTTGTTTTTATTGCCAAATGAGACGTGGCCTCCTTCGGCATGAGTGTGGAGTGAGATGAAGATATCTTTGTTTCCGGTCATATGGTTCGAGCATCCACTATCTATGAACCATGTATTGTTCCCTCTCACTGCCACCTACAAGGTAAAGTTAGTGTTTTGAGACCCAGGCAAGATGACTCTTGCCAGGTCCCTTGCAAGGGAAAATATTCTCATTTAAAACATAGTCAGCGATGTTGATATCATGAGTGATTTGAGAGTTGGAGTTCCTTTGGTGATTAGCATGATGTTTTTGTTTGTTCAGGAACTCACAGTTTCTGAGGGTTTGGGCTCTCTTTTTGGGACATGCTTCCTTGTAGTGCCCATGAGCACCACAGTTCCAGCACATCTTATAGTATTCTCCCAGGTAGTATTTTGGGTGTGGTCTCTGGATTCTGTTCCTATCCATAGTTTCCTTATTGTACACCCGTGACCCGTTTCCCTTAGCAATTTGGACATAAAGTCTATGTCCAGTGTTCGCAGTGTAATAATCTTTCTCACCACCTTTCCCACTCTCTAGGACCCTGATTTTCTCCTCGAGATGAGCATTTTTCTGTTTCTCGCATTGGAGTTCTAAGGCCCTACACTCATGGATTTCATGTTCACTCAGGGGTGACTTCCCTTTCTTTGGGCTCTCAGTTTTGTATCCTATGCCGTGTTTGGATGGGACAAACTTGATTTGGGAACTAGAGGCTTCAAGATTTTCGGGAGTCTTACTCAGGTTTTGTAAGAGGGTGTTCTCATCTCTCTCTAGAGTTTGATTTCATTTTCTAGATCTACGATGTGAGACACATGGGACTTGAGTTTTTCGAGAAGGGACTTGAGTTTTTGAGCATTTATGTGTTCCTGTTTTTCCAACTTGTTTTGCAGTTTTATATTATCTTTGACAAGACTTGAAAGAATTTTCAACAACTCAGGTTTTTCATAGTTGTTCAAAGAAGCAAGAACAGTTTCAGTGGTCACCTCACTGGGTTGTTCCCCAGTGGTTTCTCCTATGGCCATTCCGCACATGTCTGGGAGTGCCCATGACTCGGGATCTTCGTCCTCATCATCGCTCCAGGTGGCGATGTAGGCCTTTTTCCCTTGCTTCCGGTCGTCCGTTCCATGTGGGCATTCCTTAGCGAAGTGTCCTTTCTTGTTGCACTTGTAACATGTGACATCCGAGAGGTCCTTCTCTGCGGGTTTTCTTTGGGAACTCTGTCCTTTTCCCCAGTTCCCACTGTTCTTTTTGAGCTTCCCTTTGTAGAAGTTCCGAAGAGCCTTTGTTACTAGAACTAGCTCCTCATCCTCTTCTTCTTCGGAGTCTTCGTGCTGTTCTTGAGTTGATTTGAGCATCTTCTCAATTTTGAGTGTGATCCCTTGATGTGCTCGCTTCTGCTCCTTATCATCGATCTTTCTCTTCTCGTGTCCCACTAGCTTTCGAAACACTTGATGGAGCATGATAGTTCTATTTTCCGAATTCTCCTTGAACATTGTTCTCTCGTTTGCCCATTCTCGAGTCAGTCCGTTGAAGAGCTGTTGGACCTTCATCTTATGGGTGATTTCTTCTTTGGTGATCCCCAAACCTTCCATTTTGGTGCAAAGTCCTTCAAATCGGGACTGATAGCTATCGACAGACTCTCCCATCTCCATTTGGAAGTTGAAGAAGTCCCTTCTTGCATTCATCTAAAGATCTTCTCGGAGATCTGAGTTCCCAACGTGCATTTGTTGGATGGCTTCCCACATCTCCTTAGCTGTGTCAAGATTTGCTACCCTGTCACAGTCTTGCACGCACATGGACCTTTTCAGGTACTGTTTGGCCTTTTCGTTGGCCTCCATACACTTGTATTCGTTGGGTCCCCATTTGGTGAGGTCGTTGACTACAGCTGGATCAATTTCGAAGTTTCCTCTCTCGATAACACACCAGGCTTGGTAGTCCTAGCCACGCATCCAATCCTTCATGTCGCGTTGCCAGCTTTCGAATCTTCCTGTAATCAGCCTTGGTGGCTTACTAGTGTTGTTCCCTACCTGAGTAAGTTCCTGAGCCATTTGATACCTGCGATGCTAACACAAATCTAGAGCAAACCTGCTCTGATACCAATTGTTGGATCGTAAACCGTTAGCAAAGAGCTTGGGAACTGTTGAAAGGGTTTCTCGGCCAACAAATAAATTTGTAAGTCAAGACCCCGCTGAGTACAGTGGAGTCAGGATCGTTCCACAGGAAGCAAGGTTGTTTGTTTATCAATCTAATAAAAATCAAATAAAAATCAAACACAATCACTCACGAGATGCCTCGTTAACGACCTTGTCAGGATCGTTACCGAACCACCGAACACAAATATACCAATTAAGGACCTAATAAAATTCTAATTAATACTCGGTACCGAAGCAAGTATTCAGCAACGAAGATTTATCAAAAATAATTCAATAAAAACAAATAATCTAGGATAAGGGACACCACAACATAGCCAAGCATAAGAATTCGTAAGAAGATAAGATCATGCCTTTAAATAGATAGAGTCATCAACTTTCATTGACTTAACAAGTAAATTAATCTATTTTCATAAACTAACTCACTCAATTGCTTGTTTTGGATCTAAAGCTTGAAACTTTCGTTTTCAAACAATATCAACCTTCAAGTTACTAACTTTCTCTTTCAATCAAGTTAAAACTCAAATTACCTCAACTCCCGTTTCGGTATTAAGCACAACAAACAATCTCAATAAAAATAAAAGGGCATTCAAAACACAATCTTACTCATCAAACATGCTCAACTATGCCGGGCTTAACCCCGACCCTAGAAAAATAGACTACTCACTACTCATGATTAAGAAACCAAAAACTTCAATAAAAACAAACATTGAAACAAAACTCAAACTTAAATTAATAACAAAAATATCGTCTTACAGAGAATCAGAAGAAAACCAAAACAAAACAATCACCGAACCACAAACTCGATCAACGAACCTCGGAAACCGTCGTCACCGAACCTCGTTACCGACTTCCGATCCGGCTCTCTCTCCTTCGGTCTTCCTTCTCCTCCAAAACTAGCTCTAAAACTCTACTCCAAAATTAAGCCTCCCCTTTCTATGCTAGATAGAAGGGTATTTATACTAGAAAATCCTAAAAAACTAAAAAGGCTAAAAGATAAAAACTTTCCTAAAAAGATAGAAACAATCTCTAAAAGATAGAAATAAAATCTAGAAAGATATTAAACCCTAAAATACATATTCTAATAACCCATAAAGATTCTAAAAAGATACTCAACCGATACGGAAATAAATTCCCACTCAGGATCGGTGAATAATAAAATAATACTCCGAAATCTTTCTCTTCGTGGCCTCGTTAACGACCCTTCACAGCCTCGTTAACGAGCCTGGGGTTTTGTTTTCTTCAACACCTCCTCTCGTTTTCTTGAGCTTTGACTTCTTAAATCTTGCACTTTCCCGTCCTTCACTGTGATGCTCCAAATTTAGTTCCATTTAGCTCCTTTTCTCGCTAAAACCTGCAAAATACACAAAATAGCGTAGATTCCACCCTTTTCGTAGATTTATGCAAAACTAACTAAAAACACTTAAAACTAAACCTAAACTAGACAAAACTAAACCTAGTAAGTAAAGAAAACCTATCAAAACCTATACCAAAAATGCGAACATCAAAATACCCCATACTTAGACTTGCTTGTCCTCAAGCAATAAACAAGATACTAACCAAAACCAAAACAAATCATGCTTATCAAGACATAGCCATTTTCAAAAAGCAATATCTACACATAAGAAAATTATAGCAAAAGACTGTTAACATCCTCACACATATATGCACTTAAATAGACATAAAATAATACAATCCAACCTCTCAAGGGATATAATGTGTTTCACTCCACTCTCAAGTGTTTGGGCTTATAATATCAATCTCTCAACTCATCCTATATACAAAAACTCATAGAAATTGGAACTTATATCACCAATACTCTCCACCCAAGATTTGTCAAAACAAGCAAAGAATCATCAAGAGAACTTAGGCTCAATGAAAAACTTCATAGAAGCTTCCATTCGGCCGGGTTGTAATGGGGTTTGGTAAAGACAATAGGGCATGGAAATATTTTGGTCATGTGGTGCTAATAATATCCGGGAATCAAAGACTCCTAAAAACTCACACATAACATCAAAACTCTCATATAAAATAACCAAACTCACTCTCATATTATGCACACTCATTTTCACTCACCCATTTATCATCCTAGAAAGTCTCATAACCAAAAATAAAAGAATCTCTTGATATTATTTTTAAACACAAATGCACTTCAACTTTTCCTCTTTCTTTCTCTCTTTTTTTATATTTTTTTTTCTTTTTCCTCCCTTTTTTTTTTCTTCGCTGCCTCGTTAACGAACCCACATCCGGGTCGTTAACGATCCACCGTATACATTTCTTCCCTTCAACACTTAATTGTGCATCTTTTTATCAAGAGACCTTTCTTACATATAATAACAAGAGACTTCCAATCTACCCTTCCCAAATACCCTTTAATTCAAGCAAACAGAAACTCTCTTCTTTTTAACAAAACACAAAACTTTACCTCTCCAATCTAAGTCCTAATTCCCGGATAGGGTCAAGCTTATCTCGGCTAGGGAATAATTTTTGTGGAGCTAAAAATAAAAGGTTTCAGGCCAAAATTGGTTATCAAAAGAAGGAATAATGTAAAGGTAGATAGGGGATAATAGGGCTCATAAAAATAAGTTCTCTATCATATGATCTTCACAAGTAATGAACTAAAAATCTTTTAAGGGTCTCAAAAAATAGATGACCATCACAATTCCAAGAGATAATATGCATAAGGAGAGTAAATCACACAAAAAAGAAGAGGAATTTATAAATGTTCTCCCTATAAGGCCAAAAATTTCTCTCAAGGTAGATTTTGTTGGATTGCATCATCTATGCTATAAAGTATATGTGCTCAATTTCATCTAATGCTATTCTCTTCTAAAAACAATAATTTCAATTTTTAAGAATCCGGCTATAATTTCAAAGACATGTTTGCAAGGAATTATATGATTAAACTAGTGATTGCTATCATAGAACTTTAAGAAGGAATATCTATCAATTCTAAACTCTTTTTGGATTTTTAAATTTTTCAATTTTTTTTTGTTTTTTCGATTTAACAAAAGTAACAACTATATAGAACATAAAAACACCTAGGACATAATTTTTCTACTTTCTCCCACCCCATACTTAAAATTACAGTGTCCCCACTGTAAGAAAAATAAGAAGAAGAGGAAAAAGAAATAGAAAAGAAAACAAAAAATTAAAAAGCAAAAGAAAGACATAAAACTTACAAAAGTGGAAACAAGGAAAGGAAACTTCATCTTGAGCTTGATCAACGGTTCGGTGGAGGAAAGTAGTGCTCAAAATTCCCCATGAAGTCATACATCGTCCTCCAACGCTCAACATCCTCCGCCTCTCTCTGACGCTGCCTCTCATCTTCCCTCGACATACGAGCGGAATAGACGGTTTCCCATCTATCCATCCTCCGATGAATGTGCTCGGTCTGAAGGTGAAGCTGCTGCATCCGTGCAGAAAGATCCTCGGCCCATGGTGGTGGTATGCTCGATCCTGCGTACTCGGGCTGAGGAGGTGGTGGGTAGTTAGGCTGGAAATGGTCTTGATACATCACCGGGTTGTAAGGCATTAAGCCATATGCATGAGGGTCGACAGGAGCTGGTGGAGGGTCGACAGGAGCTTGCAGCACCTCGTTAACGAAGCTGGTTGCCTCGTTAACAGTGTTGTGAGGTGGCTGGAAATGGTCGTTAACGACCCTGGTTGGCTCGTTGACGAAGATGTTGCCTCCTAATTCCTCCGTCTCCATGTCGTCTTCTGTAAAGTTGAGCTCCTCAGTGCCGCCCTCGGTGTCGGCTTCCTCGGTGTCATTGCCTACGACCTCGGTATCCTCTTTCTCATTTTCTTCTTCATATTCGTCCACATCGTCCCGCTCAAACCGGGTGTGACATGGTCGAAGCGAGAGCTCATCCTCCGGTTTTGGCTCCAATGGGTAAGGCTGGCCCGTCCATACTTCGTACCAATTCGGTACGTAGAGTAGCTCGTACATGTCGAGGGAAGGTATGACGACTTGATCTCGAACCTTCACTTTGTAGCCTCCCTCGGCTTGCACAAAAATCCCGGCACTATACCAATAGTTCTTGTTGAGGAGTTGAGCGTGGGCTGGTGTGTAGCGGGTGAGATCCACTCCAAGATTTTTAGCCAAGAGGCTAACCAAATTGCCACACCACACCTCCTTGGACTTGTGGGACTTCTCGACATAGTAGAGTCATTCGTACCCCAAATTCAAGGGGCCGGGATCCTCGAAGAGGATGGTGCAGAAGCAAGCGACCTCCGTCCTTGTAGACCGGTTCAACTCCTTCTTCGGCCAGAATGTTGCGGCGAGGAATCTCAAGATAATCCGGAGGATGGGGTTGACTATGGTTGCCCCGGATAGCGCCGCGGTGGAGGATTGAACCTCTCTGGTGATGTAGCTCCAAGTGCGGGTCACTCGGTAGTCCTTCAAGCTATAGTCTCTAGATGGGTTTGGGAGCTCCAATATTGCATTGAACTCCGCCATGGTGAAGTCACGGTCCTCGTTACCGAGCCGGAACCGAATGCGTCCCGCCGAGATCTTCGACGAGAAGTTGGTCTCCAAGGTGGCCAAGAACTCGGATGTGAGGGCCGAATAATGTGGCAAGCTCTCTTGCTTCAATAAGTGTGCGGCCCCAAGGATGATGAAGGCGTCCTTGACATCCGTGTAGATGCCCGTAGAGACGGCGCTAGACTTCGAGAACCATCGGGTGTAATGGTCCTTCTCCATAAAATCCCGGTAGCGCCGTACTTGGCTTTGACTGCTCAAAATCACATCGTCCACCCGGGGTGGAGATGGAGACCTGTGGTTCCTCCTCTTCTTCTGGGCTCGGGTAGCGGGTCTGCTTGAACTAGCCATGGATCCTACAAAATAATCGAAAATTTTCCAAGATAAGATCCACTCAAAAATAATAGGTACGAGACCCCATACTTGGTCTCAAAATTAACCTCGGAATTATTCATAAACTACCCAATTGGGTTGTTCACGAGTCTGGGCTCGGATCGATCATCTTATAAAGTGCAGGGTCGTTAACGAGCCTGGGTGGGTCGTTAACGAGCCGCCGAGAGCAAAACCAGAAATTTCCGAAATTAAATCTACCTCTAATTCAGCACAAATCAAGCATGCAATCTTCTATTATTCTCCACAATTCCCTCATTGGGTAAAAGCACCCCATACTTACTCAATTACCCATCCCTAACATGCTAAAAATTTCCCGGAATTTTGACATGCAAAGTTCGAACTTTTAGATCTAGAACAAGAAAAAT
Source organism: Fallopia convolvulus (assembly GCA_964016875.1). Taxonomy (NCBI): domain Eukaryota; kingdom Viridiplantae; phylum Streptophyta; class Magnoliopsida; order Caryophyllales; family Polygonaceae; genus Fallopia; species Fallopia convolvulus. Next base: position 24,838,321 of record OZ024720.1, on the reverse strand, counting down.
TCATGCTTTCTTAACTAAAGGGTTACAATAGCTAATCTATCATGAATAATCTTACCTAAAACATGAACAACTAAGCACAATCAAGAATTTTTAGAACGGAATTTAAGCATGCTCATCGATCTCCCTAAAAATCATGATTCAAGATATGAAATTTAACCCTATAGATAATCAATCATGCAAATTCAAGCAAGGGTTTAGAAATCATACCGGAGAACCGAGAATTTAAAAGGACAAGGGTCGGAATCGGGGCGGTTAACGAGCTCGTCGTCGACGGTGAATGGCTTTCGAACTCCGGTAACGATGGTGTCTCCGGTGGTCGTTAGCGTGGGATTTCCGACTCGGTGGGAGAGAAGGGAAAGGGGTTTGAGAGAGTCTTGGGTTTGAGAGTGAATGTTTGGAGAGATTGTGGTAGAATTTTGGGAGGGGTAGAAGGGTTTTTATAGGAGGGGTAAGGATAGAGGGGGTGGCGGCTAGGGTTAGAAAAATTAACTAGGTTAGAATTACTTACCTGCCCCGTATTGTAACGAATCGGGTCGTCCGAACTGGGTCGTTAACGACCCTGGGTGGGTCGTTAACGAGCCACCGTAGCCTTCTTGAGTGAATTTCGACCCCTTTTTTCTTGAAATCTTGTTAGCTCAAAAAATCTTATTTCTATCCTATTTAAAAAACTAAAAAAGAAAAATAAAAGAAAGCTTAAGAAATAATCTAAAATAAAAATAAAAATAAAATAAAATAAACCTATTCTAAAAAGCGGGTTGCCTCCTGTAAGCGCTATGTTTAACGTCGTTAGCCCGACGAGCTCTCTAGCTAGTCTCATGGTGGTTCATGTCTGGCCATGTTAGGGTCTTGAGATACCTTACCTGTAGCTTTACTGCCTCTGTGCACTTGAATTGCTAAATTAGGACCTTCTTCTTCTATCAGTAAGCTCGATATCCCTGGGTTATTGGTGTAGTCCGAAAGCCAAGGTGGTTTGGACTTTTCTGTAACCTCTGTAGTAGGGCCTTTGTGCGTGGGAGCATCAGTGATCGGCAGATGTGGCTCGGTAGGGACTGTGGTGTCGAGTTCGGGTTGAGTCAACTCTAGTTGTGCCACTCCAATTGGGTCGTTGGCTTTTTGATCTAAATTGAATTCCACCCGTTCCTCTCCTATATCAAAAGTGAGGAGTCCCTTACGCACATCAACTCTTGCTCCTGCTGTGGCTAAGAATGGTCGCCCGAGAATTATGGGGACATGAGGGTCTTCAGGCATATCAAGGACAATAAAATCATTCGGTATAAAGAATTTCCCGACTTGAATAGGGTAATCGTCCACTACTCCTGTTGCTTTGACACTTGACCCATCTGCCATGTATAGATTCATGTCTACTGGTTCCAGTGGTCCCATATTGGCTTTAGACCAGATTGAGAGTGGAACAAGACTAGCACTTGCACCAAGATTGCATAAAGCCTTGAACTTGTGGTTGCCTATGCCGATTGTGATTGCAAACCTCCCAGGATCTCCAAGCTTTTCTGGAAGAGCTATGGATCTGACCTCATCCTGCAGCTCTGTAATAGATCTTTTCCTGCTAAGAATATCTTTCAAGAATTTTGTGTAAGCCGACATTTCGCTTAGGGCCTCAGCGAATGGGATGGAAATATTAATGCCCTGAAGAATCTTAACGAAACGCTGTAACTTACTCTCAGTAGAGTCCATAGATTTCTTAACTGGAAATGGAAGAGTTTTCACCATTCTCGGAACCAAGTTAGGCTCGAGAGGTGAGAGTACCGGGTCGACACTGGGGTCGTTCGGTGTCCTCGGCGGGTCGTTACCGACCCTGGTGGGGTCGTTAACTACCCTGGGATTGAGAGGAGGGCTTGGTTTAGAAAACTTACCTGGGCTGGGCTCGTTAGGAATCCTCGGAGCCTCGTCATCCTGGCTTGTAGGTTCGGTACTAGCTCTCGCTCGCTCGTTAACGAGATGGCTGGCGAGATCTTGTTCCTCCTTCTCTTCAGCTTGAACTCTCTCCGGTAGTGTCTTCCCGCTTCTAAGGTGTACCGCTGCTATTTGGCCTCTAGGGTTCTCTTCGGGACGACCCGGGAGTTGCCCTTGTGGTCTTGGGATCCGTGCAGCAAGGTCTCCTAGTTGGGAATCAACACTCCTCTTCCAAATATCGAACTCTCCCCATCTTTTATCCAATCCGTTGATGCTCTCTTTAATCTCCTGAACCCATGATGGTGTCTCCTGATGGCCTGGAGATCGATATGGTGCAGGTCGTCTATCTTGCGGGGGCCCTGTGTAATTATGATTTGTATTCTGATTGCCCCATGATTGATAGTTGTTCGACCTGTCATTATAATTAGGCTGGTTCTTGTAGGGTCCTCTCATGTAATTCATCTCAGCTATCGTCTCAGCGGTTCTAACCTGCTCAATGTTAGTGCAAGCAGAAGTACTATGCGCAGAAGAACCACATTCTTGACATGATTGAGAGGATTTCAGAAAACTTACCTGTTTCCTCAAACGGTTGACCTCATCTTGTAAGAATTGATTTTTAACATCGGGGTCATCTCGATTGGGCACATAGAGACGTTTTTGAGTTTGTGGAGCCTGCTGGGTTCCGTACATAGCATCGTAATTCGCCAGCTTGTCCAACAGTTCCCACGCCTCTGTCGGGTTCATCTCTATAAAACCGCACGCAGTATGCGTGTTGATGCGGTTCTTGGTTTCCGCGTTGATACCCTGGAAAAAGATTTCTTGCAATACATATAAAGGTTGCCCATGAGTAGGGCATTGTCTAAGCATCTCTTTAAATCTTTCCCATGTTTCAACAAATGTCTCATTAGGCAACTGGTGATAAGAGGTGATACGTTTCCTTAACTCCGTTGTCTTAGCAGGAGGGAAAAACTTTGTAAGAAATTGATCATACAAAGCCTTCCAAGTCCTGATAGACTTAGAAGGTAGGCTCTCTAACCAGTTCAGGGCCTTTCCAGTAAGTGACCATCTAAAAGCTTTTAACAGAACATATTCTAGTGAGACACCTTCAGCAGCTATGGTGTCACACAAATCAAGAAAATTTCTAATATGCTCCATAGGGCACTCAGCAGGTTTCCCTTCAAACTGAGCCCGTTTAATCAAGGATATAAATTGAGACTTGATCTCAAAAGGTTTCTCTATCGCAGGAAGCACAATAGGAGATTCTGGCACCCTCAATTCCGGATGCATGTATTGCTTGGCATTCCTTGGATAGGCGTTTAGCTCTTCTTGCAGTCGAGCCTTGTCTGCATCAGCGCCGTCCTTCTCGGCTTTTAGTGCCTCCATCTGGGTCCGGAGGATCTCTAACTCTCGAGCCATCTCTTCAGCTGTGGCCATGGCTCGGTTTTCTCGGAGTCGTCGGTGCAGGGAACGTTCGGGTTCTGAGTAATAATGAGAGCTATCAAACTAAAGCCTTCTTCTTCCTACCGGCATACACTGAGAAAACAAACAAAGAAAACAAAAAATTAAAAACAAAAACGGGGTCGGGCTAGTCCCGATCCCAAAGATAGACTAACAACTCGTTGCTTCCCCGGCAACAGTGCCAATTTGTTGAAAGGGTTTCTCGGCCAACAAATAAATTTGTAAGTCAAGACCCCGTTGAGTACAGTGGAGTCAGGATCGTTCCACAGGAAGCAAGGTTGTTTGTTTATCAATCTAATAAAAATCAAACACAATCACTCACGAGATGCCTCGTTAACGACCTTGTCAAGATCGTTACCGAACCACCGAACACAAATATACCAATTAACGACCTAATAAAATTCTAATTAATACTCGGTACCGAAGCAAGTATTCAGCAACGAAGATTTATCAAAAATAATTCAATAAAAACAAATAATCTAGGATAAGGGACACCACAACATAGCCAAGCATAAGAATTCGTAAGAAGATAAGATCATGCCTTTAAATAGATAGAGTCATCAACTTTCATTGACTTAACAAGTAAATTAATCTATTTTCATAAACTAACTCACTCAATTACTTGTTTTGGATATAAAGCTTGAAACTTTCGTTTTCAAACAATATCAACCTTCAAGTTACTAACTTTCTCTTTCAATCAAGTTAAAACTCAAATTACCTCAACTCCCGTTTCGGTATTAAGCACAACAAACAATCTCAATAAAAATAAAAGGGCATTCAAAACACAATCTTACTCGATCAACGAACCTCGGAAACCGTCGTCACCGAACCTCGTTACCGACTTCCGATCCGGCTCTCTCTCCTTCGGTCTTCCTTCTCCTCCAAAACTAGCTCTAAAACTCTACTCCAAAATTAAGCCTCCCCTTTCTATGCTAGATAGAAGGGTATTTATACTAGAAAATCCTAAAAAACTAAAAAGGCTAAAAGATAAAAACTTTCCTAAAAAGATAGAAACAATCTCTAAAAGATAGAAATAAAATCTAGAAAGATATTAAACCCTAAAATACATATTCTAATAACCCATAAAGATTCTAAAAAGATACTCAACCGATTCGGAAATAAATTCCCACTCAGGATCGGTGAATAATAAAATAATACTCCGAAATCTTTCTCTTCGTGGCCTCGTTAACGACCCTTCACAGACTCGTTAACGAGCCTGGGGTTTTGTTTTCTTCAACACCTCCTCTCGTTTTCTTGAGCTTTGACTTCTTAAATCTTGCACTTTCCCGTCCTTCACTGTGATGCTCCAAATTTAGTTCCATTTAGCTCCTTTTCTCGCTAAAACCTGCAAAATACACAAAATAGCGTAGATTCCACCCTTTTCGTAGATTTATGCAAATCTAACTAAAAACACTTAAAACTAAACCTAAACTAGACAAAACTAAACCTAGTAAGCAAAGAAAACCTATCAAAAACTATACCAAAAATGCGAACATCAGGAACTGGCTGTTAAGCTGTTCCCAAGGCAGCTGAAGTAAAGTAAACGCAAGTATTAAAAACTGTAAAGAACGCAGTTCCCTTATAGAGGAACCCCACTACAACCAACTAGTTGTATGGGTAAACCTCTACCTCCGCTTGAAGGATTTGGAATGACTTACTTATATTAATTGCTTTGTTCCTTAGTTACAACAGCCGGATTCAAACTTCTCTGTTCCTACGAGTTCTACCTAACTCTAGCAACACTAATGAATCCTCTCAACTGAGTTCCTAAGCTAACAACAACAAAACACAAGTAACTCAAACCTTACACCGACTTCTCAGTTCCCTTGCTCCTGGGAACTTCGGCTTCTCCGTCGTCGAGATCACACACTCGCCGCCGGGGACTTCTCTTCTTCTTCTTTCTCTTTTCTCTGGTATGGGTATTTTTGAGTTCTGGGAGAAGTACTCAATCCGAGTACTATTCATTTGGCTTTATAGACCAGGTGTGCTTGGGCAATCGCGTCTTTCAATTGTGTCCAAAATGCCCTTTGCTTGATGCCCAAGTTGTACTTTTTTCACATGTGACTTTGGTTTGAATTGGTTCAACTTCTTGAATCAATCGGACCGTTGGATCATTCGTGACAGTCTGATCCTCAGACTGTTCCTTTGGACTGTCCAAGACAGAATCCCGCGATCTGCGCTGAACGGTTGTTGTCCTCACATGTGAGTTCCCATATTATGGGAATTGTCTTCTTCAGAATTCCCTTGATGGAAACTCTTCATCGTGTAAACCTGTGTTCTCTTGATCATTCCTGGGAGTTCCTAATTTATGGGAACTTTCCTCTTCAGAGTTCCCTTGATGGAAACTCTGCATTGTGAGCTTATGTGGATTTTGGTCATTCATGAGAGTTCTTGGCTATACCTGCGTTCCTTAGAAATACTTGAACAAACCACATTAGTTCCTCATGGTGTTTGTCATTATCAAAACTCGGAGAATGGCATCGTTGATCCGTTGTTTAGAACCAGAGGTCCCAACTACGTCCCAACATATTATAACATGAAAAATGGTTGTGAAACATCATAAATTTGACACAAAATCCACCATTTTAAACTTGTACTAAGTATTTAAACTATAGCAAGGGAGGAAACAAAAAAAAGAAGCTAAGAGACATTATCAATGAGATTTTAAAATGATGTTAATGTATCAATGGAGGCCACTATGAAAGTCATGAAAGAGAAGTTGCAATTTATGGCTTGAATGCTAGTAAATAACTTCGCAAAATATAAGGACCTTGTGTCTGAAATATGTGAACATGCATAGTCAATATGTGAACATATAAAGTCAATATGTGAAAGTTAGGGTAATATATATGAACTTGAACATGATACAAGAGAACACAAATTTGAATCAAAACATCAGACACATAATATGTAGCCTATGAGGGATTCGAACCCACATTCACGTGTATAAACACACTACTCTACCATTTGAGCTAATAGGCTAGGACAAAATCAAAAATTTGGACATGTGATACTCTACCATTACATATCAACATCCAAAAGCAGCATTGGCTAGCAAAAAATGCAATAGCAATTAGCAAAGAAAAGCACCAAAAAAATAGTATTAAGTGGGCAGCAAATGCAAAAACATGATTTTTATTCAATTGACAAAATATGAACCTTAGATAATTATATATGAACATTACAGTGTAACACATGAACCTTGTCATCCATAATTTACTAAACATCGTATGAATCGTAGTTTGAACCAAGAAACCTCATTTCTCCAAAACGTTTGAACTTCATACAATTTGTCCCTGAAATTAGAAAGAAAAATCAAACAAAAATCCTCAAATTTCATCTTTTTCAACAAGGATATATACCATACAAATTCTCGAAAGAGAGGTTAAGAACTTACCTTCTTCATATGCTTCATTGATAGATCGATCTTCATCTTTGAACATGGTGTGAGTGAGAGAGAGAGATTATGCATTTGAAAAAGAACTACGTCATACCTTGAATGAATCTGTGTGATTCACAAAGGAATTGTATGCACCCAAGCAAGGAGTTTGTTGTTTTCAATAAAAATTTGAAGTTGTGAGGGTGATTGTGTCTTGAATATAGATTTTAGGCTGAGATTTTTGTCTTCAATGAAGGTTTGATGCTTTTAGGAAGAACTTTTATGTTTTATGTGTTTGGGGTTTCAATGGAGGAAGGAGAAGAGACATAAGGTTATTTTTGAGACAAATTAGAGCTTTTTAACATATTTACAAAATTGCCATTAAAAATGAATCTTGGGACGCGCGTGTCAGATTTTTAAAATTTGTCCATTTTTAATCTTGTCCGTCCATCTCATAGATCTAACACCCCAGATTTATTTCCAGTTTTCATTTTAACCCCTATTTCCACCAGAATGAACCTCTCCATAATAATTCATCCTTAATACTTACAAGCTTAGAGCAAGCCCAACAGCTTCCCAAAATTCTTGGGGATTGGGATTTTGGAGATTTTGGACAAAAAAGTGGTCCAACAGATGCTCCATTCCATTCCTTATTTTAGAGTAATTCTCCAAAATGGGTTAGCTCTCCCTAAATTTGGAGTGATCTCCAAATCCCCAAATCCATTTACTTTCCTTTCTTTTTTATTTTATTATATAATTTAATGGATAAATTAATTAAAAAGTGTCAGCTAAAGGATAAATGAATTTAATGAATAAATCACGATTAACAATACGATGACACACAATAGAACCACCCCGACCTTCTGTTGAACTTTGGCTAGATTGAACTTTTTCTTCCATTTAAGCAAGTAAAAATTCTTCATATTCATCGTCAATAGTGTCGTCATAACCCATGAATGTATCAATGAGATAACGACTACCCAAAGAACGATGAGTAGACTTGTCAATCGGGTTGGGTCGGGCGGGTTCGGGTTCGGTCATTTTGGGTCGGGCTAAATCGGGTTCGGTTTCGTTATGGGTCATGGGTCAATCGGGTCGGGTTATAGTGGGTTTTCGGTCGGGCCGGGTTGACTAGTGGGTCTAACATATCCTTTTTGATGATTATTAAAATCAATTTTTAATTAAATAATAATATTTAATTCTAATATATTATTTCATTTATTTTAATAATAAAATATATTATAATTTTCAAAATAAAATTTAAAAATTCTCTAAATATATTAAATCGATGAACCCAACGGGTTTCGGGTTTCAACCCAACAAGTTTCGGGTTCTATCGGGTTCGGTTGATTTTGGGTTTCGGGTTCAAATTTTCGGGTCTTGACCCTAAAATTATCGGGCGGTTCAGGTCGGATTGGCGGGCTCGGTCAACTTTTGACAGCTCTAACAACGAGCCATAAAATTTATTTTTCAAATTTAGATAAAATGAGATAATGATTGTGTGAATGAAATAACAAAAATGTTGATATTTATATGCAAAAAGGTAAATGTTTTATTTCCTTATTAATCAAATAACAAATAATTTATGATTTATTAAATTAAGATTCTAGAATATTTTTATTCCTTATAAGTCAAATGGAAAATAAATGATCAATTATTAACTTAAGATTATAAAATATTTTTATTTCCTTAAAATTCAAATAACAAATAATTATCATTTATTAGGTTAAGATTTTATAATATTTTATTTTTTTTTATGTAAGATAATATGTAATTAGTTAGTGTAATTTATATGGTAAAAAATTAAAGTATTAAATGCAGTGTTCTCCAAAATAGAGAATATTTTGGAGTTGGACTGGAATTTGTTTTGCAGAATATGACAGTTGGTTCTCCATTTTGGAGAAAGTTATGGAGAAAATGTTAGGCTTGCTCTCATAAAGAAGAGTACGTTTGGATATTAAAGTCTAAGAACAAGCAATACAACAACTTTGGTGAAGATGTCTGTCACACCCCGTCTTTAAATAGGGGCGCTACTCGGTAGTAGACCTCACTAGGTACTACCTAGGCTAGTTTGACAACAGTTCACTTGGATCTTCCAACTCGGGCACGACGAGAAAACATGAATAAAACATCCAACCGATATTTATAAAACCCAAATATAGAAAACATGCATGAAACCCAAAACAACATAATTTACAACACTTCCTGGAAACATTTCATTTATATACTACTACCCTTTCTTTATCAAAACCACATTATTCAAAAGATAACAAAAAGTATACCACCATTTCTCCCAACCGAACCCATCCTAATGGCACAACCTTCAACGACCTATTCCATCGTTCAGCTGAGGTTCCATCATGGGTCCCTTGTCTTTACCTGAAACTAAAAAAAAAACAAGTCCCCGAAGGGTCAGCTACCATTCTAATACAAGCTAGAATCCATACGGTACTAGTAAGATGTTTAAAACCAATCAAGTACCTAACACACACAAGCACGGTTCACCTGAATACACACATATAAGTTCTAAATCCATACATTACTTCCGATAGATCATAAGCCCAAATCACATATCAAACCTCCATACACATTCATGCATACAAGTCCAATAAAAACAATACAACCATTTTCTAACCGTTCCATTCCATGGCGCTTATCAACCCTACGCCCCAAGTACCGAGGCACGACCTCCCACCCTGCACAATTCCATCCTCCTAACCCCGGGTCAAGCCTCCTCAGGAGCACTTGCCCAAAACACAGATAGCTTTACTTTTGAAGGGGCACGATTCTCTGTCACATAACCATACGTAGCCGTCACTTTAACCCAGAGGACTACGCACATGGCCATGCCGAGAACGGTACCAACACAGAGAAAATATTCGAAAACTTCACATTCGATGAAAGCCCAATGAAATCCTTTTCATACATATCATACACAATTAAACCTTTTTCATAGAACGATCACTTAGGGACTAATTCCCCAAAACCAATCCTACAAGCACCACATAAAGTCTAACAAGTATTGAATGGAAATTGAGCAAGTCGTAAACGACTTACCTTGAAGACGAATTCCCAACGCCAAGAAACCACTAATTATCCAACAACACGAAACCCCGTCTAAGACAAATAGCCTATCTTTGCCCCACGTCTTTGATCATGACCTAAAAGCCACGCTCCTATATGCATATATATACCCAAATGAATAATAATAACCTTTTAACTCCTACAAACTCTAACCCCAAAAACAACGAAAAGCCAAGATGCTTTATAACTTCTTTTGTATAATTCCAAATCCTTTAAAACTTGACATGAATATACTAGATATAAAAAAGAACATTTTTCTAGATCAAGCCTTTCTGAAAAACTAGATCAAAGGTCTCCCTAATATCATTACAAAACAATACCCTAAAATTACTCTGAAATCTTTTACCGATTATAAATCCGATATCAAAAATACCCTCTGAGAACTATATATCGACTGATTTTTAAATCCAATCAATTGTAAAGCCAGAACTGGAAAAATTAGTAAAATCTAAACAAACTATTTACTAATTAAAACTTACAAAATAACGCTTGAACTCCAAAATCCGACCCGACGAACGAACCTTGCACGCAGGCTAAACCCTCTCTCTCTCTCTCTCTCTCTCTCTCTCTCTCTCTCTCTCTCCTACGTACATGAATGAAATTTGGGAAGAGATCACACATATGTATTGTTAACGAAGTCGGCAAGATTTTATTGAAATTTGCGATTTTCACCCTCAAATCTTCTTTACTACAAACTTTACCCTAAAATAATTATTAATTACTTTTAAGTTGAAATTTTTTTAAAATATAATTTTCTAAAATTATAAATAAAATACTAAATATTATTATTTAGCCGAGATTATTTATAAGCTAATTAATCCCCACTCGAAAAATCAAGGAGCATAAAAAATGATAAATATATATATATATATATATATATATATATATATATCGAAATATTCCCGAATATTACATTCTACCCCCCCTTAAAGAAAGTTTCGTCCTGAAACTTCCAGACATAAAAGAAAACAAACCCATAACACTTACTTAAAATCCTTGAAACCAACTAAACAACACGCAGATCATACACATTTAGTTTACCACAAACAACAACCATATAAGTCAAACATCATGTAATTTACACCATCAATACACTACCAGCAACTACCAAACAAGTCAAGCACACAAGGTTAAGTCGAACAAAGCACACAAATAGTTACAACTACCCATAAGTATAACCCTTGATCATCGCTAACTCTTATTCTTAAATGCCTCAACTAAAACCGGGTACAAATCTGGGTAGCTTTCACTTATTCTTGTCTCAGTCTCCCAAGTTGCTTCTTCAACTCCTCGTCGGGACCACTAAATCAACACGAGTAGTATCTCTTTATTTCGCAGCTTTTTCAACCGTCTACCTAAGATTGCTATTGGTTGTTCTTGGAAAGTATTATTTGGCTCAATTTCCAACTCTTCATAGTTGAGCCTATGACTAGAATCAGGCACATACTGCCTCAACTGTGACACATGAAAAACAAAATGAACTCCTAAAATTGGTGGTAGTGCCAACTTATAGGCTACCTCGCCTACCCTCTCGAGAATTTCAAATGGCCCGATGTACCGAGGACTCAACTTTCCTTTCACTCCAAATCTTCTAACCCCACGAGTCGGCGATACCCTCACCAAAACATGTGCTCCTACCTCGAATTCCAATGGTCGTCGCCTCTTATCTGCATAAGATTTCTGACGACTCTGTGCTGCCAACATAAGTTCTCGAATCAAAGCCACCTTTTCAACTGTTTCCTGAATCATCTGAGGCATTCCATCTACAACATCTAATGGATCATCCCAACATAGGGGTGTCCTACATCTCCTCCCATATAAAGCCTCATATGGTTCCATTTGAATCGAAGAGTGCCAACTATTATTATATGCAAACTCAACTAATTCCAAGTGATCAGACTAGTTTCCTCCCCAATCCAACACACATGATCTCAACATAACTTCTAGTGTTTGAATTGTCCTCTCCGATTGTCCATCTGACTGTGGGTGATAAGCAGTCATGAAATGTAGCTTGGTGCCTAAAGCTTTATGCACTTTTTGCCAAAAATTGGAGGTAAACCGCCCATCACGATCAGAAACAATCGTTTTGGGCACTCCATGTAATCTCACTATTTGTTTCATGAACACCTCTACTAGTTTACTCACTAGCCAATTCTCTCTAATGGGCAAAAAACGAGCAGTCTTAGTCAGTCTGTCCACGACAACCCATATTGTATCATGTCCTCTACTAATCCGCAGTCCGGTAACAAAATCCATGGAAATGTCCTCCCACTTCCATTCTGGAACAGGAAGTGGTTTGAGCATTCCACCTGGTCTTTGGTGCTCTATTTTTACTTGTTGGCACACCTGACACTTTGCTACAAATTTCACTACATCAGGCTTCATTCCATCCCACCAGTAATATTGCTTCAAGTCCTTGTACATCTTACTAGCTCCCGGGTGGATTGAATAAGGAGTAGTGTGAGCCTCTTGTAATATCTTTTGTCTCAACTCCTCATCTCGAGGTACACATAATCGACCATTCAATCTCAATGTACCATCAACACGTTCTTCAAAAGCATATGCCTCTCCACGACTCACTTTCTGCCTCAACTCTTGAATCATCAAACAAGTCTCCTGCTTAAGTCAGATTTCCTCGATTAAGGTTGGCTGACAATCTATACGGCCTAGTCTACCTTGATAGCGCTGAATCTGTACCTCAATCTCATACCTTATCAGTTCTCTTTGTAACTTTGATTGGGCAGTCAAGTGACTCAACATATACTCTTGCGGCGTTTTTCTGCTAAGAGCATCAACAACAACATTCGCCTTTCCGGGATGATACAAGATCTCTAAGTCATAATCCTTCAGTAATTCAAGCCATCTTTGTTGTCTCATGTTCAATTCTCTTTGAGTAAAAATGTACATAAGGATTTTATGGTCTGTCATCACTTTACAAGTACTTCCATATAAGTAATGACGCCATAACTTTAGAGCATGAATCACTGCTTCCAGCTCTAAATCAAGGGTTGGATAATTCAACTCGTTTGGTTTCAACTGCCTGGAAGCATATGCAATCACCCTGTCATTCTACATTAATACACAGCCTAAGCCTACTTTTGAGGCATCACTGTAAATCACAAAGCCTTCATTCCCTTGAGGAAAAGCAAGTATTGGAGCTGAAGTCAACTTCTTCTTCAACTCATTAAAGCCCCTTTGACAAGCATCATTCCAGTCAAAACGAGTGGTCTTTTTCAGCAAGTTGGTAAGTGGTTGGGCTATTCGTGAAAACCCATCCACAAAGCTCCTGTAGTACCCTACCAATCCTAAGAAACTCTATACCTCTTTCACATTCTTCAAGGGTTTCCAAGCCTTCACAGCTTCAATCTTTAAGGGGTCTACCATGACTCCCTTAGCGGATACAACATGACCTAGGAAAGTAACTTCTAGTAGCCAGAACTCATATTTGGACAGTTTAGCAAATAGTCGGTGGTGTCTTTACACTTCCAAAACTAATCTAAGGTGATTTGCATGCTCCTCAGTGCTTTGATAATAAATTAGTATATCATCAATAAAGACAACCACAAATTTATCCAAATAGTCTATAAACACCCGGTTCATTAACTCCATGAACACCGCAGGTGCATTAGTCAGTCCGAACGACATTACTACAAACTCATAGTGCCCGTGCCTTGTTCGGAAAGCCGTCTTGGGAATATCCCCTTCCCGAATCCTCAATTGATGATAGTCTGACCTGAGGTCCACCTTTGAGAACACAATAGCCCCTTGCAACTGGTCTAACAAGTCATCAATACGAGGCAAAGGGTACTTATTCTTAATAGTAACTCGGTTTAGCTCCCGGTAATCAATACATAAACGTAGGGAACCATCTTTCTTTCTTACAAACAAAACTTGAGCTCCCCACGGTGATGCACTTTGACGTATATATCCCTTCTTTAGTAACTCCTCCAACTGAGCCTTCAGCTCTTGCATCTCCATTGGAGCCATACGGTACGGGGCTTTTGAGATTGGTCTTGTTCCTCGATCTAATTCAATATTAAAATCCACCTCTCGTTGAGGAGGTAGCCCTGGAAGTTCATCTGGAAAAACGTCTTCAAACTCACAGACTACTGGTATATCTTGAATACACGGTCCTTTCTTGTCTCCTTCTAGAACATAACACCAATAATCCACACACCCATCATTAAGCAACATAGCGGCTTTCACCATACTGATCACTGATCCTGGACCCTCCTGCTCTAGATCTTGACATACATGTATTGTCCGATCATTTGCAGTCATAGTGACTGTACCCTTATGTGCGTCTAATACTGCTTTATAACGTCTCATCCAGTCCATCCCCAAATAACATCATCACTAGGCGACAATTGTATCACAATAAAGTCTGCAAACCAATCCCTACCCCCGATCCTAATAGGGCAATGAAGTATTTCTCTATTTCCTCGCACCTTACTACCATCGGACAGTCCCACCATAAAGGATGTACCCTCCGAGCAAGTCAACCCTAGTCTATCAATGCATGCAGAGGATACAAAAGAGTGCGTAGCACCCGTATCAAACAAGATATGCATAGGTTTAGACTTAATCCAAATCGTACCTATGGCAGTTGGAGCATTCAACGCATCAAGCCTTCTCATCTCGAATACCCGAGGCTGGTTGCCCCCGGTAGTGCTAGCTCTCGCACCACGGCCTCTACTCTGGCTGGGTGCATGTTGAGTCTGTTGGAACTGACGACGAATCCCTTGGTTCACCGACCCTTGCGAAGTTCCCTATGAGGGTGTTCCAACCTTACAATATTTTTGTAAGTGACGTGGCTTCCCACATATGAAACAATTACGGACTGGTTTCCGACACTGATTCCTCATATGACGAGTGTCTCCACAGTTGAAGCACTCCCTCAACCCTCTAGTAAACTGACTTTGTTGAGGTTGGTCTTGGCGACCTTGTGACTGAAATCCAGATCGGTTTTGTTGAGACACACCCGAACGATTATCTCTCGTAGAATCTGATGGAGCAAACAACCTCTGCTTCTTATTTCTAATAGCTTGTACATTCAATTATTTCGGCCCCAAGACGGAGATAGAATAAGCTAAAGCAGAATCTTGAACCTCCTTCAAAGTCTTGAGTCGAAGTCCAGGTACGGATGCACGCAGTTGGGGTTGCAACCGCTTAAGAAAGGTTGCAATCCGCAGATTCTCTGTAGGAGCGGCATTGGGCACCGCTGCCAAACCTCGTTGAAACTTTTGGATAGTCTCACCTACGATAATGTTCTCAGGCCCTGCATCCCGAAAAGCAGTCTCACGAGCCATTCTCACGACCTCAGGACAATAGTTATCTCGAATCCTCTCTTGAAATTCCTCAAAAGTAACATTCACCTGATGATCACGACTCAACTCCCACCAATCAAATGCATCCTCCTGTAACAAACTCTGAACTAGAGACATCCTTCTTTCATCCATAGAGTCGAGAGCAGATGTTACTTTCCTTAACCACTACTCAACATCGGCTTCTTGAGCCCTAGTAAAGTTCAGTACCCCAGTCTTCCTGAACTCCGCAAGCCACTTATCAGGAAGAGGCTCGCGATATCCCCTTCCTTGCTCAGCCATGCCATCAGCCACTACTGGCCTTGGAATACATGGTGGTCTTCCTGACTGAACCGGTTGTGCAAAAACTGGTCTTGGTGCCCTAAGCTCAGCCCCTTGATAGCCAGAATTGGTTGCATTATGATTAGGCAAAAATCCAGTACCTACCAGATTTTGTAATAGCTCGACAAGTGTAGCTCGGATAAAAATAGTCGTCTCTGGTGGTAACTCAACTGGTGGCACCTGAGCTGGCCCACGTACTTCCCCATCTGCCCTATCGTTGACTCCATTAGCAGGGAGCCCGTTCCCAACAACCGAAACATTTCCCCTTTGATGGTCATTCATTGCAGGTCCAACATTCTTAACAACCTCCTCTTGAGGAGGATGTGGCTCTCCCATGACAGGAGCCTCTTCTATGTTTCAAACACGGCCCCTACCACGTCCTCTACCACTACCTTTCCTTCCTGCTTTAGTTGCTCCAGCGCTAGTTTGTGGAACCATTTGTAAACGGATGTTTTACTATTTAAACTATTTTTAACTGAAGTTAACAAAATAACTTACTAGTCTACATGAGGTCCTTCGGCTGATGACGACAGAGTCGAGGCGTGTCATCGACCCTGTAAATGCAATATGACTACCCCATTGAAATAAATTGAAATAACCGGCCGGTTTTAGTTTTAGGTTGGACCTCGAGTACACTCGTTGTTCAATTCCATCTGCCCTTGTGGTCAACCTGGCTCTGATACCAATTTGTAACACCCCGTCTTTAAATAGGGGCGCTACTCGGAAGTAGACCTCACTAGGTACTACCTAGGCTAGTTTGACAACGGGTTCACTTGGATCTTGCAACTCGGGCACGACGAGAAAACATGAATAAAACATCCAACCGATATTTATAAAACCCATGTATAGAAAACATGCATGAAACCCAAAACAACATAATTTACAACACTTCCTGGAAACATTTCATTAACATACTACTACCCTTTCTTTATCAAAACCACATTATTCAAAAGATAACAAAAAGTATACCACCATTTCTCCCAACCGAACCCATCCTAATGACACAACCTTCAATGACCTGTTCCATCGTTCAGCCTAGGTTCCACCATGGGTCCCTTGTCTTTACCTGAAACTAAAAAAAAACAAGTCCCCGAAGGGTCAGCTACCATTCTAATACAAGCTAGAATCCATATGGTACTAGTAAGACGTTTAAAACCAATCAAGTACCTAACACACACAAGCACGGTTCACCTGAATACACACATATCAGTTCTAAATCCATACATTACTTCCGATAGATCATAAGCTCAAACCACATATCAAACTTCCATACACATTCATACATACACGTCCAAGCAAAACAATACAACCATTCTCTCACCGTTCCATTCCATGGCGCTTTTCAACCCTACGCCCCAGGTGCCGAGGCGCGACCTCCCACCCTGAACAATTCCATCCTCCTAACCCCGGGTCAAGCCTCCTCAGGAGCACTTGCCCAAAACACAGATATCTTTACTTTTGAAGGGGCACGATTATCAGTCACATAACCATACGTAGCCGTCACTTCAACCCAGAGGACTACGCACATGGCCATGCCGAGAACGGTACCAACACAGAGAAAATATTCGAAACCTTCACATTCGATGAAAGCCCAATGAAATCCTTTTCACACATATCATACACAATTAAACCTTTTTCATAGAACGATCACTTGGGGACTAGTTCCCCAAAACCAATCCTACAAGCACCACATGAAGTCTAACACGTATTGAATGGAAACTGAGCAAGTCGTAAACAACTTACCTTGAAGACGAATTCCCAACGCCAAGAAACCACTAATTATCCAACAACACAAAACCCCGTCTAAGACAGATAGCCTATCTTTGCCCCACGTATTTGATCACGACCTAAAAGCCAAGCTCTTATATGCATATATATACCCAAATGAATAATAATAACCTTTTAACTCCTACAAACTCTAACCCCAAAAACAACGAAAAGCCAAGATGCTTTATAACTTCTTTTGTATAATTCCAAATTCTTTAAAACGTGAAAGAACATTTTTCTAGTTCAAACCTTTCTGAAAAACTGGATCAAAGGTCTCCCTAATATCATTACAAAACAATACCCTAAAATTACTCTGAAATCTTTTACCGATTATAAATCCGATATCGAAAATACCCTCAGAGAACTATAAATAGACTAATTTTTAAATCCAATCAATTGTAAAGCCAGATCTGGAAAAATTAGTAAAATCTAAACAAACTATTAACTAATTAAAACTTACCAAAGAAAACCTGAACTCCAAAATCCGACCCGATGAACGAACCTTGCACGCAGGCTAAACCCTCTCTCTCTCTCTCTCTCTCTCTCTCTCTCTCTCTCTCTCTCTCCCCCCCCTACGTACATGAATGAAATTTGGGAAGAGATCACACATACGTATTGTGAACGAAGTCGGCAAGATTTTATTGAAATTTGCGATTTTCACCCTCAAATCTCCTTTACTATAAACTTTACCCTAAAATAATTATTAATTACTTTTAAGTTGAAAACTTTTTAAAATATAATTTTCTAAAATTATAAATAAAATACTAAATATTATTATTTAGCCGAGATTATTTATAAGCTAATTAATCCCCACTCGAAAAATCAAGGAGCATAAAAAAATAATAAATATATATATCGAAATATTCCCGAATATTACAATTTCAACAATCTCATCAAGTACTCTGACATGCCATCTATGAGAGAGCCATCATCAACTTGTCCACACACAAAATGATAGTCTATCTTAACGTGCTTGGAACGCTGAAAAGAAATGTTGGCTTAAGTCTTCTTAAAGCAATGTCAAAATAGGAAGTTCGTCTAAAGTAAGCAATGCCACATGGAAATAAAAGTCGCTTAAAGTCTCTTGCAATGCCGCATTTCTAAAATCATTAATTAGGTTAAAGTCTCTTTCCATGCCTATTCAATTCACTAGTCAAAGTATACTATCGTATATTTTTTGAAATAATAAAGTTCTCGATCTACGTTGCAGTGAACCACACTCAGTGTCAACCTACACATCAATAGAACCCCATCCTTATGGTGTCCTATCTCTACAAAATGTTCGATTTCTTTCCTCTTGGGCAAGAGTATTAATCATTTCCTAGTGAAATAACGTTCTCGTAATGTCATAGCTACCTTGCAATTTTGTAGCGTGCTCTCTCTCTTTTGATGGAAGTATTCATTGTTGAAGTATCGATAAATCACCATCATTTGGAGATCGATACCAATATATTTCGTTAATACCATAGCCACCATCCACTTGCGAGTCTTTCATTAGACTAACCCGTCCACCCTCTCTCTTTCTTTTTCCTTGCATGTTCGGACATCAGGATGCAAAAAGGCATGTTTCTTAAAGACCAAGGATTCAAAGATAGACGCAGTAAGGAGACATATCGAGGAAGGATCAAAAGGGGAAGTATGCAAGAGGAGGTACACGTTCAAAGGAGTAGTTTCAAGACTTTTCTCCAAGAGCAACGTATTCGAAAGGTGGTGCACCAACTCTCCCACCTTAAACCAAGGAACTCATCATCATATGGTTTATCCTTGAAGCATTCTCGCATTTTTAATAACTCCTTTTTTATAACATGAGGTTTCTTCCCGCCGCCATATCACATGTAAAATAAATATTCTTGTAATTGATGGTGCTAAAAATAGTAAAACAGGAAGTGGGCCCGATATGTGTGGAATAAACGGACCCGACGGGACTCCCAAGGTGGATTCAAGGGCCCGCAACTATATCCGTCTTTTAATTAAGCAAATTCCCTCTCGAACGAGGTCTTCCAAAACCTCGGGGACGATATCTAAACCTCGTCGCCGACTCAATTGACACCCCCGCCCACTTGGTCCACTCAGCGGCCGCCGTTCTCCCCAGCCAATCACTGTCTGCCTCACCTCCGGACCAATCAGAGGCCTTGATCTCGGGCGTCCCACATCGGAGAAACACCCAAACTCGATTCCCTAATTCTCTATAAATAGGGGAGAACCTCGTAGGTAGAAGGGGTCGAAAAACATCTTGAACTCAAAAACTATCTTGCTCATTGAAGATCGACGTGTTGAAACATCGCCAAAAGACCTCGCTATAGACAAGTGAAGTTCACAAAAAGACTTCAAGTCACACAGAGCTTCCCCTCACACTAAAGACCTCGCTACATAATCTCGCAAGTCTTCATCACCACGCTCAAACTTAAAGCTCAGCCTCACCACCAGAATCCGTCAAGCGCCCCGTAGGTGGTAGAATCTCGTAGCTATTAGGAGATCTCGAACATTGTTAGATCGAGATGTCAAATACTCGTAGGAGGTCTAAGGTGTAAACCCCGTTGTTTGTAACCTCGTGATTTGTAACCTCGTTGTGAAGAAGTAATAAATAAAAAGTAAGTGTTTGCACAATCGAATAAAAGAATCTCGTATCTTATCTTCTAGCGGCGGTTTATTTCGGGTTTCATCACTGGCGCCGTCTATGGGAACTTCTTCATCCTATGTAGTTTCCCGATTTGTGCAAACGTTGGCTTTGAACCCCTCAAAATGGCTTGCCCAAACAACTTTTTTCCCCAACACCCCGATAACATGCCCGAGACCCCCCAATGGATGGCCACGGGACCTCTGGGTTGTCCATTCGTGGTCCCTCCGGGTTGGACGTACAACGCCCCACAGAACACCTACCCATTCCAAGGGTATGAACAGGGCGGTGCACCCCCGATCCCGTATCCCTACTCGGGTATTGGGCAGTACCAGCCGGGTTTCGCCCCCATACGTCTCTATCCCCACTCCGGGCCAACCCCACTCCGAGTACGTACCCGCGTACGTCCTCGGGCATGTGCCGGGACAAGAGACGTCCACCAACGGTTCGTCAATGGATAGACCTCCCCGGGACCCAATGCAGATCTCGCAATCCCGTTCGCGATGTTCAAGGATGCGGGACACAGAGTTGTTTGAAATGGCAGGGAGTGCTATGCACCCTATGAAATCGAAGTCGCGCTGCCAACCCGTCGAGGTCGGGTGCCGTTCCCCTTTCGTGACCGAGATTCAGGAGGCACCTATGCCCGAAGGTTTTCATTGGCCATAAATGGGTCTCTACGACAACACGGCTGACCTGGAGGACCACGTAAAACACTTCGCTGTCAAAATGAACGTCAACTCCTACAATGATGCCATATTCTACCGTATCTTCCTGACCACCCTGGACAAGGCCGCGATGACGTGGTTCATAAGCCTCAAGATAGAGTCTGTGGCCTTGTTCGCTCAACTGTGCGAATCCTTTATCGGACACTTCAACGGCTCAAGGAAGCGCAATAAGAACATGCGGGATCTCCGCGGTATTGAGCAGGGAGAGAGCGAGCTGTTGGGCACCTTCTTCACGAGGTTCACCACCGCGGTCGCAGAGATCGCACACATCGACGAGTCATCAGTGCGAGATACCCTCATGGGCAACCTGTGTCCGGGTCCTTTCAAGAATTTCATTTTCTTGAAATGCCCGACGACGTACGACAACCTGTGCGCCTGGATCACAGCCGAGGTGTATGTCGAGGATGCTGCAAACCCGAGCTCGCGATCGAAGACCGACAAGGAAATCATCGCCGAGGCTAAAGGGAAGGCAAAAGTGGCCGCTCCGGCCGCGAGGGATGCGTATGTTATGCAGACCCACAACCCCGTCAACTACAACAACAATAACAACAACAACATAAACAACAACAATAGGAACAACAACAACAACGACAACAGGAATAATCACCACTATAACTACCGCGGAGGCGGTGGTGGAGGTTGGAGCTGCTTCGGTGGGAAAACGCGAGGTTATAGGGGCAAGGGCGGCCCCGCGTACAACCCGAACGAAAAGGAGCGCGCCAACCTTGCATCAGGAGCCAACACCGTGTCGCAAGGTCCGGGTCAAGCTCGGGCCAACTACGTCGAGCAACAAGCTCCTGCAAAGCAGGCGAGGTCTGGACAGACAACAACACCCGATAGTTATATCCATACCATCTCGGGTGGACCTTCGTTGGCTGGGTCGAGCCAGGCGGAAAGAAAGAGGTACGCGAGGGCAAGTGATATGTTGTGTTTTGTACAACATCACTAGGACTTTTTAGTTCATATTTTTGTAGTATTTTAGGCCTATTATGAGCATTATTGAAGAACAGATTTGAAGGCCGAAAGTTCAGAGTTAGCAAGATTTGAAGATCATGAAAGATTCTGAAGGCCGCGATCGCCGCCACTCTTAAGGGTGATCGTGGTGGACGTCGCCGAGGAGGACCAAGATCGCCATTAAGGACCGCGATGACACGAAGGACGCGATCGCGGCTATTTGCGGTGGAGATTGCGGTTTTGAAGGAGAGGTTTGGACGAGCTGATAGTGTTGAGTTTAAATATAATGAGAACCAGCTGAAGAGGGCGCATTGCTTGAAGGGATCGGCAGAGCAGGGTTATATATGGACTATGGGTTTTCCAACTGAGGATTATTTGCGTCTTCCTAGAGCCATGCCCACTGGCCCTGCTTTAGCCTATCTATACATCCGGTCTGATTTTGTTGGTGGGGGTGGGGCTCAGCAAGAGATGCCTGCCGCTAATGTAGAAATGGAGGATCAGGATGCTTGATGTTCGCATTTTTAGTATAGTTTTTGATAGGTTTTCTTTGTTTATTAGGTTTAGTTTTGTTTAAGTTTAGGTTTAGTTTTGATTACTTTTAGTTAGTTTTGCATAAATCTGTGGAAAGAGTGGAATCTACACTATTTTGTGAATTTTGCAGGTTTTAGCAAGGAAAGAAGCTGAATGGAGCTGAATTTGGAGCATCACAGTGAAGGACGGGAGAGTGCAAGATTTAAGAAGTCGAAGCTTAAGAGTACAAGAGGAGATGTTGAAGAAAACAAATCCCAGGATCGTTAACGAGGCTGTGAAGGGTCGTTAACGAGGCCACGAAGAGAAAGATTTCGAGTATTATTTTTATTATTCACCGATCCTGAGCGGGAATTTATTTCCGTATCGGTTGAGTATCTTTTTAGAATCTTTATGGGTTATTAGAATATGTATTTTAGGGTTTAATATCTTTCTAGATTTTATTTCTATCTTTTAGAGATTGTTTCTATCTTTTTAGGAAAGTTTTTATCTTTTAGCCTTTTTAGTTTTTTAGGATTTTCTAGTATAAATACCCTTCTATCTAGCATAGAAGAAGGGGGGCTTGTTTTGGAGAAGATTTGGAGGAAGGCCGAAAGAGAGAGAATCGGATCGGAAGTCGGTGACGAGGTTCGGTAGACGACGGTTTCCGAGGTTCGTTGATCGAGTTTGTGGTTCGGTGAATGTTTTGTTTAGTTTTCTTCTGAATCTCTGTAAGACGATATTTTTGTTATTAATTTAAGTTTGAAGTTTTGTTTCAATGTTTATTTTTGTTGAAGTTTTTAGTTTCTTAATCATGAGTAGTGAGTAGTCTATTTTTCTAGGGTCGGGGTTAAGTCCGGCATAGTTGAGCATGTTTGATGAGTAAGATTGTGTGTTGAATGCCTTTTATCTTTTATTAAGATTGTTTTTGTGCTTAATACCGTAACGGAAGTTGAGGTAATTTGAGATTTAACTTGATTGAAAGAGAAAGTTAGTAACTTGAAGGTTGATATTGTTTGAAAACGAAAGTTTCAAGCTTTAGATCCAAAACAAGCAATTGAGTGAGTTAGTTTATGAAAGTAGATTAATTTACTTGTTAAGTCAATGAAAGTTGATGACTCTATCTATTTAAAGGCATGATCTTATCTTCTTACGAATTCTTATGCTTGGCTATGTTGTGGTGTCCCTTGTCCTAGATTTTTGTTTTAATTGAATTATTTCTGGTAAATCTTCGTTGCTGGGTACTTGCCTCGGTACCGAATATTAATTGGAATCTAATTAGGTCGTTAATTGATATTTTTGTGTTTGGTGGTTCGGTAACGATCCTGACAAGGTCGTTAACGAGGCATCTCGTGAGTGTTGTGTTTGATTTTGTTTGATTTTTATTAGATTGATAGACAAACAACCTTGCTTCCTGTGGAACGATCTTGACTCCACTGTACTCAGCGGGGTCTTGACTTACAAATTTATTTGTTTGCCGAGAATACCCTATCAACAAATTGGCGCCGTTGCTGGAGAAGCAACGAGTTGTTAAGTTTATCTTTCGGATCGGGAATAGCCCGACCCCGTTTTTGTTTTTAATTTTTGTTTTCTTTGTTTGTTTTCTCAGTGTATGCCGGTAGGACGAAGAAGGCTTCAGTTTGATAGCTCCAGTTATTACTCAGAACCCGAACGTTCCCTGCACCGACGACTCCGAGAAAACCGAGCCATGGCCACAGCTGAAGAGATGGCTCAAGAGTTAGAGATCCTCCGGACCCAGATGGAGGCACTGAAAGCCGAGAAGGACGGCGCAGACGCAGACAAGGCTCGACTGCAAGAAGAGCTAAATGCCTATCCAAGGAATGCCAAGCAATACATGCATCCGGAACTGAGGGTGCCAGAATCTCCTATTGTGCTTCCTGCGATAGAGAAACCTTTTGAGATCAAGTCTCAATTTATATCCTTAATCAAACGGGCTCAGTTTGAAGGGAAACCTGCTGAGTGCCCTATGGAGCATATTAGAAATTTTCTTGATTTATGTGACACCATAGCTGCTGAAGGTGTCTCGCTAGAATATGTTCTGTTAAAAGCTTTTAGATGGTCACTTACTGAAAAGGCCCTGAACTGGTTAGAAAGCCTACCTTCTAAGTCTATCAGGACTTGGAAAGCTTTGTATGATCAATTTCTTACAAAGTTTTTCCCTCCTGCTAAGACAACGGAGTTAAGGAAACGCATCACCTCTTATCACCAGTTGCCTAATGAAACATTTGTTGAAACATGGGAAAGATTTAAAGAGATGCTTAGACAATGCCCTACTCATGGGCAACCTTTATATGTTTTGCAAGAAATCTTTTTCCAGGGTATCAACGCGGAGACCAAGAACCGCATCAACACGCATACTGCGTGCGGTTTTATAGAGATGAACCCGACAGAGGCGTGGGAGCTGTTGGACAAGCTGGCGAATTACGATGCTATGTACGGAACCCAGCAGGCTCCACAAACTCAAAAACGTCTCTATGTGCCCAACCGAGATGAAGTTGACCCCGATGTTAAAAATCAATTCTTACAAGATGAGGTCAACCGTCTGAGGAAACAGGTAAGTTTCTGAAATCCTCTCAATCATGTCAAGAATGTGGTTCTTCTGCACATAGTACTTCTGCTTGCACTAACATTGAGCAGGTTAGAACCGCTAAGACAATAGCTGAGATGAACTACATGAGAGGACCCTACAGGAACCAGCCTAATTATAATGACAGGTCAAATAACTATCAACCATGGGGCAACCAGAATACAAATCACAATTATGCAGGGCCCCCACAAGATAGACGACCTGCACCATATCGACCTCCAGGCCATCAGGAGACACCATCATGGGTTCAGGAGATTAAAGAGAGCATCAACGGAGTGAATAACAAGGTTGATGACATCCAAGCCAAGCTGAACCGCCAGGATAAAAGATGGGGAGAGTTTGATATTTGGAAGAGGTGCGTTGATTCCCAACTAGGAGACCTTGCTGCACGGATTCCAAGACCACAAGGGCAACTCCCGGGCCGTCCCGAGGAGAACCCGAGAGGCCAAATAGCAGCGGTACACCTCAGAAGTGGAAAGACACTGCCGGAGAGAGTTCAAGCTGAAGAGAAGGAGGAACAGGACCTCGCTAACCATCTCGTTAACGAGCCAGTGAGAGCAACTACCAAGCCTATAAACAAGGATGACGAGGCTCCGAGGGTATCTAACGACCCTAACCCAGGTAATTCTACTAATCCGAGCCTCCCTCTCTATTCCAGGGTAGTTAACGACCCCACCAGGGTCGGTAACGACCCGCCAAGGATATCAGTCGACCTCAATGTCGACCTAGTACTCTCACCTCTCGAGCCTAACTTGGTTCCAAGAATGGTGAAAACTCTTCCATTTCCAACTAAGAAATCTATGGACTCTACTGAGAGTAAGTTCAGGCGTTTCGTTAAAATACTTCAAGGCATTAATATTTCCATCCCATTCGTTGAGGCCCTAAGCGAAATGCCGGCTTACACAAAATTCTTGAAAGATATTCTTAGCAGGAAAAGATCTATTACAGAGCTGCAGGATGAAGTCAGATCAATAGCTCTACCAGAAAAGCTTGGAGATCCCGGGAGGTTTGCAATCACAAGCGGCATAGGCAACCACAAGTTCAAAGCTTTATGTGATCTTGGTGCCAGTGCTAGTCTTGTTCCGCTCTCGATCTGGTCTAAAGCCAATATGGGACCACTAGAGCCAGTAGACATGAACCTATACATGGCAGATGGGTCAAGTGTCAAGGCCGCAAGAGTAGTGGATGATTACCCTATTCAAGTCGGGAAATTCTTTATACCGAATGATTTTATCGTCCTTGATATGCCTGAAGACCCTCATGTCCCCATAATTCTAGGGCGACCATTTTTAGCCACAGCAGGAGCAAGAGTTGATGTACGGAAGGGACTCCTCACTTTTGATATAGGAGAAGAACGGGTGGAATTCAACTTGGATCAAAAAGCCAACGACCCAATTGGAGTGGCACAAATAGAGTTGACCCAAACCGAACTCGACACCACAGTCCCTATAGAGCCACATCTACCGATCACTGAGTCTCACGTGCATGAGTTCAACCAAGGCCCTACTACAGAGGTTACAGAAAAATCCAAACCACCTTGGCTTGCGGACTACACTAACAATCCAGGGATATCGAGCTTGCTGATAGAAGAAGAAGGTCCTAATTTAGCAATTCAAGCACACAGAGGCAAAAAGGCTACAGGCAAGGTATCTCAAGACCCCAACATGGCCAGACATGAACCACCATGAGATTAGCAAGTGAGCTCGTCGGGCTAACGACGTTAAACATAGCGCTTACGGGAGGCAACCCGCTTTTAGAATAGGTTTATTTTATTTTATTTTATTTTTATTTTCTTTTTCTTTTTAGATTATTTCTGAGCTTTCTTTTATTTTTCTTTTGAGTTTTAATTAGGATAGAAATAAGATCATTTGAGCTAACAAGATTTCAGGAAAAAGGGGTCGAAAATTCACTCAAAAAGGCCACGACGGCTCGTTAACGACCCACATAGGGTCGTTAACGACCCGGTTCGGACGACCCGATTCGTCACAATACGGGGCAGGTAAGTAATTCTAACCTAGTTAACTTCTTTTACCCTAGCCGCCGCCCCTTCTACCCATTACCCCTCCTATAAAAATCCTTCTACCCCTCCCAAAATTCTACAACAATCCCTTCAACATTCACTCTCAAACCCAAAACTCTCTCAATCCCTCTCAATTCTCTCCCAACAAGTCGGAATCCCCACATTAACGACCGCCGGAGACGCCATCGTTACCGGAGTTCGGAGGCCACAAACCGTCGACGCCAAGCTCGTTAACTACTAGATTCCAACCCTTGTTCTTTAAATTCTCGGTTCTCCGGTATGATTTCTAAACCCTTGCTTGAAATTGCTTAATTGATTATTCATAGGGTTGAATTTCATATCTTGAATCATGATTTTTAGGGAGATCGATGAGCATGCTTAAATTCCATTCTAAAAATTCTTTATTGTGCTTAGTTGTTCATGTTCTAGGGAGACTACTCATGTTAGATTAACTATGGTAACCCTTTAGTTAGGAAAGCATGAATTTTTCTTGTCCTAGATCTTTAAAGTTTGATCTTTGCATGTCAAAATTCCGAGTAATTCTTAGCATGTTCGGGATGGGTAAGTGAGTAAGTATGGGGTGCTTTTACCCTATGGGGGATTTGTGGAAAATAATAGAAGATTGCATGCTTGATTAATGCCGATTAGAGGTAGATTTAATTTCGGAACATACTGGTTTTGCTCTCGGCGGGTCGTTAACGACCCACCCAGGCTCGTTAACGACCCTGCACTTCATCGATGATTGATCTGAGGCCAACATCGTGAACAACCCATTGGGTAGTTTATGAATAAATCCGAGGATAATTTTGAGACCAAATATAGGGTCTCGTACCTATTATTTTTGAATGGATCTTATCTTGGAAATTTTTGATTATTTTGTAGGATCCATGGCTAGTTCAAGCAGACCCGCTACCCGAGCCCAGAAGAAGAGGAGGAACCACAGGTCTCCATCTCCACCCCGAGTGGACGATGTGATTTTGAGCAGTCAGAGCCAAGTACGGCGCTACCGGGATTTTTTTGGAGAAGGACCATTACACCCGATGGTTCTCGAAGTCTAGCGCCGTCTCTACGGGCATCTACACGGATGTCAAGGACGCCTTCATCATCCTTGGGGCCGCACACTTATTGAAGCAAGAGAGCTTGCCGCATTACCCGACCCTCACATCCGAGTTCTTGGCCACCTTGGAGACCAACTTCTCGTCGAAGACCTCGGCGGGACGCATTCGGTTTCGGCTCGGTAACGAGGACCATGATTTCACAATGGCAGAGTTGAATGCAATTTTGGAGCTCCCAAACTCGACGAGGGACTATAGCTTGAAGGACTACCGAGTGACCCGCACTTGGAGCTACATCACCGGAGAGGTTCAATCCTCTACCGCGGCACTATCCGGGGCAAACATAGTCAACCCCATCTTCAGGATTATCTTGAGAGTCCTCGCCGCAACATTTTGGCCGAAGAAAGAGTTGAACCGGCCTACAAGAACGGAAGTCGCTTGCTTCCGCACCATCCTCTTCGAGGAGCCCGGCCCCTTGAACTTGGGGTACGAATGGCTCTACTATGTCGAGAAATCCACCAAGTCTAAGGAAGTGTGGTGTGGCAATTTGGTTAGCCTCTTGGCTAAGAATCTTGGAGTTGATCTCACCCGCTACACACCGGCCCACGCCCAACTCCTCAACAAGAACTATTGGTATAGTTCAGGGATTTTCGTGCAAGCCGTGGGAGGCTACAAGGTGAAGGTGCACGATCAACTAGTCATCCCTTCCCTCGACATGTACGAGCTACTATACGTACCAAATTGGTATGAGGCGTGGACAGGACACCCTTACCCTTTGGAGCCAAAACCGGAGGACGAGCTCTCACTTAGGCCTTGTGAGACCCGGTTTGAGCGGGATGATGTGGATGAATATGAAGAAGAAGAAGAGCAGGAGCATACCGAGGTGGTTGGCAATGACACCGAGGAAGCCGACATCGAGGGCGGCACTGAGGAGCTCAACTTTGAAGAAGAAGACATGGACACGGAGGGATTAGGAGGCCACATCTTCGTCGACGAGCCTACCAGGGTCGTTAACGACCATTTCCAGCCACCACCCAACACTGTTAACGAGGCAACCAGCTTCGTTAACGAGGTGCCGCAAGCCACTGTCGACCCACCACCAGCTCCTGTCGACCCTCATGCATACAGTCTCATGCCTTATAACCCGGTGATGTATCAAGACCATTTCCAGCCTCACTACCCACCACCTCCTCAGCCCGAGTACACATGATCGAGTATACCACCACCATGGGTTGAGGATCTTTCTGCACGGATGCAACAGCTTTACCTCCAGACGGATCACATTCATAGGAGGATGGATAGATGGGAAACCGTTTATTCCGCTCGCATGTCGATGGAGGACGAGCGGCAGCGTCAGAGAGAAGCAGAGGATGCTGAGCGCTGGAGGACTATGTACGACTTCATGGGGAACTTTGAGCACTATTTTCCTCCACCGAACCGTTGATTCAAGCTCAAGATGAAGTCTCCTTTCCTTGTTTCCACTTTTGTAAGTTTTATGTTTTCTTTTTCTTCTTTTTAATTTTTTGTTTTGTTTTCTATTTTCTTTTCCCTCCTTTTCTTATTTTCCTTACAGTGGGGACACTGTAATTATTAAGTATGGGGTGGGGAGAAAGTAGAAAAATTATGTCCTAGGTGTTTCTGTGTTCTATGTAGTTGTTATTTCTTTTAGAAAAAAAAACCAAAAAAAATTTAAAAAATTTAAAAATCCAAAAAGAGTTTAGAATTGATAGATATCCCTTCTTAAAGTTCTATGATAGCAATCACTAGCTTAATCATATAATTCCTTGCAAACATGTCTTTGAAAGTATAGCCGGATTCTTAAAATTGAAATTATTGTTTTTAGAAGAGAATAGCATTTGATGAAATTGAGCACATATACTTTATAGCATAGATGATGCAATCCAACAAAATCTACCTTGTGAGAAATTTTTGGCCTTATAGGGAGAACATTTATAAATCCCTCTTCTTTTTTGTGTGATTTACTCTCTTTATGCATATTATCTCTTGGAATTGCGATGGTTATCTATTTCTTGAGACCCTTTTAAGATTTTTAGTTCATTACTTGTGAAAATCATATGATGGAGAACTTATTTTTATGAGCCCTATTATTCCCTATCTACCTTTACATTATTCCTTCTTTTGATAACCAATTCTGACCTGAAACCTTTTCTTATTTTTAGCTCCACAAAAATTATTCCCTAGCCGAGATAAGCTTGACCCTATCCGGGAATTAGGACTTAGATTGGAGAGGTAAAGTTTTGTGTTTTGTTAAAAAGAAAAGAGTTTATATTTGCTTGAATTGAAGGGTATTTGGGAAGGGTAGATTGGAAGTCTCTTGTTATTACATGTAAGAAAGGTCTCTTGATTAAAAGATGCACAAAATAAAGTTTTAAAGGAAGAAATGTATACGGTGGATCGTTAACGACCCGGATATGGGTTCGTTAACGAGGTAAAAAAAAAGAAAGAAAAAAAAGAAAGAAAGGAAAAGTTGAAGTGCATTTGTGTTTATAAATAATATCAGGAGATTCTTTTATTTTGGTTATGAGACTTTCTAGGATGATAAAGGGTGAGTGAAAATGAGTGTGCATAAAGAAGAGTGAGTTTGGTATATGTTTTTATGAGAGTTTTTGGATGTGTAAGTTTTTAGGAGTCTTTGATTCCCGGATATTATTAGCACCACATAGCCAAAATATTTTCCACTCCCTATTGTTTTTACCAAGCCCCATTACAACCCGGCCGAATGGAAGCTTCTATGAAGTTTTTCATTGAGCCTAAGTTCTCTTGATGATTCTTTGCTTGTTTTGACAAATCTTGGGTGGAGAGTATTGGTGATATAAGTTCCAATTTCTATGAGTTTTTGTATATAAGATGAGTTGAGAGATTGAAATTATAAGCCCAAACACTTGAGAGTTGAGTGAAACACATTATATCCCTTGAGAGGTTGGATTGTATTATTTTATGTCTATTTAAGTGCATATATGTGTAAGGATGTTAACAGTCTTTTGCTATAATTTTCTTATGTGTAGATATTGCTTTTTGAAAATGGCTATGTCTTGATAAGCATGATTTGTTTTGGTTTTGGTTAGTATCTTGTTTATTGCTTGAGGACAAGCAAGTCTAAGTATGGGGTATTTTGATGTTCGCATTTTTGGTATAGGTTTTGATAGGTTTTCTTTACTTACTAGGTTTAGTTTTGTCTAGTTTAGGTTTAGTTTTTATTACTTGTAGTTAGTTTTGCATAAATCTGTGGAAAGAGTGGAATCTACACTATTTTGTGAATTTTGCAGGTTTTAGCAAAGAAAGAAGCTGAATGGAGCTGAATTTGGAGCATCACAGTGAAGGACGGGAGAGTGCAAGATTTAAGAAGTCGAAGCTTAAGAGTACAAGAGGAGATGTTGAAGAAAACAAATCCCAGGATCGTTAACGAGGTTGTGAAGGGTCGTTAACGAGGCCACGAAGAGAAAGATTTCGAGTATTATTTTTATTATTCACCGATCCTGAGCGGGAATTTATTTCCGTATCGGTTGAGTATCTTTTTAGAATATTTATGGGTTATTAGAATATGTATTTTAGGGTTTAATATCTTTCTAGATTTTATTTCTATCTTTTAGAGATTGTTTCTATCTTTTTAGGAAAGTTTTTATCTTTTAGCCTTTTTAGTTTTTTAGGATTTTCTAGTATAAATACCCTTCTATCTAGCATAGAATAAGGGGGGCTTGTTTTGGAGAAGATTTGGAGGAAGGGCGAAAGAGAGAGAATCGGATCGTAAGTCGGTGACGAGGTTCAGTAGACGGTTTCCGAGGTTCGTTGATCGAGTTTGTGGTTCGGTGAATGTTTTGTTTAGTTTTCTTCTGAATCTCTGTAAGACGATATTTTTGTTATTAATTTAAGTTTGAAGTTTTGTTTCAATGTTTATTTTTGTTGAAGTTTTTAGTTTCTTAATCGTGAGTAGTGAGTAGTCTATTTTTCTAGGGTCGGGGTTAAGTCCGGCATAGTTGAGCATGTTTGATGAGTAAGATTGTGTGTTGAATGCCTTTTATCTTTTATTAAGATTGTTTGTTGTGCTTAATACCGAAACGGAAGTTGAGGTAATTTGAGATTTAACTTGATTGAAAGAGAAAGTTAGTAACTTGAAGGTTGATATTGTTTGAAAACGAAAGTTTCAAGCTTTAGATCCAAAACAAGCAATTGAGTGAGTTAGTTTATGAAAGTAGATTAATTTACTTGTTAAGTCAATGAAAGTTGATGACTCTATCTATTTAAAGGCATGATCTTATCTTCTTACGAATTCTTATGCTTGGCTATGTTGTGGTGTCCCTTGTCCCAAATTTTTGTTTTAATTGAATTATTTCTGGTAAATCTTCGTTGCTGAGTACTTGCCTCGGTACCGAACATTAATTGGAATTTAATTAGGTCGTTAATTGATATTTTTGTGTTCGGTGGTTCGGTAACGATCCTGACAAGGTCGTTAACGAGGCATCTCGTGAGTGTTGTGTTTGATTTTGTTTGATTTTTATTAGATTGATAGACAAACAACCTTGCTTCCTGTGGAACGATCCTGATTCCACTGTACTCAGCGGGGTCTTGACTTACAAATTTATTTATTGGCCGAGAATGCCCTATCAACAATGCTGATGATGCTGATGATGGTGATGATGGAGACGGTGGGGGAGATGATAGTGATGGTGGTCTTGATCATGGAGTTGGTGGTGCTGGTTTGATGCCTAGAGGTGGTGTTGGGACATCGTCAGTTGGATGGGGTGCTAGTTCTAGTACAACACCAGCGAGTACATCGATTTGGCCGACATGAGGATATTCTGGTTATGGTGATGGTGGAGCTGCATCTTACAGAGGTGGATATGGAGGTTATGGAGATACGTCTGCATGGGATGCTGCTGCAGGTAGAGCTGGCTAGGGTGTGCATTCTGATTCAGATTGGTAGAACCGGATGTTCTGGGAGATGGGACGACTTACTGTGTCCCAAAATGAGATAGTGTCCACTCAGAGAGATATTGTAGCGCAACAGAGAGAGTTGACAACTCCGTAGAGTGCTATTGCATCCACCGTTCAGGACATACAACGGGTGCAGGGGCAGCACCATGAGTTTTTCAGCCACATGTGGACAGGCTTTCCTGATTGGTCACAATATCAGCAGCCACCAGGTTCCCCACAGTGAGTCTTCTGTTTTCCTTTCCTTTATTTTTATCTAATTTGTCTTTATTTCATTGAGGGCAATGAAAGGTTTAAGTGTGGGGGAGGGAGTACTCACTGTTGTATATATGTACAGATGCATTTGAATTTTTGCAGTTCAAAATTAAAAAATTCAAAAAAATAAAAAGAGAAAAAGAAAAAGCCATAAAAATATAAAAAAGGCATAGAAAATCCTGGGATGAGCTGAAAACCCGAAAGGGCGGCTCAGGTAATAAGCAGGTAACTTGGACCAGCATTAGGCTGGGGTAATAAGAGGTTTATGAGAGATGTGAGTATTTTGTGAGCACACCTTGGAAAAATGAAAAGAGTAATTAGGTGAAAACCCGAAAGGGCGTCTAAGTAGAATGAGTGGTAAAATTAGAGTATTTAGGATCGTATTCTACTTTGGGGTTTGGGGATTACACTTTTGATGTTGGGTAGATCCTATGTTGCTCTACCATTTTTTGAGCTTGAGTGTTATATCTTGTATCTGTGAGGTGTGTGATTTGTGCTTTCATGTTTTTTGCTTATTATTTCTCTACATGGGTTCGGGTTGTGAGCTTATTTTGAGTGCTTTTTAGTTTTAGATCATTTTCTCCCATTGCTGTCTATAGACCTTTGTTGATTTGTCATGCTTGATTTTATTTTTGATCTTACTCGAGGACGAGCAAGGTCTAAGCATGGGGGAATTTGATATGCTGTGTTTTGTATAACATAACTAGGACTTTTTAGTACATATTTCTGTAGTATTTTAGGCCTATTATGAGCATTATTGAATAATAGATTTGAAGGCCGAAAGTTCAGAGTTAGCAAGATTTGAAGATCTCGAAGGATTCTGAAGGCCGCGAGCCACTCTTAAGGGCGATCGTGGTGGACGTCGCCGAGGAGGACCAAGATTTCCATTAAGGAACGCGATGACACGAAGGCCGCGATCGCGGCTATGTGCGGTGGCGATCGCGGTTTTGAAGGTCGCCGATGGAGTCGCGGTGTGAAGCCAGGCAGCGATCACAGCTAGGTTCGGGTGGCGATCGCGGCCCAGTTGGATCTGACGCGTTATTGGATTTATCCGCTTAGTTTATTATTTTATATTTTTATCTTTTAATTTCAACTTGTTCGAGACTTTATTAGGTCTAGTTTTTCAGCGTTGTTTTGTATTCTCTCTTAGACCTAATTTCAGACTTTTGGGTATTTTCTCTCTTATGGAGAACTAAACTTTCTAGATTCTATTCAATTTGAAGTTTTTCAGACTCAAGTTGTTGTGAGATTCGTCTATTCAGGTTTATTTCTTCAGTTTATTTCAATTCTCTTGTGCGTAATTATTATTGATTGTATTGATTCTTTCAGGCTTAGCTAACTTGTTGGAATTAATATTATCTATTGCTAGATTTAGGTTTTCTCGTAGCAAAGCCTGATCTTTGTAGCAACTCAATTGATTTAGGACTCGTTGGACTAAAACAATTGAGAAGAGATTTGAATGCATGTTAATTGTTTGACTCGTTGGAATTCAATTGCATGTATCCTGTTTATCCTTGTTCTTAATGCTAATATCTCTATTATTTTTGATCGTTTCATGAATTATTTGGATATTAAGTTTGCATGTCTCATTGCCATGTTATAATTCTGATCAGGATAGGAATAACTAAAAGAAATAACTTGTTTGAATCTAGGATCAATAGCTTGAGGAAGAAAAGTGGATACTTGAATAAGATTGTTTTCCCTAATGGATAAAAATCCAACTTTTGCTTTGTTTGATTGCCTTGCTTTGTTTGTTTCAATTCTTAGTTTTCAGTTTTAATTCCATAATCCCCCCTTTGTTACTTCTTTGAGATGATAATAATAAAACTTAGGATACAAGTGTCTCTTGGGTTCGACCCCGACTTACTGAGACGTCCCTGAAGCCCTCCATGGACATCATGTACTACGGCGCTTTCGAGCAATTGGGCATCTCCGAGACGTCCCTGAAGTCCTATGCTGGGAAACTCACCTCCTTCTCGGGGAACGAAGTCGATGTCGCCGGTCTCATAGACCATTGGATGATGCTGGGCACCGGCTCCACAAGGAGAACGAGATGGTGGAATTTATGTTAGTACACCTGCCTTCGGAGTACAATGCAATCATCGGGAGAGTCTCCCTGATGAAGTTCCAGGAGGTGGTGTCCATCTACCACCTCAAAATGAAATTCCCCGTCGACGACGGGGTTGGAGATGTAAAGGGCAACCAAGAGGAGGGCCGTATTTGCTATACGACCTCGACAAAATAGCAGTGCCTGGTGTTTATGGTGGAGTCCCCCGGCGAGGCCGACCTCGAATTCTGGGACTTCACGATCCCCACCCCTGAGGCAGAAAGAAGGGTGATATCCCCCTTCGAGAGTGAGTCCGACAAGATCTACCTGGGAGAATGTCTCTCTGGGACGTCAGTGACGTCACTAGAAGCCTTGCTTGCTGGGTCCCGCGATTTGTTCTCTTGGACTCCGAAGGACCTCCGCGGCGTCCCGCGAATCGTGGCCCAACACTCCCTGAATGTTGATGTCACCACTCGCCCCGTGGTGCAGTGACGAAGAAAAATGAATGAGGAGAGGGCAAACGCCGCAAATGACGAGGTGGCAAAGCTGCTGGCCGCGGGGTTCATTCGCGAAGTCCAATACCCCCGATGGTTGTCCAACATCGTGATGGTCAAAAAAACCAGCGGGAAGTGGAGGATGTGCGTGGACTTCAAGGATCTCAACAAAGCCTGTCCCAAAGACAGCTACCCCTTGCCCTTGATCGACGAGCTGGTCGACTCAACTGCATGTCATGGGGTATTGAGCTTCCTCGATGCGTACACAAGATACAGCCAAGTCCTGATGAGACCGCGCGACGAGGAGGATACACCCTTCATCTCCCAGCGAGACACTTATTGTTACAAGGTCATGCCGTTTGGCCTAAAGAATGCGAGGGCCACCTTTCAATGCCTCGTCGACCGTGTCATTAAGAAACATTCGGGAAGAAATGTGTCGGCCTACGTCGACGATATCGTGGTCTCGAGCGAGACCCCTGAGGAGCATCTGGTCGACTTCGGTGAGGTCTTCGCCACCCTCAAGCACAACCGTCTCAGCCTGAACCCCGAGAAGTGCGTCTTCGGCGTATCGTCGAGGAAGTTCTTAAGCTTCATGATCAACGAGCGCGGGATCAACGTCAACCCCACAAAGGTCGAGTCGATCCTCTCGATGAGGTCTCCGCGATCTCGCTTTTGAGGTGCAACGGCTAAACGACGCCGTCAACTATCTAGGGAGATTTTGCTCCCGCTTGGCGGACAAGTCTCTCCCCTTTTTCGCTGCTCTCAAGAAAAACGACAAGTTCATTTGGGATGAAGGGTTCGAGCTCGCTTTCTCTGAATTATAGGCCTTCCTGTCGAAGCTCCCCACTTTATCGCCCTGAATGGTGGGCGAAGACTTGCAACTACACGTGGCAGTAAGCCCGGAGACGGTCAGCGCGGTGTTGACCAGACAAGCCATGCACCTAGTATACTTCGTGAGTCGCGTGCTCCAACCTGCGGAGCAGCGATACTCCCCGGCGGAGAAGATGGCGGTGGCAGTCGTGACCGCCACAATGCGCCTACGCCCTTACTTCTACGCGCATCCCATTCAGGTCCTCTCTGACCTCCCACTTTGACAAATCCTCCACCAGCCCGCCCTCTCTTGGCGAATGACGAAGTGGGCAGTCGAGCTCTCCGAGTTCGACATAAGCTACCTCTTGAGGAGCGCGATGAAGGGGCAGGCCCTCGCCGACTTCATGGTGGAGGTCACCTTCCCTGAAACTGACGCAATCTCAGAAGAGTGGAAGGTATTCGTTGACGGCTCACGATGTGATGCCGGTGGTGGGGCTGGCATATTCCTCGCTGGTCCCTCGATCGAGACGGAATATGCCCTTAACTTCGCCTTCGATGCCACCAACAACGAGGCCGAGTATGAGGCCATGATCGCCGGAATAGAGATGGCGCTCCTCAGTGGAGCCCACAAGATCAGGGTGTACACCGACTTCGAGCTGGTTGCGCGCCAGCTCAACGGGCAATACGACACCAGAACGGGGTTCCTGCCCGCATACCGAGAGAAAGTTAAGTCCTTGGTGTCGTGCCTAGAAACCTTCGCAGTGGAGTCCATCCCGCGAACCTCGAACACAAAGGCGGATGCTCTCGCGAGGTTGGGATCTGCCCTTCCCTTGGAAGTGGGGAATCGCGTGATGGTGGAAAGAAAACTCTCGCGGAGTGTGACCAGTGAGGTTCTCTCTGTTACTATTGAGGATTGGAGGATCCCGATAACACGATATGTGGAGAGCGGTGTCCTCCTAGAGGACCCCGCATAGGCTAGGAAGATGAAAATGAATGCGGCCCGCTATTGCGTCATCGACGGCAAGCTCTATCGCCGAGGATATGCTGAGCCTAACTTGCTGTGTGTGCCGACCGAGTCTACGTGTCGCATCCTATACGAGGCACATGAGGGGGTCTGTGGAGGCCACCCCGAGTGGCGCGCCTTGTCACATAAAATCACCCATTTTGGGATACTTTTAGCCCACACTCAGGCAGGACGCGAGGGCCTACGTCCGGAAATGTGACGGGTGTCAAAAGCACGGTAACATCCAGCATGCCCCGACCTCGCGCCTCCACTCCATGCACGCGCCATGTCCCTTCGCAATGTGGGGAATGGACATCCTCGGTCCCTTTACCAAGGCCGTTGGCCAGGTGCGGTACATCTTGGTCATCGTCGACTATTTCACGAAGTGGGTCGAGGCGCAAGCCATTGCAAAAATCACTGGGATAAAGGTTTGCGACTTCCTGTGGAAGAACCTCGTCTGCCGTTTTGGCGTCCCCATGACCATCATGACTGACCATGGCCCTCAATTCGAATGCGAGGAGACTCAGACTTTCTGCTCCGACCTAGACATAACCTTAAAGTTTTCCTCCGTGGCCCACCCCCACTCCAACGGCCAGGTGGAAAATGTCAATGCCCGCATCTTGTTCAATTTGAAAAAGCGCTTAGGGATGGCCCAAGGTCGCTGGGAGGAGCTTCTCCCACTCATCCTATGAACATATCGCACCACCGCGCGTCGCGCAACGGGAGAAACGCCTTTCGCTCTAACTTACAGGGTGGAAGCGCTAGTCCCCGTGGAGACCCTAGTCCCTTCGGCAAGGGTTTTTGATTTCAGTAGAGAAGAGAACGAGAACAACCTTAAGGTCGAACTACAATTCAGAGACGAGCTATGCGAGGTGGCTGACCTGCGCTCCAGAGAATATAAACGCCGCGTGGCAGTATACCACGATAAGAGGGTTAGGCCTCGGTTCTTGGCTACGGGTAGCCTCGTCTTGAGGCGTACCGAAGGTGGCAAGTTGGAACCTAACTGGGAGGGGCCATACCTCCTCACCGAGGAGGCCGTGCCCGGAGCTTTCAAGCTCAAGGACAGCGAGGGGCGTACCCTGAGCAAAACATGGAATGTCGATCGACTCAAAAAATACTATGTGTAAACTCTCCAAACTCTGCTATTTCCTTCGAATTTTGTGAATAAAGTGTCGTGGAAATTTCAAACCTGCCTCTAAAATAAAAATCTCGTGTTTAAGTCCACCCCTCGCTTCCCGCTTGGGGCTGGAGAACCTCGGTTTTAAGTTGTTAAGTCCACCACTCGCTTTCCGCTTGGGGTTGGAGAATGTCATGTTTAAGTCCACCCCTCACTTCCCGCTTGGGGTTGGAGAACCTCGGTTTTAAGTTGTTAAGTCCACCCCTCACTTCCCGCTTGAGATTGGAGAATCTCGTGTTTAGGTCCACCCCCCGCTTCCCGCTTGGGGTTGGAGAATCCCGTGTTTAAGTCCACCCCCCGCTTCTCGCTTGGGGTTGGAGATTCTCGGTTTTAAGTTGTTAAGGTCCACCCCTCGCTTCCACTTGGGGTGGGAGAATCTCGTGATTAAGTCCACCCCTAGCTTCCCGCTTGGGGTTGGAGAACCTCGGTTTTAAGTTGTTAAGTCCACCCCTCGCTTCCCGCTTAGGGTTGGAGAATGTCGTGTTTAAGTCCACCTCTCGCTTCCCGATTGGGGTTGGAGAACCTCGGTTTTAAGTTGTTAAGTCCACCCCTCGCTTCCCGCTTGGGGTTGGAGAATCTCGTGTTTAAGTCCACCCCCGCTTCCCGCTTGGGGTTGGAGAATCTCGTGTTTAAAGTCCACCCCTCGCTTCCCGCTTGGGGATGGAGAACCCCGGTTTTAAGTTGTTAAGTCAACCCCTCGCTTCCCGATTGGGGTGGGAGATTCTCGGTGTTATGTTTTGAAGTCCACTCCTCGCTTCCCGCTTGGGGTCGGAAACAATCAATAATCGTGCGAGATTCGAGTGAGGCTCGTGATCTTGGCATCACAATCATCATGCGAGATCCGAGCGAGGCGTGATCTTGGCATAAAGACAATCATGCGAGATCCGAGCAAAGCTCGTGATCTTGGCATCATAATCATCATACGAGATCCGAGCGAGGCTCGTGATCTTGGCATAAAGACAATCATGTGAGATCAGAGCACGGCTCGAGATCGTGGCATAAGACCAGCGCCCGATGTGTCCCGAAGGTGCCACAAGTATTGTGACACTCAGACCATGGGGTTGGATCGGGATATGTATACGAGTAAATTAAAACAAGAAACACAAACACAACCGTAAGACAAGTAAAGTTGCATAAAATAAGGCCACAAGGGACGAAGTATTTAATTACAGACCCCGGCAGGGCCACCAAAATAACAGAAATAAAAAAACATTAAAAAGTCAGAGGCGTCCTTCATTCTTTCGGGGCGTCGACAGCGTGTTCTTTCGGGGCGTCGGCGGTGGGTTTCATGTGAGCTTGAGGGACGGCTGGGTCGGGGATCGCAGCAGGCTGCGAGCTCGCCACGTTGGTCGCGGGATGGGAGTCTGCGTCAGCGAGGTCCAAACTTCCCTGGCCGAGGTCCTCCACGGGGGGGGCACTGTCCCATCCTCTTTGAGGAAGAACTCGCATTCTCCCTCGGGCTCCTCCCCGGCCTCTTTCCCCATAGTCTCTGTGTAGCTGGGGTTGAAGAATGAAATACGGGGGACAATATGCCCATACTTTGCAACCGCCTGCTTGACCCCCATGCGAACGGCTTGGCGGAACATCTTTCGCACGCTCCCTACCAACTCCTCCTTGTATTCCGCAGACTCCACATACCTGGGCCTCGCAGCCATCACCTCCTCGTTAAGCTCGCTAACACGCTGTCGGAGGTTGGTGATCTCCTCATCGGCCTTCAGAAGCTCCGCCTCCTTCTCTTTAAAGAAGTTGTGCTCAGCGGAGAGTTTGCCCGAAGCTCCTCATTCTCGCCCTGTAAAACCCCGACCAAGGCCTTTGCCTTGTTCTCCTCCTCCTTCTCCCTCGCCGCCACCTTGGACTCATCCTTCGGAGCAACCTCCGCGGCTTTAATCCGCTTTCCGGCCTCGGCGAGGTCCTTCTCATGCTTCACACACTCCGTTGTGCGGGCCTTAAGTGGCACCTCCATTTTATCCATCCTCGTTTGGAGGAGGGTGAGGCGGCTGCAATTGTAATTCTCAAAAAAGGTATGCTGAAAACTCACAAAGTTGTTTAAAAAAAAGAGGCACGAAATCCAAAACAGAAGCGAGATTTATGAAAGCGGAACGTACCATTGCCGAGTAGCGGGCGGCCTCGTCATTAAGGGCCTCCTCGGTGAGATTGTTAGCCCACGAGACCTCTTCCTTCCATTTGTCCTGACTCTATCTCGCAGAAGCACCCCGTGCCGGCCCGGGGCAGTGGAACTTCGCGGGAGAAGGACCATCGACTTTGAGGGCTCGTCCCTCAAAATTAATGATGGGGATGATCTCCCTCCCCAACGGACTGCGCTGGCCGTCCCCCCGGGGCTTCTTCTTTCTATCTCCGCGGGGGGCCTCTGCACCTTTCCTCTTTGACCCGACTCCATCGCCGGATCCTCGAGAGGCTTGGGAAGACGTTCTCGCGATGTCCCCCTTAGACGAGGCTCCCTGGGTTGTCTTCGCCCTGGGCTACTTCGGCGGTGGGGGTGTCACCTTTGGCTGCGAGGTTGGAGGCCTCTTCAGAGTGGTCGGGTCCTTTATAACAATGCCCTTTTGGCCGCGAGAGGCCTGGGCGGTGGAAATGGAGGTTGCAGGATTCTTTCCCTGTGACTTCGAGGTTAGAGCGTTGAAGAGGTCCACTGTCAAAGAAAAACATGAAAATAAGTTAGATGAAGAGCATGAAACAAGACATCACTATAAATCAAGCTAGCATGACCAGAGCGAGGCTCGTGGTCATCACTACATAAGCGACGTTTCAACCTCGTGGCCTAAAACCAAGGGCAAATAACAAAAACAAACAACAAAAGGGAAATCAAATACCCTCTTTACCCTCACGAGGTGGAAGGGTGAGGCTCAGACCGGCCCGCTCAAGCCGGTCCTGTGCCAGGTACTTCTAGAACGATTCCTGA
The DNA here is from genome assembly GCA_964016875.1 of Fallopia convolvulus. Taxonomy (NCBI): domain Eukaryota; kingdom Viridiplantae; phylum Streptophyta; class Magnoliopsida; order Caryophyllales; family Polygonaceae; genus Fallopia; species Fallopia convolvulus. Next base: position 24,796,935 of record OZ024720.1, on the reverse strand, counting down.
CGCTCCGGGGTATATCGGGCCTTGAGTTCCCTGATTTCAGTGGCTTTATGTGCGCCCTTGGGCCGAACAAAGTTGCCCGGTGCCGTGGGAAAGTTGAGATACCTCCCATTAGGGTCTCGGACCAGGAACCATTTCTTCTTCCACGTCCCGACGTTCGAAGGGGTCGTGGTGAGTTTAATACTCGACAAGCTCAAATTGACGAGGCAGGACTCGTGATCCCTCCTCGCTAGAAATAGGCTCGACATGATGCCGAGATCCGGCCCATCCCCAAGATCGCGGCTGCGAACGGTGTAGGCACACAACAACCTATACGCGTTGGGAAACAACTGTGCAGGGCAGACGCGCATGGCCCACAAGAAATCAACGATGTGTGAGGCCAGGGGAAGTCTGAAGCCGGCCTGGAGACTGTGCAGGTGCACAACCACGCACCTATCGTAGTGCGCCAAGGAGCAGCCCTCCCCTTCGGGAAGCGCTAGCTCAACTCCCTCTTGCTAGGAGAAATCCTTGGCAATGTCTACGAGGTTTTTAGGCTCCAAGTCCGTAGGCACCCCCTCGAATAAAAAGGTCTCATTCGAGTCTGAGGACATAAAGATCCGCTCCTCGAGGACGGGCGAGACGCTGGACACAGCATCGGTAATATGCTCTGCGAAAAAGCTCACGAGCTCATTGAAATTAGACGACCTCGCAATAATACCGACCACTTCTTAATCAGAGATCGAGGATGAAGCCATTTCAACACCGGACGACGCACGAAGTCGGGAGAAGCGCAAGTTGACGGAAACAACGGAGACGTTGGAAGAAGGGTCGCTGAAAACCAATGAAGGAGACCTCAGGTTCTGGGAGTCACAGGTCTCGACACTCTCCTCGGCCTCGGGGACCTCCTCATAGAACCTCTCTTGAACTTTAAACGCGAAGCCTGGCGGAGGGCTCAAAGAGGTTCCTCTAGGCATGAAAGAACGACGTCCAAGCCACGAGAGGCGAGCACCTGGAAAAGAAAGAAGTGTTGAGGCATTGGGCAAAGCAACCAAATGAAGCAAACGCGAGATCATAAGGGGAGAAGGCCACGTGGCACCCTAGAGCTACTCTGACAATATAGGACGACGGAGAAGAAGTTGAAGCGCCAAAAAGAGGAGAGAGAAGGTGGAATTTGATCGCCCTCTCACGGTGTGCGAGGGTCAAGAGATACAAATTATAACCCGACCCCGTTGTAGTACGTGGTGGGTGTCGAACACTCGGGAAGTCTACTCGATCGATGTCCCTAGATACTAGGAAGCTAGAAAGGAGAGCATAAAACAAAGGAAAATAAAGAAAACAGTCGGGACCGACACTAAGGTCAAGTCGGGCCCGAGGTTGGCGACAAGAGGAAGTCGGGACCGACACTGGGTAAGTCGGGCCCGAGGTAGCTGGGATGTCGAACTCAAAGATTTTAAAAGTAGATCTTGGGCTTTTGGGTTCCTTCCCTAGTAGATTAAGGCTTTTCCACCCCAATTCAGGCAATGAGTGATGATCGGACTAGGATCGAGTGCTTTCGCCCTCGTTCCAACCACATCTACACCTCGATCCATGGGGAAATCCCCTTCGAAGCAAGGTCTTGAGATTGACACATGTTCACTTTCGCTACTTTGCCAATCTCAAGCCTTGATTCCCGACTTTCGCAAGGAATTGTAGCTCGATGTAGAGTGGGTTCCTTAGATCAAACACTCAAGGCTATGGAATTGGGGTTTCTAGCCTAAACCTAGCTAGGGTTTTCCCCCATAACCCAAGATCAAGGAGATCTACTCCATGTGACAAGCAAAGAAAGCAATCAAATCAAAAGAGAAAGCAATCATCATAATCAATCTCAAAACAAAGCAAGGGTTCATTCAAATCCAAAGCAATCCACAAATTCAATTCAAGGGTTTTCAAATCCACAAGATCAAAGCAAATCAAAGCTAAACAATCAACAAAACCTCTCAAGTCTTCCTCCTCCTTGGCCGATTCTCTCTCTCTTCCTCCTCTTCTCCTTCCTCCTTGCTCTCCAAGTATCCTCTTGGCTCCCTTGGAACCCCCCTTTCTTTTGTGTGTGAGGGAACCCCCCCTTTTTTTGTGTGTGAGGGAACCCCCCCTTTTTTTGTGTGTGAGGGGACCCCTTCTTAGAAGACAAGAGGGCCTTTTATGGATTAAATGAGGGGCAAAAGTGGAAGTTCACAAATTCGTGCCTTGGAGCCCAAGTAGTCCGGTGACCGACTCGGCCCGACACGGAGGAACCTCGGGCCCGAGGTACTGTGCAACTCGGTCCGAGGTTGGAAACTTCAAAGTCGGGTCCGACGTTGTTGCATCTCGGTCCTGACCTCGTTCCACCTTCTTCTTAGTTGGCTTCTCTTGTTCTTCTTCATGGCTTGCTTCTCTCTTTCCCGCTTTAACTCGGCCTTTGCTCCATGTCTCGACCCTCCTTCAAATCCATCCTTGATTCATGCCAAATTACCTACAAAACACATAAAAGGTGCGTAGTCTCTGAATCTCATAGAAATACGGGAACTAAGCTAAAAAGGAACAAAACGCACAAGAAAAGGGGAAAAAGAAACATATTTACAAAGGAAATCACATATGAAAACACCACCAAATAGAGAGACATCAAAATACCCCATACTTAAACTTGCTTGTCCTCAAGCAATAACAATGTAAGCAAGACCGAAACATAATCTTCAAGTAAAGCCTCGTATGAAAACACGTTTTAAGCACAAGTGATCGATATTCAAGCTAGATTACATCATCACACGTGATTAAGTGTTCCAAGGAATAAAGTCAATGCAACTAAGCCTCACTTTAGGGATATGTGAATGTGTATCACTCATCATGTGTTTGGGTTTAGCAATGAACACTCAAGCTCAAAAATCATGCAAGTAAGGACTTTACTATTGAAGCTAATATCACCAATTCCTCCACCTAGAGATGCCTAATGCAAAGTACACAAAGAATTTCGAACTTGGCTCAATGGAGGTCCTCAAAGAGGTTCCATTCGGCCGGGTTGTAATGGGGCTTTTGGTATTTCTCAAGGTGGGAATTTTTTGGTCTTGTGGTGCTTATAATAGGGATTGAACAAACTAAACTCTCACCAATTTCACCAAATCCCACAATTACTTTCACACTCACCAAAAAGACTTAACATTTTCCTTCCAACCCGAAATTTCACTTATCATTCCACTTCATCTTTGCTCTTATGCTTTTTGTTGGATTTTCAACACTTTCTACATTTGGACCCACATGATTCATAACACCATTCTTTGCCCTTAAACCCAAGAGAATCTCAACTCTTCAAATACAATCCAAACCTCTCTTCTAAAGTCCAATCCCATAAGGGTCAAGTCATATAAGGCTAGGAATAATATTTTTGAGGAGTTTCAAACAAAGGCTTAGGCTAGAACGGGGCTACAAACAAAGGATTAACTTCATGGTAGGATATGGAACATTTATGTGACTAGAAGAATAAAGTTCAAAATCAATGTGACCATGCTAGGACAATTCTCATGACGGTCTTGGAAAATAGATAAACACCGCAATAGCAAGTTTTACTAAGCATGAATGAGCTAATCACACAAGAAGAATGAGGGATATGCAAATATGATCAAGCATCCCTAAAATGGCCAAAAATCAATCTCACAAGGGTCACTCATACTTAGTTGCATAAGAACTCATCCTAGAACTCACATGCTCAATAAAACAAGCAAGATATCATGATCACATCAAAAGCAACATCATTTTAGAGGCTAAACTATCCAAAAATATGCAAAGGAATTTACATGCTCACATCATCATTAGCTTTTATTTTGGCAATCTAAGATGGGAATTTCTAGTCCAAAACCTACAAAACACAAAATCTTTTTGTTGTTTTTAACACAATTTTTCAATTTTTTTATGGATTTTTTTTGCAAAAAAATTTCTCTAAAACCAAAGACTCAAACATTCCAAACACCAACTAGAAACACTAACTAAATATCCTCAAAATAATAAACAAACATAAACAAGTGAAATCATGAACACACTTACCCCCACCCCATACTTAAAATTTTTGATGTCCCCATCAAACAAGGAAATCAAAACTTAAAAGCAAGAGAGAAGAGTATGAAAAGCTCACAATTTCTTATTCTTCAATGGCATATATAGGATCAATCGGCGAGGACGAGAGCCCATGAGGCTCTAACTTCTTCGTTTGGACCGTCCCTGTCATAGAACTTCTTCACTCGATGACCATTCACTTTGAAAATATGTCCTTGTTCATCAACCAAGTCCACCGCACCATGAGCATAGATACGGTGGACCACAAATGGTCCGCTCCACCTAGTCCTTAACTTCCCGGGGAAAAGTTTAAGCCTTGAATTGAAAAGGAGAACCTTGTCACCGGTTTGATAGGTCTTTGGAATTAACTTCCTATCATGCCACTTCTTGGTCTTCTCTTTGTATAGCTTGGAGTTCTCATAGGCCTTCAACCTCAATTCCCCCAACTCATGAAGTTCTAGAAACCTTTTCTCACCGGCCAAGTTGATATCCCAATTCATCTCTTTGAGTGCCCATTTCGCCTTGTGCTCAAGCTCTACCGGAAGATGACATGCCTTGCCATAAACTAGATTGAAGGGTGTAGTTCCCAAAGGTGTCTTGAAGGCGGTTCTATAAGCCCAAAGTGCATCATCGAGCTTAGAGGCCCAATCTTTCCTTGATCGAGATACGGTCTTCTCCAAGATAGCCTTGATTTGACGGTTTGACACCTCGACTTGCCCGCTTGTTTGAGGATGATAAGGAGTAGCAACTCGATGAGACACCCCATACTTAATCAACACATTTTCGAAGCACCTCTCAATGAAATGAGGTCCGCCAGCACTTATGAGAACCCTAGGCACACCAAACCTTGCAAAAATGTTGCTTTTCAAAAACTTCATCACCACCTTAGCATCATTGGTTCTTGTTGGTATGGCCTCCACCCATTTTGAAACATAGTCCACGGCTACCAAGATGTACTTGTAAGGCCCCAATGTGGGAAATGGTCCCATGAAGTCAATACCCCATACATCAAATAACTCAACTTCTAGAATGCCAATTTGAGGAGTCTCATTCCTCCTTGATAGGTTCCCCTCTCTTTGGCACTCTTCACACTTCCTCACATAATCATGCACATCCTTGAACATGGTTGGCCAATAATAACCACATTGAAGAATTTTTGAGGTGGTTTTGGAACTCTTAGCGTGACCTCCCGTAGGCAAGGAATGGCAATGGTGAATTATGCTCTCAACCTCTTCACTTGACACACACCGTCTATAGATTTGATCACGCCCTTCCTTGTAGAGATATGGATCATCCCAAAAGTATTGTCTAGCATCATGTAAGAATTTCTTCCTAGCTTGATAAGACAAATTTGGTGGGATCACTCCCCCTACGGCAAAGTTAGCAAAATCCGCAAACCAAGGGGAAACCCCTCGTCTTACGGCACTAATAGAAAGAAGGCCAGTGGGAGAGAAAGAATCAATCAATTTAGAACGAGAAGAAATGGAAATCGAGCTAGGAAACTTACTTTCTTCCACGGATCGACATTGAAGTATACCGGGCCCGACATGGTTAGACGCCGGTCCAGCTTCGCAGACACGCAGCTGCCTCGGGCCCGATGTTGAAGTACTCGGTCCCGACTCACTCACACTTGCCTTGCCTTCGGTCCAATGTTCTGAACCTCGGGCCCGACGTACTTGGTTCGTCGATCCACCCTTCCTTTCCTCCCTTCCGCTCATGAGAACTTCATCCGCTCTTGAATCATCTATAGTCATACCATCCTCCATTTCCAACATGTACTCGATGGGCAAACGGGATAGATGATCCGCTACCACATTTTCCGCACCGGTTTTGCCCTTGATCTCATGGTCAAACTCTTGGAGAAGGAGCATCCACCTTAGAAGCCTCGACTTTGCATCTTTCTTCTTCATGAGGTATTTGATTGCCGCATGGTCTGTGAAGACTACCACCTTTGATCCCACAAGATATGAACGGAATTTCTCAAATGCAAACACTATCGCAAGAAACTCTTTCTCCGTTGTTGTGTAATTGCACTGAGTTTCATCCAAAGTTTTGCTTGCGTAGTAAATGGCATGCAACTTTCCATCCTTCCTTTGCCCAAGGACGGCCCCTACGGCGAAATCACTAGCATCACACATCACCTCGAATGGAAGATTCCAATCGGGTGCCGCCATTATTGGAGCCGAGATCAAGGCATCTCTCAACCTACAAAAAGAACTCATGCAATCCTCGGAAAATACAAAGGGCACATCCTTCATCAAGAGGTTAGACAATGGTTTTGCAATTTTAGAAAAATCTTTGATGAACCGTCTATAAAATCCTGCATGACCTAAGAAACTCCTAACATCACGAACACAAGAGGGGGGAGGTAGTTTTTCAATTATTTCAACTTTAGCTCTATCTACCTCTATCCCCCTACTAGAAACTAGGTGTCCTAGTACTATGCCCTCCTTCACCATAAAGTGGCATTTTTCCCAATTAAGCACCAAGCTAGTCTCCTCACATCTAGTCAAAACCTTGTCTAAGTTAGCTAAGCAAACATCAAATGAGGATCCGTAGACGGAGAAATCATCCATAAGTACTTCTACTATATCCTCAACCATATCGGAGAAGATGGACATCATGCATCTTTGAAATGTTGCCGGCGCATTACATAAACCAAAAGGCATGCGTCTATAGGCAAAAGTCCCATAAGGACATGTGAATGTCGTCTTCTCTTGATCATCGGGATGAATAGGGATTTGCCAAAACCCGCTATACCCGTCAAGGTAGCAAAAATATTCATGTTGTGCTAATCTCTCTAGGACTTGGTCTATGAAAGGAAGAGGAAAATGGTCTTTGCGAGTGCCGGTATTAAGCTTACGGTAATCAATACACATACGCCATTTTGTTGTGGTTCTCATAGGTATCATTTCTCCCTTTTCATTTTGCACAACGGTGAAACCTCCTTTCTTAGGAACTACATGCACGGGACTCACATACTTGCTATCGGAAATTGGGAAGATAATTCCCGCATCCAACATCCTAAGTATTTCACTCTTTACCACTTCTTTCATGTTAGGATTTAATCTTCTTTGGGGTTCAATAGTGGGTTTATGGTTATCCTCCATATAAATCCTATGCATGCAAATTGAGGGAGAGATTCCCTTTAGTTCCTCTATGTTTTCTTAGAACCTTCAACAACTTAGACTCCTCCTCATCATTCAAGTTGGCATTTATGATTACGGGTAAAGAGGAGTTGGGACCAAGAAATGCGTACCTCAAATCTTTTGGAAGCTCCTTGAGTTCTTGAGATGGTTCCGGTGGTGCTTGAACTTCTTCTTTCTCGGCCTTGAACACCTCCAAGTAAGACATCCCTTCCTCCAATTGCTCATGCTCAATCATATTGAGGGCTAGACCTTGGCGCTCTATCTCAATTTCTCTAGGTGGTGGGGTGGCTTTCAACCTAAGCTCCCTTGGCCTTGACTTTTTAGAAATGGCTTCCCATTGCAATCCAAGAGGAACTTGGATCATCTTAGCTTCTTTATGTACGGTCCCTTTTGAAGTTGGTCTAAAGAAAAACTCAATTTCTCTTCCTCCAATGTCAAGAGACAAGTGGCCCTTCTTTACATCAATGATTGCCCCAACCGTAGCAAGGAAAGGTCTCCCTAGTATGATCGGTTCACCCGGCACTTCTATCATGTCTACTACAACAAAGTCGATTGGGACATAATGGCCTTCAATGCAAACGGGATAATCCTCGACGACACCAATTGGTTCGATGGACGACCCATCCGCTATTGTTAACCTCATGTTGACCGGAGCTATGAGACCCATAGATGTGGATTTCCATATGGTGTAAGGAATGATGCTCGTGCTTGCTCCAAGATCACACAAGGCTTGGAAATTTTGAGACCCCACACCAATGGTTATAGCAAAACGACCGGGATCTCCTAGCTTTTGTGGTAACTCCAAGGTCTTGACTTCATCTTGCATTTCCACTATGGACCTCTTCTTGCTCAAAATCTCCCTTAAAAACTTGGCATAAGATGGCATCTCACTCAATGCGTCGGTGAACGGGATGGAGATGTTCAAGCCTTGCAAGAGTTTGAGAAACCTCTTGAACTTGTTCTCAACAACATATTTCGGCTTCTTCGAGGGATATGGGAGAATTGTTGCACCTTGAATCTTGCTCGGATCAACCTCTTTGGACTTCACTACTTCAATTTCAACATTTTCTGAATGGACCGACTTGGGAACCATGTCGGGCCCGATGTTGTGAATCTCGGTCCTGGACAGAGGGGTTGGATCGAGGTCTGTGTACGTCGGTCCCGAGTTGCTCTCGACCTCGGTCCGGAGTGAAGGAGTCGATCTTCTTGCTGGGTCGACTTCGGGGAACGTCGGACCCGACTTGCTGGGTAAGTTGGTCCGACTCTCTTCATTCTTCTTAGGCACGTGTGGCTCGGGTAGGTTTCGGCCACTTCTCAATCCAATTGCCCGGACTTCATTTTGATTGTTTTGAGCTCGAGGATTCTCCTCGGGTCGGCCCGGAAGTCTCCCATTCTCTCTCGGGGCTTGAGTCGCAATCTGGGCAAATTGATTGTCGACTTGCCTCCTCCATGCACCAAACTCATTGAATTGGGTCCTCATCTCCTTGAACCCATCTCTCAATTCTTGAGCAAATGTTTGTAACTCATTGAATCCCGGTGGTCTATATGGTGGTGGTGGCGCCCTTGGCTCGTTTTGGTTGAAATTGTTGTTGTAGCCTTGAGCTTGACCGTTGTTCCACCGGCCATTGCCACCATTTTTGAAGTTGCCTCTTCCACCAAAATTTCCACGAACATAGTTTGCCTCCTCAATTCGCTCGGCCAAGCGCACTTGACTCTCATTCGGACAAACTTGTGTAGCATGTGCAAAGGATCCACACTCCTCACAAGCTTTAGCATTTTGCTTGTAGTAGTGGACTTGCCTCTTGAGCTTGCTCACTTCACCTTCAAGGAATTGGAGCTTCACATCTCTATCAATGTCTTCTCCCTTTGGATCATATAACTTCCTTGCACCTTCACCTTGATCTTTCACCTCCTTGCTAGCTTGACTCACCCCATACATGGCCTCATAATCGGATAGCTTGTCAAGTAGCTCCCAAGCTTGATCCGGTGTCAAGTCTATGAACCCACAATCGGTGTGGAGATTGAGCTTGTCCTTCGTTACCGGATTGATGCCTTGGAAAAAGATGTCTTGAAGCACATATGGTTGTTGGCCATGAGTAGGACATTGGCGCAACATCTCCTTGAAACGGTCCCATGCTTCGAAGAGAGGCTCATTCGGACCTTGTTGAAAGCTTGCAATCTTCCTTCTTAGCTCGGTTGTCTTTGAGGGAGGGAAGAACTTCATCAAGAAAGCATCATAGAGTGTCTTCCAAGTTGTGATTGACCTAGGAGCTTGGCTCTCGAGCCAATGTGTGGCCTTGCCCCCAAGTGACCATTTGAACGCCTTTAGAAGCACATACTCCAATGTCTCCTCGTCGGTAGAGATCGTCTCACACATGTCCACAAAGCGTTTGACGTGCTCTATGGGACACTCATGTGGACGGCCCTCGAATTGATCACGCTTGATGAGGGAGATGAATTGCGTCTTGATCTCAAAATTCTTGGCAACCTCGGGAAGCACAATTGTCGGCTCGGGGACCCTCAACTCCGGATGCATGTATTGGCGTGCATTCCGGGGTAGAGCGTTGAGTTGAGCCTCGGCTCTCATCCGTTGCTCCCGTTCTCTTCTTGCCACCTCCTCTTGATTGTCCCTCTCAAGTTGCAATCTTGCCATTTCGGCCCTAAGTTGAGCCAACTCCTCATTAACATGGAGAGCTTGATTCTCCATCCTTTTCCTTCTTCGGGCTTCCTTGAGAATACTTTCCGGATCACTCACAAACTCAAGCTCAAGTGTTCCTCGGGAGGAACGAGCTAGCATACACCTATGAAACAAAAACACAAACCAAAACAAATCAAAAACAAACAAAGGGTTTGGGCTATTCCCTCACCCAAATAACTACCAAAACACAAAAAAACTAACCAAATTGGCACTCAATGCACTTAGACTTCCCCGACAACGGCGCCATTCTTTTGATCGCCCTCTCACGGTGTGCGAGGGTCAAGAGATACAAATTATAACCCGACCCCGTTGTAGTACGTGGTGGGTGTCGAACACTCGGGAAGTCTACTCGATCGATGTGCCTAGATACTAGGAAGCTAGAAAGGAGAGCATAAAACAAAGGAAAATAAAGAAAACAGTCGGGACCGACACTGAGGTCACGTCGGGCCCGAGGTTGGCGACAAGAGGAAGTCGGGACCGACACTGGGTAAGTCGGGCCCGAGGTAGCTGGGGATGTCGAACTCAAAGATTTTAAAAGTAGATATTGGGCTTTTGGGTTCCTTCCCTAGTAGATTAAGGCTTTTCCACCCCAATTCAGGCAATGAGTGATGATCGGACTAGGATCGAGTGCTTTCGCCCTCGTTCCAACCACATCTACACCTCGATCCATGGGGAAATCCCCTTCGAAGCAAGGTCTTGAGATTGACACATGTTCACTTTCGCTACTTTGCCAATCTCAAGCCTTGATTCCCGACTTTCGCAAGGAATTGTAGCTCGATGTAGAGTGGGTTCCTTAGATCAAACACTCAAGGCTATGGAATTGGGGTTTCTAGCATAAACCTAGCTAGGGTGTTCCCCCATAACCCAAGATCAAGGAGATCTACTCCATGTGACAAGCAAAGAAAGCAATCAAATCAAAAGAGAAAGCAATCATCATAATCAATCTCAAAACAAAGCAAGGGTTCATTCAAATCCAAAGCAATCCACAAATTTAATTCAAGGGTTTTGAAATCCACAAGATCAAAGCAAATCAAAGCTAAACAATCAACAAAACCTCTCAAGTCTTCCTCCTCCTTGGCCGATTCTCTCTCTCTTCCTCCTCTTCTCCTTCCTCCTTGCTCTCCAAGTATCCTCTTGGCTCCCTTGGAACCCCCCTTTCTTTTGTGTGTGAGGGAACCCCCCCTTTTTTTGTGTGTGAGGGAACCCCCCCTTTTTTTGTGTGTGAGGGGACCCCTTCTTAGAAGACAAGAGGGCCTTTTATGGATTAAATGAGGGGCAAAAGTGGAAGTTCACAAATTCATGCCTTGGAGCCCAAGTAGTCCGGTGACCGACTCGGCCCGACACGGAGGAACCTCGGGCCCGAGGTACTGTGCAACTCGGTCCGAGGTTGGAAACTTCAAAGTCGGGCCCGACGTTGTTGCATCTCGGTCCTGACCTCGTTCCACCTTCTTCTTAGTTGGCTTCTCTTGTTCTTCTTCATGGCTTGCTTCTCTCTTTCCCGCTTTAACTCGGCCTTTGCTCCATGTCTCGACCCTCCTTCAAATCCATCCTTGATTCATGCCAAATTACCTACAAAACACATAAAAGGTGCGTAGTCTCCGAATCTCATAGAAATACGGGAACTAAGCTAAAAAGGAACAAAACGCACAAGAAAAGGGGAAAAAGAAACATATTTACAAAGGAAATCACATATGAAAACACCACCAAATAGAGAGACATCATAATTGAATCCAGCGATGGAAACCAGCGGTGGAAGCCCAAACGTCCCGTAAGTCGGGCATCATGACGTTTGGGTTTCCAAGGATCTCAATTTTAAAACGGTGAAGGTGGGCACACAAACGTAACCGTCGATTGGCAAGCGAAGGGTTCGAGGGCATGGCGGTCGCCACCGTCGCCCCACCGTTTCGCCGCCATGACGCTGGAGCAAGCCACCAAGGACAGTCGTCGCCCATTGGGGCACGACAACAAGAAAGAGAAAACCCGAGAGAATGAGGTCCAGGAGCACCGAGCAAACGCAAGCACCACCCTCGCCCCACCGATTCGCCGCCTTGACACCGGCCCGAAACGCCGAAAAGAAATCGTCGCCCGCTAGGGCACAAGACGAAGAAAGAAAAAACACGAAAAAAAGGAAGAGCGAGAGCACCGCGAAAAGGCAAGCGCCGCCCTCACCACCTCCGCTTCACCGCCGTAGCACCACCGCGAAACGCCGGGAGACGTTTGTCTCCCGCTGGGGCAGGCGGCGGCAAAAGGAGGAGTCGAGCACTTACTTGCTTAGAGTCGACGTGGAAAAAGCGGTGGCGCAACTAGAGGATGACGGAAGGTCGTCGGTAACCGTCTCGAAAACTTCTCGCCGGAAACTGGAAAGACGAAGAAAGAGAGAGAGCGAAAATGTTGGGGGAAGAAGATAAAGATGATGCATGTGAGAGACGCCCCTTATAAAGAAAAGGCTTGGGCCTCTCCTTGCTCCCGAAAGGCTTATTGGGCCTATCCCACATGGACGGCCCATTAAGAGAAGTACGGGGAGCGGGCCCAGGAAGCATCACACGTACCAGCAAGAGAAAAACCTAAGTGTCAGGCCTCGCGAAAGAGCCCCTCACAGAGCATCCACCTAACCTCTCAAGCTCGCATCTCGCAACCCTAAGAAGTACAGACCCCGCACCCCGGTTTTCGGTGAGTCAAACGCCCCTCATGTTTATGACCCGCGGTCCTCGGAACGAGGCCCCCAGGCCATGGGGTTGTAATGGTGCTCAAAATAGTAAATCAGGAAGTAGGCCGGGATGTGGGGAATAAACGGACCCGACAGGACTCCAAAGGTGGATTCAGGGGCCCACAACTATATCCGTCTTTTAATTAAGCAAATTCTCTCTCCGAATGAGGTCTTCCAAAACCTCGGGGACAATATCTAAACCTCGTCGCTGACTCAACTGACACCCCCACCCACCTGGTCCACTCAGGCAATCACTGGCTGCCTCACCTCCAAACCAATTAGAGGCCTTGATCTCGGACATCCCACATCGGATAAAACACCCAAACTCGATAACACCCAAACTCGATTCCCTAATTCTCTATAAATAGGGGAGAACCTCGTAGGTAGAAGGGGTCGAAAAACATCTTGAACTCAAGAACTATCTTGCTCATTGAAGATCGACGTGTTCAAACATCGCCAAAAGACCTCGCTATAGACAAGTGAAGTTCACAAAAAGATTTCAAGTCACACAGAGCTTCCGCTCACACTAAAGACCTCGGTACATAATCTCGCAAGTCTTCATCACCACGCTCAAACTCAAAGCTCGGCCTCGCCACCAGAATCCGTTAAGCGCCTCGTAGGTGGTAGAATCTCGTAGCTTGTAGGAGATCTCGAACATTGTTAGATCGAGATCTCGAATACTCGTAGGAGGTCCAAGGGGTAAACCCCGTTGTTTGTAACCTCGTGATTTGTAACCTCGCTGTGAAGAAGTAATAAATAAAAACCAAGTGTTTGCACAATCGAATAAAAGAATCTCGTATCTTGTCTTCTAGCGCGGTTTATTTCGGGTTTCATTAGTAATGAACTATGGTTCCTTTTAATGAATAAAACTTTCGCCTTTAATGTTAACTCATCTTTCATTTAAGTTATGTATTTTAAAGCCTTGGGTGGTTCTGGGTAGATTAATCAAAGATCACTGGCAGTAATATGCCTTAGGATAAAAATAGGGGTGTTAATATTGATACGTGATTGCCTCTGATTACTCCTTGTTGATCTCGTTTTGAACCTACCAAGTCCCGATCTTGCGTTGTAATCAATTTTTCGAACCTAAAATAATTTCAATGTCAATGCTTGCGTGACAATTAATTGAACGACACAATGAAAGCGAAATTGAAATGAATCTGAATTCAAGAGATAATCAATTTGATAGTTCAATCGGATTGGCTCTAACGCTAAATCCGATCGATTAACTAAGTTTGATCTTTAACAATCAACTCAGAACAATCCAATTGATAAAATCAATAAATTAGATTGAATGAGCATGAGAGAGATCGAGTGAGAGAAGATCGGTTGAGTGTTGATGATGATCGGTTGAATGCAATTGTAATCACACGTGTGTGTTTGGCCCAAAGACTAGATAAATCTTTTCCAGGGTTTATCTAATCTCAAGATAATATTATTGAATGAAAATTGCAAAGTATTTAAAGGAGTAGTACAAATATGATCCTTGGAGAGCAAGGCAAGTACATGGTCGACCCTAACTAGGGTTTAAAAGGCCCATTGTCTTGCTTTCCAAGATAATAATAAAATATTGTAAATGAAATAACTAGACCCCCTAATATTAAATAAATCAAATAAAGATTTATCTGACTTATTTAATTAAGGAATTATCCTAACAAACTATAAATATCTTAAAGATAGCATAAAACATAGTAGAGAGATTATCAACCACTAACAAACTCCTAGATGGCCGAAATCTCCAAAATAAAAGTTGAAATAATATTGTTCCATAAATAAATAAAAAGAAAGATATTTTCCATATTTAGATTGGTCAAGTCAAAGGGTTGACTTTGAACTATGTAACAACTCATCTCACCCGATCACTTACTAAATTTAGCCCTGAAGTGATACACACTATTCTATGTATCTAAACAAGGAAATAAGAATGAACAAGGCCCAAAATAGTAAGTGGCGCCCCATTCAAGTGAAACTCGGCCCAATCATATTAATGCATATAATCCGGGCTCAGCTGATGTCGAATGCAAGTAACCCATCTCGTCTTGTTGGACCCTTCAACTATAGCTGCCAATCGAACTAAAATCGTCGTCGTCCCTTGAGCAATCTTCTTAGCCCGACTCCTTGTAATTGGTCCATCAGATGGCACTCGAATCAACTCGTCGACGTCGGTAGGAGACATGGCTGGTAGGCTTGGAAATTTCACCCGCACCCGATAGGTACCCAAAAAATCGACCCGAAAAAAACCCGATCAACTTCGGGTGAAAACAGGTTTCGGGTGATCGGTTGATGGAGCGGGTACGATTTCGGGTATGGACTCACCCGATACGACCCGACCCGATCACTCGACCCGATCACCCAATCCATTCACTTGACCTGTTCACTGACCCGATCACCCGGTTTTTTGTCCCACATCGAAAAATTAGTAGAAGGAGGAGAGGAGAAGAAGAGCTTATAAAAAGGGAAGGAGAGGAGAAGATGGTTAAGTGTTTGAAGCCTAACCATAGAGATAAGTTTTGAGGCTTTATAATTAGGTTTAGATTTTAGTTTAAAATTTAAACTTTTATTAGATGGATTAAACGGGTTCACCCGTAATCCGACCGGTGACCCGTAACCACGGGTTACGGGTTAAGTTTATTTTGTTTATGAGTCATCGGATTGACTCGTTGAACAAATAAACTTAAGATTCATCATTCTTTTATAACACCCGAAAAAACCCGACCCAAAACCGACGGGTTTTGGGTGGGTCGGTTTTGGGTGGAACCCATCGGGTGAAAATATCGGGTGGGCTGGGCGGTTTACAACTGCAGGTCGGGTGGTGGAAGTATTCCACCCGCACCCGACCCGACCCATTGCCATGCCTAATGGTTGGTTTCATCGCATCAAATATGAACTAAACATCATTGCAGATTTAAAAAAATTTCACCCCTGTCTTTACTCCCTTTCTTAGCCATAATGAGTGCTTTTTTGGGCCAAGGTATGATGACTCATGATTACGAATGGCCTATGTCTAAGGCATGTCGTATCAAGGAAGGAAAACTAGGGCTTTGTACTTCCCATAGAGCACCCATAGTGGTTATTTTTTGGGGTGCATGGTGTTAGGAAAACAATAAAAAATTGCCCACTACACATGTATCAAAAAAGAAGGGTGCAAATTATGCACCTCCAAATGAAGAAGTGCATGGAAGCACATGGTGCATGATACCCAAACCAAACAATCATCATGCCATAGAGTGACACATGGAAACCCTTTTAGTTAATAAAGGGGTATCAAAAGCATATGTATGCCCAATACCTACCGGACTTCAAAGATATCATAGAGATCGGGTAGAGAATTGAGGATGGAATCCAATCAGACATATTCCAAGACAAGTCCTCTAACACCTCAAACAGGTATAGGAGTAACAAAAACTCCAGGAATTACAATGCTCAGACTTCCCAAACCGAAACCTTTCTTGCTCCTGTGTTCGCTCCAAAGCTTAGTAATCAATTCCATCGCTCACAGGAAGAAATTCAATTTCTGCTTGCTTTCGCGATAGCGAGTGCAATAACATCAATGTTATAGCGTTAATGAGGATTCTTAAGCCTTCGCTCGCGGAAGTACTGAGCCGTAATAGCGAAACGAACTCTTTCCATAACATAAAGTGAGTCAACTTGCTTGATGTAGGCTTGCTCCTCTTGGTGGAATTCTTCTTCTAGGTTTCTTTCTTCCCTAATAGCTTGAGTTCGCTATCTCGGGCGGGATGACTAATCCCTCCCTTCCCTAGCTCTCGTTGAGTTCCTTGGTGATCTCACGCTTGTAGCAACGGAAGAAGAACTACCTCGCGGAGGACTTTACTTACACCACAGAGTGGTTGCTGTATTTTGATCAGGTTCCTTCTCCGCTGCATTGCTTCATCTAGCTGGAATGGCATGGGGGCCGCATAGGAATATATGAGTTCTATCATTCGCTCCAAGATAAGAGATTCAAGTTCCTTCTGGGGCAGACAAAAGGGCTTTACATAGTCTACTTCCGGGATGACGTTTGGAAGCAAAAGTGCTCTATTTATCCCTTTCGTTGTTGCCTGATGGGAACGTTCTACAAGTGTTCCCGCTGCCGATATTCCTATCTATAGTGTAGTGGTGTAGCGCGTTAGGGAGATCAGTCTCATCCATATCAATAACAAATGTATCTGCTATGAGTGAATCTACTCCGGCTCTAGGTGAAAGAACCAATGCGATTACCTTTGAACATACCTTTTCCTATACCTAGATTCATATCTTCCAATTGCGGACCCAGAGCGAGTAGTTGTTTTAGTAGAGCCGGTTGATTCTGGCGATTTTGTTGATGAAGCAGTCAATGAAGAAAGACATGGTTGAGTCAGTCGAAGAAGTAAAGGTAGTAGAGCCTATAGTAGCACTACCTAAACTTCATAAGTAGCAGCAGTGGAAGTCACAGTAGTTGTTGCAGAGCAAGCTATAGGGCGAAACCTTTCATGGTATCAGGTGTAGATACCATATGAAGAAGTTTCAAAACAGTAGCATTGCTTTCGCACACTGTCTGGAAAAACTGCAAGACTGCACTCAGAACATCATTACAAATGATATCCCTATCTCTTTGAAGAATTCAACTCTAGACCCATCAGGGCCAGGGGCTTGAATACAAAACCTCTTTTATTTCCTCCACAGTAAAAGTAGCAACCACTTCGGAAACAGATTTCTCCCCAAAGTGGGCTTTTATTCGTCCGCCAAAACGAACCGACCAAAGCGGTGAGGGCACGGTTAGCCCCACTCACCCAGCGCTTGAAACAAGGTTCATAACTATTTGCAGGTTTTGACCCTCCCTTCTTCCTTCTCCACTAATGCTGCTGGATCGACAAGATCAATGGCTACTAGACTATCGGGCTCTGCCTTCGCTGCCGGATTAACGCTAAGGAATGCTAGAACAGGCAAGGAATGCGGGTGGGAAGCTAAGGGAGTCTTCAACAACCTGGCTTTATCCGTTCGCTGAATTCCTTGCTACCCGAGAATGAAAGAAGAATGGAATGAGGGATCGCTACCACTCAATCTCTTTCTCCCTACCTCCGCTGCTTTACCTTGCTTTCCTTGCTGCCTAATAGAATGATATTGGACTAGTAACTGACATAAAGCATTCCATTCCCGTCTATCCCCGATCAAATCCCCCTCTCTATTTGTGATGTCCCTTTTCGTTTGTTCTCTCCCTAACATGCACTGCCTTTGTTTCGTTTGTTACCTAACTGAGAAAGGAAAGAAAGATCCCGCGGAAGAGCATACTCGATCGCTCCTTGCTCATCTCTTTTTTTCTGGTGGGGCGTGGGGTAGGTAAATTCTGTGATGGCCTTTGGCCCTCTGCCAACGAGTTTCATTTTTCCAAAGATTGAATTGTTACTAGCATAAACGGAAATGAGCGAGAAATGTTATCCCCGGGCACGAAGGCCATAAGAAGAGTTGGGAGCAGGGAAAGATCCCACACCGCAACAATTCAATATCCCTCTAGTTCAGTGACCGAGAGTAGAAAGAATAAGAAAGTCTAGAACCATTAGCCTTGCCCCTTGTTGAATCAGGTGAATCCGCTTTGGTGCTATCATCTTAATATAAGTTATAAGTCTCGTGTTAAAGGACTGATCTCTCTCTAACTATTAATTTCATAAGAGAAGAAAGATCGGATTGTAGGGTAGATTATCGATAAGTTTCATTATTGTTTACTTATATTATTTTTCTTCACTTTGTTTGTCGAGATTTTTTTGGTATTCCGTCTAAGAAGCAAGGGATTGAGGTTTGGAACCCTTTTCTTGCTTTGTACAAGATTGAAAAGACTACTTGTGGCATTCCCCAAGTCAGAAATAAGAACGAGGCGTCTCGGACGTCGATTGTGGATAATCCATTCAAATTCTCTAAGTATAGTTACAGTCAACACAGTAGATGTAATGTGAACAACGCTTTGCCCTTTATCTATATCTATTAGGCTGCAACTGCGCTGAATGAGAAAGCCTTATTCCCAAACCTTTCTCGGTTAGACCAACCGGCGATTTCAGTCTTCCATCATTGGTGGAGCAAGAAGAAGTCTCTCTTTTGAGAGGGCAGAACCAGAGCAGAACCATTGGCTATTCTTCACAATGGCTCCTTGTGATGCAGCGGAACCATGGCAATTAGGATTTCAAGACGCATCAACACCTATGATGCA
The DNA here is from genome assembly GCA_964016875.1 of Fallopia convolvulus. Taxonomy (NCBI): domain Eukaryota; kingdom Viridiplantae; phylum Streptophyta; class Magnoliopsida; order Caryophyllales; family Polygonaceae; genus Fallopia; species Fallopia convolvulus. The sequence continues at coordinate 24,778,168 of OZ024720.1, read as the reverse complement.
AGGAATAATAGACTTACATCATGATATCTTTTTCTTCCTCATTCTGATTTTGGTTTTCATATCAAGGATCTTGGTTCGTGCTTTATGGTATTTTCACTATAAAAAAAATCCAATCCCGCAAAGGATTGTTCATGGAACTACTATCGAGATTCTGTGGACCATATTTTTGTCTATCATCCTGATGTTCATTGCTATACCATTATTTGCTCTGCTATACTCAATGGACGAGGTAGTAGTAGATCCATCCATTACTATCAAAGCTATTGGACATCAATGATATTGTACTTATGAGTATTCGGACTATAACAGTTCTGATGAACAGTCACTCACTTTTGACAGTTATATGATTCCAGAAGATGATCTAGAATTGGGTCAATTACGTTTATTAGATGTGGACAATAGAGTGGTTGTACCAGCCAAAACTCATATACGTATTATTGTAACATTTGCTGATGTACTTCATAGTTGGGTTGTACCTTCCTCAGGTGTAAAATGTGATGTTGTACTTGGTCGTTTAAAGCAGACCTCTATTTTGGTACAACGAGAAGGAGTTTACTATGGGCATTGCAGTGAAATTTGTGGAACTAATCATGCTTTTATGCCTATCGTCGTAGAAGTTGTTTCTAGGAAAGATTATGGTTCTCGGGTAGCCAATCAATTAATCCCCCAAGTCGGGGAAGCTTAAGGGGTGTTGTAGCGAAACTGATTGCAAAAGAGGGGAAGCTAGAAAATGGAATAGAAGGCTTCGCTCGCTCTAACGCTCGTTTAGTAGACAACAAGTAGAGTGCATAAGCCTCCGGGGGAGTACTACACGAGTAGTACGGAACGAGCCTTGTCTAGGAAGGAAAGTGACCTCCTATAATCCGATCTTTCTTCTCTTATGAAATTAATAGTTAGAGAGAGAGATCAGTCCTTTAACGCGAGACTTATAACTTATCTATGAATCAATCTAGACTATACTCTATCCGGATAGATATGTCCCTATGAGCGACTACGCCGATCTTTATATGTTTTGGCCACGTCTGTTTCCGCTCCGAAGAGGATGGTTTGGATCTTTCAATCTTATGTCGTGAGGGTTGTGACTTATGTTAGGTCCATAAAATACCACAAATTTTGGTGTTCTACGATTCACCTCCAAATAATGAGTAGGTAGTTCGATCCGATGGATTCTTCTTCTCATAGTAAACCGATGGGAGGATGTAGAGCAATAGAGAAAATTACTATATAAAGAAGAGTTATAAACTATAGGACTTCTTGTTCGAGTAGGAAGATATCGGTTTTTCTCGTTCCTTCTCTTCTTCGATAAGAATAGTGATTTGAAATGATACAAATTTCTCTTCATTTTGTTGCGCTCAGCGAAGGAACTGCCTAAGCATACTTTTTCGGATCCAAACTTCTTTGTTCTTTCTAAGTCTTCTTCTTGCATAGAAGAGCGTAACTCTTGCAAATATCGGGATTTTAGTAGTAGGCGGCATCCCTTCTTAGTTTTGAGTAGGCGAAACCATTCTTTTTTGGTTCTTCTCCACATTCTTACCGACAGGAATTTGCCTATGATTTTTTCAACTGATATTTTGATATAGAAAAATCTCCTTATTTCTTCACCGCGGGTTCTCGCGTCATTTTCTTGAAAAGAGATTATATCACCGCGGGACACTTTAAAATGAGTGATTTTGACTCGAAAATTATTCACATAAACTTTTGGTTGACTTATCGGCTGCCTTGCTTGAGGAATAGTTTCACAAAAATGGAGACGAACCGGAATAACATCCAATCTAGTTTATGGATTCAGTAGAAAAGGGATATATGAAGTTCGTTCTGTTCCTCTTTGCATCTTTGTGATGGGTAAGTTTCCATGAAAAAGGGGCAACTTTCGTGTAGTTTGTGATTGGATGTAAGTGTTAAGATTTTTTTTTCGGATAAATCTTTTTCTTAAAAAATCTTTTCTTAATTCTCAATTTTCGGAGAATGTGACGTTGTATTATTGTAAGTTCTCTGTTCCGAACATTTCTTGGAAGTAGACGACAAGTTTTAAATCTTAATACAAACATGGGTCGAAGCTATTTGAGTTGAATCAGTCTTTGCTGCTGGCGGGAATCGAACCATCGCGTATAACGGGAATAGAACCCTCTCTGCTGCTGGCGGGCGGATCGAAAATGTTATACTTTAATCTAGCACCTTGTTAGGAGTAGGTTTTCTTCCATAACCTTTCTATGTTATTAGTCAAGCGCTAATGCGCCCCTGCAATCACCTTGTTAGGAGTAGGTTTTCTTCCAGAACGTCTGCTTCTAGGAGTGATCTTTGTCTCAGCTTTCCCTAGAGATTAGGAAGGGCAGATTCACTTTCTTCCTCTTATCTATCTTTGAATCTTGCTTGCTGCAAGGAGATCTAAGACCGTGAAATGCAATCAGACTTTTCGGTAAAGTCAGTCTTTCCGCTAGGGGAGGGGAGGGAATACGGCCTTTCAGTCTACAAGGTTCTCATAGAAAAATGGACGTCACCTTCTTCTTAGTATTAGTAAGAATGGAAGAAGAACTAAATGACGTAAGAGAAAAGAGAGCAGAGAACAAGAATCGAGAAATAGGAGTATGAGCTAGCTTGAATTGAAGTAAAGGCAAAATCGAATGATTACAAAATAGACAATGAGAAAAAGCCAAGAGGAGATAGCACTTAGACTCACTTTGAGTACAGGGAAGTCTTCCGGTAGGAATTCCTCAGGGCCTATTACGGTTTTTTGCCGAAGCCGTGAATCAAAGCGATTGCAGCGAAAAATATCTGAAATTTATATATTATTAACTTGACTACTTTTTTGTTTTTTGGGGGGGCGCATTTTTTCCCTAATTTCTTATGTAGTGTTCTATGTTGTCAGATCGAAATCTGAATCCCTTTCTAGAGCTGAAGTGAGCTCTTTTAACTATGTTTAGAAGAAATAAGAACCATCGATTCGAAAATCGAAGCGCAAAAAACCATCCAACGATGGATAAAGGCGATCTATGAGGCAGAAGAGAATAAGCGCCCAAAGATAAGCAATGAGGTTCTCTTAAGAATGACAAATATGCTCTTTATTCACTCCGAAGAAGAATGACTGGAAGAGCATCGTGATTTCATACGCGAACTTCAACAAAGGAGTGCAGGTAGCGAATGCTACCAAAGATTCATGCGGGATTGGTTTAGTGATGAGGTCCCCTAATCGCGTACTCCTTCTACCTATAATGCAGTTGAAGTTCCAATTTTCTATGATCATTTTTCTTTCTGGTATTCTAGGGGGAGGAGATCTTTAGGTTTTTGTAAAATTGGTGCTCTTATCATATTATTTCTGAAAATAAAACCGAATTCTTGATGTCGATTCATCCACACTTCCATTCTTTTTAGAGAAGGCTAACTGCTGGCTGGCTGGGAGCTGTATGAGCGGTAACGTCCACGTACGACTTCGTGAGAAGGGCGGTGGACAGAAATGGCCTTGTTGTACCTCACTCTCGTCTTCAATGGGGTCTGCCTTTTTTTTAGGAGAGTATGCCAATATGATAATAATGAGGTGCGGGGCTTTGCATCTGACATTCGTTGGGCTTCCCTCTTCGGAAGCCCGCGTCCCGGCCTTTTTGTGCAATAAACCACTCCGGCCGAAGACTAGTGGTAGGTGGTCCTGCGGAGCTTTTAGAGAAGGGTAGCCTAGTGTGTAAGCACAGCAATGAACCACGGCGAACCCTCCGACGACCTATCTAAGATTAGGAAGGAGATCCTTACTAGTGGTGACCCTTTCACTCTTCCACGGACTGATACATGTACCGAATGCTCATACGGTAAAGTGGATTCCTAGGTCTGGCAACCTCCCAGGTTGCTCCGAGAAATCCTTTCTCGGAGCAAGAATGGCGAGGAAGTAGACAGTACCCGATGACATTCAGGGTTGGATGTAGACCCATCGAGCAGGGATAATCATTCCGGTCCTGGGAGAGGTAGCGACCATTCTCAAGAACCAAAAAGGCTGAGCTGAGGGAAGCCCTATAAGTCACTGAAACGACGGCATGCAATGAAATTGTCTATCAATAGAAGGAGCAAAAAAACAGGCTTTGCTCCCCTTTACAATATGAAGAAAGATATAAGGGTCGAAGTTTAGACCGCGAATACTAGTTCTACCTATAGCAAAGATCATGAAAGAGGTGATCGGAATGCTACCCGAATCTATTTACGATCCCGAGTTTCCAAACACATCACACTTTCGCTCGGGTCGAGGCTGCCACTCGGCCCTAAGACGGATCAAAGAAGAGTGGCGAACCTCTCGCTAGTTTTTGGAATTCGACATCAGGAAGTGTTTTCACACCATCGACCGACATCGCTCCTCCCAATCTTTAAGGAAGAGATCGACGATCCCAAGTTCTTTTACTCCATTCATAAAGTCTTTTCTATCGGACGACTCGTAGGAGGCGAGAAGGGCCCTTACTCCGTCCCACACAGTGTACTACTATCGGCCCTACCAGGCAACATCTACCTACACAAGCTCGATCAGGAGATAGGGAGGATCCGACAGAAGTACGAAATTCCGATTGTTCAGAGAATCAGATCGGTTCTATTAAAGACAAGTCGTATTGATGACCAAGAAAACTCTGGAGAAGAAGGAAGCTTCAACGCTCCCCAAGACAACATAGCCATCATTGTGGAGAGGGTAAAGAGCACCCAACGCAAAGCGGCCTTTCATTCCCTTGTTTCGTCGTGGCACACCCTCCCCACAAGCACCCCCGGCACAGAGGGGACAAGAAAAGGCCTTTCGTTTTCCCCCCTTCGTTGGCCCTTGCCACCTTCCTTAACAAGCCCTCGAGCCTCCTTTTCGCTGCCTTCCTCACAGAAGCCGCCGGATTGACTCCGAAGGCCGAATTCTATGATGGAGAACACTGTAATAATAATTGGGCCATGAGAGAACTTATTAAGTATTGCAAAAGAAAGGGCCTGCTGATAGAGCTGGGCGGGGAACCGATACTAGTTATCAGGTCAGAGAAAGGCATGGCCCGTAAGCTGGCCCACTTAAAAAGCCATTACTTAATAAGGATTTGTTACGCGCGATATGCCGACGACTTACTTTTGGGAATCGTGGGTGCCGTAGAGCTTCTCATAGAAATACAAAAACGTATCGCCGACTTCCTACAATCCGGCTTGAACCATTGGGTAGGCTCTGCAGGATCAACAACAATAGCTGCACGGAGTACGGTAGAATTCCTAGGTACGGTCATTCGGGAAGTCCCTCCGAGGGCGACTCCCATACAATTCTTGCGAGAGCTGGAAAAGCGTCTACGGGTAAAGAATCGTATCCATATAACTGCTTGCCACTTACGCTCTGCCATCCATTCCAAGTTTAGGAACCTAGGTAATAGTATCCCGATCAAATAGATGACGAAGGGGATGAGCAAAACAGGGAGTCTACTGGACGCGGTTCAACTAGCGAAGACTCTTGGAACAGCTAGAGTAAGAAGTCCACAGAGTGTATTATGGGAGACCGTCAATCACATCCGGAAAGGATCAAGGGAGATCTCATTGTTTCATAGCTCAAGTCAGAGCAACGTACCATCAGACGTTCGGCAGGCAGTCTCACGATCGGGCATGAGTGTCCGGAAGTTGTCATTGTAAACTCTCGCGGATCGGAAGGCGGCAAAGGAAGGAGGGGGACACTGGGCGAGATCTATCAGCAGTTGAATTCCCCATACAGATAGAAGCGCCTATCAAAAAGACACTCTGAAGGCTTCGAGATCGAGGTATCATTAGCCGAAGAAGACCCCGGCCAATCCACGTGGCCTGCTTGACGAACGTCAGCGACGGAGACATCATAAAGTGGTCCGCTGGCATCGTAATAAGTCCTCTATCCTACTACAGGTTCTGCGACAACCTTTACCAAGTCCGAACGATTGTAGACCACCAGATCCGCTGGTCTGCAATATTCACCCTAGCCCACAAGCACAAATCCTCAACGCGGAATATAATCCCAAAGTACTCCAAAGACTCAAATATATTACATCCAGAAGGTGGTAAGACCCTTGCAGAGTTCCCCAACAGCATGGAGCTTGGGAAGCTCGGACCCGGTCAAGATTTGAACAACAAAGAGCACTCAACTACTAGTCTAGTCTAGTAGTTGTTTTTTTCTATTAGTTGCGATGTGAACATGCCTTTACTTATGACATTAGTTGAGTAGGCTTGCTTTAGTAGTCTGCTATAAGATAGCTAGTTTTGGTCGACATAAAAAAGCCTATCCGGCTTGGTATGAGCTACCGCTCATGACTTGTATTGTAGTCGTAGTCTTGTAGTCGGCCTGTAATGTCTTCCTTCATTTGCTTTCCTTCTTCCAGCTCAGAATGCCTAATGCCATTATCTAGTGCTAGAAGATAACCGCCAAAAGCTCGCCCTTTGGGTGTCGCTTCCAACGCAGGAGGCCAAGCATTCTGCCAGACGTCCCGCCCTGGGAGCCCCGTTCGCCTTTGGTACTTCAGTAGATCTTCAAAAAAAAGGAAAAGCGCTACTTCAATGCAGCCTTAACTACAACTAGATTACGCAAGCCCGATCGATACCTACCTATAATAGAAAGTCAAAAAAGTACCAATGACGGTGACTTTCTAATAGGTTTATGAATTCTGTTAGCTGATCATAAACCACCCTCTTCTTTTCACTTGAATTGTTCGAAAGAGACTCTGACTGGTGTATACATTTATCAACAACACTCTTATCTTAGAAGATGGGTCAGAAACATCCTCCTCAAATGGATCCTCGTCTGGATCAACAACCAATTGTTCAGTCTCAACATCAACGCGATCTGAATATGACTGAGAAGCACATACAGAAGGACCCTTAGTTGTTTCCAGGTTCCTACTCTGGAACTTTCTTCGATTCATCCACCTTGATGCTATATTTATTTGTCATCCTCATAAGGTCTAAAGCTTGACCTTTCCTCATCCTATCAAAACAACTACTGAGGTCCGTTCTAAATTCCAATTACACTATTTAAAAAGTCCAAGTAGAATATGACACTACTGAATCAGAGATCGCAAAATGAACTAGCAAGTCAAAAAATGATAACTACATACACCATAATAAATTCTCAAGTTGTAGAAGCAAAGGGTGGTCTACGATCAGAAGAGAGAAGCGCTCTAGCTCTCACTTCCTTTTTCCCCCTAAAGCCCTTTGCTCTACTCATTTTAGTTGAATCGCTGAACTGGGAATGACATAGATCAAAGGGTCGTTCATTAGTCTTACTAGTAAAGCACGGGAAAAAGAAAGATTGATTTCGATCTTGCTTTTAGTTGTAAGGCTAGCTTTTGACTTATAGGGCGCTTAGGCTTAGCTCATCAAGCAAGTGCGCCAAAAGTGGGAGATGGTATCGTATTATCTTATAATAGGAGCACGCTTGCGTCTAGCTCGTAGTTTGACTCTTGCTTTTTCCCTATCTTCCCCTGACCGTGGAAACGCTCTTTAATTTAATGGAACTTTCGCTTTAGCTGGGCGTGACCAAGAAACTACCGCTTTCGCTTTGGTGGGCCGAGAATGCCTTACAACTCCATTTGTCTGGTAAACTACTCGGGGCTTCCCATGGTTTAGTAAAAGGGAGGGGAGATTTTCTCTTCATCCGGGGGTTCATTTCATTAATTATGAACTCAAAAGTGTAAGGCTGATTAGTGAGGTCTTAAAAACTTCATAGAATTCATGATTAGCCATTCTATTAGTTTGTGCTTTCTGCAAGTAGGCAAGGCGAATATTCTATGTTTTAATCAGATACCAAATTGCTTGGATACGTTTGAACGAGATGACTTGAAGAAAGAATGCTTTCTAGCTTTGTCTTGTGTCTTTGTAAAAAATTGTCCATTTATTCATGGGCGAACGATAAGAATTGAACCCGTGCATGGTGGATTCACAATCCACTGCCTTGATCCACTTGGCTACATCCACCCTTACCCCTGCACACACATGTTTAAGTCTCAATCTACGATCAGATCCTTTCTGAACCCCTATGACCGCTATCAAAGAGAAGCTTTTCCTAGACTATAAAGTCTATTGTTGTGTTTTGGAATTAGGTGGAAGCCAAGGGTAGTCTACGATCACGATATTGATTACCTGGCAAAGCTTCCAACTGTAGAGGTTGGGCTGTTCACTTCATTGATTTGACTTCACTTTACTTAAAATTTAAGTAAAGATAGGGGCCAGGCGGGCGGTGAAGGCTCATTTAGTAGATTGCGAGCGAGAAGCAAGCACCTACTCCTATTCTATCAAAATGAAAAGCAGCAAGCTCCACAACAAAATCGAAGCGAGCCACTATTAGAGACTCAATTACATCGAGCCTTGTATAGGTTCTGGAAGGAGCGCACCCCTAAACTACAAGCTTTGAAGCCCCTACTTATATATATAGGATACTTGAAGAAGCCCCTTTCTACAAACTTGCTATAATATAAGGCATCTCGGACGTTCTTCGCATGCTTGAGCGCCCTTTCAGTAAGGTTGTCAAAAGGCGAAAGTCAACTTTCCTTTATTACTCAAAAAATCGAAGAGGGTAGGGCTAGGGCACTAACGAGCAAGAAAAGGTAGCCTATCTATATACTATCTATATAGATAGTCTAAGGTGCCTTTACTTTCTCATCTTGACATTCTAATAGAATGGAATGCCCTTCTTTCTCAAAGTCAAGTTTCTCGCTTCTTGCTTTGGAAAGATTGCAGGGGATCGTCGATCTCTTCCTTCGTCTCCGCCCTATCTATTCATCTCTTTTTCCAAATGGTAGGGGTCATAGATCTTGAAGATTCATATCCATTCTCAATGGATCTATCTATCGATAGAAAGATATAGATCTCTATTTGGATCTATCTCCATATCTAAGGAAGAACCAACACTTAAAGGGCGATAGGGATTTTACCAATGCTGAAGGTAGCTTGCTTACCAAGCCACCCACTTGAGAAGCTAGTCGCCAGGAAGAAGGGACTTCTGCCCCTGTAGTTGTAGTACTCGGCTCGTTTCTACTTTGATTCAAAAGGTAATCGACGCTTCCCGACTTTCTCCGGTTTTCACAATCGTAACCATTTGTCATTCCGATTACTTCATCCATAAACGTTTTATTCTTATTTCAGCGGTACGCTCTAAAAAAAGTCAAGTCTAAGCGCATATGGCATGAAAAGGAAATCCGATTTCGGTAAGATCGTAGACCACCCTCTCCCTATAAGCCTGCTACAGCTACAATTGATGTCCTAAGGGCAGTTCCTGTAGGAATACCCATTAGAGTTCTTGCAGTCCCTATCCATGCCCCTCCTATTCCAGTGGCAGTTTGGGATGGGTTCCTATCCATACTCTGTAGAAGACTATCAAGTTATATTCATAAGGATCTCATCCCATGAGTTATAAATTGGAAAGGTTTTTGTTGAAGTTGCTTTCTTTTCTTCTTCTTTCTATTCTTAAGTTTCCATTGCTAGAACAGCTCTGACTCTGTACTACGGTATTCTAACACTTTTTTCTTAGCTGAAATAGGTTACAAAAGAAACATTATAGCCCCAACGATAAAGGGAGAGAAGGGACTAGCCTACCTCCTATTACTCAAAAGGGAAATTCCTTCGCACGTAATGAAATTAAGGTCGATAAAGGAAGAGATCTTTTACTTCCTAAACTTTGTTTTAGGGAATGCCGCTTATCAGCTTTACAAACTGAATATCTCATATCAGTTGTCCTTCTTTATCTATAATGGATAAAGGTTTCATTATGAGTCTTAATCTAGTACAGACTATGGCTTAAGAGATTACATAACCTAGCTATATCCATATAAGAATGCTTCGGGGGTAGCTTGAGGAGAGGTTGGAGGTTGACTTCCTGTGGGAGTGGGTTTAAGATCAGGGCACTAAGGAAAGAGAAGGTTTAAAAGTCAAAGCCAACGGGAGGTTGTTATTTGTATTCGGTTTTTTCTCACTGGTTATACAAGGAGATTATTGACGTGTGGCAGAACAAAATCTATGAAGATTTCGGCAAAAATGACTATTGAAATGTAATTCAAATGATTATTCATTTTTTTTTCGTTTTTCTTTGCTGAACTTCTTTCTTAAGTTCAGTCTTTTGACATTAGTCCGAGTTAGCTAGGTTCCCCTTAAAAGTAATAACCTATAACAGAACATCTATTATAAGAAATACGAGAATTCTTGGTACCTATCGTTTATCATCATGAGAATGGATTCATCGTCTTGAATTACCGGTATAACCAACTAAGCTAGAGAGCGGATATCCTACTCGTTTCCGTTCTGGCCTAAACTAAAGGCCCAATGCATTTTTTTATATGAAAACACTAATCGAACCAAATCCGAGACACCAGAATGAAGTGACGAAAGGTTTTTTAACTATACCTCCTAAACTTAAAAGATTTCATAACAACAATCTTCATCCCTTACTTAACTTAGACGCCTTTCCTATGCACCCTTCGCCTTGCGGCTCACCTGATCGTAGACCACCCTCTCCTAGCATTAATGCCTATGTCCAGAGTCCTTCTTGGATCATCTCTAGACAAAATCTTAGTGTATGTCCTACGACCTGTGGTACCGGTAGTAGTTGGAATCATCAACTTTAGCGATCTTGGCGGGTATGTTAGGTAGCTATACCACACAACGAGTTCTTTTCCATGAAAGAAAGATAATGTGTTCTCCCTATCCCAAGATTCGAGGTAATGAGTCCTCTATCAAGACGTCCCCTGCAAGCTTGGCTGGAGGCAAGCACGCAAAGATTGTCACGCAAAGAGTTGAAAGGATGTGAAGAGAGACTCTTGGTAAACATTGGCGATCTGTCGCGACGGATTAAGAGGATACACGACAAAAGGAATTGTTCTATCTCGAAACTTCACCTTCACCAAGTATAGGTTTTTTTCAATAATCTTTTTTCTTTCTATCCCGAATCATGTCTCTTTCTAGTAAGCCCCTTTAGATAAGGGCGATAAAAAAAGAAGAAAAAGAATTTATGTAAGTAATAAGTAAATGCCTTTTTTCTCCTAAAGTTGTCGGAATTTTTCGTATTAAGATATTGGCTACAATTGAAGAGGTCTTATCAATTGAATTTCCATTTATCCGACATAGTTAGCAATCCATTCTATAATTCTTCTCATTACCTATCGTGGGAAAATGCTCCCACAAACAAAGGAATTGTAGAGTACGAAATAACAGAAAAAGAGACTAATAAAAAAAAGATGTGGACTTGGAAAGAGATCAATAGGAAATATTGGAATCCGATTTGATTTCATTCATTAGTAGTAGTATACTAATGAACGGAACTAAACCTATTTCATCGAAGTTGAAGAATCAAGGAATTTTTCCTACAGATTCTGATAACTCGAGAATTTTTTTTTTATTATGATCAAAAGAGAAAAAAAATTGAATAATCAATCATTCCATGATGAAAATAGAATTCAAATCTATTTTGTGTGCATAGCGTGTAGACACTATACAATCGAAATCAAAAATCCATGGACGATTCATGAATTTGTAATAGATCTATGAGGTTGCTCATGGGAAGAGTTGTTGTTGAGAAATCTGAAACTTGAATGAAAGGATTTTCTTAATTCCTATAGAACCCTAGTCTAAAAGTAACCATAGTAGAAAATATAGATCCATCAGTTGATTCGTTCCAATTCATTGGTTTAATCCAGTATAAATATCAATATAAGACGGGATCGTCGTCTTGACAAACATGAAATAGAAATAGTTCTTTTGGGGGGTAAAAAATTGTTGGTTTTTGTTCCTCGAGCCAGTGATGACGATCTTTCTTTAACGAAAATTTTTCTATTTCTTTCAAATGGATTGGTCGTACCTTTACTACAAGAATATAAATGATTCGCTATTCACTCGGTTTCTGGGTCATAATCATAAGATTATGTAGGAGAGATGGCCGAGTGGTTTAAGGCGTAGCATTGGAACTGCTATGTAGGCTTTTGTTTCCCAAGGGTTCGAATCCCTCTCTTTCCGTATCCCTATCTTAACCTAATTCACCAACGTTACCGACAAAAATGTAAAAAATAACAATGGAAAGGTCCATTTTGAATTTCCGATCTTTCTATTTGACCCAGTTTATATCTTTGTTTTGTGTGTTCCCAGGCCAGGAGGATTCGATCTCTTAAATCTCGGCGCTTCCTCATTTTAGAGGTTATTTTGATCATCCCTATTTTGTGGTGATAAAGAATACATGCAGATTGAAAGTCTTGATCTAAACAGACATAAAATGAACAGCTCTATGAGGCCAAATTCCGAGTCAAAAGTTTTTTATAAGTAACCAGAAGCTCTCAATCAAGAGTTTCGATCATCAACAATGGAAAAGTCGTAGCGCGTTTAGCACTTAGTGCCAGCAAGACCTTGCATGCGTGGAGCTGTAAAATGGTCAAACACTGACATCGATTCCTGAGGAATTGGTTAGGAAGAACAAACAGGTTAAATAGTTGTTACATGGGTTGAGCTTTCAGTAAGCCCTTATTTCTCGGCTCACTAGACGGGGAATATTCGTACAGTAGAAAAAGCTTGAAGCAACTAGCAATGCTACCAAAAATAAAGGAGAGTTTTACCAACCCTACCATCCTAGAGCGTTAGCGTACAAGAAGGGATTTATCAATTGAGTTCGTCACACATTTTTTCTCAGATGTAGAAGTTTGATTCCGATTGATTTGGTGTTTAGTTGGCTGCACTCTGGGTCTCACCTAAGATCCGCAGTCTACCCAAGGCTATAGTTAACTAGGGCACGCGAGAACCAATGGTCAGTACCTCTTGACTAGGGAAGGGGTTCTTGGGAGATAGCTCTGGTTCGTGCGCATTAGAAGTAGACATGAGTGAAAGACCTTGCCACAGTGCTCTCGCTTTGAGGGATTCCTTCTCGGTTGCTTGCTTAGAACCTGTCATCCGCCTAAAGACAGCCAAAACGTTGGTAGTTTACTACTTGCTTGTTAAAGGATTTCCAGTAGCTACCCGTAGATTCTAACTCGTATGTCGTTGCCTAGGTTCATCGGAGCCTGTGAAAAAGGGGAACTCCCTAGCTAATGGTTCCGGAGATTTTGGTCCGTACCTTGCTGAAATGCGAAGATTCCAGAGAAGATGTATCGGATACCCATTCCATAGAGTTCGACCTTGAAGCAAGCATTAGTCGTTCATCCTCTATTCGAATGTGAAGTGTTGAGATATCCGGGCTGTTAAGCCAAGGACCTCGCAGAGTTTTGGAACCACACATTCAGGAGTTTTTTTTTGACCTCTTGCAAACCTAGCCCCGGCGCCCGGAGATGAAAGCAGCAAGGATTTGTTTAAACTATCTAAAAAGTATGTGCTAGGGAAAGAAAGCAAGTTGAGCAGTTCCGCTTGCTTGTGTTAAGCATAACGCTCTCTCTTCTTCTACTCTAAATATAGATCTTTTCCTTTGTTGAGATAGGGTGACCCTTCCAGACTAAGTACAAATTTGATTGACCTTCGCTTCAAAACACAGTTTTCCTAAATTTTTTTTAATATTCTATATAATCCTCCTATTATGTATAAGCATAGTAACTATTTTACGTTTACTGACAGCTTAGTGTGGATAATGGGACAACAGGCCCACCTCTCCTATCCTTAGTCAAATATCATGCTTGTCAACGCCTTTAGGCAGGCTACTGGCGAATGTGGACTCGGGTAAGCGAAACTTAATTCCATAGTTAGCAGCAATGCGAAAGAAATGAAGATTTGGGATCTTTATCCATCCATCCGTTCTAGGCTGGGCCCATTCCAGGTCATTTAGGGCTTTAGCTTTATAAGGCGCGTATGGAATTGGACGTTGCAAGTAAGCTAGGTCTTTTCTCTCGTCGGATTGAGAGATCTTCCTTCGTGCTTGGGAGTTGAAGCGCTAGTTCCGTTTTCTTTCGATCCCACCGCTATCCCCTATCCCATGAAGGGAGCTACTACCTTAGCACGAGATCGGCATATTGCAGGTCTTTGAGCTTTTGTCCCTGTACGTTGAGAGAAAGGAAGATTTGGCTTGTGAAAGGATTGATGAAAACCTCCATTCTTATCTTCAGCATACTCATATCATCTTGGATCACAACCAAAGGAGAGGGTGAAAAGCTGGTTCTTACGGATCATCCTATAGCATGTGATGAAAACTCCTACCGCTTCGCTAGTGAACTACCCACCAAGCCTTTAGTCCTAGACGAGAGTAGACCTAATCTAAGCAAGGAGGCTCTAGGATGAGCCCATCGGAGCATGAAGAAAAGAGGCGACACGTGATAGAGAAAGGAGCTTATTCGCTCGACCCTTCACTACCGCAAACCCCCCTTGTTCTATACCCGGATTACTAAGATCGTTGAAGGATGGCACCTGGAGAATGTACATTGATAGTCGAACCATCAAGAAAATAAAAAAGAAAGATTTCCGCTTGGACAACATGGAGAAGATCTTGGCTGGTGCTAGTCTATTTTCTTTGATTGATCTAGGAAGGGCTTACCACCAGATCCAGAGCCAGGAGATGAGTTATTGCTTTGAAGAAGCTCGTTGTAACTAGTTGGATGAAGGAAGTCCCTGGAGTGCAGTGTCTTTGGAAAAAGTATGCTGAAGATGGAAGAGTGCACGTTGTGGATCCTAGAGCCCGGGAAGCTCTAAAGAAAAGTTCAAATAGGAAAGATAGCGGAGGCTCTGAAGCTTAGGAGAGGAGACAGTTTTGTTGCCGTTAGATTTTGTGTCAACGTCAGCAGAAAGGAGGAAGACCCAATCAACACAAAGCCAAAGCAGTTTGTACGAGTCTCACTTAGAGGAACTACTACCATCTAGTAAGAAAAGGCTTGGATCGAATAAGCTATATCTGAGCTAGCCGGCCCGAGACCATTGGAAAGGAAAGACAATCTTATACTTTCAATAAAAAGGAGCCGGACACAACAGAAGAAAAGGCCCAAACCTGGGCAGAAGTCCCCTTCCGCGGGGCAACTAGAAGTCCGGTAGCAAAGCCAGGAAAAGAGCTTTGCCAAATATGTGGATTTGCCGAGGTGTCCAACATTCCTGACTGATGGATATCTCGATCTTCCCAAAGATGTACTTTCAGTGTCAAGAACCTATTAAACCAGAATCAAGGGATACGCTCAATGGTCTATTTGAGGTACCGTGCCCGATTCTAAGAAATAGAAAAATTTGCTTTACCTTCTCCTTGTAACCTACGAGCCAAAAATCAAGAAAGAATTCTTGTTCTAGCCAAAACTCATTTTGCACATTAAAAAATCTGAGGGAGAGGAGCGCCTGCTAGAAGGTATCTAAGAGACGCCCCATTACCATTCAAAAAGAGTTGATTCGAAGCTAGGCTCAGGAAAAGGTTGTCATTTGGATGACGCTCCTAGTCGGTCCTTCTATCCAATGAAGCACCAAAGCCTCCCTTCACTATAAGGCTAAACTCTAGAGTCACTCATCTAGGATAAGAAATGATAGAGGTATCAAAGAAAACATATTACAATTGAAAAGAAAGAGTAAGAAGTTGCTCTTAAAGAGAAAATTCCTGATACAGTCAACTACAGCTAGCTAGGAAGGAAATGGGAAGTAGAAAGCAAAGAGCACTGCTAAATAGGCATTAGCACGCAGAGCAATAGTAAGCTACTTCACTCGAAAAATAGAATTTCATTGCTTACCGAAAAAGGTATGATTGTGCCTTAAGCAAGTCCAGTGCTTTGAAACTCTTATTCATCATAGTAAGTATAAAAAAAAACAGTATCTCCCCTACTGTGGGAAGTCTGGTTTGTTGCTCTTCAAGTTAGAGAAGGACTTAAACCTACCGGTGACCGGCTTTCAAAAAGCACCCTTGGGCTCGGTTACCCTTCTTTCTATGGTTAGCAGTGAATGAGACTGGGAGTTGGATTTCCTTTATGACTTTCGCTCCCCTTAAACAAGGCAGAACTCTTAACGGAAGGTAGCGAAGTGACTTCCGGATCTGCATTAACTGATTTAGGAGTTTTCCCGACTCTCTGCTCCCGTAGGAGTCTGTGCCATGTCTTGCTTTTTTCATTAAAGTGCTTGTCCTTCCGCGCATCAGCTTGAAGAGCAGCAATGTCAGGCTTAATAGAGCCTCCTACCTAATCAAATACTGAACTGAAAAAAGAGAACCTTCTTTCTTTTAGGATTTCCCACAACTTGAATTTAGAATTATTTAAGAGAACATTATTGTGCCCACGGTAAAGGTTGAGGGTGGTGGGAATGTCAATCAAAATCGGGCAGGATTCGCTCAATCAAAGACAGTTCAATTCGATCCGATCTCGGGTGCTGAGGACGGGAATGATTTTATTTAAGCTTAAGATTCGGATTCGGCAGATGAAAGGGAAAATTCTTATTCTTCATTTGATGCGTCTGAAACGGCTTCTGATTTAGCTTCCGAAGCTACGGCTTCAGAGTCTGGTTTATAGACCAAGCCCCCTCTCTTAGTCAGTTGCAAAAGTCCTAGTGGTAAGCATTCTCTATTCCTTGTCAGAATGCAATGTCTGACCAGTAGGTGGGGAAGTTAGGGTAGGCAGGTACGATGTTTATTCTGATACACTCTCTGTCTAAAGCTGGCTCTTTCTGTTGCTTGCCACTACTCCGAAGTTGATGATTCCGCTTCCGATTTGCTTGGTTTTCAGTCTACCGTGTATTGTAGATAAAAGAATGCATGTTCACCCGGGCATTGAGTCAGGGCCCTATGCCTTATCTTCCTTAGTTATCTTTTGATCTTATCCAGGTTGCTTTGGGGGCAGCTATCACGCTTAGGCTGGTTGGAAGCAAGAATTTCGGAAGTGGTAAGGCAACTAGCGGAGGGGATTTTGTCAGTGCGGTAGAGTGGACGTAGCATTGAGGGGTGCGCTGGTGGAGGGAATTGGCCAATGATAGTACAGAGTAGGCTTCTTTCTTTCCGTAATTGGATATGAAGCTTCCGGTCAATCGGCCCCTTTGTGGTATCGGCGATTGAAGGAGTTTCATGCTTTCTGATAGCTTGACTTTACTATCTCCTAGAACTTTCTTTATCCTCTTCGCTAGCTTTCTGAAGCTAAAGACATTGCCCGCTTTATTGCTTGGAGGAAGAGAATCCGTTGTTACAGACCCGGCTGTGAAAGAAGGAAAGTCTACTGACTTGCCTTTTTGAAGGACAACTTCCCTTGTTAATGTACGAACAGGGGACTAGAAGAAAGCCGCCTACAATCCGATGCTAGAGGAAGCCAAAACGACACATCCAGCAGTGTTTGTAACGGAAAAAGCGACATCGTTGACTCCGGAGAAGTAGAAGATTCAGCCAAGAAGGGAATAGTTCCCAAAGAGTGTTGCTTTAACAACATTCTATTCTAGTTATTAGATAGTAACATATATAGACATTTATGTATATATAATAATAGAGATATCAGTTCTATAGTTATAAGAAAGTCAGAAGTGAAAGATAGTTATGCTTTATGCTCGACTGACGTCAATCTTCCCAATGAAGATAAAGAAAGGAAGATTCTAAGAGACACGCCTTTTGACAGCTACTCTTCTTAGAAAGCATACTCTTTTTCTAGCTGGGCAAGTCAGACTTTTCAAACTATCATGGTCTTTCAGGATTTCTGTCAAGAATTCATTCAATAGCTGCTCCTATCCCGATTCAAAGACCTGGACCTCTTTCAGGTTTGAAAGAAGCCCTTATTCCATTTCATTCCATATAACAAAGAAAATCTTCCTGCCCGTTGTATTGAACTAGCTAGCGCTTCATTCCACCTATAGAAAGTTTTTAGCGAACAGTTGAAAGGAAAGGATCGGTAGGCGAGGCTCGTTGAGACCTTAGCCAAAGACGAGAATGGAAAAGAAGAGAGAGAGCGGAAAGTGGTCAGCAGACAGCCGATATGGTAACATTTGAGAATATTCGAGTTGTCACTTTCTCCTTAACGTCTAGAACGCACATGACTTGAAACTCGAGTTTAGTCTTTGGGAAAGACCTGGCCTGTTAAGAAATCGGGAAAAAACACTCGCAAACAAATATGCTCGGCTGGACTCTTTTATCGTATGCCGGGAAATTTCTTTTTCGGTACAACTCCGCTTGCTGCATAGCCTTCTCGTCCAAACACTCGAGATCTGCACTTCACTTTACTCCATAGGGCCGAAGCTTTACTAAGAAGGGCTTTTTTATAGAGAGAGTAAGTGGGGATCCATATTGCTTGCCACAGCTCTATTCCCGCCTCGAAATCCATAAAGTACTTTAAGAGAGGATGAACATTCCCGTTCTATAGGCAACACTGCCCCCCTGTTATAGAAGGGTGAGGGCCGACTTCCGTACTTCTGATCTACTAGCGATGTGAATTACCTTATACCTACGTAGCAGGAACGATATAGAGCATCTACTCTACTGGTCGTCTGCTCTCTCGAGGTCATCCTTTACTAATTAAGGGTATAGAGCACGCACTGGAATGAGCTTGTTCAACAATGTGCGCTCCTTCTTCCTATTAAGTAAGGGTCGTGCTCATGCTTCTACAAAAGGGAATCAAAAAGAGCACTCCTACGAGCACAAAACCCACTAATTGCAGCTCGGATACAGGCACATACAGCTAATAGAGTAGAGCTAATACAAAGGGAAGGAATGAAGCTACCCACTATTGCCTTTCTATCGAGCGCCTTTTGAAGCTAGCATTCGTCGTTGAGTCTTTCTTTCTGGCTTTCAAGAAGGGCACGAAGTCGAACTAGTCTCGCACATACAAAAATTCTTGACTTTCATCGAGATTGATAGAGTTTCCAGCTCTAATAGCATCTATCGATGAGAGTTGAAAAACACGGGGTTGGAGCCAAAAAAGACGTTGAAATCAGGTTCAAAACTTGGAATATCATTAGATACGAACTTTTGACTTTTAAGCTCAAATAGCCATTTTTCTGCCAAAAAACATGGGGTTGAGAAAACTTTTGACTAGCCATCCTTGTCCCATGCATGGACTTAATGCGCTAATTGGATAAGCACGAAAATGAAAGCTCGGGAAGGAATTCAATATTGGCGACATCTTCCTCATCAAGTTTGGAAGAAGGAAGAAAAACCAGTCAACCACGCGGAAGGAAGGACAAGAAGGAGGTATAGCTCAAGTTTCTTGCCTCTTCGCCATTCCAGTAGCAAGGTTTCAATGAGTTCTTTATACGCGTGTAACGCCAGTGTCGATATCCCCTTCCACGACTAAGAAAGTTGGCAATGGGGATAGACCTGAAGCCTTCGCTTTTTCGGAATACGGGATAGTACGGTAGTAATGGCGGATTAAGTGGGCTGGCTGGCGGGATAGAGGGAAAGAGAAGTAAGGTTACACAATCGAAGACATCCACTGGGGAAATCCAAATTCTTCATGGAGAAATCTTACAACACAAATTACTAAAAAAGGCAATTCGCCAAGCAAGAAAGAAAATCCATTCTTTGCTTTGATGAAGGAGGAAAAAGAAAGAAATAATGAATCAAATGTTTTCGAGCGTTTGTAACACAACAAGGCCAGGAACAAGAATTTCATAAGAGAAGAGAGATGGGATCCTAGCTACGAGTCAGTCCCTCCGACGTCGAATGATCGATCCACTTGCTTTTTCTTTTCTTTGTCGAGATTTTTGTGGTCTTCAGTGTTTAAAGATTGAAAAAGTGCTTGAATCTTTAAGTAAGTTAGTTGATCGAGGAACCTCCGCCCAATAGAGCAACGCCTGAGAGACGAGTTCTCCAGTGTGGACCGAAAGGGTCTCGGGAAGTAGGTCACCGGTAGGCTAAAATAAGATCGTACTTTTACAGAATACAATCTGTAAACGAGTGACGATTGAGTTACTGACAGCAGTGGCATTCTCCCTGAACTCTATCCTATTTTTGAATCATGGAATTTTTTCTATTCATTTTTCGCCTTTGTATCGAAATGCAAAAACATATAGCGGTTTGGGGATCACATTGGTGTGACCCATTCGCGCTTTCGTTTTTGTTTTTTAAGTGTCTTCATGATCTTAGCCATTGTGCTTTAATTGTCGCTTCTTCAAAATCCGTTGAAGTAGAAAGTGTTTTTCATATACTTTAAATGGATGGGACTCATGAGTCCCACGATCAGGCTATGATCATTTTGAAGGCCCCCAGCCCCGGAGGCCCTGTCGAGGTTTTCGACATTCCAGACAGCCCCGAGGGAGGGGGACCCGTCGAGGTCGAAGGTTTTGAGGTTCCAGGAGAGGAGAGTGGCCCCGCGGTTGATCTTTCCCGTCCATCTTCCTCTTCTCCTGCCACTGCCAAGAAAAAGGAAAGATGGGAAGGTTGGGAACCGGACTTGAACAAATTCAAAAAAGACCAGCCGCCTCAAAACCCGGAACTTGAAACAAGGACCCTCTGTCTAAAGGGGGCTGGAAAGGAGCTCTACAAATACAACCCGCAAGAGGTTCTATATGAAGGGGCTT
Source organism: Fallopia convolvulus (assembly GCA_964016875.1). NCBI lineage: Eukaryota > Viridiplantae > Streptophyta > Magnoliopsida > Caryophyllales > Polygonaceae > Fallopia > Fallopia convolvulus. The sequence goes on along the minus strand of OZ024720.1, from coordinate 24,757,828 downwards.
GTAAGAATATCCTTTGTGCCATAAAGAATATTTTGAAAGAGCTCCAGTTTCCATATCGAAACTGCTCACATCCAAAAGTGTTGTTAGATATTTTCAAAAACCTAACAAATCCGTTAGGAAATTATGAAGAATGGCGTGGAATCGTATCTGAAATCGAAAAAAATCAAACTTCGAGTCCTTTCTTTCGACAGGTTTTTGAGGAACTGAAAAAAACACAAAAAAGTATATGGTGTCTTTCTTTTTTTTTTTTCGATTTCAGAGGGGGGTGTGGCGGACCGCCGACGAATAATAGGTACCCTCACCCCAGGCAGAGTTAGTGAGCCGTGTAATAGGCGACCATTTCGTGCGGTTTGGGGGGCACATGAGTCAGCTGCCGGCGCCCGACAGCGTCTTGACCCCTATCCAATTTTTGGGCCAATTCCCTATTTGTACTACCAAAAAATGAGATTCTTGCCGAATCCGAGTTTGCTGCTCCAACCATTACCAAACTAATACCTATTTTGTTTAGTACTTCAGGTGCTTCTGTTGCGTATATTGTAAATGCCGTAGCGGATCAATTCCAACGAGCCTTTCAAACTAGTACTTTTTGTAATCGACTCTATAGCTTCTTCAATAAACGTTGGTTCTTCGATCAAGTTTTGAATGACATTCTAGTCAAATCGTTCTTGCGTTTCGGATATGAAGTCTCATTTGAAGCTTTAGACAAAGGTGCTATTTAGATATTGGGCCCTTATGGTATCTCGTACACATTCCGACGATTGGCCGAGCGAATAAGTCAACTTCAAAGTGGATTTGTTGTGCGAAGAGTGCGTTATGACCTATGGCCGCCTGCCTGGTCGGGGCGGCTCCTTCGTTGTGTGTAAACGGGAAACCCGACTCTACGAACCCGAGGAAAGGCTCACAGTAGCAGTAGGGGTGTTACGACCGGAGCTTTTTGTAGTGCTAGCAAGAATGCAAGTGAAAAAATGAAATTTCCTAGCGAGTGAAGTGACTGAACGAGCCATGTTCCTAAAAGGAGTGACCATCTTTGTTTTCTTCCCCTATCCCCTCCCCATGTATTGTTGGGCGCTAGTGCTTGACTAATAGAAAAGGTTAGGGGGCTGAGAACAACTTGATGTCTACTTCGCGAGCCTTCACTGCCTTGTTCTGTAACTTCCCTTATTTCGTCCGTCCACGAGGCTTTCTCTGAAAGAAAGGGGCGGCTATCTAGCGGGAGTCGTTTTGGTTGTATGCCATGAGGTCCCTATGGACAAGCGGATAAGTGAATTATCGCTTTCGGGCGCAGGCAGCCTTCTACCATCCATCCCATTGCATTCTATCGTCTCCTATTGTACTGTACTGTATCAGACCAGATACATCTATTGAGTGAGAGAAAGATAGTGTAACTCATTATATATTATTCATTTTTTTATTGATAGGGATCTCCATTCATTCCTAGATTCCCTTCACTACAGATTTATTGTCCCTACCTAACTAGATGGTAGTGGTCCAGGGAAAGCAATTGCTAGAGCACGGGACAATGAAGAGTAATGATTTCAGCAAGATCGGTCGAACGGACTACTATAGTGAGTCTAGTGACTACTAGAGTAGAGTCAAGTCAAAAGGTATAGTATAACAGCCTTTCCGAGCGAGCCTCTGGGATCTCCTTTAAACCCCCATGATGTGGTAAAATGGAGGATATTAGGGGAAGCAGTGAGTGGAGATTCTCCTGCAGAGAGCCGGATGAGGGGAGACCTTCACGTCCGGTTCGGAGGGCGGGGATATCCCGACCCTACAATCATTATGCCTTTGCAATGTTACTTGGTTAAACTCTATTTGTGACCTTTACTCGTATGTGGGAATTTCTATCTTCTTGGGTAGATAATCGCTCGTCTTTCATTTGGATAGTGAGTCGTTTTTATAATAATAAGTCAAGTCAAGAATAATAATCGAACTGGAGGAGTGAAAGCCACTCCACTGTAAGGAGAGGAGCGAAAAGTCGGGATCACTTGTTAAGCAAGCAACCTGGCGCCAACTCCCAGTTCTTTGTCTTCTTTCTTTTTTAGTTTAGTGACCGTTCATCAAAACAATTGTCCAAGATTGCTAGATCGAGCACGCGACGCGCATAGTCTTAAGCCCAAGAAGGGGTTGTATCCTTTTTTTAAACTAGTCTTAAGGGACTGGCTTCAACAAGCCATCACCCAACGAAAGAAAGGTCTTGGAATCGACTTATAGAAAATAACTGCTTTTCCGTTAGCGAGTACAATTCAAGCGGAATTAAGACTTGAACCTGATACTCAAGGTCAAGTACCTACGTAACTATCCGGTCCGGTAAGTGAAAGTAAGAAGGCGTGTGCAAAGCAACTCTGTTTAGCCAGCAAGCATAGGTAAGAAATCCCCGCGGGGAACTTACTATTAATGCTAATCCATTAGTTCTAGCTCGAAGTTTGCCCTATGTTGTCTCGAAGTTAGCTGCTTGGAATGAGTAGCTTGGCTTGCGGGGCTTTGGAAAGAAAGTAACCAGGGAATTCATATACTAATCTTCTAATCTAGCTCGAGAAGTTTTTTGTTTAAAAGTAGATCGGGAGTTCAAGCAGATGTGAAATTAGGGTGAGGTTTACTATTCTAGTCTACAGGCCACTTAGCTAAACGAAATGCTGAGTATCGACTTGTTAGTCTCGATGTGTAGCTGCCGTTAAAAGGCTATAAGTAATGGCATTCTCAGTTAAGATAACAGGATTCAAGCTTGCTTGTGTGTACGTGCTTGTTATAAGTAGATGTAGATGTGAAGGTGCCTAAGGAACCGCCCTAACCCCCTTAATACGTTGTTAGAGGCGTTGGCTATTCGTAGACCTGTTATACAAGCGATTTAGCTACTTTCAACCCTTTGACAGCTATCCTTGGCATGAGTGATACTCGCCCGCCTACTGAACTCCTACCAAGCATTCTCTCTTTACTCGCCTAAGGGTGCACTAAGAAAGATTGCTACAACGACAAAAGGAGTATATACACCCACAAATCGTGGACCGGAACTGCCATCGCCTACCTGCACTGACTTCCTTGCCTTACGAAAAGCATTTCAAAAGTTGCATTTTCCCGTGTTTTTTGCATGAAAAAAGGACCACTACTAAGGGAGAGGCGTACATATGAGAAAGTAGGTGTCACGTGTACTAATTTTCTCGGTCTGTCCGTTGAAAGCGAGAGGTATGAAATCGCTCGACTGAAAGGAGAGGAAGAGGAGTGGCTCTACTGTAAAGAAGATAAACAGAATTAGAGTTACCGCTTTCTTTCATTTCGGAATGTGGGACGACAATAGAAGTTCTCGCTTTCAGAGTTTAGGTACAGACCCAAAGATAGGAATAGGGTGGAGGTTCATTTGATTCGCGCTTGATTACAAGAAGCTAAAAAAAAGAAGGCCAAGGAAAGAGGCGAAACTCCACTAGAAAGGGGAAGAGTGGGCAACGATGACAAAGCTCTTTTCTTATACATTCCCTCACTGGTGCAGCATTGAGATAGTAAATTCAGCTAGATAGTCCCCACATCCGTCGGTGGAAGGACCTTCCGCTTTCTCTTACTTAGATAGAGGAGAGAGCACGTAAGACTTTCGACGCTACGATCTTTGTTCTATTATGAAAGAGATAGTGTGAGAGAAAGATCACTCCTAAATGCAACCGTTATCTTATATATGATACCCTCAGATCGAATTACTAAGATTGCGGTTCATTTAGCTACCGTTTTAGTGTAGCTCGGGGGTCCCTCTCCCTAAGCGAACCATTCGGTAGACAAAGTTTTCTCTTTAAAAAGTAATATAGATTATCATCATCATCATCGTCTTGTCCTTTCTTTTTGTGAAAAGGTCTTTGGTATATATGTCACACCTACTGCGCATCGAGCTTGCTGGCAGAAGTCAAGCACTATCCACACCCGCTGACTTTTGGTGGGAAATCGACCATTTCCCCGGTAGCCTTAGACCCTCATAAGTAAACTCCTCTTGCTTTGCAAGGTACCGGTGACTGCTTTAGCTTTCGCTCTCATTCCATGGGACCACCTTCAACACATAAGCCGACCCACACCTGCCATAGCAGCATTCAACCATCTAAGAAAGATGTTTTGTTCGGCTGGAGAAGACGTCTACCTCAACTACAAGGGTTTTGTCCCCCCGCAATCAAATAAGACTTTTCCGTCCCACAACGAATCTAAAGATTTTCCTCCCGAAATACATGAAATAGCTTCTGCTGAAGCAAATTCCATCCAAATGGTTGCATTTGAACTACTAGTAACTGTGCGTGACCATAACTACGACCTTTCCCTCAAGACACTGCGTACGCTTGGTAAAGTGAAAGTAGTGAACTAACCCAACACGATTTGATTCGTTTCGAATACGGATCGAGCTTTCTTCTAAACTAACCAAATCGTGCGGTGCGGGAGGAAGGTTGTAAGTCACCTGGGCTACGGATTTTTCGGTTGGTTGATTCTACTCCTGTTACTACTACGACTTTTTCGATCTACAGCACTTGCACTTGTCCTATCTTCCTTTGCTGAGCAAATAAGGACTACTTCCTCACACAAGTGAAGATCTTAGATAATCTAAGGTTACCGTCTCTTTGGCACCTTTCGGTGCACTATTGGAGAGCTCACTAGGCCCGCTGCTTTCTCAATCTCTCACTCGAGGAAATAGAGTTTTTCTTCTATACGAAATTTCTCAATCAAGACATCCAATTCCATCGAAAAAAAAGGGAATGAAGCAACGCTCTCTGTATTAGGAAGATACCCTATTCACATAGGTATCAGTCACACAGGTAATGAACATGAAAGATGAATTCGAAAGTCATAATTACTAAATAGTGAGTTTCACTAGGATTCTCAATGAATCAAGTTCGACTACCAGAATAGGGACATCCTTTTTCATCTCAATCTACGAAATTCTTGCCCTTGTTCCTGTGCCCTGGTGGAGTCCCTAGAACTAACAACTTAAGGAGCATTCGACCGAGATTAGATTAGTGGGTAGCACTTGTTGAATTGAATAAGATGATCCTGAATCAAATACTCTTAATAGTGGTTCGCTTAAAAGATCTATACTAAAAACATCCCTATTCCTACCGGGAAATCACACATGAAAAAGAGTACGCGAAAAAAGCACCTTTAGGTGCCAAGAGTGCGGAGTCCAACCACATTTTCTTCGAATCGAGTACCAACACCCGCGATGTCCTATTTCGTCTGATTCAACAAGTGGATCCTCCTATCCCGGACCAAAAGAAGTGGCTAGTGGATCTACATGATTCTGACATCTTGATCTTTCTACATTCGTATGATTGGGTAAAGCTTTTTTTATGCCTAAGTAAGAGGGAACTATCACATGCATTGGCTGGCGTAAGAAGATCCGGTCTCTCACGAATAGGTTTCACAGCAGCTGCAGTCGCAACAGAGGAGCTTGTTGTATTTGGGAATGCTGAGAGTGATCGAACGCAGGCAGAATAAGTGGATCGAATGTGAAAAGCATCCACACTATGTTGCTACCATTAGTCTTGAATATGCAGGAGTATAAGTAGCTGCTTGAGAAGGCTCGCCATGAGTAAAACTACCCTTCTTGAGCCTATTCTTACTTCATTTTGACTATATTTGGTCCTAAGGCTCATGTGGAACCCGAAGCTATAGGTCGCGTTATGATTTGAAGTCAAGGGCTCCGAGTGAGGAAATGGTACAGTGCAGGCAGAAAGCCAGATATAGTAAGAGGCGCACTCCTGGGGGCAGGAATAGGAAAGGTTTCGAAATCCTATTAAATCCTATAGGACAGGGGAATCATAAAGGGTTCTCGCTCAATCTAATCTTTATTCAGTGCCAAGACCTATCTTTATTATAAGAAAGATAAGCAATTAGTGAAATTCGATACATTCGATTTCCTTCTTAAGCTTCAGAACGAAGATGGTGAGCTCACGTGGGTAGCTCCCGTCTCTTGTAGACGCCTTGTTCTCTGTCAGTTCATAGAGTGTCTGACATAGACGCAAAGTCATGACAACCAGACTAGACTAATAACGTTACAAGCAGCGCAAGGAAAAGTCTGAACGCTTTCCGAAAAAATGTTGTTAGTTAGCCCCCTTCGACAAGAAGTGGGAAAAACGGGGAGTGAGTTCATAAAAAGGACTCTTTCGAACCGCTTCCTGCTTCTTCGCTCGGTTCCATAGTCCAATCGAAAGCCTGTGAGGCTGGAAACTTCTACAACAATCAACCATATATATTCCCATCACCACAATCAAAGTAAACGATAAAGTAAATGGAGAATCCCCCTTTAAATGAAATAGGTTGACTCTCGGTGTAGGGCCATAAATCTTTGGGCTATATTTAGCTCTTCCTATACCTATGAATTCTCTTGGGTCTAGAAATGATAGATTGGTAGAATCGTTTGGGTCTTCCAATATCAATAGGCTGACTGTTTCGCTCCTATATCTTCCAAGAGGAAAAAAGATCTCTGAGAGCTGTTTCCTGGATCCGAAAGAGAGTACTTGGTTTCCTCCGATAACTAAAAGGTGTAAATCTAACAGGGGTTCGCGGTGGTGGAGGAACTGGATCGTAAAAAAGAGGAATTCTGGCCAATTGATAGGATCTTTTGATCAATCTAGAGATCGCTTGGATTCCATCAGGAATGCGGATTCGGAATATCACACATCTCTCAATCAAAGGGAGATTCAACAGTGAAAAGAAAGATCAATTCCTTGGGATCCTTCCTTTCCTAAAAAGGAAGAAACAAAGATAGGATCAGGCCGATTCCCGAAATGCCTTTCTGGATATTCCTCAATGTCTCGTCTATTCACGAAAGGTGCGAAGCAGATGAATAATCATCGGCTTCCGGAAGAAATCGAAGAACTTCTTGGGAATCCTACAAGATCCATTCGTTCTTTTTTCTCTGACCGATGGTCAGAACTGTTGGGATTAAACTTGGTTTAGGTAATTAGATTTATTAATTAAGTTTATTTATTATTGGGTAGTTATGTAACTATTCTCCAAAACGGTTATTGGCGGTTGATAGTTATTTGTATATATATGGGTAGAGGGTAAAGGCATCATCCCGGGGCAATCTGGAACGAAGGTATTGTTCCGGAGACGGAGGCAAAGGTAACGTCTCCTAGGTAAACACACATAAAGAGAATTTGTGTGTTTGTTGGAATGTAAAACGGAGGACACACGTATAAGTGTAATTTACATGTGTTGAAAGTGAAATTTCTTTGTTCTGTGTTTGAATATTATGTGTTGATCAGATCTCTGTGTTTGAGATTTTTAACAATTGGTATCAGAGCCCGAAAAAAAACGATCTTCTAGAACCCGATATCGATAAAGGATGGTGAGCACTATGGAGAAGATAAGACATGGAAGGGGGAAGGCCGGAGAGTCTACAGAAATCCCACACACACTTGCTCCAAGTGGTTTGGAAGAACGACGGTTGACTCACCGGATTTGCAGCGATGAATGGTGTTGATGCGCTGACATAAGAAGATGATGATGGGCAGGCGTAATAGAGGAGTGATGAAGAAGATGCAAGAAACGCAGAATGTACCACTCTCTTCTAACGATACCGACTTCGATTTTTCCTCTTCGTCATCAGAGGGGGAGGACTTGCCTGGACGCCTCTCCAGCCACCCAAATCTGACGGTTCGAAAAAAAAAAGAAGGAATCCTAGATCTATGTTGTACTCAAAACCTTATAACTCCGCTGTTTCTCCCACCATGACGTCGAAAAAGAGAGCGCTGGCTTTGGAGGGAGATTACTCGAAGAAACCGAGGAAGGAGAAGAAAGGCCATGGAGGTGGAGCGAAGGACGAGGAGGACAAAAGCAAGAAGTCGGTTCCATTCCGGAGGTTGGTTTGTGTCTTCGTGAGATTGTTGGGCCAGCTACTAAGTTGGGCCGGATTACAATGGGCTTGTTTCTTAGGCTGCAAGAGTTTTGGATAGGGATTACAAACAAACAGGGAAAGGAACATGTCGAGAAGTTGGGCAGAAATTTACCATCAGATTTCCGAAATTTTTCGGATGATTTGCAATGGCAGAGAAGGAAGCAAACTTGTGTTCGATAAACCAAGTTTAAGGGAGTGAATGTTGGGATTAAAATTGGTTTAGGTAATTAGATTTATTAATTAAGTTTATTTATTACTTAGGAGGACAAAAGCAAGAAGTCGGTTCCATTCCGGAGGCTGGTTTGTGTCTTCGTGAGATTGTTGGGCCAGCTGCTAAGTTGGGCTGGATTACAATGGGCTTGTTTCTTAGGCTGCAAGAGTTTTGGATAGGGATTACAAACAAACAGGGAAAGGAAGATGTCGAGAAGTTGGGCGGAAATTTACCATCAGATTTCCGAAATTTTTCGGATGATTTGCAATGGCAGAGAAGGAAGCAAACTTGTGTTCGATAAACCAAGTTTAAGGGGGTGAATGTTGGGATTAAACTTGGTTTAGGTAATTAGATTTATAAATTAAGTTTATTTATTATTGGGTAGTTATGTAACTGTTCTCCAAAACGGTTATTGGCGGTTGATAGTTATTTGTATATATATGGGTAGAGGGAAAAGACATCATCCCGGGGCAATCTGGAACGAAGGTATTGTTCCGGAGACGGAGGCAAAGGTAACGTCTCCTAGGTAAACACACATAAAGAGAATTTGTGTGTTTGTTGGAATGTAAAACGGAGGACACACGTATAAGTGTAATTTATGTGTGTTGAAAGTGCAATTTCTTTGTTCTGTGTTTGAATATTATGTGTTGATCAGATCTCTGGGTTTGAGATTTATAACAAGAACTTCATCTGGGTTGAAATCCTACTGAGAGGTCCACTAGAGATCAGAAATTGTTGAAGAAAGAACAAGATGTTTCTTTTGTCCCCTGCAAGCGATCGAAAAATATTGAAATGGTTAATATATTCAAGATAATTACGTATTTACAAAAGACCGCATCAATTCATCCTATTTCATCAAATCGAGGATGTGATATGGTTCCGAAGGATGAACTGAATATGGACAGTTCCAATAAGATTTCGTTCTTGAACAAAAATCCAATTTTGGATTTATTTCCTCTATTCCATGATCGGAACACGGGGAGAGACGCGTTACACCACGATTTTGAATCCGAAGAGAGATTTCAAGAAATGGCAGATCTATTCACTCTATCAATAACCGAGCCGGATCTGGTGTATCATAAGGGTTTTACATTATTAAAATATATACATATATATACACACTCACCATAATTCATATTTTTAATCTATCCATAAACATCAATATTGCATATGTTTGATTAAATTTAGGATAATTGTATTGTTTTTAGTTGATACGGGCGTTTGCCGGAATCGTTAATTATTTATAATAAGTGCATATATATAATTTTAATTAAATAAGAGGGTACATGTGTAATTATATATGGGGAGAGAGAGAGAGAGAGAGGTGTTAAAAATGATAAAAATATGAATTTATAGGGTGTATGGATGTGGGTATAAAAAAATGAGGTGCATGGATGATGTGGTAGAGAGAGAAATGAAAAAAGTTAGGGTGCATAATAATGTAGTAGGTACATGGAATCAGGTGGTCTTAGTACCCTGTTGGGCTTTGGAGGATTTTTAGTACCTTTTTTGGTGGGGTTTTTGGTTACTTGTTGCTGAGTGATGAGGTTACCTATCTCATGATGATAATGCTGAAGTAAAAGTGGCTTTTGCAATTGCTAGATTCTCTATTCTAGTCTTGTACTTCTGATGGAGCTATAGGGGCTTTTGGAGCTATAGGTATTTTTGGTTGTATCTTACATCCTACATTGTTTTTGGTGTATGGGTCTTCTGTATCTCCTTCCCTCTTAATACAAAGTTTACTATTTGCCAAAAAAAAAAGTGTGATTATGGGCATTTAGGGTACATGATCACAAAGTTTGGTTCAAATGAAATAAACTCTTATCCTAAAACGAACGCATTTTTCCTAGTTCGTAGTGCACTTTTTCGGATTTGCACTTTTCGTACTTTATAGTGCACTTTTCGTAGTGCATTTTTTCGAATTGCACTTTTCGTACTTTGCAGTGCAATTTAGTATAATCACTTTTGGGTTTTGCCATTTTGTGGGCTTTCTCTTAGGTCCACCTCTAGCCGTTCAGGAACATGGGTTATCTGAGGCCGAGGCTTCCGCATTTTTCCAATTTTTAATTTGGTTGTGAATAAAGTCGCAAATGTTTACGGCGTTATTCCAGTTGTTGTCAAAAACTCCTTCCAAGCTTCCGCATATTCCTCCAATTGATGCCTCCTTACTTCAAAACGGGTAGGAGGAATAGGTTTGGACTGTGCCATAACTTTCCAGGGATGATGTATGGCAAACCAGTAGTCCATATTCTCATGCATATGATGCGGAGAATTTTCTGGCACAGGTAAGCTTGAATTTGGTAGGTTGGGATAAGTATCCATGTGAGTCTGCACTTGCTCATGTGGGAGCGTATAGTATTCAGATTCAGACATTGGAGAATAAAGTGCGTAGTTGTCCCCATTTCCTAGAGGAACTTCCGGTATAAACTCTCCTTCTTCAAGTACTCCAAATTCTACCTCAAGATCCTCTTCAGGGACTTCCTCAGGATCCTCCTCAGGATCTTCCTCATGATCCTCCTCATCCGAGCTAATAACAATAAGTTCAACAACATCTTCCTCCTCGTATTGGTACTCTTCCAACCCATACTCTTCTATTTCAGAATTAGTGTACCCCATATCCGGTACCCAATTTTTAAAGTCTTCATGTTCAAGACCTAAGTCATATGGAGAAATCATTTCATTTGGAGACCAGACTTGCTCCAGATTCTCATCTTCTACCCAAACAGGTTCAGTTGGCCATTCCTCTGGGCTCTTAGGTAGCTATATCGGGTTTCTAGAAGTTTTTCCCCTTCTAGGGTCATCATTGCTTTGGTTGGGACATATTTTCCTGATGAAAGAAGAAAGAATTCATTAATTGCAAATCTGTATGCAAATGAAAACTTATCTAACGAAATTTATTTACAAACATTTATCGAGTTCTATTACGAGAAGGTTTGAAAATAAATATTTCGTTTCTGGAGTTCTATTACCAGATCTTTCAAAGGAAAATAACTTCCAAAAAACTCTTGCTCTGATACCACTTCTGTAACACCCCCTATTTTACAGACTTATAATGGGATGTTACCGCCGGCGGACTCGGACTTTCCGTCCAAGACCGTTGAGGCTTAAGTGACCGTAAATGAATAAAGACATGTTTAAACAAGATAATATGATAAAACAGATTGTCTTATATTCATAAATGTGGCTACAAGAGTTTACAGCGGAATACATAAAACCGGAATCGTTGTTTTTGGATTTACTTTCAAAATCTTGGAAACGCTTGTGTGGAGACAGCACGTCTTCCAAAGCTTTCTTCATTCCTTCTTTCCTTATGTGGCCTTCAAGCTTTAACTTCTCTAGTCTTCTCCCTACAACCTGATATTTCAATAGAAGACAGCAATACCAGCCGGACGAAACCGGGAAGAAGCAAGGGTATTAGTCTTCCAAGAGACTAAGCAAATAGGAGAATGTGTTTTGGTTCACAAAGATAAGGCCAAGACGTTTTAATACCATAACCCGAACTTAAATGGGTAAAGGTATAATAGTCCAAAGGACTATAGAGAACAGTACGGCAATATTCTGAATATGTGGTAAACCGATTAATGGCTTGGAAATTAGGAAACTACCAAAAGTAATTCCTAAGAACAATAATGTGTTTGGATATTTCTTGGGAATATTAATACACACATTTATTTTAAAAAGGTGCATCCATCGACTAATCAGAGCCATAACCACCGTCATAGCATACGTGTTGTGCATCTCCAGAGTGGAAAATGGGGACTTTCATAGCGAGGAGGGGCGTTTCCAAGTTGTACTTTACCACCCTGCATATTATCATTACTATGCCCGAGGCACTAGTCTTTTATTAGTCATAAAACTTTGCATTACAGTTATAGATTTTTAAATGTCGATGCTCAACTAGTGAGACTTATACCGACAACATAAAGGAATAAATTCCTTAAGCACTCAAAGTGCTTCACTTTCTCACAAATTGTTGAGAAAGTAGGTCATGACCAGTATCAGGAAAAGATACCAAAGTATACCACCCGATACAATTATAAAGAGACTCTCAAAGCATATCCCCGAGATCCCTAGTTCTAAAACCTATCCACAACAAAGAGATCTCAAAGGAGAATCTCCAATCACATAAGAGCACAATCAACGGCCCTAAACAGTACTAGCAGTACGAGTAATATAACGAACAATCGTTAAATCTAAGTAGAAAATAAACCTAATTCATTTATTTAACAAACAAGCATTCCCAACGTAAAGATGATAACGGAACAAAGGTTCCTAATTATCGATTATTCCAAGTTTATAATGAACATGATTTAAAATGATATCAAAAACAGAGTTTAAAGATATCGAGTTCAGAAAAGGGTGAACCACCCACTTGCCTTGAAAAGCGAACTTAAGTCCGATCAAGACAATAAAGCTGAATCCATATAGCTTTCCAAACGTTGACGTTATGGAACTTCGGGACGTCGGTTTCAAGAATGGGTTGATCCTATGGCATCGTAGCAACGTCACGATCCTAACGGCGTCAACGATAGGCAAACGATTACGCCGACGAACAACGGTTGTTCACGCGACTGGTGTGTGAAGTGCGGGCTGCACACGGCTTTTTGGCTGGGCTAGAGCGGGGCGGGGCGGCACGACGGCTAGTGGAGGAGTCTCCTAGCTAGGTGGTTGATGATGGTGGTGGTTGATGGTGAAAATGGTAATTGATCATGATCGAACAAGAAGAAAACAAGGCAGAGAAGAATGAACGAAGAAGGAGGAAGTGAAATTAAAAGGAGGGCTTAATTTGTCTTATATGTATCTGTCTCTCAACTTCGAACGGAGGTGGGGTATATATAGGCAGATGAAACGTAGGCAATAAGGGTACGTGGGGAGCAAGGATAAAATGGATAGGATCGTTTTGAACTCCGTCATAATTTTGGGTTGTGTGCCAATGATAGGATTTCAACAGATGTAGAAAGGTAGTCAGTCAAATATATGGACACGTATAGATACTCAAATGAGTAGCCATATGTATATAGTCATATATATAGACACGTAGAAAATAAATGATTGGGGCATCACATATATACAAATTGGTATACTTAACAATTAAGTATACAAGCGTGGATAACTATTCCTTAACGGTGGCACAGAATTTTATCCCATATTGGATCGGGACTTGCGTTAGAGCGGTAAAATTATATACCTCAAATTGAAATACTCCTTTTATGAAAAGGGTCCTAAAAATTATGTAGACCAATAAAATCAACTTGGATGATTTCATCTTGCTACTTTTTAATTTTAAGGCTTCCGTTTCAGAGTATAACCTTAACGGATACATAATTAATTAATCGGATCTCACCCGATCAAGATACTTATTTATGGAAGTGATCCTAAAAATTACATAGGTTAATAAAATCAATTCCAATGATTTTATTCTATCACCTTGAATTTTCTAGGAACAATTTACATTGATCCGATTGTATTAGTAACGAGATTGATTGAACGAGTCTTGGAAAGATGTCCTAAAATTTTCCAAAAATTCCATAAAACCTACGGATATTACACATTTTTGCTAGGTTGCCAGTATAATCTGTCCGGGATTTTGTTAATAAGGTTTATGATTTTGGATATGATTTCAAGGTCGTCTGGACTAATTACCTTGCACAATTTCTCAATGTTCCACGAATTATCCTCTTTAAGGTACTCATCCACGATTTCGTCCCAGTTAATGAGGTTTTCCGCATCTATCCTTAGGTTGAGAGGGCCCTTACCAGTCCAGTTGTCTTTCCATACTCTGACGGTTTTTCCATCCCCAATCTGCTAGATAAGTCGATCCACGAATAGGTCTTTAAAGCCTATTAGCTTGGACCACTGCCAAGAGGTGTTATGTTTTTTTTCTTGTAGTTTAGAATGTTTTCCGTTTTAAGATATTTTTCCGTAATAATTTTGACCCATAGATTTTCTGGTTTAGATAGTATTTTCCAGAACAGTTTCATTTGGAGTGCTTGGTTCATCTCTTCTGCCTTGGCAATTCCCACCCCACCATGCACAGGTGGACGACAAATAGTGTTTTGTGTTACTCTGCCATTGATAATCGGGCATCCTACCCAACACAACTGTGTTTGTGATTTGGAGGATATGTTTGATTTGTTCCTTTGTTGTATTACTTGTATTTTTGGAGACTTGGAAGTTGGATTTGTGGAAGCTGAGCTTCTTGTCAGATACTTGGCAATAGTTGTTGACAATTTCTTTGCTATTTTTACATGCAGTGGTATTCGCTTTAGCGAAAATGATGATATCATCAACGAAAGCGAGGATTGGGATTTTTGTTCCATTTCTAGTGATTTGGACCCTGATTCTACTTTTGGGGTTGGTGCTTTGTAAGTGAAGTTGTCTTGCAAGAATTTCGAATGCGAGAATGAATAGGTAAGGTGATAGGGGGTCTCCCTGTCTGAGTCCCCTTCGGAGGGAAGAATTATTCTGTTGGCCCGTTATTGACTAGCATAGAGAAAGAAACCATTTAGACGCATTCTCGGATCCAACCCAAGAATTTATCATTAAAACCAAATTTATGTAGGACAATTGCTAGGAAGTCCCAACTAATTTGGTCATAGGCTTTTTCCATGTCTAGTTTGACAACAATCCATCTCTCCCGACCTTGTTTTTTCCGGAAGGAATAGAAAATCTCGTGCACGATAAGGTTATTATCGTGGATACTTCAGTTCTGGACGAACGCCCCTTGCATCTGATGTATGAGCTTGTTTAGTAGGTTTTTCAGGCAATTTGTTAGAATTTTTTATATTATTTTATATATTGTGTTGCATAAGCTTATGGGCCTATAATGATTGGTGGAGTTGGGGTTTTCGCATTTTGATAGTAGGGATATGATTGTGTGATTTATTTGTTTTAAGAGTCTTCCAGTGTGGAAGAAACTTTTAACGACCCTTATCACATCCGGACGTACAATGTGTCAGTACTTCTTATAAAAAAACATGTCGGCATACCATCCGGACCAGGAGATTTATCGTCCCCAATGTTCACGAGCCTTTTAAAATTTTCCTGTATCAAATTTTAACCTAAAAAACAAAATGCATCTGCAACGGGATATATGAAGATGGCTACTTTTTGATGGTTAGTTCGTCAGCTTTGAATTTGGTAATCTTTTTTAAACCTCTTTAAAAAAAAACAGACTCGGTTTGAAGATGGCAACTTTGATTTACCTGCCCAATAATTTGGTACATCAATAACTGAAGCAGCCACTTATAAAGCTGAGGATATTTACCTAATCCAATTTTAGATGTACAGACTTTTAACAGGAAAAGAATGCTTATGATGAATGACTTCAAATTTTTATTACAAATCAAATAGCATTCTTACAACATTATAATATATCACCTGCCCATCTTTCATATATGCAGATGATTCTGTCGCAGTTGCTGGTAATTCGCATAGTCAATTCCGTTCAGCCGTACACAGCATAAGATTTGCTCCGGCAACTCTTCAGCTTTGTTCCCCTGTTCACAAATTGAACCATGAAGAAGAACAGACAAATCAGAAGAGGAACAAAAATCTACAACAGAATCAGAATCCAAAGATCAATTTTTCAAAGATGAGCAAATCCTTGCCTGTATAGTGAGGCCAAAATCGAGCACGCACACCTTTAGTCTGTCGAAAAATGCTGCAAATCCCTTCCTTGAGATGTAGCTAAATCTGTGCATATCCAAATCAATTTCAAAGTAGTTCTCACCCTACAAAAAAAAGTTAAGTTAGAAGATCCGGAACTTCAACAACCATCAAATGCAAGTAGTTTTCATTCCACTAATCTGAAAATGATTAATAAAGTTACCGTGTAGAATTCGTGTTGGGGACGGGAGAGAACAGGCTTTTCATTGTAAGCGGTCATGAGCTTTCTTTCCGCAGCGCTTAAAGGAAGATCCTCAAGATTGGCTACACGTCCCAAAATCTTTAGCCTTTCCCTGAAAGGGGCAATTGTGTCCACTGCAAAACCTCTCACTTTTTCAACTTCATCGTCCATCAGCCTCTGTTGGAATAAGATTATGACAAATTACTTATCTAACAAGAACCTAAACCAAGAAAGGAACAAAATATGATTTATGGCATAGTCTTCTTACCCTTAAACTTTCTTGGAAGTGCAATGGGAGTTCCTTGGAGAAAGATTCGTTAAGCTTAAAGTAGAGGACTATGCTTATTCCTTCTCCATCAGTTTCACCTTGAAAAATTGTGGCGGGGTATAATGGTATCTATAGAATCAGTTATTATACAATGCATCATTACCCTCGAAAATTTTATATGAAACTCAAATTTAGCCACACAAACAACATGTTCCAAGGCTGATCTAATACCTGAGCATTTACAACAAGAATAGGAGGGAAATTCCCTATAGAATTTATAGAGGGAAGCTCTACAAACCGAGCAATGTGGTCGATTTTTCGAGGACAGAGAAACACATCAACTCCAAATGGGTTATATGCAGCACAATTTGGAGCAAAATCCTTCTTCTTATCCCTACAAAAATTTAAAAAAAAAGGCAATCATAAACAAGCCATAAAACATAATTTTTGCCATACAATTCTTTAGAAAAAAAGAACTTTAGAATACCTGAAGTAGTTCTGGGTACGAACTCTAAAGGTACCAGGCTCAACATGTGACCAACTGTCAAGCATGCTCTTATCGATTGGGCAAAACTGTACTTGAGAACCCGCAATCGGTCTCTCCAAAAGCCTCTTTGACGAAACTAGCATAATATGGGGAAAAAAAGGTTGGATTATGTAACCAAATGGTATTAGAACAAGTGAAAACAAAACTAACAAAAGCCAGCTAATTAGTATGAGTTCTCACATAAAGCTGAATTAGCATGAGCGTCTCTCCATTTGAAGGAATGCTTTAATGCCGCCTTCTTCTTTGCGCTTGTAGGGCTTGAGCTTCGCTTCTCAATAGAAGGGACGGTAGATGCAATACAGGGCAAGCAATTGCTAGGAATAATACCACAATTGTCCAAAAGGCGTTCACCCTTTCCAGCATTTTCATCAACAGAGGAGGTAATCTCATCAAGGATTACTGGATGTTTTGCTTCAGTGGAACTCCTACCACAATCACTGATTGAGTGGCGTGCTTCACCTGTATTTAGTTGTATATCCTCATTTTTCTTTCGCTATTGCACTTGGAGAAAAGGGAACCATTAAAAGTCTAAAAAGAATTATTTAAGATCATTTGGACATCATACCATCTGGAACACTATGGAAATCTTCGTCATGCTCGGACTCAAACACTGTGACAGAATCAAACCATGCCTCCTCATTGCTTCCTGTTAGGATAAATGAGTAAGTAGCATACAGTGACTAACAATAGCATTTTCACAATCAATTCACACGTTTTATTCGCATATTCGATGAGTAAAGGGGTTAATTCAGGAAGAGAACAAGGTGAATCTATAATAATAAATGAACACAACTTCTTCACACACGCAAGGAAAAAAAACAGATTTAACTCCCTTTGAACCATATAAAATTGCATATCAATAATAGTCTCACATCCTGCAACTTTAAACAGCAAGGCAACTTAAATTTGATCCTTTGCATGTACTATTGTAGGTCTAAGGAGTAATTGGATGAGGATGATGGTTACTTGACAACTTTATCCACCACCAAACATCCCATTATTAGCAACCTAGGAGGGGACCAGATTTCATCCACATTGCCCACAAACAACACATAATTGAGCTTTTGGATGACCTAAGAATCCTCAGTAATGCCCTAGACAGTAGACCCATCCCCAAAGATCCCAAAACCCTAGAATCAGACATTGGTGAACCCCCAATAACGAAGCAAATAGTTAGAGCCACAAGTGAACCCAAACCACCAGCGAATCTGCTAATCAAGACCCAATAATGAAAGAAAACAGGAATTCCCAACAGACAATCAGATAGAAATCATTAACTTGAAACCCAGTTCCGCTTCCGCCCAACGATCAGCATCTAGAAGAACAAGAACCGACAAAATTTGGGAGAAAACAAACCTTGAAAGGTGGGATTAGTGAAAGAGCGATCTGTAGAAGGGCGGGCCGACCTCTTGTTGTTGTTGTTGTGGGCATCAAGAGAGGATGAATCGGAGAGGCCTGAGCAAACGCGTCTCCTAATCGCTCCTCTTCGCCTTCTAAAAGTCGGCTTATTCTTCTTTGTGCTGTTCTTCTTCTTCGATTCGTTCCCCGCACACCCAATTTGAGCCGATACACACCCTCCCATCTTCCAATACACACCCCGATTTACAAGTAATCTTGGTCGAAATTGGATGGAGAAAGGGGGGCAAATTTAGAAGCTAATCCGAAAATCGTGAAAGTGAAGGCAGAGAGAGAGGGGGAAAAAGATTTTGTGGAGTTGTGAATCGAAAGACGAAATATAATAATCACGAGAGGTGGGAACGGAAATTGAAAAATACCCACTACTACTTGTGGAATATTATTATTATATATACAGTATGACGAGTGTGTTTAAAAATCTGGCTTGTGTCTTCTTCCCTTCTTCTTCTTCGATAAGAGATCATATCCTTAATAATTCAAGATTTTCAGATAAAAGGGGGGAAAGTCAAAAGAACAGTGGCGATGGTAAATAAAGGAGGGCGAAGTTGGGTGGGGGTGGTAGAGGAGGTACGGTAGGTGGGACCCGCATCAGGAGGGAGATTGACACGTGCCGTATCATTGAGGGTTTAAGCGTGTGATGGGCTGACAACCCCACTCACAGTAGACGTGTTGTGTACATGTAGTTTTTTTTGTAAAATGCAAATGTACCTATATTTCATTTGACAAGAAAAATTTGTTAATGTGCATACCATAATTTTTAGATTGTGTGTTCATTAAACAAAAATTGAAAGCAATCGATAACGATAGTCTGCATTACATAGATTGTTTTTTTTTCAAAAACTCAAAAAATAAATTCACAATTTGTAATAGATGTACAACCAAACTCTTTTGGATCAATCCTTGACGAATACTAACAATCATTGACAAATAAGTAGATATATCTGATTAAAAGGTAAATTTTTATAAAATTGCCTTTCAGATAACTAAGGGTTTTCTACTAGATTCTTCGCATTTGAATCATCAAAGGTGAGCACATTCTCTAAGCAGTCATCTCTCTTCCAGATGCTCGCTACAGGATGCCCGATGGTGCCTTCTCGTGCATGGCGTTTGGCTACTGTTTTGGCAGGATAATCGTGCTAACACGTTACCTGCTGAAAATAGGGAAATCCTAACCAAGAAGCAATAGTAACGCGTTATGAACTATGGGCAAGATGTAGGATCAAACAAAAGATGGAAAACAGATAGTAAGTAAATTGATATTCGTATATTTCGATCGTGATCGTAAATAGCTATCTCCAAAGTATTCAAGAACACTCGACTGGAAGTGAAATGGCAAAAACAAAAGATGAAATTCTGTTGTAGATGGAGTTTCAGTAGTCAGTATTTCGTGTCCTCTCCCTTTCGCCTCAGCTTGGTTTTATATTCGTCTATCCCCTTCTGACCGTTGGTAGAGCGTCTAACATATCCCGAAAATCTCGCCCCCGTCGTTAATGGCATAGCCGTTGTTGTTTGACCATGAAGTCCGAGATTCTCGTCCCCCTTTGATTGCTCCATCGTCTTCCCTTCTCTAATGGTTCAGTCAGATTGCCGATATTGGGCTGAGTGACTTCCCTCTTGGGCCGAATTGCAGAGGGCCCAACAATACCCCCATCAAAAACACGGGAAAATTCCCGCCTCCACTTTTCCTAGGGTTTTTGATTTAGTGTCTTGGAAATTGTACCAACTCAGAACACGTCCAATCAACCCTTATTTAAAGCGGTTATGATGACTCTCAAAGACTTCAATTGTGCTTCTCGGTGTCCAGGTACGTTCTTCCCTTCTTCTGTTTCTTCGTCTTCAACCTCCTTTTTTTTCCCCAATTATGGCATCCTCGGAATCTCCTTCCCTCTACTGCCTTGAACCCACCTTTCCTCCTTCCCTGACATCTTCCGGTTTTCTCACCCCCTACCACCGGAGAAATAGCACTTCTGAAGACCCCCAAATTTTTGCTCTTTCTGTGGGTTTTCCGTCGCATGCAGAGGTGTTTCTGCCTCCCCCTGGTATTCACGCAGATTACTATGCCGACGATTGGGTGTGCTTGTATGAGTACCCTTTTCGTATTGGCCATCGTTTTCCATTTTCTCCTTTGGTCATCGACTTCCTTTCCACCCTCAAAGTTTCTCCGGGGCAGTTACTTCCACAGGTTTGGAGACTTCTTCTTTCTGTTGACCAACTGTGTTCTTCTCATGGCCTCCCTTTCAAAGCTGCTGATTTTTTCCTGAATTATCGTCTTTCCAAAGGTGGTCCGGGTCGTCTAACTTTGAAAACTCTTACCAATAAGTCTGATTTAGTCTTCAATATATCCAAATCTGATCGGGGCTGGGCCGATAAATTTTTCTTTGTGAGACTGTCTTCCCTAGGTATTGACACGTCTTTCATGAGAAGTCGTTGGCAACCAACAGGTAGTGTTTCCCCTTTTGAACTTACCGGCTTCTTTTCAAATCTAACCACCAAGCATTTTCTGTTGTAGAACATCTTATTACTCCTCAACCCCGCACGATGTCGTACCAGGTCATTAATCACATCGAAGCTCTCTCGTTGGAAGAACGATCTTACCCTAATCTGGTAAAGGCGTGTTCTGCAGAATCCGAAGAGACCGAAATGTCGAGTAAGTCTTTCTCTCTTCCCCTTAGTAAACCTTACTTCTCTTTCCTAAAAAATCTTGCCTTTTTCGTGACGCCGGGTTCAAGGACTACCCGTTCTACCACTGTGCTGACTACCATGGAACGAGTTGAAGCTCGAAGGAAGAGGAAGGCTGAATCAGCTTCTACGGCAGATACCGTGTTGACGATTTCGGATCCTAAGAAACCTTCTGAGGTTCGGGTTTCTTCTCCTAAATAAAAAGCATGTTCAACCCTTTCTGATCTCCCAAAGACGATGATGGCCATTGATATGGGTGCTGAAAAGTGCCTGAGTTCCTTGGCACCTCTCCATGTGGGATGTTCTCGCGGTAAGGAGGATCAAACATCTTTCCCGGAATTTTTCGGCGAAATTCTGGCGGCACAATGGCAGGTATGTTTTCTCCGTCTACTCTTATTTCATTTCTTACTCGTTACCTAACTTCTTCTTTTCCTTATGCAGGGCTTGCAACTTTCTCTTTCTGCCTTTGAGGCTTTCAAGGACCTCCCCGATCAATTGGCCCAGAGTAAGATCAGTCTTCAGCTCAAGAAGGACAGAAGCAACATCTTAGGACACGAGAAGACCGCTTTGGATAAGAAGGTTCACGACCTGATGAACAATCTTGAAAGGGTTTCTAAGGAGTCCAAAGAATGGGAAGAAAAGTTCATGATCTCTTCCGCTAAAGAAGTTGCCTTGGCTAAAGAAATTGAAGCTACTGCCGACTACTGGTCTTGCCGAGCTCGAGTGGAAATGATGGAGGAGTTCACGGTGGGAAGGCACACTTCGTGGGATGCTGTGAAGGAGAGGGAGTTGTTTGAAAGCCTGTTTTCTGACGAGGTGATAGTGGCTAAAACGTTTTCGGTTATTGATGATATTGCCTCCGTTGCCAAAGTGGTTGCCCAGGTGGAAAGAGACAACCAACCTAAAGAATGATCTTCTCTTATCCTTGTTTCCTTTTTGAATTCCGGACAACGTCTTACCCCCAGCGTGTTGGGGTTTTTTAAACTCTTGTTTTGTATGGCCGCTTTGTTCTAGGGCCCTTTTGTGGACAAGTTTATGCCCCGTGTTAGTTTATGGGGTTTTATTTTGATAATACTTTATTTGTTGCCATTGCTTTGGATCTGCGTTTGATTTTTTGCAGGTAAGCAGGTCCGTCACCGAAGAAGAAGGATCAACACGTTCGTAGAGAAATCGGCTTGTTTGTCACATGTACTTGTAATTTTCACGATAGATTCTTTGTTTGTATAGCGCTTTTTATGTTAGATGCGGAGAAAGAGAATGTTGTATGTGTCTGAATGTAAATTTCTCTGTAACAACTTCGTGAATCATATTACAAATGAAAATTCCACTTGCTCTAGAATACTCGTTACTTGTTATTGTCTCTTGCATCTTTTGACTAGTCGTTGTGTGCACAGCGTTGCCTGATCATAAGGCGAGGGCCCATGTTTTGGCCTGTAACGTCACAAGGCGTCCCTTGTTAGTTTTCTCTGATATTGTTGACATCGTTGTTCTTGTGTATGTATGAAGATATAATAACATAACGTAAAAGGAGAATTTTAATGCAAATTACCTTATTAGAATTCGTTGTGTTTCAAAAGTGGTACAACTTTAAGTTCATTGCATTCCAGCTTCTGGGGACCGCTTTTCCTTCTTGCGTCATTAATTCATAGGCTCCTTGTCCTATTATCTTCGTAATTTGGTATGGCCCTTCCCAATTTTCTCCTAATTTGCCAGCATTTAACTCTTGCGTATTCTGGAAGACTTTTCTTAGCACCCAATCTCCCACTTGGAACACCTTGGCATTAACGCGTTTGTTGTAACTTCGAGCTACTCCTTGCTTGTATGTCGCCATTCGAATTGAAGCCTCATCTCGTAACTCGTCGATCGTATCCAAGTGATGTAACAGGTTGGACAGGTTTGACTCCTCAGTGGTAAGTCCGTACCGGACTGTAGGCAAAGTTACTTCTACTGGTAGTACGGCTTCGCATCCATAGACCAAGGAAAAAGGTGTATGACCCGTTGCTGTCTTGGGAGTCGTTCGATCTTGTTACTTGCTTCTGCTTGCCCGTTGGCCTGTGGGTAACGAGGCGTCGACATCACTAACTGTATGTTGTACTGATGGCAAAATGATCTTGTCTTGTCACTGATGAATTAAGACCCGTTGTCGCAGACTATGATGGATGGTATTCCAAATCTGCTCAGGATATTTCTCTTTATGAAGGAGATAACTTGGGTGTCTTTAACTTCTTTGAAGGCTTCGGCTTCAATCCACTTGGAGAAGTAGTCGGTCATTGCCAGAATGTAAACACGTTGCCCCGAGGCTGGAGGTAGTTTTCCCACAATATCCATCCCCCATTTCATAAATGGCCAAGGAGATGTTATGGGATGCAACAACTCAGATGGTTGATGTGGTATAGGTCCATGACGCTGGCACGCGTCACATTTGCAAGCAAACTCCACTGCGTCTTTGTTCATGGTAGGCCAATAGTAACCCATCCTGCTTGCCTTCTTCGCCAAGTTGCGACCCCCTGTATGGTTTCCGCATTCCCCATCATGTATATCTCGTAACACCTTCTGTACTTCTTCCTCCTTTATGCATCGTGCGTGTAACCCTGACGACATCCACTTAAACAAAATGTTATTCTTAACCGCAAAAGTAGAATCTTTTACCTTAAGTCGTTGAGCTTCTTCCTTGTCTTCTGGTAATACTCCGTCTTGTAACCACTTTAAGTAAGGGGTTACCCATGATTTGTCTTCATCGGAGCTTCGAATTTCTAACATGTCTGCTTCTTTGGTTATGGATGGCGCGTCAAGATATACGAAAGGTATCTTGTCGTACTCCCTTGGGTCGATTACGGATCCTAGGTTGGATAAAGCGTCTGCTTGTGTGTTGGCATCTCTTGGAACCTGCCTTATCTCGAACAGTTTAAAGTGCCTTATGACTTCTTGAACCTTTTCTAAGTACGCCTTCATCTTTGAGTCCCTGGCAACATATGAGTTTGTAACTTGATTTACAATAAGCAATGAGTCACAAATTACCTCGATTTCTTGTACATTCAGATCTTTGGCGATAAGCAAGCCCGCGATAAGCGCTTCGTATTCTGCTTTGTTATTAGTAGCCTTGAATATGCATCGAACAGCTTGGGCTATCCTATCCCCCTGTGGTGACTTCAGGACTACCCCCAATCCTACACCCATCTGGTTTGGCGCTCCATCTGTATGCATCAGCCACTTGTCGTTTCCTGTTATTTGCAACACGCCTTGGTCTTCGCTTTCTGAAGTGGTAGGAGTGAAGTCGACCACAAAGTCTGCCAACACTTGAGACTTCATTGCTGTTCGGGGCTCGTACGTGATGTCGTAACCATTTAAGTGAATTAACCACCTTGTCAGCCGACCTGACAACTCTGGCTTCGACATGATACTTTTCATCGGATAATTAGTTCTCAAAATTATAGAATGACTTTCAAAATAGGGACGTAACTTTATAGAAGCCATTACCAAAGATAACACTAATTTTTCCATGGGGGAATACCTCGTTTCTGCGTCCAACAAGGTTTTACTTACGTAATAGATGGGCAACTGGTCTCCATTCTCCTCACTGATCAGGACTGCACTTACTGCTACTTCGGTCACGGCTAGGTATACATACAGGTTTTCTCCTGGCTTAGGTTTGGATAACACCTACGGATTGGATAGATACTTTTTCAATTCCCCAAAGGCTTTTTCATGTTCTTCCGTCCATTCGAACGACTTGTTTTTCTTCAGGATGTCGTAAAACAATTTGTTCCTGTCTAAGGATCTTGATATGAACCGGTTTAGCGCAGCTACTCGCCCTGTTAGCCTCTGGACGTCTTGGACACACTTTGGGGATTGCAGCTCCATTATGGCTTTGACCTGTTCAGGACTCGCCTCGATCCCCCTTTGCGTCACTATGTAACCGAGGAATTTTCCTGATGTTACTCCAAAAGAGCACTTGGTGGGGTTCAACTTCATTTTGTAGCGCCGCAGAACCTCGAACGCGTCTCTTAAGTGATTAACATGGTCTTCCGCCTTTAGTGATTTGACAAACATATCATCTATGTATACTTCCATTGTATCCCCTAGCTTATCCTGAAACATCTTATTAACCAATCTCTGATAAGTAGCACCTGCATTCCTTAACCCAAAGGGCATAACTTTATAACAATAGGTTCCCTGATTGGTTACGAATGCGGTTTTTTTCTTGATCGTCAGGATGCATCATTATCTGATGGTATCCACTAAACGCATCCATGAAGGTCAAAAGTTCATGCCCCTCCGTTGCGTCCACCATTGCATCTATGTGAGGCAAAGGGAACGAATCTTTGGATCATGCTTTGTTTAGATCGGTAAAATCTACGCAAACGCGCCATTTACCGTTTTTCTTTTTAACGACAACCACATTCGCAAGCCAATCGGGGTACTGTACTTCTCTAATTTTTCCAGACTCAAGTAATGACTTTACCTCATCATTGATTACCTGATTTCGCTCGGGAGCGAACTTACGCCTTTTCTACTTCACTGGTGGCACCTTCTTATTGACATTCAAGGCATGGGTAATCACACTAGAATCAATGCCTACCATATCCTCGTTCGACCAAGCAAAACAATCTTTGTAGGACCGTAGAAATTCTACTATTTGCTCGCGTAGAGTTGGTTCCAGATCTGCTCCTATTCGAATCTTCTTGGATGGCTCCAATGGATCAAGGGCTACTTCTTGGAGCTCGGGTGTTTCCGGCTTCGCGTAGCAAGTAGTCATTCTACAGTCCTTTAATTGCTAATCCGACACCTTCTTCCCCGTTCCAAGCCGTGGGCTCTTCGAGGTTGTTGCCTTCATTGTTATGGAATAACACTCCCGTGCCAGCTTTTGTCCCCTTTAATCTCTTGAATTCCCCAGGGTGTCGGGAACTTCACACATTGGTGATAGGTGGAGGGAATTGCCCTCATCTCGTGTATCCATGGCCTGCCTAAGATGACATTAAAAGGCGACGGGCAATCGAGTACTTGGAACTTTACCTGGTAGTTGACTCCTCCCGCAATGGTAGGTAGTGATATCTCCCCGAGCGTGTTGCGCGATTCTCCACTGAAGCCTACCAGAGTTGCTGACTTCTTGGTGATGTCGTCCATCCCGAAACCTAAGCTGTATAAGGCGTCTAACATAAGTAAGTTAGTAGAGCTTCCATTATCAACTAAGATCCTTTTAACAAGAAAATTAGCTATGGTCAGAGAGATTATCAAGCAGTCGTGGTGAACTTCCTCTTCTTCAACATCGTCGAAGGTGATCGGCATCATGGCGAGACTTGTTCGCGACGGTGTTTTTAGGCATTCTCTCCTAGCGTCCCTCGCGATTTGCTTGGCTGTGGAGTAGGTTATACCACAGATCTCCGACCCCCCTGTAATGACGTTGATTACTCCAGTGTGCTTCGGCGGGGGTGGTGGAGTGACTTTTTCCCTGCTACGGTCCAACTGCTCTTTTGCTTTTTCCGATATTAATTCTCTGAGATGCCCCCTTCGTAGTAGTTCGCTTACTTCTTTTCGTAACGCGATACACTCGTCAGTCCGGTGTCCATGGTCGAAATGCAAATCACACCATCTGGTCTTGTCTTTATGCTGTGCTGGCACGTTACTCTTTCGGGGCCATTTGACAGTGTCTCCCATGGTGTTGAGGGTTCGGACCACTTCAGTTGCATCTATGAGAAAATTGTAGTGAGAGAGTTTCGGAGGCAGCCGAGGATTCTCGTATCTATCACTTTGTCTAAACATGGTAGCATTTATGGTGGTTTTAGCATGAGGTGCCGTGGGATATGGAGCGTATCTCGTATCCCGCCGTCCTTGTCTCCGATCGGGTCGATGTGGGCTCGCTGTTTTCTCGGTAAAGAGGTCGTCCTCTTCCAATCGGACATGGGCTAAAGCTTTTACCTATACCTCATCAAAGTTGGAACAAGGATATTTAGTTAGTTCACGGTATAACTCAGGATTACATATTGATATACCCTTCCGGAATGCTTCCACAGCCGTAGCGGCATCACATCCTTCGATGGTCACCAATTCTTCATTGTAGCAACTAAGGAAAGGTTTCAAAGATTCTCTCGATCTTTGTACCAAGCGGTACAAATAACTTGATCGTTTTTTGGCGTGTCGACTGCTTCCGAACCTAACCCTGAATTTGTCAATTAACTCGGCAAAAGATGAGATACTTCCAAGAGGTAAGTGCGAATGCCAATTAAGAGCGAGTCCAGACAACGTGTTCCCGAACCAACGGCACATGACAATTTCTTTCATATCAAAAGGGACTGTGCTAATATCCATAGCCTGTTTGAATGCGGCTATGTGTTGATCGGGATCTATCACCCCTTCATATTTAGGCACGTCGGGGACGTGATATTTCCGGGAGATATCAACCCTCGCGATAGCAGGTACGAAGGGGGAGTCGCTGTACTCGTCTCTCCTCTCCATCGCGATTGGTTGAGGCGCCCCAAGGACTTGAGTAATTCGGTCCTCCAAGGCTCGGAGGCATTCCCGTAATTGGGAAACTTCGGTATCCTCCCGTATTGCTCTTAAAGAATTACCGTTTACCTGATACCCGGTTACGGGTCTGACAACATCGGGTGTTACAAGATTTGGATCATCCATGTCCAAGCGCCTTGCGACTCCTTCTACCACCTCGGTCCCGCGAGGACGGGTTGGAGCCGATTGTACCTGCGACCGAAGCAAGTTGCATTCATTAGTTAAAGTCTCAATTTGTTTTTCGTATACCTCGGTGAATCTGGTATTAGCTTCCTTTTGTTCTTCCAGATCCTTTCGAAGAGCAATCATTGATGATCGGAGCTCCGTGATGATGTCGGTGTCGCCTCCTTCCACTTCTCGTCTTTCGAAAGTAGCAGGATTGCCATTGGTGTCCCCAGAACCTTGCTCGACTCTATCACCATTCCCTGTTCCACCTATGTTTCCTATTCCGCCTACGTTTCCGTCACCTTGGTTGTTCGTTTCATCATTGACCTCGTGATGGTCCAGGTCCCCTACGTGACTGTACGTAGTTTGGATTCCCTCCATGTGACGGATCTTGCTGTTGTTTTAGCGTAACTCCTTTTTTGGCTAGGCCCCACGGTGGGCGCCAATTGTTTTGGCAGGATAATCGTGCTAACACGTTACCTGCTGAAAATAGGGAAATCCTAACCAAGAAGCAATAGTAACGCGTTATGAACTATGGGCAAGATGTAGGATCAAACAAAAGATGGAAAACAGATAGTAAGTAAATTGATATTCGTATATTTCGTGATCGTAAATAGCTATCTCCAAAGTATTCAAGAACACTCGACTGGAAGTGAAATGGCAAAAACAAAAGATGAAATTCTGTTGTAGATGGAGTTTCAGTAGTCAGTATTTCGTGTCCTCTCCCTTTCGCCTCAGCCTGGTTTTATATCCGTCTATCCCCTTCTGACCGTTGATAGAGCATCTAACATATCCCGGAAATCTCGCCCCCGTCGTTAATGGCATAGCCGTTGTTGTTTGACCATGATGTCCGAGATTCTCGTCCCCCTTTGATTGCTCCATCGTCTTCCCTTCTCTAATGGTTCAGTCAGATTGCCGATATTGGGCTGAGTGACTTCCCTCTTGAGCCGAATTGCGGAGGGCCCAACAGCTACTAAGTAGGAGATTCAACAAATCTCCGAACCACTGATGATCACGTTGGCCACCTTGGCATATTCTGGTGAGGGCTGCTGGTCCATCAGGTTCTTAACATCCTGGCATAATGGAGCCCCGACGTTCGGCACGATTTCAGCGAGCAAACCTAGGGATTTTAAGAAGGCTAGCTCTTTCCGTAGGGCGTGGTGCTCATAAGTCTCACGCCCATGTTCTCCGTGGAAATTGTACCATCTTGTCATATCTCTCTTTGGGTTAGGGTTTGCAACCTTCTTGGGCCATCAGATCTTTCCACCGAATCTCTCTAAACTCTTTACTAGCTCAACATGTGTAATGCCGAGGTTGTATTCATGGACTTTGGGAAATGACGGCCTGTCATTCCACCCATGGTTGCCTAAAACCGGCAACATACACTTCGGGAGACTCTGGACGACGAGCCATGGGATAAGGATGATCGCATCGATGGTCGGGAGTGGTTTTCCTCTCCATTCGGTCAAAGTCCGATGTGGTCCGCACTGGGGCTTCATTCTCTTCTAGACGGATATGCGCGAGAGCCTTGACTCGGACATCCTCGAACCTGAGGCATGTCACTCCTAAATGTGGCATTCGGTTTCTAGGATTGAATTTATACTTTTATTCGACCGGTCTTGATTTTGTAGTGTAGATTGTGCTTATTGGCTTGATACTATCCTCATTTTTTATGCTTATGCCTAGATGTCTTTAAAGTTCACTTGTTTTTTCTCCTTTTGCCTTTAAAATGACTTGTGATCTAACATTGCACGCCAAGTGTTCGATGTAATATCCATGTAATTGTCACTCCTAAATGTTGTATTCGGTTTCTAGGTTCGAACACTACAAGAATATTATTTTATTGCAACGGAAAATGTCGTTGCAAAAAGCCAATACCGTTGCGAATTTTTTTTTTCCACTACAAAACCAAGCCTTTTGCAACGACTTTCGTTGTTGCAAAAAAAAAGTTGTTTTGCAACGACTTTTGTCGTTGCAAGACATTAGTCGTTGCAAAATATATGGGCTTTAATATTTGGTTCTTTAATTTTTTACAACAACATATATCGTTGCAAAAAACGGTATTCTATAGTAACAACATTGTTGTTGCCAAAGATCCTACTTTTGGTAACGGCATTGTCGTTGCAAACAACTGTTTTTTTTATAAAAAAAATTCCCAAACCTGACCTTTTTTTTCCAGCATTCATGTCTAATAGTTGGAAATAACAAAGTACCACTTGTACATCAACTTTTCTTGTCAAATCTCCATTGTATTAAATGCAATTCACTCATACATCAGTCCAACAAATCATGACAGTGCATCAATTCATACTAATCCAAATTAGATCACAATTCACACTAGTACATCACAACAATGTTCAATAGAAATCATATGTAACACATCAATACGTGTTACAATTACATAATTACATCATATCAAAAATCTATTTAAACTTAAAATGCTTCAAACATACTCTGATTTGTCAAAGCCATTGACTCAAGTCTAACCATAGATGCAAAGTTTCTTCCACATTTACCTCAGGTTTTCACTCAATTTGTATCTGCAAACAGAATAAAAAGGCAAACACATTGACCACCGACGAAAAAGGAAGGATAGAACAATGGCATGAGAATCGGAACACAAGTCATTCAACACAAGCAGGTCATTTAGTCAAATATCTACTTAATCATCAAAGAAAATATCCTTGTATATTGGATCGGTTGTGCTTGGTAATATATATGAATAAAAAATACATATAATATGAGTTCAAGTTCATAAAAATAGTGAAGCAAATAGTTATGATCTCAACAAAAAGATGCCAAGATTGTCACCTTATTCTTTTCCACTTTACTGACCTCCCTCTTCAAGTATTGTGGAATTAGAAAAACATATGTGGATTTGTAAATGCAATATTCTATGTCTAAAAGCAAGCAACTGCAAGTCAGCATGAACTTATAACATGATCATTCTTAGACTAAAACTGTTTATATAATAAGATTACAAACAACGTACCATTTGGAATTTCCTTCAGCTATATGCCTATATGCCAACACCCTGAACATGAAGTAGACAAAGGCAAGGAAGTTCATATAAGCAAGTGTAATTAGAAAAGTAGCAATCTTAGCTCAATTTCTTAAGAAAACAATTATAAAAGAGGGTTGGACTGTGAAAATAAAAATAAAATAAAAGAGATTAATAACTACTCCGTATTACCATGTCTTCAATAATATACTTAAGAGCACTAATAAATCTAGGAAAGTAATCATCGTTTTTCTTACCAAAATGAAACCAACACTCATTCATACTACTTATTCCTCGGTTCAATTCTTCTGTCCCCATATGGTGTCCCCATTCTATGTCCCTTCAATATAATTGGTCCACGTTTTAGAAATTTCCAACCCAGCCCCTTTTTTTTCTAATTCATAAAAGCCTCAATTTTAATTCTTTTTTAATTTTGATTTACAAAAAATCAAAATATCAGTAGAAGTTGTATCGTTCGACCGATTATCTTCCTCGTCGACCTTTAGCGATCGTTTCAGATCCTCGCTCTTTCACTCAGGTCGTCGTCGACGACATTCACTTGTTCGCTCGTCACTTTGCACCGACGCCACCCCGCTTGACATTGACGCTACGAGCCATCGATCTCCTCGCTCAGCACTAGTAACTTGCTTTTCTTTATCTGCCGTTGTCTTCTTCGTAATCTGATGCTACTGTTTTTTGGACATAAAGTATCAATTTTGTGTGTATATATATGAAACCAACGGATTAGTGTGCATCAGTGATTCAATGCTACTGCTTGACTGATAAGGTTTAAGAATATTTAAAGTCTCCTTGCCCTACTGATTGATTAATAGGTGTATATGGTAGTTTTAATACTGATTGTATAATTAATCAATCAAAATTTAAAGCATGGTGGTACTCTTGATATTACAATTGTTCGCTCGTCATTTAAGTATGTATATGGCAACCTAAATCCAACCAACAGACGGGGTCATGGTGGTTTCATATGTGTAGAGAAGCTCTTGAGAGTAATGATGATATTTATCATCATCATCACCTTTTAATTGGTTGAATTTGGGGTTGTGGATGGATTGAAAAAGTGATTGGTATCATTTTGGCTGCAAAACAGAAGTTGGTAAAGTTTCGGGTATGTATTGTGTATTAGGGTTATGCTAAATATACATACTTAAATAAGATTATTATATTTACATGAGATTAGGTACTGTTTATGCTATTGAGATTAGGTACTGTTATGTTTAATATACATACTTAAAGCATGTAGCTTTTCTGTTTATGCTAGATGAGATTAGGTACTTAGAGAAATTATTAAACAGTGCTTACGTTATGTATGCTATTGACTAATTTTGAAAATTTTTAGGTAATGGATGAAGTTATGCAAGAAGTGCAGCCCCGAAGAAGATTGGAATTTGAGGATGATGTAGATAATATTGATGGTATTGAAGAAATTGATGATCCTAAAGCAATGATCCCAGTGATTGGCATGGAGTTTGAATCTGAAGATGCAGCTTATGCGTTTTATAATTCTTATGCAAAGGAAGTTGGTTTCTCTATACGAAAAAGCAAGTCACATAGTAGCAAGGAAGGGAAAATTTTAGACAGAAAATTTGTATGCTCATGTGAAGGTAAAAGGGGAGGAGATAAGCGAGATAATGTCTACAAATCCCATCGACCGGAGACACGGTTTGGATGTAAGGCTATGATGCAAATTAATTGTCGTAATGCAAGCAAGTATATTGTTGTCAATTTTATTTCAGATCATACACATGACCTGGCAAGTCCAAGTAAGGTTCATATGTGTAGATCACATAGAAGGGTGACAGTGCCTCAATCAGTAGAAGTAGATTTGGCAGATAACTCAGGTATTGCTCCTAGGAATGCATTTGAGCTCATGGCTAAGCAAGCAGGGGGTCGGGAAAATCTTGGATTTGTTCGTGCGGATTACAATAACTACTTGCGAAGTAAGCGTACTGCAGGAATGAAGCCAGGCGAGACAAGAAATGCTTTAGGGTACTTGCAAACAATGCAACTAGAGGACCCTAACTTTTTTTACGCCATTCAGGTGGATGAAGATGATCTGCTCACAAATATTTTTTGGGCTGATGCTAAAATGATGGCTGATTATGACGCTTTTGGTGACGTGGTAAGCTTTGATACTACATATCGAAAGCATAAAGATGGCCGACCCATTGCATTATTTGTTGGTGTGAATCATCATAAACAAACTGTTATCTTTGGTGTTGCCTTGTTATATGACGAGACAGCAGATTCATTCATATGGTTGTTCGACACATTTGTGAAGGCTATGGGTGGAAAACCACCAAAGACGATGATTACCGATCAGGATGCTGCAATGTCCAAAGCACTTGCTCATCAGTGGCCAGAAACGTATCATCGATTATGTATATGGCATATCTTTCAAAATGCAGCTACTCATTTGAGTAGTGTGTTTGAGAAGTACAAAGATTTTTCAACAGATTTGAATAGTTGTGTTTATGATCATGATTGTGAGGAAGAGTTTCTATATGCATGGGACATGATGTTACAGAAGTATAATTTACAAGACAATGACTAGCTGCAGAGGATGTTCAATATCAAAGAAAAATGGGCTTTGGTTTATGGGCGAGATGCTTTTTGTGCAGAAATGCTTACCACGCAGCGGAGTGAAAGCATGAATAAGGTTCTCAAGCACTATATAACTCCTAAACATGATCTGCCAAGATTTTTTGAGCATTTTCAGCGGTTACTTGATGATCGTCGATATGATGAAATGGTGGCAGATTTTAAAGCCAATCAAAGTAAGGTGGTGTTGTCTTTACCGACAGAACTTTTGAAGCATGCTGCAAGTGTGTATACACCAGAGGTATTTTCATTACTTCAAGTTGAATTGTCTAAAGCTTTTGACAGTGTTATTGAGACATCTTTTAGCAGTGAGAATGGAGCTGTAAAATATATTGTTAAGCATGTTAAGAAGCCCTCCAAGTATCTTGTCTCCTATAATGCTGAAGAAGAGATTATATCTTGCAGTTGTAGAAAATTTGAGTTTGGAGGTATATTGTGTAGTCACATATTGAAGATATTTTCTGATCGAGGCATTGTCAATGTTCCTGAAAAGTACATTTTGAAGAGATGGACAAAAGATGCCAAAAAGGGAAACATTATTGTTCACAATGAGACTTCAATTGGTTTAGATCCAAAAGTAGCAATGGCAAACCGTTACAGAGAGTTATGTCGTTTATCTACTAATTTGGTTACAAAAGCTGCGGAATCTGAAGAAGCTTATAACATCGTGAAAGAGGCTCTTGTTAATTTGCATAAAGAAGTTGATTCAAATTTGGGAAGAAAGGATACTCAAATCAGTCCTGAGAATTGTCATGTTCCAGAAAATGATCAAAGTCAGGATATGGCTGTGTGTGGTGGTGAAAAGATGAAGACAGTAAACAGCTTGAAATTAAAGTCGAAGCCCGGACATCGATTTAGTAAAAGGATAAAAAGTGGTCTTCAAAACTCTAGTCAATCCAAAAGAGCAAAAAAGAAAAATGCAATTCCAAATGATGGAGTGCAAAGTTCTAATGGTAATCAAGTGGAGCAAGTTACGAGTAATTCCCACCTTAGGCATTTGACACAGGTATACAAATTGTATAAATTTTATCTTTATAGGTGTTAAAATTATTTATACATGCTTTTTATATAGTACTAATGCTTGATTAATATGGCAGTGCTCATTGGCTCAAGCACCTAACCTTATATTGCAACATGGTCAAGTGCAATCTACTCCACAATGCTTATTAGCTCAAGCACCTAGTCCTTTACTGCAATCTACTTCACAAACACACGTGGGGTATGCTCAACTTGGTAATTATAATATACAAGTATATCATATTTTTCTATTATTTGTTGTTTGGTTTTTTCTTAGATGATTCATATTAAGAAGACTTCTTATTTTTGATAATATGTATAGGGTCAAGTGCAATCTACTCCACAATGCTCATGGTTCAAGCACCTAACCCTTTACTCCCCTTGATGCAATACCCGCAGGTTCTGATTGTATTCTAATTTATAATATTTTGTCCTTGATTTTTATAATTATTTCTTACATTTGTCTTTAAATGTCGACTCTAGTATGCTGACTTGCAAGCGTATGCTCGACTCCTCCAAAATAGAGAGATGTGACTTGGCGTCTACTGCTGCTGATTTTGTTGTTGTCTTGCACTGTTGGTGTTGATGATTTTGCTGATAAATTGTTGCTGAATGGTAGTTGATGTTGCTGATTTGTTGTCCGTGAATGGTGGTTGATCTGATGCTGCTGACTTGCTGCTACTGTTAATGTGTGGTTGCTGATCTGGTTCTGCTGACTTAGTGTTACTGTTGATTTGTGTTTGCTAATTTGTTGATGCCGAATTGTTGCTACGGTTGATGTTTGGTTGCTGATCTGTTACTGCTGACTTGCTGCTACTGTTAATGCGTGGTTGCTGATCTGTTTCTGTTGATCTGCTATTGCTGATGTGTGGTTGTTGCTGCTGAGACATCTAATACTTTTGTTGTTGATTCAAACTTGATGAAATGTGTTGATCTGTTACTGCTGACTTGCTGCTACTGTTAATGCGTGGTTGCTGATCTGTTTCTGTTGACCTGCTATTGCTGATGTGTGGTTGCTGCTGCTGAGACATCTAATACTTTTGTTGTTGATCCAACCATTCCTTCAATGCAAGCGGCAACCATTCTTTCAATTTGCTTAGATTATTGAGAACCAAAATAAAAAATTGCATTCATAATAAAGTACCATAACCTACAAAGGCAAAGAGAGATTACTGGGGAAATCAGAAATGATAAGGAATTGGGGGAATTAGAAACTCGAATTAGGTTGATTTGGGGGAATTAGATTGAATTAGAAACTCGAAACCTAAACCCTAAATCTAAACTAAGGAGGAGAATAGACAGGGGACATATTAAAGGTACCTGGTGCTAGTAGTTTGTAACAAGGGTTGACGCTAGCGGCTCGGTGGGACGAGGGTACAACCGACGGAGCGCGTTCGTCATCTCAGCCGACGGTGAGAGTGTTCGCCGTCATCCAAAGCGGGAAAGAGATTGTGAGGAAGAAACAAAGAAGGAGAAAGAGCAACCTCCTAGCGGCTCGGTGGGACGAGGCATGAGCGATGGAGCGCCTTCGTCCTCTTAGGAGAAGAACGAACTATCGATGGTTGGTCTCCTAGAAACAACGAAGAAGAAGAAGACCGGATGGAAATTTTGTATTTTACAATTTAAAATTGAAAAAGAATTGAATTTTAGAAAAATTTTAAATCAGGAAAAAACAATGCTGAGTTGGCAAATTGTTACACGTGGTCCAATTAAATTATTGGGACAAATTGTTGAGACAAATTGCTGGGACAGAAGATTTGAACCGCTTATTCCTATGCTTTCTAAAATAGTACATTTTAGATAAGAGATATCCTGGGAGAAAAAAGACGTGTGAGTAAGAGATTCACATCCTCCAAAAAACGACATGTGCAAGCATAGCATGCATTCGCACTTATTGGAAAGGAAATTTAGGCTAGTTTAATAAGAGATATCTTGTTTAACATTTATTGGTCCACAAATACAATAAATTTTACAAAAAATTGACTCAACAAAAACACACAAATTATCATGTGACAGCAAAATAAGATATACAAAAAATTGGAACTCAAACAAAAG
The DNA here is from genome assembly GCA_964016875.1 of Fallopia convolvulus. Taxonomy (NCBI): domain Eukaryota; kingdom Viridiplantae; phylum Streptophyta; class Magnoliopsida; order Caryophyllales; family Polygonaceae; genus Fallopia; species Fallopia convolvulus. Next base: position 24,721,633 of record OZ024720.1, on the reverse strand, counting down.
AAAATCCGACTAGTAATAATAGAAAACTCAAACAAGAGTGCTAGGCAGGGGTGTCCAAACTTCGGTTAACCATAATTTTGGTTATTTAAAATCCTGAACCGAAACCTAAGTGTTCTGCCACTAAACTTTAGGAATTCTTTTGAATAACACACTAAACAAAATTATCATTCACACACACAAAAAAGAAACAAAATATTGATGAAATTGATGTTAACCAATGCCATAAACCAAAATCAAACTATATAAAAAGAAAGATACATTAAGAACGAGCAAAAACTGTGAGGATGAAATAAATACTTTAACTAACTAATTCTTAGACTTTTGGTTGTCACCTACTCTGATTAATTATCATTTTTCAAGCAAACTAACCCATTGATCAAGAATTGATTCAAAACAGCAAGATCTAGTTGAATTTTATGAACATCAGAAGTGAAGAGTGATCCTACTAGGAACTAAAATAAGAAATTCTAATACACCAGCTAGTTTATGAACATTCAAAATAACAAGATTCAAACTAACCCAAGCAAAGTCCTGGACAACATAGTTTGTTGATATTCTAATATGATAAATAAAATCAACAAGTAAAGAAGAAGTAAAAGCATATACATCAACTACGGTAGAACTAAAATAAGAAAGATTTAAGGTAGACAATTGAAGACAAATAATCACTCCTAAACATCAGATTCAACAAAAAGTTGAGATAGAAGAAGCAAGTCAAAGGGATAAGAAACAAACCAATCTACTGCAATCTTTAAACCAAATAGAAGAGCTCGTGGTTCAGTCGAAATAGGATCCCAATTGACTTAAACACATCTCACAACAATTGTAACAACACCTAATTAATTTAGTGAAAAAATTACTTGATTAGTAAAGCCTTTGGGAAAAGAAACAACTAGATACAGATTCATATCATCTCCATGTATTATAAACTTATCTATTAGTTTGTAGTTAAATAATCAAAGTAAGACAGCTTTAATCTCTATTCCACAAAATAAAATCTATACAAGAGCAATTGCGTCCCCTCTCTCTGAACCATAAAGAACTTCAGGGAAAGGATTATACTCATGAGAGGATTCTGGAACAACTTTAAGCTTGGAAGATCTTTTAGAGTATCCAAAGATTTCAACATTTGCAGTAGAGCACCCACTTGGCAACACTGCATCAACACAAGGTCATCACAATTTCATTAATAGAATAAACACATTTCATACTTATTTTTAGAAATATTATTAACCTGTAGATGATATATATTAGCATAATCTTCTCCAAGAGAAGTGCCTCACATATGGTGGAAATGGCCTGCGATATGACTATATGAGTATAAAATGCCTTAGCAACATCATAACCATTTCCAGAAATTGCATTTTATGCCCAGATTTTTAAGAATGCATACAAAAGCCCCAAACTCTCCAAGTTTCCATCTATTACTCGCTTGAAATGTTAGTATGTCACAATTTAACAAGCTACTATACCTTTAATTCATCATATAACCTATAATCTAAAGCCAATTTGAGTCTAGAATAAGAAAATCTGAAATTAGTTTTTGGATATTGGGAGAAAAGCTCACCCAAGAGATTATGGAGGTAATTCACCACGGTGGAGGGAAAAGAGATGGGCTGACTTCCACTGAACGTAACTGTCGCCGAACGGACCGTCGGAGCTCAGCAATGGCGATGCCAAAGCAAGAAATAGGGCAGACAAAAACCGGTGGGTCGACGAAGGAGCTTCATGCCGAACGAAGTACACAACAACAACGGCGGTATGACGAGGAGCTCCCCATGTGGGTTGGTCACCGCAATTGGTGGATCGAGCTCCTCCGACACCTGATGAGCAGAGGTGGGCTAGGAGAAAAAGAAAGAGGGATATGGAGATGGGATATCGGAGGAGATGTTGAAAGAAAATGAGTGAAAAAAGCAATGTTATCAGATTGGGTTATGATATACACAATAATTGTGTATTTAGGAGGAGTTTTAGCATGAGTTTATGGTGTTTTTAGATATTTTATATGCTATCTACAGTTAGGATGAAGAAGACCCGAAGATGCATATTATTGGAGTTTTAGAGCTGGATTGAAGAGAAGACGAAGATAAGCGTTTTGTTGCTGGTTGCACCCGCCGCCCCTGCCAATGCGGAGATCTTACGCGACACGTGTTTTATTTCTATTGGTTCTTCCTATGTCAGCTTTAATCCGAGATATATGTATTTTTGGATAGACTTTTTAGACCTAGTTTGATATATTAGGTTTTAGAGAGTTGTATCTCTCATTCATACATTATTATCCTATTTTCCTTTTAGAGTTTTTAGCTTTCATGGAGAACTAAGCCCTTTGCTTAGTCAGACAGTTTGAAGCTTCGTTTTGACTTTCAGTTGTGAGATTTCTACTCTTTATCTATTGCATGGAATTATTTTACTCTCTTGTTTGAATTGTTTATGTGATTGATTTCAGCAATTTCTAGGGTTGTTGTTATTGAATCTCAATTGCTAGATCTAGAAAAATTACTGGTTGAGTTTCTCTATTTCATAAGTAACAAACTACATTGTACTAGTATTTGGTTGTGCTAGTCTATTGTAGAAGAGAGTTAAATTGCATTCTAGTATAAAAGCTGGTTGTTTTATGCTAGATTTGTATCCTGATTATATTCCTATTCTTAATGTTGCTTTGAATTGAAGCTTGATAGTTTCAGGGTTATTTAATTAGTTAGGATTGATAGTATCTGGTTGTGCTATTAATTATCTTTGAAAAGGAATTAGAATTACATATGCATGCGATATTGAGTGAATCTATGATCAACTTGTCATACGAATGTGGATCTCTGGTTGACTAAGTGTTTTTCCTAAATTGATACAAACCCAAACTTTAATTGCGTTATTTGTTTTTGCATGCTAGTTAGTAGTTTATTTCATAAACCCCTTTTTACTTTAATTGTCATAAAATTCACATAAAAAGATAAATCAACCTCCCTGTGGATTCGACCCTTACTTCCCTAAGACTATAATCTTTAGGTTGTTAGGACTCTTTTGCATAGCCGTGATTTGCACGACCATTTCACGCCTATCAAATTGGTGTCGTTGCCGGGGAGGCAATAATTGTCTTTTTGTGTAATTTTTGTGCCAATTTTGGTGTGAACCTATCTTATGGTTCACACCCGTGCTACTAATAATTCACCACTTGTTTTTGATCCAGAAATTGAACGGACTCTTTTCAGAACTCGTCGAGCTGTGCGTGCAGTACTGCAAGGAATCCGAACAATGGGTGATCAAGTTACTCTTGAGAGCTTCACAGCTCCTAATATGAATCAGCCTACACGTGCAGTGCAATTCCCAGCCCTTGGTGAAGGGGTGAAGTTTGAGCTCAAAACAGGAGTAGTTCATCTACTCCCAAAATTCACGGAACTCCACTTGAGGATCCCATTCAACATCTTGATGAGTTCCTTGATGTTTGCACCAACATGTGTCCCTCTGATATTATTGAAGAATTGATGAAGCTGAGAGCGTTTTCTTTTTCTCTGAAGTAATCCGCTAAAGACTGGTATAATGCTCTACCTCCTGTAAGCTTTACTACTTGGGTAAACTTGAAAAAGTTGTTTCTGGACAAATACTTCCCTGCAATCAAGTCTAATCAACTCAAGAAGTAGATCTGTAACATAGAGAAATTCCCCAACGAGTCGCTTTATGAATATTATGAGCGCTTCAAGAAGTTGGTAAAGAGATGTCCCTACCATGGTTATGCTAATCATGATCTTATTCTCTATCTCCATGGAGGACTCCGTGAGGATGACAGGCGATTGCTCAATTCCTCTTGTGCTGGAAACATCATGAAAAGAACCTATGAAGAGGCTTTAGAAATTTTTTCTACGCTGGCTGATGAGTCTAGGCAATATACTGGAAGAGGTTCTAAAAACTTGTCAGCTGCCAACTCTCACTCTAAAATTGATCAAGCTGATTTTGATAAGCTGAAAGAAGAAGTGAGGCGGTTGAAGCTGAAGGGTACTGCTCAACAGGCTAGGGTTTGTGGAATCTGTAATGACGCCTTTCATCCGACTGATTCATGTCTTACACTACAAGAGGAAGTGAATGCAGTTGGAGGGTACCAAATGAAGCCAAGACATGATCCTTATTCAAACACTTACAACCCAAGCTAGAAAGATCATCAATACTTCAGGTGGAGAGAGCCTGAGTCAACGCAACAACAAGATCAATTTCAACAAGTTAAACCATATGTGCCAAGGCCTCAAGTACAAAATCACAATGCCGCTCCTTCTATGGACGACATGATGAAGATGTTGATGCAAAGTAACCTCACTCTTCAAAATAGTATGACTCAACATGAAAATATTATTACTCAACTGGCTCAAAATCAAGTCAAAGTCCAAGATACTACATTAGCAAGCATTCACAGCTTGGAACGACAGATGAGTCAAATCTTTGAAGCTGTAAGCAAACTGGAAGCAAGAGATTCGAGTAAGCTCCCCTATCAAACAGAAGTCAACCGGAATATTCGGAATGTCAGTGCCATCATGTTAAGGAGTGGGAGATAATTTGAGGACAGAGAAGTGGACGAATCTGAAGATGGCGAAGGTGGCGACCGCCACCGGGCTAGCGGCACCCTCCGCCAAAACAATGTTGGCTACGACAAATTGGAATTAATTAGCGGCGACCAAGAATTAAATGGCGGCACCCGCCACTAGGACAGCGGCACCCGCCGCTCAACTGACGACGACCGCCACGACAGTGCTCAAATTTTCGAAAAAAGGCGACCACCCCACCCCCCTGGCGGCACCCGCCGCCTCTCAGAAATTAATTTTTTCCCTTCTAATGTTGCTCACAGCCCATCTGTAGATGACTCAGATGTTGAGAAGGCTTCTAAAACTCCTGGTTTTTCTTGAATGGAAGCCCGTTGCTCCATTCCCATCTGCTTTAAAACGTACAGAGCCATTAAAGAAAGACAAGGACATATTTGAAATGTTCAGGAAGGTTGAGGTCAACATGCCCTTGCTAGATATGATCAAGTCAATTCCTCGTTATGCTAAGTTTTTAAAGCAGATGTGAACTACAAAGAGCATTCAGGAGGAGAATAGCAAGAAAAAGGTGAAGGTGACTGAACATGTCTCAACAATATTTCAAAAGCACTTACCAAAGAAATGCGGGGACCCAGGTATGTTCACTATCCCTATAACTATTGGAGGCACTAAACTTGACAAGGCTACGTTTGGTTTAGGTGCTTCCATTAACGTTATACCTTCTTCTCTCTGTGATTCTATGAAACTGGGACCTATTCAGACAACTAATATTTCTATTCAGCTAGCTAATAAGTAAACTGTGCTTAATATGGAACATGATAATCATGCAATCCCTATCCTGTTAGGGAGACCCTTCCTGAAAACAGCTAATACCAAAATAAATGTGAGTACTGGTTCTCTAACAATGGAATTTGATGGCCAGATTATAAATCATAATATCTATGACGCCATTAAATCTTCATCTGATGCTCATTCTGTTTGTGTCGTTGATGTGCTTAAACCTGTTGTGCAAAATATTATTGTTAGAAACCATCTAGATGATATAAGTTCTTCAATCAATACTAGTTTGGATTTCACCTTATCAACTAACATAAATGGAATTGTTAAAGAGTTAAATCCTTGCTACAAGCTCCCACCTGAGCCATTGGGAAATAGTCCCTTTACCATTAACCTTGTCTAGCAAGGAGTTTTTGCCCCATGTTGTACATGCACAAGTAGTTGAGTTGAAGAAACCTCCAGATCCCTCCAACTATGGTCCTCCTAGAAGTAAGGAGACATTGCTTAGAATGCATCAAGACAAACGCCATCTGTTGGAAGCTGTGGTTCGATATGAGTTGGGGCAGCGCCCACCACCGCTCCCTGATCCGGATCAATGGTTGACTTGAGCTAGCAATACGTCGAGCCATGACGCTAAATAAGGCGCTTGTCGGGAGGCAACCCGGCCTAGGTTGATGCGACCCCCGTCATGGATGCTAGCCAAGAGGACGACGCATTCACACTTCGCTCGGATGGCCCCATCACTCGTGCCAGGACTCGAGCAATCCAAGACGCGACACGATCGCTCGTGGCGCACCTCTCCGCAGGCCACGGCGCGCCCCTCGCCGCGCCGACGCACACAGCCTTGTGCGTCCTCGGCGTCGAGGAACCTCAACTCGGGCCAACGGGGACAACCTCCAACCCCTTGCCACCGTCGGACCCGAGCCTTGCACCGTGCCATGGATCGCTATTTGAGATTCACGAGACCCTCTCGCCAGCGCCCTCGCTAGCGGCCTCGCCAGCGCCCGGGACCGTGCCATGACCTCGCCAGCGCCGAGACCCTGCCTCGCCAGTCTCGCGACAGCCTTGTCGTGACACTCCCGGCACGGTCACGGACGACTTATCCGTTTTTAGTACTTTTATGCATACTTTCTATTATGGAACATTACTATTGTTAGTTTTATGCATTTAGAAGGATATTTATGGGCCTTGCGCCGACCACTTTTGGACCGCGCCGTTGGGCCTTAAGCTTGCACGCTTGCCCTAGGCGCGCCGCCACCATATTAGGGTTTTCTTTGGATTTCTTCAGCCGCCTCTCTATATAAGAGAGATTAGGTCTATGTTTTTAGATAGCGCACATTAGGGTTTAATAAAGTCGAGGTTTACTCCTTATTTTATCCTTGTGCTTGCGCCGCCCCCTCAATCTCTTGTTCCATCGTAATTGCTCTCGAGTTCTCGGTTCTCATTGTTTGTTCGTGCTAATTCACACTCAAAATCAGCCTTCCGCTACGCCAAAGTGAGACCCAATACTCAAGCCAACGATCGATCCGAAGCATCCCAAACGTGGGACGCATCAACTGGCATCAGAGCCAAGGTTTGAGTAAGTCTCGTTCAACCCTTTTAGTTCATTCTCACACGTCTTTTCCGCCAATTCAAACCCTAGATTCATCCTCCACTTCGCATATCCGCCATCTAGGGTCCCAATTTTTTTTTTCTTTGCTTCGTAATTCATTCAAAAAAAATCAACCGTACCTAACTCATTCGATCTATTGATTTTGGTGAAGTTGTTGCTTTGTCTTGCTAGTTGCATGAACTTAGGACTTGTTTTGCCAATTTCTCTTGTGCTTCGTTTGATTGATTGCGTGTTGATTATCTCATTGCTTGAATCGGTTCTAGAGGAGAAAACCTAGTCCGACTTGCTTGTTAAAAAAAAAACTTGTTCATCGACTATAAAAGCCAAAAAAAGGTAACGTAGTCGATTGCATAAAAAAAAATCTCGTGAAGATCAGAAGCCAAAATAAGGCAAGATCCTTCACTTTTGCTTACAAATCTCGCAACTTTCATTCATATCATCGTTTGCCTTGCGCTTTTGGTTTCGAACTTGCCTTTGTCTTGCTTGCTTGCATTGTAATTTTCGGATCCAATTCATTGATCGAGTTTGAGTGACCTTTAGCCTCGCCAATCCTTCAACGTGTGGTTTGAACACAAGGGTCGGCTTGACTTAAGCGAACTGTAACTCTTGTTTAGTTGCTTGTGAACTTCTTACTTGCTTCGATGACTGGTGTAACTATAGGTACAATGTCGGATTCTGGAGACGGTGGAAACAATAACCCCACCGAGGGCCAAAACCCTAACCAGAATCGAGAGGCTTGGAACCCCGAAGCCGTGGCGCGCATTGAAGAGCTCGAACGCCTCTTGGCCGCGAGCCAAACACAATCCAAGCACACCGTGCCACAGCCGCATGGCCTCGCTTCGGAGATCCACGGCGTGCCCGGCGTGTCCGCGGAGGACGTCGCTCGTGCCAACGCAAAGGGGAAGAAGCACGCCCAACCTTCGTCACAATTCGGCACCATGCAACGCATGGAGTCGATCAAAGAAAGTCGCCAATATGATCGGCACGATGGTGGTCCCCGGACCGCAGATCGCTATCAAATGGCGCGAGATTATCGGGACACACAAGTGTATGACGTATATTCCGATGAAGAGTACAACTCCGAGGAGTATAGACGTCGACATACGAGTGGGGATCCCAAAAGGAAGAAAAAGAACAAGTCGCCGGCGTATGTGTACGAAACCCCAAAGCGGAAGCACGGGGCCAAGTATTACGACGCCGACGCATATAAAGTTGAGGACGACCTCGGGCATCAAAGTGCTCGTAGTCCGTTCTCGGAGTTTGAAAACGAGTACGATGAGTTCTCAGATTATTCTAATGAATCCTCGTTTGAGCATCACAATGTGCAGGATCCGGAGGAACATGACAACCGGCCTTCGGATTGGATCCCACCGCCGCGCCTTGCCAAGCATCGCACCTAGTACGATCGAGTCTATGGCTCGGGTCGCAACCACGACGCGCAAGGACGGCGCGACAGGGATTGAGACGCGCGACGTCCTCGGAGGCCTTACGATGGAGACGATCCGGATGACGGCGATGACGGTCCGCATCGAGGACAACCTCGGCATCAGCGCGACAGGCGCGCACATTCGCCTCAGCGTCCCAGCCCTCAGCGCGATCGAGATCACCGCGATGCACGGGATCCACGCCAACAATGCCGCGATGTCAAGGTAAAATTCGAAAACTTTTTTGGTTCTTATGATCCTGATGCGCTTTTGGAGTGGTTATAGGGCACGGAGCACACACTCCGACATTTAGGTTATGAAGACGACGAGAAGGTGGAGGTGGTGACGCTTCACTTCATTGGTGCCGCTAGGACTTGGTGGAACCGATTCGAGTCCGAAAGGATTCGAAAAGGCAAGCCCCTAATCCGTGAGTGACATCAACTCGTCTACATCTTGAAGAAGAGATACATTCCGACCGATTATAAGGACAAGATGCACATTGAAATCATGCGCATCAAACAAGGCACAATGACGCCGGAGGAGTACTTTGCAAAGCTCGAGGACATGTTCTTCAAGGCGGGCATGAGTGTGTCGTCTTCCGTTATGAAGACAAGATTTCTCTCGGGTTTGAGGCAGTCCATTCAAGATAGGTTGGAAATCCTTCCAATTAAGGACATCAACAACTTGGTGCACACCGCCATGCAAATCCACAAACAAGAGATGCGCACCAAGTCGGGATGGTCCAATCCAAGTTATGTCTCTAACTCTAGTCAATCCGGTTTATCTACTAATCGGTTTGCTCCTTCCTTGCCTAGTCCTTCGACAGGTTCCAACGCAAAGACCGAAGCCTCGCCTGCCAAACCACCAGCCGCGCCGCGCACCACTGAGTCGAGCGCCGATCGAGCCCGTGACATGGCTTGTTACAAGTGCGGGGGACGTGGCCATATGCAACAGAACTATCCCAACAACAAGAAGGTTTTGTTCACCACTCAAGGCGAGCCATATGATAGTGAAGAAGATGAAGAAGTTGAGCCGCATGACATCGACGCCGCCGAGCTCGAGTGCGATCCTTCCGATGCCCTCGGCGTGGCCAAACTTGGCTTGGTTACTCGGCGCGCTCTAAGCGTCCGCGAGGCACCTCGCACGGATCAAAGCGAGCAACTTTTTCACACCCGATGTTTGGTCAACAATGTCTCGCTAAGTGTCATAATTGATTCCGGGAGTTGTGCAAATTTTCTTTCAAAAAAGGTTGTCGATCACTTCAAATTGCCGACCACGCCACATCCTCAACCCTTCAAACTTCAATGGATATCAAATGATGGAGGAGCTTGGGTCGACAAACAGGTAATTTTCAACTTTTCTATTGATCAATACTCGGATTCAATTTTATGTGACGTAACGCCAATGGACGCCACACACCTCTTGTTGGGGCGCCCATGGCAATACGATCGTTGCGTGCTTCACGACGGGTATTTGAACACTTACATGTTCAATTACCACGGGAAGCGCGCGACTCTCTTACCTATGTCGCCTAGTGAAGCTCTACAGGATGAAGCCGAAAGGCAAAGACAAAAGGCTAGCAACAGCGGCACCGGCACGCCAAACAAGACGCCAGCGACGTCCGAGGGCAAGAATGCTGATTCTATAGGCGTTCCTGGTGCCAATCCATCCAAATACAGGTCCAATGATGATCAAGATGCAAAATGCTGACAGAAACTGGATGAGGGCCGACAGTTTGCGTCGAGAGGCCTCGGCAACGCGCCGAACGCCGCAGATTTTGACAAAAAGGGCCTAAAACAGATTTCTGATGCTTCTCTCGGCGTTCCAAGCTCCAAACCCCTTAAAATTGAGTTTCCAACAGATCTGAACAAAAAACGCCCAGGGGTGACCAATTTGAGCAAAGGACCGCCGAGCACCCCTCCTAGCGTCGCGCAACACGCCGTCGCTGCACGAAAACTCGGATTCCAAGAGCTACGGGACGAGTTTCACGGCGTTTCCAGGGGCAATCTTCCTCAAATTCCAAGGGCTACAACATATAAAAAAATCGCCCCAGAAGCTGATCGGACGAGCACCGACGCCGAGCCACCCTTGCTAGGCACTTGCCAGGATCGTCTACTCTTAGCCAGGCGTCGGGACATCGAGAAGTCCATTCAGGGGATTCTTTCTTGTTTCATTCTTGTTCCCCTTCTTTCCATTACTAAATCTGAGATTTCTTCACTACCCTCTTCTATTGTATCTATTTTGAAGGAATTTGAAGATATCATGCCGGATGAGCTTCCGAAGGGCTTGCCGCCGATCCGAGGAATTGAGCACAAGATCGACCTCGTGCCAGGCGCCTCCCTTCCAAATCGAGCCGCTTATAGGACATCACCAAGGGAAACCGAGGAGCTTCAACGCCAACTTCAAGACTTGTTGGACAAGGGATTCGTCCGCGAGTCCTTGAGCCTTGCGCGGTACTGATGATCCTTGTACCAAAGAAAGATGGTTCGTGGAGTATGTGCGTCGATTGTCGGGCCATAAATCAGATCACGGTGAAGTACAGACATCCCATTCCACGGCTCGATGACATGCTAGATGAGCTCCATGCCGCCGCCTTGTTCTCCAAGATCGATCTCCGGAGCGGATACCACCAAATTCGGATGCAAGAAGGCGACGAGTGGAAGATCGCATTTAAAACCAAGCATGGTTTGTACGAATGGCTTGTCATGCCTTTTGGCTTGACAAACGCCCCTAGTACTTTTATGCGGCTTACGAACTTTGTTTTTCGTAAATTCTTAGGACGTTTTGTTGTCGTCTATTTTGACGATATTTTGGTTTTTTCTAAGGACTTAGATTCTCACACGAGGCACCTTAGGTTGGTGTTAGGATTCCTTCGCGAACATTCTTTGTTTGTAAACTTGGACAAGTGTTCGTTTTGCACGGACACGACGAATTTTCTTGGGTTCGTCTTTTCTTGGGTTCGTCGTGTCCAAGGATGGGCTAAAAGTGGATGACGACAAGATCCGCGCCATCCGAGAGTGGCCCACCCCTACGACCCCGATGATGGTTTGATCCTTCTTAGGGCTCGCAGGGTTCTATAGGCGATTCGTCAAGGACTTTAGTTCCATCGCCGGGCCACTCTACAATCTGACAAGGAAGGCAACCAGAATCAAGTGGATGCCGATTCATGAGGCCGCTTTTCAAGCCTTAAAAGATGCTTTATGTAGCGCTCCGGTCTTGCAATTGCCAGACTTCACTAAGTACTTTGAGATCGAGTGCGACGCCTCCGACTATGGCGTAGGCGGCGTACTCCTTCAAGAGAGACGCCCTATTGCATACTTTAGTGAAAAATTAACGGGGGAAACTCTCAATTACCCGACGTATGACAAGGAGTTGTACGCACTTATTCGGGTTCTTAAGACATGGCAGCACTATCTTTGGCCCAGTGAGTTCGTTATTCACACGGACCATGCGACCCTTGCTTATCTTTGGAGTCAAACGACTCTAAACAGGCGCCATGCTCGGTGGGTGGAATTTATGGAAACATTTCCGTATATTATCGCCCACAAGAAAGGGAAAGAAAATGTCGTGGCAGACGCTCTGTCACGCAGGTATGTGCTTTTAACTCAACTACAGGCCAATTTGCTAGGGTTCTCCTTGATTAAGGAGTTGTATTTGCATGATCCATATTTTAAACCGATCATGGAGAACCTTGAGCAAAGTCGAATCCATGAGACGTTCTTTTTGGAGAATGGATATCTCTACCGAGCCGGGAAGCTTTGCATTCCAGCCTCGTCTGTGAGGCATCTATTGCTCAAAGAAGCTCATGATGGCCGGGGCCACTTTGGCATAGCCAAAACTCTAGCAGCACTTCGTGAACACTTCTTTTGGCCACACATGGCTTCGGACGTTCACAAGTATTGCCAGGGTTGTGTGCCGTGCCAAACTGCTAAATCGAGGTTCCAACCTCATGTCCTTTACACTCCGTTGCCTATTCCGGATACTCCGTGGGAAGATCTATCTATGGATTTTATCACGGGTCTACCGATGTCTAGGCGCTGTAAAAATTCGATCTTCGTGATTGTGGACCGTTTCTCCAAAATGGCTCACTTTGTGCCATGCAAAGGAAACAACAATGCGACTGAAATTGCAAACTTGTTCTTTGAGCATGTCATGAAATTACATGACGTGCCTCGCACTATTGTTAGTGATCGAGACACGAAATTTTGTAGCCATTTCTGGAGAACGCTTTGGGGCAAGCTAGGCACCTAATTACTCTTTTCTACTTCTTATCATCCACAAACCGATGGTCAGACTGAGGTGACCAATCGGACCTTGGGCACCCTTCTTCGGACGGTGCTCAAAAATAACCCACGCCGGTGGGAGGATCTAATACCATTTGTTGAGTTTGCTTACAACAGGTCCAAACACTCGGCCACCAGGATGACGCCGTTTGAGATTGTCTACAGCCTCAATCCTCACTCTCCCATGGATCTTACTCCTTGGCCTTTGAAGAACGGAGAGCACATCGACGCCTCCAACCGTGCCGAAGTCATCCGCAAGTTGCACGAGCGGACCAGAGCTCAATTGGAGCGCCGCGCCGCTCAATACGAGGTACAACACAACAAGGGTCGGAAACGCATGGTTTTCAACCCCAGGGGCCTCGTGTGGCTCCATCTTCCGAAGGACAGGTTTTCGGATTCAAGGAAGACAAAGCTTCACCAGCGTGGAGATGGGCCTTTTCGGGTACTTGAGCGAATTGGAGACAACGCCTACAAACTCGACCTCGAAGGCAAGCACTCGGTACACTCCACCTTCAATGTCGCTGAGCTCTCCCCTTATGTTGCACCCGCTTATGAGGAAACGGGGACGTTTCCCAACCAAGTGGGGGAGGGTGATGCGACCCCCGTCATGGATGCTAGCCAAGAGGACGACGCATTCACACTTCGCTCGGATGGCCCCATCACTCGTTCCAGGACTCGAGCAATCCAAGACGCGACACGATCGCTCGTGGCGCGCCTCTCCGCAGGCCACGGCGTGCCCCGCGCCGCGCCGACGCACACAGCCTTGTGCGTCCTCAGAGTCGAGGAACCTCAACTCGGGCCAACGGGGACAACCTCCAACCCCTTGCCACCGTCGGACCCAAGCCTTGCACCGTGCCATGGATCGCTATTTGAGGTTCACGAGACCCTCTCGCCAGCGTCCTCGCCAACGCCGAGACCCTGTCTCGCCACTCTCGCGACAGCCTTGTCGTGACACTCCCGGCACGGTCACGGACGACCTATCCATTTTTAGTACTTTTATGCATACTTTCTATTATGGAACATTACTATTGTTAGTTTTATGCATTTAGAAGGATATTTATGGGCCTTGCGCCGACCACTTTTGGACCGCGCCGTTGGGCCTTAAGCTTGCACGCTTGCCCTAGGCGCGCCGCCACCATATTAAGTTTTTCTTTGGATTTCTTCAGCCGCCTCTCTATATAAGAGAGATTAGGTCTATGTTTTTAGATAGCGCACATTAGGGTTTAATAAAAGTCGAGGTTTACTCCTTATTTTATCCTTGTGCTTGCGCCGCCCCCTCAATCTCTCGTTCTATCGCAATTGCTCTCGAGTTCTCGGTTCTCATTGTTTGTTCGTGCCAATTCAAACTCAAAATCAGCCTTCCGCTACGCCAAAGTGAGACCCAATACTCAAGCCAACGATCGATCCGAAGCATCCCAAACGAGGGACCCATCATAGTAACTTTCTTTCATTTTTGTTTTCTAGCTTAGTTGTTTTTTCCGTTATTTTGTGTGGACTAACCTGCAGGAAGGAGCACAGGAGGGCAACGTAATTGGCGGCGACCGCCGTAAGCACGGCGGCACCCGCCGCCATTTATTTTTTGTGGTATTTAGCTACGAAGTGCCAGCGACGACCACCGCCGCCCCTACCGTACAGGTATATGTCTCTTTCCTTTAAAAAAATATATCTATAAAAAAAGAGAAAAATCGAAAAAAAGAGTGCTGAGAGTGATAAAACAAAACGAGGGTGAAGAGGGCTCATAAAAAAAAACTATGAGGGTTTTGTAAAAAGAGAGCTTTTGAGATGAAACAAAGAAATCAAAGTTCAAATTTAGATCTACATTAGATCCGGTTCAATTGAAGCATACAAACCACATTCTCGAGCTCGCCGCACCTTCGCCGCCCGCCTAGCTGCTCTCCACGCGGCAACCGCCGCTAAATCCGGCGATTTCTCGAAGATATTCAAGGCGGCACCCGCCGCCAAGAATGCGGCACCCGCCGCCAGTTCTGCCACCCGCCGCTCCCTATTTCCGGGTATTTTTGGAAATTCGCTCCTCTTTTTTGTCCATTAAGAGTTCATATTGTGCATTATGAGTTCTAGAAAGCGTGCTATGAGTTCTAGATCCACCACCTCCGAGGTCCATGAGACTCGGAGGAAGATTATTGAGGGACGGGAGGTCGTATCTACTTTATTTTTTGATCCCGTTACTATGAGGCAGTTAGGATTGGAGAGTTGTACTAGGCAGATGTTGACCCATGCTGGATTGGGTATTTTTTTCTTTAAGAGTGCTCCCACATTCCCTGCCTGGACTAGGGAATTTCTGATTACTTTGGAGGATGACCATGAGAATGGGAGGATCTCTTTTCAGTTAGCAGGTTCATCCCATGTATTGACTTATGCTAGGCTTAAGGAGGCATTTGGTATTTCCAGGCAGCCTTCTGATTCTGCTCTTTGGAATGCTACTGAGGATGAGTTGGTTTTCTGGTATAACACTACAGATTTTCCTTCATTTGATTCCAAAGGAGGAGAAAAGAATTACAAGTGGTCTCATCATTGCCTGCGTATTGTTCATAAGGTGATTAGGATGGCTTTTTATGGTCAGACTGAGGAAAACAAGGTCTCTTACACTGATTTAGAGACTATGTGGAATTTCACACCACCGCGCACCCTTATTAGGGATTGGAGAGCTCAGTTTCTTGCTAGTTGCAAGAAGTGTAGGGGTCAGAAGAAGTGCAAGATTGGTATTGGTGGGATGATTTCTATCTTAGGGGAGTTTCTGAACATCCCTTTTCCTCCAGCATCTTAGAGACTATCTCCTATTTTCACCTGTGACATTAAGCATCTGAGCAATGCTAGATATCTTTCTGAGGATTGAGGCAGATTTTACTATTTATTTGTTCCCCCCACGGGTATTTCTAGGATTCCTTTGCCTATTGCTGAGTTACCCTTTGGACCTGAGTATCAACATCTGTCCCACCACCATCTATTCGTGTTAGAGGTTCAATCCTCAGTCCCACCACCATCTGCGTCAGCTATCCGTTCGTGTTAGAGGTTCTGGCTCTACTTTTGCTGCTCCACCATCTGTCCCACCACCATCTGTTTCAGAGCCTGTGTTAGAGACGATTCGTCAGGACGACACAGTTATGCATGAGGATGCTCCTGGTCTGGATTTTCCTAGTACTTCTGGAGTTGATACTGGTTTGAGCTGGCAGGATGATATGATGTGCCGGATGAGCTAGCTTTTAGTTCGTCAGGATGAGATGTTTACTCAACAGTTTGCTTTGTCTACTTCTATATACCGGATCCACCAGTTCCATCAAGATCAGTCTCAGTTCTTTCAGCAGCAGACTAGCTATTTCCAGCAACAGGCTTAGTTTTTCCAAGGCGTGTGGCCCGCCTACCCCTCATATCGTGACTATCCACCGTATCCACCACCACCACCATCTGATCAGTAGTGGTATTATTCTCTACTTCCCCTTTATTTTATTTTGTCTTTACTACAATGAGGACAATGTGTGTTCTAAGTGTGGGGAGTTGGAATTATATTTCTATTGATATGCTATAAAAAAGAATAATAATAAAAAAAGCCATAAAAATTAAAAAAAGGCAAATAAAATCCTGGGATAGACTGAAAACCCGAAAGGGCGGTCTAGGTAATAAGCAGGTAATCTGGCAGGCACTAGGCCTTGGCAAAAATAGATTCAGAGTGATGTGAGTTGGTGAGTCCATTACTGAAAAATGAAAAGAGAGTGTTAGGTGAAAACCTGAAAAGGCGTCTAAGCAAAATGAGTGAAAAAAGAGTGTTTTAGGACTATCTTTTTACTGGCGCAGGAGACATAAGAAGTGGAGTATAGGAGTGTTTTGGGTAGGTTTTCATTTGGAGGGATAAGGTTTAGATTTATGGAGACTTTCACTCTCTTTGTTGGTGTTTTTGATGGACTTGTTAGTGATTAGTTTTTGGTGGGTTGATGTTTGATGTTTTGATAGATATTGAGGATTGTTTGTTGGTTTGAGTTGAGCATGATGTTGATTTGATATTGATGATGATTTGCTCTTTTATGTTCATGATGAGTGGAGTAGGTAGTTAGAGCTTAATATTGCGATATCTTGTTGTTTAGGTTGGGTAGTGCTTGCATGAGAATGCTTTTGTTCCTCTTTGTATGCTTCCTTGCATTTTGATGATCCAGGGGTTATAGTTTTTACGAGTGATAGTTTTTCGAGTAACTCAGGGACGAGTGAGATTCAAGTGTGGGGGAGTTTGATATACACAAATATATTGTGTATTTAGGAGGAGTTTTAGCATGAGTTTATGGAGTTTTTAGGTCTTTTATATGCTATCTACAACTAGGAAGAAGAAGACCCGAAGATGCATATTATTGGAGTTTTAGAGTTGGATTGAAGAGAAGACGAAAATCAGCGTTTTATTGATGGCGACATTCACCGCCCCTGCCAATGCGGAGATCTTACGCGACACGTGTTTTATTTCTATTGGTTCTTCCTATGTCAGCTTTAATCCGAGATATATGTATTTTTGGATAGACTTTTTAGACCTAGTTTGATATATTAGGTTTTAGAGAGTTGTATCTCTCATTCATACATTATTATCCTATTTTCCTTTCAGAGTTTTTAGCTTTCATGGAGAACTAAGCCCTTTTGCTTAGTCAGACAGTTTGAAGCTTCATTTTGACTTTCAGTTGTGAGATTTCTACTCTTTATTTATTGCATGGAATTATTTTACTCTCTTGTTTGAATTGTTTATGTGATGGATTTCAGCAATTTCTAGGGTTGTTGTTATTGAATCTCAATTGCTAGATCTAGAGAAATTACTGGTTGAGTTTCTCTATTTCATAAGTAGCAAACTACATTGTACTAGTATCTGGTTGTGCAAGTCTATTGTAGAAGAGAGTTAAATTGCATTCTAGTATAAAAGATGGTCGTTTTATGCTAGATGTTTGTCCTAATTATATTCCTATTCTTAATGTTGCGTTTGAATTGAATCTTGATAGTTTTAGGGTTATTCAATTAGTTAGGATTGATAGTTTCGGTTGTGCTATTAATTATCTTTGAAAAGGAATTGGAATTCCATATGCATGCGATATTGAGTGAATCTATGATCAACTTGACATACGAATTTGGATCTCTGGTTGACTAAGTGTTTTTCCTAAATTCATAAAAACCCAAACTTTAATTGCGTTATTTGTTTTTGCATGCTAGTTAGTTGTTTATTTCATAAACCCCCTTTTTACTTTAATTGTCATAAAATTCACATAAAAAGATAAATCAACCTCCCTATGGATTCGACCCTTACTTCCCTAAGACTACACTCTTTAGGTTGTTAGGACTCTTTTGCATAGCCGTGATTTGCACGACCATTTCACGCCTATCAGGTTATTTTTTTGTTTTTTTATAATTATTTTCTTTCTCTTTTGCAACGACAGATTTGTAGCTATATGTTCGACATTTTCTTACAACAACATTAGTCGTTGCGAAATACACAAATTATTTATTGCAACTACATTTTTTCTCACCGAAAATAAATTCAATTTTCCCCCTTGTGCGCAAACCACAAAAGGGATGGAAATTAAATTTTCATTTATAGCAACCACATTTGCAACGACACATATAAAATTGTTGCCAAAAATGTTTTTTGCAACGACAAAATTTTATCGTTGGAATTTGTCGTTGCAATAAATGGATTTTCTTGTAGTGTGAATTTATACTTTTATTCGATTATTCTTGATTTTGTAGTGCAGAATGTGCTTATTGGCTTGATACTATCCTCATTCTTTTTTATTATGCCTAGATGTCTTTAAACTTCACTTGTTTTTTGTCCTTTTGCCTTTAAAATGACTTGTAATCTAACATTGCACGCAAGTATTCGATGAAATGTCCATGTATATGTCACTCCTAAATGTGGCATTCGGTTTCTAGGTTCGAATTTATGCTTTTATTCGACCGGTCATGATTTTATAGTGAAGAATGTGCTTATTGGCTTGATACTATACTCATTCTTTATGCTTATGCCTAGATTTCTTTCAAGTACAATTGTTTTTTCTCCTTTTACCTTTAAAATGACTTGTGGTCTAACATTGCACGCCAAGTGTTCGATGAAATTTCCATGTAAATGTCAATCCTTAATGTGGCATTCGGTTTCTAGGTTCAAATTTATGCTTTTACTCGATTGTTCTTGATTTTGTAGTGCAGAATGTGCTTATTGGCTTGATGCTATCCTTATTCTTTATGCTTATGCCTAGATGTCTTTAAAATTCACTTGTTTGATCTCCTTTTGGCTTTAACAGTTGTCTTGTGATCTAACATTGTACGCCAAGTGTTCGATGAAATGTCCATTTAAATGTCACTCCTAAATGTGGAATTCAGTTTCTAGGTTCAAATTTATGCTTTTATTCGATCGGTCTTGCTTTTGTAGTGTTGAATGTGCTTATTGGCTTGATATTATCCTCATTCTTTAGGCTTATGCCTACATGTCTTTAAAGTTCACTTGTTTTTTCTCCTTTTGCTTTTAAAAATTGACTTGTGATCTAACATTGTACGCCTAGTGATCGATGAAATGTCCATGTAAATGTTAGTCATAAATGTTGCATTCGGTTTATAGGTTCAGATTTATGCTTTTATGCGATTGTTCTTGATTTTGTAGTGTAGAATGTGCTTATTGGCTTGATATTATTCTCATTCTTTATGCTTATGCCAAGATATCTTTAAAGTTCACTTGTTTTTTCTCCTTTTGCCTTTAAAAATTGAATTGTTATCTAACATTGTACGCCAAGTGTTCGAAGAAATGTGAGTGTAAATGTCACTCCTAAATGTTGCATTCGGTTTCTAGGTTCGAATTTATGCTTTTATTCGATTGTTCTTGATTATGTAGTGTAGAATGTGCTTATTGGCTTGATACTATCCTCATTCTTTGTGCTTATGCCTAGATGTCTTTAAAGTTCACTTATTTTTTCATCTTTTGCCTTTAAAATGACTTGTGGTCTAACATTGCACGCCAAGTGTTCGATGAAATGTCCATCTAAATGTCACTCTTAAATATGGCATTCAGTTTCTAGGTTCGAATTTATGTTTTTATTCGATCGGTCTTGGTT
This sequence comes from Fallopia convolvulus, assembly GCA_964016875.1. NCBI lineage: Eukaryota > Viridiplantae > Streptophyta > Magnoliopsida > Caryophyllales > Polygonaceae > Fallopia > Fallopia convolvulus. The sequence continues at coordinate 24,701,935 of OZ024720.1, read as the reverse complement.
TTGTAGCGCAGAATGTGTTTATTGGCTTGATACTATCCTCATTCTTTATGCTTATGCCTAGATGTCTTTAAAGTTCACTTGTTTTGTTTATCATTTTTCCTATAAAATTACTTGTGATCTAACATTGCACGCCAAGTGTTCGATGAAATGTCCATGTAAATGTCACTCGTAAATGTGGAATTCGGTTTCTAGGTTCGAATTTATGATTTTATTCAATAATTCTTGGTTTTGTTGTGCAGAATGTGCTTATTGGCTTTATACTATCCTCGTTATTTATGCTTATACCTACATGTCTTTAAAGTTCACTTGTTTTTCTCCTTTTGCCTTTAAAAATTGACTTCTGATCTAATATCCTCCTTATTTATGCTTATACCTACATGTCTTTAAAGTTCACTTGTTTTTCTCCTTTTGCCTTTAAAAATTGACTTCTGATTTAATATTGCACTTTATGTGTTCGATGAAATGTCCATATTAATGTCACTCCTAAATGTTGAATTCGGTATCTAGGTTCGAATTTATGCTGTTATTCGATCAATCTTGGTTTTGTAGTGTAGATTGTGCTTATTGGCTTGATACTATCCTCATTCTTTATGCATATGCCTAGATGTCTGTAAAGTTCACTTATTTTTTCTCCATTTGCCTTTAAAAATTTACATGTGATCTATTATAGTACGCCAAGTGTTCGATGAAATGTCCATGTAAATGTCACTCCTAAATGTTGCATTCGGTTTCTTGGTTCGAATTTATGCTTTTATTCGACTGTTCCTCATTCTTTATTATTATTCCTAGATGTCTTTAAAGTTCAGTTGTTTTTTTATCCTTTTGCCTTTATAAATTGACTTGTGTTCTAACATTGTACGCCAAGTCTTCGATGAAATGTCCATGTAAATATCGCTCCTAAATGTGGAATTCGGTTTCTAGGTTCGAATTTATGCTTTTATTCGATCGCTCTTGATTTTGTAGTGCAGTATGTGCTTATTAGCTTGATACTATCCTCATTCTTTATGCTTCTGCCTAGATGTCTTTAAAGATCAGTTGTTTTTTCTCCTTTTGCCTTTAAAATGAATTATGGTCTAACATTGCACGCCAAGTGTTCGATGAAATGTCCATTTAAATGTCACCCCTAAATGTGGCATTCGGTTTTTGGGTTCGAATTTATGGTTTTATTCGATCTATCTTGGTTTTGTAGTGTAAAATGTGTTTATTTGCTTGATAATATCCTCATTCTTTATGCTTATGCCTAGACGTCTTTAAAGTTCACTTGTTTTTTGTCCTTTTTCTTTTAAAATGACAAGTGATCTAACATTGCACGCCAAGTGTTCGATGAAATGTCCATGTAAATGTCACTCTTAAATGTGGAATTCGGTTTCTAGGTTTGAATTTATGCTTTTATTCGATAATTCTTGGTTTGTTGTGCAGAATGTGCTTATTGGCTTGATAATATCCTCATTCTTTATGCTTATGCCTACATGTTTTTAAAGTTCACTTGTTTGTTCTCCTTTTGCCTTTAAAAATTGACTTGTGATCTAATATTGCACGTCAAGTGTTCGATGAAATGTCCATATAAATGTCACTCCTAAATGTTGCATTCGGTTTTTAGGTTCGGATTTATGCTTTTATTCGTTTGTTCTTGATTTTGAAATGCAGAATGTGTTTATTGGCTTGATTCTATCCATATTCTTTATGCTTATGCCTAGATGTCTTTAAAGTTCATATATTTTTTCTCCTTTTGCCTTTACAAATTGACTTGTGATCTAACAATGTACGCCAAATGTTCGATGAAATGTCCATGCAAATGTTAGTCCTAAATGTGGCATTCGGTTTCTAGGTTCAAATTTATACTTTTATTCGATTGTTCTTGATTTTGTAGTGCAGAATGTGCTTATTGGCTTGATACTATCCTCATTCTTTATGTTTATGCCTAGATGTCCTTAAAGTTCACTTGTTGTTTGTCCTTTTTCCTTTAAAATGACTTGTGATCTAATATTGCACGTCAAGTGTTCGATAAAATGTCCATGTAAATGTCACTCCTAAATGTGGAATTCAGTTTCTTGGTTTGAATTTATGCTTTTATTCGATCATTCTTGGTTTTGTTTTGTAGAATGTGCTTATTGGCTTGATACTATCCTCATTCTTTATGCTTATGCCTAGATGTCTTTAAAGTTCACTTGTTTTTTCACCTTTTGCTTTTAAATATTGACTTCTGATCTAACATTGTACGCGAAGTTTTCGATGAAATGTCCATGTAAATGTCCGTCCTAAATGTTGCATTCGGTTTTTAGGTTCGGATTTATGCTTTTATTCGTTTGTTCTTGATTTTGTAATGCAGAATATGTTTATTCGCTTGATACTATCCTTATTCTTTATGCTTATGCCTAGATGTCTTTAAAGTTCACTTGTTTTTTCTCCTTTTGCCTTTAAAAATTTACTTGTGATCTAATATTGTACGCCAAGTGTTCGATGAAATGTCAATGTAAGTGTCACTCCTAAACGTGGCATTGATTTTCTATGTTTGAATTTCTGCTTTTATTCGATCAGTCTTGATTTTTTAGTGCAGAATGCGCTTATTGGGTTGATACTATCCTCATTCTTTATGCTTTTGCCTAGATGTCTTTAAAGTTCATTTGTTTTTTTTCCTTTTGCCCTTAAAATGAATTGTGATCTATCATTGCACACCTAGTGTTCGATGAAATGTCCATATAAATGTCACTCCTAAATGTTGCATTCGGTTTTTTGGTTTCAAATTTATGCTTTTATTCCATCGCCCTTGATTTTGTAATGTAGAATGTGCTTATTGGCTTGATACTATCCGTATTCTTTATACTTATGCCTATATGTCTTTAAATTTCACTTGTTTTTTGTCCTTTTCATTTTAAAATTACTTGTGATCTAACATTCCACGCCAAGTGTTCGATGAAATGTCCATGTAAATGTCACTCCTAAATGTTGCATTCGGGTTCTTGGTTCAAATTTATGCATTTATTCGATCGGTCTTGATTTTGTAGTTTAGAATGTGCTTATTGGCTTGATACTATCCTCATTCTTTATACTTATGCCGAGATGTCTATAAAGTTAACTTGTTTTTTCTCCTTTTACCTTTAAAAATTGACTTGTGATCTAACATTGTACGCAAAGTGTTCGATGAAATGTCCATGTAAATGTCACTCCTGAATGTTGCATTCAGTTTCTAGGTTTGAATTTATTCTTTTATAGTGCAAAATTTGCTTATAGGCTTCATACTATCCTCATTCTTTATACTTATGCCTAGATGTGTTTAAGTTTCACTTGGTTTTTGTCCTTTTGCCTTTAAAATGACTTGTGGTCTAGCAATTCACGCCAAGTGTTCGATGAAATGTCCATGAAATTGTCACTCATTAATGTGGCATTCAGTTTCTAGGTTCAAATTTATGCTTTCATTCGATTGTTTTTGATGTTGTAGTGCAGAATGTGCTTATTGGCTTGATAATATCCTCATTCTTTATGCTTATCCCTAGATGTCTTTAAAATTCACTTGTTTGTTCCCCTTTTGCCTTTAAAAATTGAGTTGTGATCTAACATTGTACGTCAAGTGTTCGATGAAATGTCCAAGTAATTGTCACTCCGAAATGTGGCATTCGGTTTCTAGGTTCGAATTTATGCTTTTATTCGATCGGTCATGATTTTGTAGTGGAGAATTTGCTTATTGGCTTGATACTATCCTCATTCTTTATGCTTATGCCTAGATGTCTTTAAAGTTCACTTATTTTTTGTCCTTTTGCCTTTAAAATGACTTGTTATCTAACATTGCACGCCAAGAGATGGATGAAATGTCCATGTAAATGTCACTCCTTAATGTGGCATTCGATTTCTAGGTTCGAATTTATGCTTTTATTCAATCGGTCTTGATTTTGTAGTGTAGAATGTGCTTATTGGCTTGATACTATCCTCATTCTTTATGCTTCTTCCTAGATGTCTGTAAAGATCACTTGTTTTTTCTCCTTTTGCCTTCAAAATGACATTTGGTCTAACATTGCACGCCAAGTGTTCGAGGAAATATCCATTTAAATGTCATTCCCAAATGTGGCATTAGGTTTCTGGTTTCGAATTTATGGTTTTATTCGATCGGTCTGGGTTTTGTAGTGCAGAATGTGTTTATTGGCTTGATACTATCCTCATTCTTTATGCTTCTTCCTAGATGTATGTAAAGATCACTTGTTTTTTCTCCTTTTACCTTTAAAATGACTTGTGGTCTAACATTGAATGCCAAGTGTTTGATGGAATATCCATTTAAATGTCACTCCCAGATGTGGCATTAGGTTTCTGGTTTCGAATTTATGCTTTTATTCGATTGTTCTTGATTTTGTAGTGCAGAATGTGCTTATTGGCTTGATACTATCCTCATTCTTTATGCTTATGCCTAGATGTTTTTAAAGTTCACTTGTTTTTTGTCCTTTTTCCTTTAAAATGACTTGTGATCTAACATTGCACGCCAAGTGTTCGATGAAAAGTCCATGTAAATGTCATTCCTAAATGTGGAATTCGGTTTCTAGGTTCGAATTTATGCTTTTGTTCGATAATTCTTGGTTTTGTTGTGCAAAATGTGCTTATTGGCTTGATACTACCCTCATTATTTATGCTTATGCCTACATGTATTCAAAGTTCACTTGTTTTTCTCTTTTTGCCTTTAAAAATTAACTTGTGATCTAATATTGCACATCAAGTGTTCGATGAAATGTCCATATAAAGGTCGCTCCTAAATGTTGAATTTGGTATCTAGGTTCGAATTTTTGCTTTTATTCGATCAATCTTGGTTTTTTTCAGTGTAGATTGTGCTTATTGGCTTGATACTATCCTCATTCTTTATACTTATGCCTAGATGTCTATAAAGTTAACTTTTTTTTTCTCATTTTGCCTTTAAAAATTGACTTGTGATCTAAAATTGTACGCAAAGTATTCGATGAAATGTCCCTGTAAATGTCACTCTTGAATGTTGCATTCAGTTTCTAGGTTTGAATTTATTCTTTTATTCGATCGGTCTTAATTTTGTAGTGCAGAATGTGCTTATTGACTTCATACTATCCTCATTCTTTATACTTATGCCTAGATGTCTTTAAAGTTCATTTGGTTTTTGTCCTTTTGCCTTTAAAATGACTTGTGGTCTAGCATTGCACGCCAAGTGTTCGATGAAATGTCCATTTAAATGTCACTCCTAAATGTGGCATTCGATTTCTAGGTTCGAATTTATGGTTTTATTCGATTGTTCTTGATTTTGTAGTGCAAAATTTGCTTATTGGCTTGATACTATCCTCATTCTTTGGGCTTATGCCTAGATGTCTTTAAAGTTCACTTGTTTTTTCTCCTTTTGCCTTTAAAAATTTACTTGTGATCTAATATTGTACGCCACTGTTGGATGAAATCTCAATGTAAGTGTCACTCCTAAACGTGTCATTCATTTTCTATGTTTGAATTTCTGCTTTTATTCGATCGGTCTTGGTTTTATAGTGCAGAATGTGTCTATTGGCTTGATACTATCCACATTCTTTATGCTTATGCCTAGATGTCTTTAAAGTTTACTTGTTTTTTCTCCTTTTGCCTTTATAAATTGACTTGTGATCTAACATTGTACGCCAAGTGTTCGCTGAAATATCCATGTAAATGTCATTCCTAAATGTGGAATTCGGTTTCTAGGTTCGAATTTATGCTTTTATTCGATCGCTCTTGATTTCATAGTGAAGAATGTGCTTATTGGCTTGATACTATCCACATTCTTTATGCTTCTGCCTAGATGTCTTTAAAGATAACTTGTTTTTTCTCCTTTTGCCTTTAAAATGACTTGTGGTCTAACATTGCACGGTAAGTGTTCGATGAAATGTCCATTTAAATGTCACTCCTAAATATGGTATTCGGTTTCTAGGTTCGAATTTATGCTTTTATTCGATCGCTCTTGATTTTGTAGTGCAAAATGTGCTTATTGGCTTGATACTATCCTCATTGTTTATGCTTATGCCTAGATGTCATTAAAGTTCAATAGTTTATTCTCCTTCGCCTTTAAAATGACTTGTGGTCTAACATTGCACGCCAAGTGATCGATCAAATGTCCATGTAAATGTCACTCCTAAATGTTGCATTCGGTTTCTAAGTTCGAATTTATGCTTTTATTTGATGGTTCTTGAATTTGTAGTGTAGAATGTGCTTATTGGCTTGATACTATCCTCATTCTTTATACTTCTGCCTCGATGTCTGTAAAGATCAATTATTTTTTCTCCTTTTGCCTTCAAAATGACTTGTGGTCTAACATTGCACGTCATGTGTTCGATGAAATGTCCATTTAAATGTCACTCCTAAATGTGGAATTCGGTTTTTGGGTTCAAATTTATGCTTTTATTCCATCGGTCTTGATTTTGTAATGCAGAATGTGCTTATTGGCTTGATACTATCCTCATTCTTTATGCTTATGCCTAGATGTCTTTAAAGTTCACTTGTTTTTTGTCCTTTTACCTTTAAAATGACTTGTAATCTAACACTGCACACCAAGAGTTCGATGAAATATCCATGTAAATGTCACTCCTAAATGTTGCATTCGGTTTCTTGGTTCAGATTTATGCATTTATTCGATCGGTATTGATTTTGTTGTTCAAAATGTGCTTATTGGCTTGATATTATCCTCATTCTTTATGCTTATACCTAGATGTCTTTAAAGTTAACTTGTTTTTTCTCCTTTTGCCTTTAAAAATTGACTTGTGATCTAACATTGTACGCAAAGTGTTCGATGAAATGTCCATGTAAATGTCACTCCTTAATGTTGTATTCAGTTTCTAGGTTCGAATTTATTCCTTTATTCGATCGGTCTTGATATTGTAGTGTAGAATGTGTTTAATGGCTTCATACTATACTCATTCTTTATACTTATGCCTAGATGTATTTAAGGTTCACTTGGTTTTTGTCCTTTTGCCTTTAAACTGACTTGTCGTCTAGCATTGCACGCCAAGTGTTCGATGAAACGTCCATGAAATTGTCACTCATTAATGTGGCATTCCGTTTGTAGGTTCAAATTTACGCTTTTATTCGATTGTGATTGATTTTGGAGTGTAGAATGTGCTTATTGGCTTGATACTATCCTCATTTTTATGCTTATACCTAGATGTGTTTAAAATTCACTTGTTTGTTCCCCTTTTACCTTTAAAAATTGACTTGTTATCTAACATTAAACATCAAGTGTTCGATGAAATGTCCAAGTAATTGTCACTCCAATATGTGGCATTCGGTTTCTAGATTCAAATTTATGCTTTTATTCGATTGTTTCTTGATTTTGTAGTGCAGAATGTGCTTATTGGCTTGATACTATCCTCATTATTTATGCTTATGCCTAGATGTCTTTAAAGTTCACTTGTTGTTTTTCCTTTTTCCTTTAAAATGACTTGCGATCTAACATTGCACACCAAGTGTTCGATGAAATGGTAATGTAAATGTCACTCCTAAATGTGGCATTCGATTTCTAAGTTCGAATTTATAGTTTTATTCGATTGTTCTTGATTTTGTAGTGCAAAATGTGCTTATGCGCTTGATACTATCCTCATTCTTTATACTTCTGCCTCGATGTTTGTAAAGATCAATTGTTTTTTCTCCTTTTGCCTTCAAAATGACTTGTGGTCTAACATTGCACGCCATGTGTTCGATGAAATGTCCATTTAAATGTCACTCCTAAATGTGGAATTCGGTTTCTGGGTTCAATTTATGCTTTTATTCCATCGATCTTGATTTTGTAATGCAGAATGTGCTTATTGGCTTGATACTATCCTCATTCTTTATGCTTATGCCTAGATGTCCTTAAAGTTCACTTGTTTTTTGTCCTTTTACCTTTAAAATGACTTGTAATCTAACATTGCACGCCAAGAGTTCGATGACATATCCATGTAAATGTCACTCCTAAATGTTGCATTCGGTTTCTTGGTTCAGATTTATGCATTTATTCGATCGATCTTGATTTTGTAGTACAGAATGTGCTTATTGGCTTGATACTATCCTCATTCTTTATGTTTATGCCTAGATGTCTTTAAAGTTCACTTGTTGTTTGTCCTTTTTTCTTTAAAATGACTTGTGATCTAACATTGCACACTAATTGTTCGATGAAATGGTCATGTAAATGTCACTCCTAAATGTGGCATTCGATTTCTAAGTTCGAATTTATGGTTTTATTCGATTGTTCTTGATTTTGTAGTGCAAAATATGCTTATGGGATTGATACTATCCTCATTCTTTATACTTCTGCCTCGATGTTAGTACAGATCAATTGTTTTTTCTCCTTTTGCCTTCAAAATGACTTGTGGTCTAACATTGCACGCCATGTGTTCGATGAAATGTCCATTTAAATGTCACTCCTAAATGTGGAATTCTGTTTCTGGGTTCAAATTTATGCTTTTATTCCATCGGTCTTGATTTTGTAATGTAGAATGCGCTTATTGGCTTGATACTATCTTCATTCTTTATGCTTATGCCTAGATGTCTTTAAAGTTCACTTGTTTTTTGTCCTTTTACCTTTAAAATGACTTGTAATCTAACATTGCACGCCAAGAGTTCGATGAAATATCCATGTAAATGTCACTCTTAAATGTGGCATTCGATTTATAGGTTTGAATTTATGCTTTTATTCAATCGGTCTTGATTTTGTAGTGCAGAATGTGCTTATTGGGTTGATACTATCCTCATTCTTTATTCTTATGTCTAGATGTCTTTAGAGTTCACTTGTTTTTTCTCCTTTTGCCTTTATAAATTGACTTGTGATCTAACATTGTACGCCAAGTGTTCAATGAAATATCCATGTAAATGTCATTCCTAAATGTGGAATTCGGTTTCTAGGTTCGAATTTATGCTTTTATTCGATCGCTCTTGATTTCATAGTGAAGAATGTGCTTATTGGCTTGATACTATCCACATTCTTTATGCTTCTGGCTAGATGTCTTTAAAGATAACATGTTTTTTCTCCTTTTGCCTTTAAAATGACTTGTGGTCTAACATTGCACGGCAAGTGTTCGATAAAATGTCCATTTAAATGTCACTCCTAAATGTGGTATTCGGTTTCTAGGTTCGAATTTATGCTTTTATTCGATCGCTCTTGATTTTGTAGTGCAAAATGTGCTTATTGGCTTGATACTATCCTCATTGTTTATGCTTATGCCTAGATGTCATTAAAGTTCAATAGTTTATTCTCCTTCGCCTTTAAAATGACTTGTGGTCTAACATTGCACGCCAAGTGATCGATCAAATGTCCATGTAAATGTCACTCCTAAATGTTGCATTCGGTTTCTAAGTTCGAATTTATGCTTTTATTTGATGGTTCTTGAATTTGTAGTGTAGAATGTGCTTATTGGCTTGATACTATCCTCATTCTTTATACTTCTGCCTCGATGTCTGTAAAGATCAATTATTTTTTCTCCTTTTGCCTTCAAAATGACTTGTGGTCTAACATTGCACGTCATGTGTTCGATGAAATGTCCATTTAAATGTCACTCCTAAATGTGGAATTCGGTTTCTGGGTTCAAATTTATGCTTTTATTCCATCGGTCTTGATTTTGTAATGTAGAATGTGCTTATTGGCTTGATACTATCCTCATTCTTTATGCTTATGCCTAGATATCTGTAAAGTTCACTTGTTTTTTGTCCTTTTACCTTTAAAATGACTTGTAATCTAACACTGCACGCCAAGAGTTCGATGAAATATCCATGTAAATGTCACTCCTAAATGTTGCATTCGGTTTCTTGGTTCAGATTTATGCATTTATTCGATCGATCTTGATTTTGTAGTACAGAATGTGCTTATTGGCTTGATACTATCCTCATTCTTTATGTTTATGCCTAGATGTCTTTAAAGTTCACTTGTTGTTTGTCCTTTTTTCTTTAAAATGACTTGTGATCTAACATTGCACACTAATTGTTCGATGAAATGGTCATGTAAATGTCACTCCTAAATGTGGCATTCGATTTCTAAGTTCGAATTTATGGTTTTATTCGATTGTTCTTGATTTTGTAGTGCAAAATATGCTTATGGGATTGATACTATCCTCATTCTTTATACTTCTGCCTCGATGTTAGTACAGATCAATTGTTTTTTCTCCTTTTGCCTTCAAAATGACTTGTGGTCTAACATTGCACGCCATGTGTTCGATGAAATGTCCATTTAAATGTCACTCCTAAATGTGGAATTCTGTTTCTGGGTTCAAATTTATGCTTTTATTCCATCGGTCTTGATTTTGTAATGTAGAATGCGCTTATTGGCTTGATACTATCTTCATTCTTTATGCTTATGCCTAGATGTCTTTAAAGTTCACTTGTTTTTTGTCCTTTTACCTTTAAAATGACTTGTAATCTAACATTGCACGCCAAGAGTTCGATGAAATATCCATGTAAATGTCACTCTTAAATGTGGCATTCGATTTATAGGTTTGAATTTATGCTTTTATTCAACCGGTCTTGATTTTGTAGTGCAGAATGTGCTTATTGGGTTGATACTATCCTCATTCTTTATTCTTATGTCTAGATGTCTTTAGAGTTCACTTGTTTTTTCTCCTTTTGCCTTTATAAATTGACTTGTTATCTAACATTGTACGCCAAGTGTTCAATGAAATATCCATGTAAATGTCATTCCTAAATGTGGAATTCGGTTTCTAGGTTCGAATTTATGCTTTTATTCGATCGCTCTTGATTTCATAGTGAAGAATGTGCTTATTGGCTTGATACTATCCACATTCTTTATGCTTCTGGCTAGATGTCTTTAAAGTTCACTTGTTGTTTGTCCTTTTTTCTTTAAAATGACTTGTGATCTAACATTGCACACTAATTGTTCACTCCTAAATGTGGAATTCTGTTTCTGGGTTCAAATTTATGCTTTTATTCCATCGGTCTTGATTTTGTAATGCAGAATGCGCTTATTGGCTTGATACTATCCTCATTCTTTATGCTTATGCCTAGATGTCTTTAAAGTTCACTTGTTTTTTGTCCTTTTACCTTTAAAATGACTTGTAATCTAACATTGCACGCCAAGAGTTCGATGAAATATCCATGTAAATGTCACTCCTAAATGTTGCATTCGGTTTCTTGGTTCAAATTTATGCATTTATTCGATCGGTCTTGATTTGGTAGTTCAGAATGTGCTTATTGGCTTGATACTATCCTCATTCTTTATGCTTATACCTAGATGTCTTTAAAGTTAACTTGTTTTTTCTCCTTTTGCCTTTAAAAATTGACTTGTGATCTAACATTGTACGCAAAGTGTTCGATGAAATGTCCATGAAAATGTCACTCCTTAATGTTGTATTCAGTTTCTAGGTTCGAATTTATTCCTTTATTCGATCGGTCTTGATATTGTAGTGCAGAATGTGTTTATTGGCTTCATACTATCCTCATTCTTTATACTTATGCCTAGATGTATTTAAGGTTCACTTGGTTTTTTTCCTTTTCCCTTTCAACCGACTTGTCGTCTAGCATTGCACGCCAAGTGTTCGATGAAATGTCCATGAAATTGTCACTCATTAATGTGGCATTCGGTTTCTAGGTTCAAATTTACGCTTTTATTCGATTGTTCTTGATTTTGTAGTGTAGAATGTGCTTATAGGCTTGATACTATCCTCATTTTTATGCTTATGCATAGATGTCTTTAAAATTCACTTGTTTGTTCCCCTTTTACCTTTAAAAATTGACTTGTTATCTAACATTGTACATCAAGTGTTCGATGAAATGTCCAAGTAATTGTCACTCCAATATGTGGCATTCGGTTTCTAGATTCAAATTTATGCTTTTATTCGATTGTTTCTTGATTTTGTAGTGCAAAATGTGCTTATTGGCTTGATACTATCCTCATTATTTATGCTTATGCCTAGATGTCTTTAAAGTTCACTTGTTGTTTTTCCTTTTTCCTTTAAAATGACTTGTGATCTAAAATTGCACACCAAGTGTTCGATGAAATGGTAATGTAAATGTCACTGCTAAATGTGGCATTCGATTTCTAAGTTCGAATTTATGGTTTTATTCGATTGTTCTTGATTTTGTAGTGCAAAATGTGCTTATGGGCTTGATACTATCCTCATTCTTTATACTTCTGCCTCGATGTTTGTAAAGATCAATTGTTTTTTCTCTTTTTGCCTTCAAAATGACTTGTGGTCTAACATTGCACGCCATGTGTTCGATGAAATGTCCATTTAAATGTCACTCCTAAATGTGGAATTCGGTTTCTGGGTTCAAATTTATGCTTTTATTCCATCGGTCTTGATTTTGTAATGCAGAATGTGCTTATTGGCTTGATACTATCCTCATTCTTTATGCTTAGGCCTAGATGTCTTTAAAGTTCACTTGTTTTTTGTCCTTTTACCTTTAAAATAACTTGTAATCTAACATTGCACGCCAAGAGTTCGATGAAATATCCATGTAAATGTCACTCCTAATTGTTGCATTCGGTTTCTTGGTTCATATTTATGCATTTATTCGATCGGTCTTGATTTTATAGTACAGAATGTGCTTATTGGCTTGATACTATCCTCATTCGTTATGTTTATGCCTAGATGTCTTTAAAGTTCACTTGTTGTTTGTCCTTTTTTTCTTTAAAATGACTTGTGATCTAACATTGCACACCAAGTGTTCGATGAAATTGTAATGTAAATGTCACACCTAAATGTGGCATTCGATTTCTAAGTTCGAATTTATGGTTTTATTCGATTGTTCTTGATTTTGTAGTGCAAAATGTGCTTATGGGCTTGATACTATCCTCATTCTTTATACTTCTGCCTCGATGATTGTAAAGATCAATTGTTTTTTCTCGTTTTGCCTTCAAAATGACTTGTGGTCTAACATTGCACTCCATGTGTTCGATGAAATGTCCATTTAAATGTCACTCCTAAATGTGGAATTCGGTTTCTGGGTTCAATTTATGCTTTTATTCCATCGGTCTTGATTTTGTAATGCAGAATGTGCTTATTGGCTTGATACTATCCTCATTCTTTATGCTTATACCTAGATGTCTTTAAAGTTAACTTGTTTTTTCTCCTTTTGCCTTTAAAAATTGACTTGTGATCTAACATTGTACGCAAAGTGTTCGATGAAATGTCCATGAAAATGTCACTCCTTAATGTTGTATTCAGTTTCTAGGGTCGAATTTATTCCTTTATTCGATCGGTCTTGATATTGTAGTGCAGAATGTGTTTATTGGCTTCATACTATCCTCATTCTTTATACTTATGCCTAGATGTATTTAAGGTTCACTTGGTTTTTGTCCTTTTCCCTTTAAACCGACTTGTCGTCTAGCATTGCACGCCAAGTGTTCGATGAAATGTCCATGAAATTGTCACTCATTAATGTGGCATTCGGTTTCTAGGTTCAAATTTACGCTTTTATTCGATTGTTCTTGATTTTGTAGTGTAGAATGTGCCTATAGGCTTGATACTATCCTCATTTTTATGCTTATGCATAGATGTCTTTAAAATTCACTTGTGTGTTCCCCTTTTACCTTTAAAAATTGACTTGTTATCTAACATTGTACATCAAGTGTTCGATGAAATGTCCAAGTAATTGTCACTCCAAAATGTGGCATTCGGTTTCTAGGTTCGAATTTATGCTTTTATTCGATCGGTCATGATTTTGTAGTGCAGAATGTGCTTATTGGCTTGATACAATCCTCATTCTTTTTGCTTATGCCTAGATGTCTTTAAAGTTCACTTGTTGTTTGTCCTTTTGCCTTTAAAATGACTTGTGATCTAACATTGCACGCCAAGAGTTCGATGAAATATCCCTTTAAATGTCACTCCTAAATGCGGCATTCGATTTCTAAGTTTGAATTTATGGTTTTATTCGATTGTTCTTGATTTTGTAGTGTAAAATGTGCTTATGGGCTTGATACTATCCTCATTCTTTATACTTCTACCTCGATGTCTGTAAAGATCAATTGTTTTTTCTCCTTTTGCCATCAAATTGACTTCTGATCTAACATTGCACGCAAAGTGTTCGATGAAATGTCCATTAAATGTCACTCCTAAATGTGGAATTCGGTTTCTAGGTTCGAATTTATGCTTTTATTCCATCGGTCTTGATTTTGTAATGCAGAATGTGCTTATTGGCTTGATACTATCCTCATTCTTTATGCTTATACCTAGATGTCTTTAAAGTTAACTTGTTTTTTCTCCTTTTGCCTTTAAATATTGACTTGTGATCTAACATTGTACGCAAAGTGTTCGATGAAATGTCCATGAAAATGTCACTCCTTAATGTTGTATTCAGTTTCTAGGGTCGAATTTATTCCTTTATTCGATCGGTCTTGATATTGTAGTGCAGAATGTGTTTATTGGCTTCATACTATCCACATTCTTTATACTTATGCCTAGATGTATTTAAGGTTCACTTGGTTTTTGTCCTTTTCCCTTTAAACCGACTTGTCGTCTAGCATTGCACGCCAAGTGTTCGATGAAATGTCCATGAAATTGCCACTCATTAATGTGGCATTCGGTTTCTAGGTTCAAATTTACGCTTTTATTCGATTGTTCTTGATTTTGTAGTGTAGAATGTGCCTATAGGCTTGATACTATCCTCATTTTTATGCTTATGCATAGATGTCTTTAAAATTCACTTGTGTGTTCCCCTTTTACCTTTAAAAATTGACTTGTTATCTAACATTGTACATCAAGTGTTCGATGAAATGTCCAAGTAATTGTCACTCCAAAATGTGGCATTCGGTTTCTAGGTTCGAATTTATGCTTTTATTCGATCGGTCATGATTTTGTAGTGCAGAATGTGCTTATTGGCTTGATACAATCCTCATTCTTTTTGCTTATGCCTAGATGTCTTTAAAGTTCACTTGTTGTTTGTCCTTTTGCCTTTAAAATGACTTGTGATCTAACATTGCACGCCAAGAGTTCGATGAAATATCCCTTTAAATGTCACTCCTAAATGCGGCATTCGATTTCTAAGTTTGAATTTATGGTTTTATTCGATTGTTCTTGATTTTGTAGTGTAAAATGTGCTTATGGGCTTGATACTATCCTCATTCTTTATACTTCTACCTCGATGTCTGTAAAGATCAATTGTTTTTTCTCCTTTTGCCATCAAATTGACTTCTGATCTAACATTGCACGCAAAGTGTTCGATGAAATGTCCATTAAATGTCACTCCTAAATGTGGAATTCGGTTTCTAGGTTCGAATTTATGCTTTTATTCCATCGGTCTTGATTTTGTAATGCAGAATGTGCTTATTGGCTTGATACTATCCTCATTCTTTATGCTTATGCCTAGATGTCTTTAAAGTTCACTTGTTTTTTGTCCTTTTACCTTTAAAATGACTTGTAATCTAACATTGCACGCCAAGAGTTCGATGAAATATCCATGTAAATGTCACTCCTAAATGTTGCATTCGGTTTCTTGGTTCAAATTTATGCATTTATTCGATCGGTCTTGATTTTGTAGTTCAGAATGTGCTTATTGGCTTGATACTATCCTCATTCTTTATGCTTATACCTAGATGTCTTTAAAGTTAACTTGTTTTTTCTCCTTTTTCGTTTAAAAATTGACTTGTGATGTAACATTGTTCGCAAAGTGTTCGATGAAATGTCCATGTAAATGTCACTCCTTAATGTTGTATTCAGTTTCTAGGTTCGAATTTATTCCTTTATTCGATCGGTCTTGATATTGTAGTGGAGAATGTGTTTATTGGCTTCATACTATCCTCATTCTTTATACTTATGCTTAGATGTATTTAAGGTTCACTTGGTTTTTGTCCTTTTGCCTTTAAACTGACTTGTCGTCTAGCATTGCACGCCAAGTATTCGATGAAATGTCCATGAAATTGTCACTCATTAATGTGGCATTCGGTTTCTCGGTGCAAATTTACGCTTTTATTCGATTGTTCTTGATTTTGTAGTGTAGAATGTGCTTTTTGGCTTGATACTATCCTCATTTTTATGCTTATGACTAAATGTCTTTAAAATTCACTTGTTTGTTCCCCTTTTACCTTTAAAAATTGACTTGTTATCTAACATTGTACATCAAGTGTTCGAGGAAATGTCGAATTAATTGTCACTCCAAAATGTGGCATTCGGTTTCTAGGTTCGAATTTATGCTTTTACTCGATTAGTCATGATTTTGTAGCAAAATGTGCTTATTGGCTTGATACTATCCTCATTCTCTTTGATTATGCCTAGATGTCTTAAAAGTTCACTTGTTTTTTGTCCTTTTGCCTTTAAAACGACTTGTGATCTAACATTGCACGCCAAGAGTTCGATGAAATGTCCCTTTAAATGTCACTCCTAAATGTGGCATTCAATTTCTAGGTTCGAATTTATGCTTATATTCAATCGATCTTGATTTTGTAGTGTAGAATGTGCTTATTGCCTTGATACTATCCTCATTCTTTATGCTTATGCCTAGATGTCTTTAAAGATCACTTGTTTTTTCTACTTTTGCCTTTATAAATTGACTTCTGATCTAACATTGTACGCCAAGTGTTCGATGAAATGTCCATGTAAATGTCACTCCTAAATGTGGAATTCAGTTTCTAGGTTCAAATTTATTCCTTCATTCGATCGGTCTTGATATTGTAGTGCAGAATGTGTTTATTGGCTTCATACTATGCTCATTTTTATACTTATGCTTAGATGTATTTAAGGTTCACATGGTTTTTGTCCTTTTGCCTTTAAACTGACTTGTCGTCTAGCATTGCACGCCAAGTGTTCGATGAAATGTCCATGAAATTGTCACTCATTAATGTGGCATTCCGTTTTTCGGTTCAAATTTACGGTTTTATTCGATTGTTCTTGATTTTGTAGTGTAGAATGTGCTTTTTGGCTTGATACTATCCTCATTTTTATGCTTATTCCTAAATGTCTTTAAAATTCACTTGTTTGTTCCCCTTTTACCTATAAAAATTGACTTGTTATCTAACATTGTACATCAAGTGTTCGATGAAATATCCAAGTAATTGTCACTCCAATATGTGGCATTCGGTTTCTAGATTCAAATTTAAGCTTTTATTCGATTGTTTCTTGATTTTGTAGTGCAGAATGTGCTTATTGGCTTGATACTTACCTCATTCTCTTTGATTATGCCTAGATGTCTTAAAAGTTCACTTGTTTTTTGTCCTTTTGCCTTTAAAACGACTTGTGATCTAACATTGCACGCCAAGAGTTTGATGAAATGTCCCTTTAAATGTCACTCCTAAATGTGGCATTCAATTTCTAGGTTCGAATTTATGCTTATATTCAATCGATCTTGATTTTGTAGTGTAGAATGTGCTTATTGGCTTTATACTATCCTCATTCTTTATGCTTATGCCTAGATGTCTTTAAAGATTACTTGTTTTTTCTACTTTTGCCTTTATAAATTGACTTCTTATCTAACATTGTACGCCAAGTATTCGATGAAATGTCCATGTAAATGTCACTCCTAAATGTGGAATTCGGTTTCTAGGTTCGAATTTATGCTTTTATTCGATCGCTCTTGATTTTGTAGTGCAGAATGTGCTTATTGGCTTGATACTAGCCTCATTCTTTTATGCTTCTCCCTAGATGTCTGTAAAGATCACTTGTTTTTTCTCCTTTAGCCTTTAAAATGACTTAGGGTCTAACATTGAATGCCAAGTGTTCGATGAAATGTCCATTTAAATGTCACTCCTAAATGTGGCATTCGGTTTCTAGGTTCAAATTTATGGTTTTATTTGATCGGTCTTGGTTTTGTAGTGTAGAATGTGTTTATTGGCTTGATACTATCCTCATTCTTTATGCTTATGCCTAGATGTCTTTAAAGTTCACTTGTTTTTTTGTCCATTTTCCTTTAAAACGATTTGTGATCTAACATTGCACGCCAAGAGTTTGATGAAATGTCCCTTTAAATGTTGAATTTGGTATATAGGTTCGAATTTATGCTTTTATTCGATCAATCTTGGTTTTTTAGTGTAGATTGTGCTTATTGGCTTGATACTATCCTCATTCTTCATGCTAATGCCTATATGTCTTTAAAGTTCACTTGATTTTTCTCCTTTTGCCTTTAAAAATTGACATGTGATCTAACATTGTACACCAAGTGTTCGATGAAATGTCCATGTAAATGTCACTCCTAAATGTTGCATTTGGTTTCTAGGTTTGAATTTATGCTTTTATTCGATTGTTCTTGATTTTGTAGTGTAGAATGTGCTTATTGGCTTGATACTATCCTCATTCTTTATGATTATGCCTAGATGTCTTGAAAGTTCACTTGTTTTTTATCCTTTTGCCTTTATAAATTGACTTGTGATCTAACATTGTACGCCAAGTGTTCGATGAAATGTCCATGTAAATGTCACTTCTAAATGTGGAATTCGGTTTCTAGGTTCGAATTTATGCTTTTATTCGATCGCTCTTGATTTTGTAGTGCAGAATGTGCTTATTGGCTTGATACTATCCTCATTCTTTTATGCTTCTGCCTAGATGTCTGTAAAGATCACTTGTTTTTTCTCCTTTAGCCTTTAAAATGACTTAGGGTCTAACATTGCATGCCAAGTGTTCGATGAAATGTCCATTTAAATGTTACTCCTAAATGTGGCATTCGGTTTCTAGGTTCAAATTTATGGTTTTATTTGATCGGTCTTGGTTTTGTAGTGTAGAATGTGTTTATTGGCTTGATACTATCCTCATTCTTTATGCTTATGCCTAGATGTCTTTAAAGTTCACTTGTTTTTTTGTCCATTTTCCTTTAAAATGACTTATGATCTAACATTGCACGCCAAGTGTTCGATGAAATGTCCATGTAAATGTCATTCCTAAATTTGGAATTCGGTTTCTAGGTTCGAATTTATGCTTTTATTCGATAATTCTTGGTTTTGTTGTGCAGAATGTGCTTATTGGCTTGATATTATCCTCATTATTTATGCTTATGCCTACATGTCTTTAAAGTTCACTTGTTTTTCTCCGTTTGCCTTTAAAAATTGCTTTGTGATCAAATATTGCACATCAAGTGTTCGATGAACTGTCAATATAAATGTTGAATTTGGTATATAGGTTCGAATTTATGCTTTTATTCGATCAATCTTGGTTTTTTAGTGTAGATTGTGCTTATTGACTTGATACTATCCTCATTCTTCATGCTAATGCCTATATGTCTTTAAAGTTCACTTGATTTTTCTCCTTTTGCCTTTAAAAATTGACATGTGATCTAACATTGTACACCAAGTGTTCGATGAAATGTCCATGTAAATGTCACTCCTAAATGTTGCATTTGGTTTCTAGGTTTGAATTTATGCTTTTATTCGATTGTTCTTGATTTTGTAGTGTAGAATGTGCTTATTGGCTTGATACTATCCTCATTCTTTATGATTATGCCTAGATGTCTTGAAAGTTCACTTGTTTTTTATCCTTTTGCCTTTATAAATTGACTTGTGATCTAACATTGTACGCCAAGTGTTCGATGAAATGTCCATGTAAATGTCACTTCTAAATGTGGAATTCGGTTTCTAGGTTCGAATTTATGCTTTTATTCGATCGCTCTTGATTTTGTAGTGCAGAATGTGCTTATTGGCTTGATACTATCCTCATTCTTTTATGCTTCTGCCTAGATGTTTGTAAAGATCACTTGTTTTTTCTCCTTTAGCCTTTAAAATGACTTAGGGTCTAACATTGCATGCCAAGTGTTCGATGAAATGTCCATTTAAATGTTACTCCTAAATGTGGCATTCGGTTTCTAGGTTCAAATTTATGGTTTTATTTGATCGGTCTTGGTTTTGTAGTGTAGAATGTGTTTATTGGCTTGATACTATCCTCATTCTTTATGCTTATGCCTAGATGTCTTTAAAGTTCACTTGTTTTTTTGTCCATTTTCCTTTAAAATGACTTATGATCTAACATTGCACGCCAAGTGTTCGATGAAATGTCCATGTAAATGTCATTCCTAAATTTGGAATTCGGTTTCTAGGTTCGAATTTATGCTTTTATTCGATAATTCTTGGTTTTGTTGTGCAGAATGTGCTTATTGGCTTGATATTATCCTCATTATTTATGCTTATGCCTACATGTCTTTAAAGTTCACTTGTTTTTCTCCATTTGCCTTTAAAAATTGCTTTGTGATCAAATATTGCACATCAAGTGTTCGATGAACTGTCTATATAAATGTTGAATTTGGTATATAGGTTCGAATTTATGCTTTTATTCGATCAATCTTGGTTTTTTAGTGTAGATTGTGCTTATTGGCTTGATACTATCCTCATTCTTCATGCTAATGCCTATATGTCTTTAAAGTTCACTTGATTTTTCTCCTTTTGCCTTTAAAAATTGACATGTGATCTAACATTGTACACCAAGTGTTCGATGAAATGTCCATGTAAATGTCACTCCTAAATGTTGCATTTGGTTTCTAGGTTCGAATTTATGCTTTTATTCGATTGTTCTTGATTTTGTAGTGTAGAATGTGCTTATTGGCTTGATACTATCCTCATTCTTTATGATTATGCCTAGATGTCTTGAAAGTTCACTTGTTTTTTATCCTTTTGCCTTTATAAATTGACTTGTGATCTAACATTGTACGCCAAGTGTTCGATGAAATGTCCATGTAAATGTCACTCTTAAATGTGGAATTCGGTTTCTAGGTTCGAATTTATGCTTTTATTCGATCGCTCTTGATTTTGTAGTGCAGAATGTGCTTATTAGCTTGATACTATCCTCATTCTTTATGCTTATGCCTAGATGTCTTTAAAGTTCACTTGTTTTTTCACCATTTGCTTTTAAATATTGACTTCTGATCTAACATTGTACGCCAAGTGTTGGATGAAATGTCCATGTAAATGTTCGTCCTAATTTTTGCATTCGGTTTTTAGGTTCGGATTTATGCTTTTATTCGTTTGTTCTTGATTTTGTAGTGTAGAATGTGTTTAGTGGCTTGATACTATCCTTATTCTTTGTGCTTATGCCTAGATGTCTTTTAAAGTTCATATATTTTTTCTCCTTTTGTCTTTAAAAAATGACTTGTGATCTAACATTTTACGCCAAGTGTTCGATGAAATGTCCATGCAAATGTTAGTCCTGAATGTGGCATTCAGTTTCTAGATTCAAATTTATGCTTTTATTCGATTGTTCTTGATTTTGTAGTGCAAAATTTGCTTATTGGCTTGATACTATCCTCATTCTTTATGCTTATGCCTAGATGTCTTTAAAGTTCACTTCTTTTTTGTCCTTTTTTCTTTAAAATGACTTGTGATCTAACATTGCACGCCAAGTGTTCGATGAAATGGTCATGTAAATGTCACTCCTAAATGTGGCATTCGATTTCTAAGTTCGAATTTATGGTTTTATTCGATTGTTCTTGATTTTGTAGTGCAAAATATGCTTATGGGCTTGATACTATCCTCATTCTTTATACTTCTGCCTAGATGTGTGTAATGATCAATTGTTTTTTCTTCTTTTGCCTTTAAATGTGGAATTCGGTTTATGGGTTCAAATTTATGCTTTTATTCCATCGGTCTTGATTTTGTAATGGAGAATGTGCTTATTGGCTTGATACCATCCTCATTCTTTATGCTCATGCCTAGATGTCTTTAAAGTTCACTTGTTTTTTGTCCTTTTACCTTTAAAATGACTTGTGATCTAACATTGCACGCCAAGAGTTCGATGAAATATCCATGTAAATGTCACTCCTAAATGTTGCATTCGGTTTCTAGGTTCGAATTTATGCTTTTATTCCATCGGTCTTGATTTTGTAATGCAGAATGTGCTTATTGGCTTCATACTATCCTCATTCTTTGTACTTATGCCTAGATGTCTTTAAAGTTCATTTGATTTTTGTCCTTTTCCCTTTAAAATGACTTGTGGTCTAGCTTTGCACGCCAAGTGTTCGATAAAATGTCCATGTAAACTGAGATGTGGTAAATATATGAAGAAGAACCTGTACAAAATCTCCTTAACCAAAAGGGGTTAAGGCGCAAAAGGTGAGGCATGACCGATCGACATGATCTGGCATGATCCTCAAGAGCCCACGACGAACAAGGCGCCCCTAGAGGAGGACTAGGGGTAAAAAGACGCATCAAAACTAGCCTCAAAAATCCCTAGAGGTGGACTAGGGACCTATACACATCAAACTAGCCCCCAAAAATCCCTAGAGAAGGACTAGGGGTAACAAAACGGGAGAGTCAAGTAAGGGTGCCTAAATGGCAAACAAGGCAACGAGGTATGGCCAACAAAACAACCAAAGCAAAGCCATCAAAGACAACAAGGCGCCTATCATGGCAACCACAAGCCAAAATGACAACAAAACAACGGAAGAGAGGAGGTTAGAGGCCTTACGTGCGGATGAGCCTTCGGTGTCTTGCTCTTTTCTTTCCACTAGTTTTGCAAGTGAAGGAGATCCTTGTCTTGCAAGCATGGTTTGTTTTGAGGGCACAATCAACGGCGTTAGGAGTGGTTCCTCGGAAGTAAGCATCGTTCCTAGCGTCCCAAGTGTGGTAGATGATACGAAGAAGGGTGACTAGTCTTGCTTTGAAGATGTGAGAGTCTTGTCTTGGGGACCTTAAGAACCACTCAACCCATTCTTGTAGGTTTTGCTTCCTAGTTTGGATTCCATGCCACGTCCAAACTCTATCCATGACTTCTTGAACAAAATTGCAATTCCCCCAAAAGTGATCGATGGTCTCATTGTCATTCCCACAAAGGACACAAGTGTCATCATTTAAGAGGCCACGATCCTTGAGTCGGCTTAGTGTGGGGAGTCTCCCTTGGTAAGCTAACCAAAATCTGAAGCTCCACTTCCTGGCTCGTACACGAGTCCAAATCATCTCGCTCCAAGCGAGAGTGGGGCCACGGTCACAGAGCAGATCATAAAGGGCTCTCGCATCAAGTTGGCCGTTCGGTTTAGTGATGGTATTAAGACCGGTCGGGTCATCATTTGTTGCCCTTGTAAGAACCGCTTCAACCACCGGTTCTCGTAGCTTGAGGAGTGAAATGTCCATGTAAATGTCACTCCTGAATGTGGCATTCGATTTCTAGGTTCGAATTTATGCTTTTATTCGATCTCTCTTGATTTTGTAGTGCAAAATGTGCTTATTGGCTTGATACTATCCTCATTCTTTATGCTTTTGTCTAGATGTTTTTAAAGTTCATTTGTTTTTTTCTTTTTGCCCTTAAAATGAATTGTGATTTATCATTGCACGCCAAGTGTTCGATGAAATGTCCATTTAAATGTCGCTCCTAAATGTGGCATTCGGTTCAGGGTTCGAATTTATGCTTTTATTCATTGGGTCTTGAATTTGTAATGCAGAATGTGCTTATTGGCTTCATACTATCGTTATTTTTTATGCTTATGCCTAGATGTCTTTAAAGTTTACTTGTTTTTTGTCCTTTTTCTTTTAAAATTACTTGTGATCTAACATTACATGCCAAGTGTTCGATGAAATGTCCATGTAAATTTCACTCCTAAATGTTACATTCAGTTTCTTGGTTCAAAATTATGCATTTATTCGATCGGTCTTGATTTTGTAGTTCAGAATTTGCTTATTGGCTTGATACTATCCTCATTCGTTATGCTTATGCCTAGATGTCTTTAAAGTTCACTTGTTTTTTCTCCTTTTGCCTTTATAAATTGACTTGTGATCTAACATTGTACGCCAAGTGTTCGATGAAATGACCATGTAAATGTCACTCCTAAATGTGGAATTCGGTTTCTAGGTTCGAATTTATGCTTTTATTCGATAATTCTTGGTTTTGTTGTGCAGAATATGCTTATTGAATTGATACTATCCTCATTATTTATGCTTATGCCTACATGTCTTTAAAGTTCACTTGTTTTTCTCCTTTTGCCTTTAAAAATTGACTAGTGATCTAATATTGCACGTCAAGTGTTCGATGAAATGTCCATAAAAATGTCACTCCTAAATTTTGAATTCGGTATCTAGCTTCGAATTTATGCTTTTATTCGATCAATCTTGGTTTTTAGTGTAGATTGCGCTTATTGGCTTGATACTATCCTTATTCTTTATGCATATGCCGAGATGTCTTTAAAGTTCACTTGTTCTTTCTCCTTTTGCCTTTAAATATTGACATGTGATCTAACATTGTATGCCAAGTGTTCGATGAAATATCCATATTAATGTCAGTCGTAATTGTTGCATTCGGTTTCTAGGTTCAGATTTATGCTTTTATTCGATTGTTCTTTATTTTGTAGGGCAGAATGTGCTTATTGGCTTAATACTATCCTCATTCTTTATGCTTATGCCTAGATGTCTTTAAAGTTCACTTGTTTTTTTGCCCTTTTTCCTTTAAAATTACTTGTGATCTAACAATGCACGCCAAGTGTTCGATAAAATTTCCATGTAAATGTCACTCCTAAATGTGGAATTCAGTTTCTAGGCTCGAATTAATGCTTTTATTCGATACGTTTTGGTTTTGTTGTGCAGAATGTGCTTATTTTCTTGATACTATCCTTATTATTTATGCTTATGCCTAAATGTATTTAAAGTTCCCTTGTTTTTTAAATGTTACTCCTAAATGTGGCATTCGGTTTCTAGGTTCAAATTTATGGTTTTATTTGATCGGTCTTGGTTTTGTAGTGTAGAATGTGTTTATTGGCTTGATACTATCCTCATTCTTTATGCTTATGCCTAGATGTCTTTAAAGTTCACTTGTTTTTTTGTCCATTTTCCTTTAAAATGACTTATGATCTAACATTGCACGCCAAGTGTTCGATGAAATGTCCATGTAAATGTCATTCCTAAATTTGGAATTCGGTTTCTAGGTTCGAATTTATGCTTTTATTCGATAATTCTTGGTTTTGTTGTGCAGAATGTGCTTATTGGCTTGATATTATCCTCATTATTTATGCTTATGCCTACATGTCTTTAAAGTTCACTTGTTTTTCTCCGTTTGCCTTTAAAAATTGCTTTGTGATCAAATATTGCACATCAAGTGTTCGATGAACTGTCAATATAAATGTTGAATTTGGTATATAGGTTCGAATTTATGCTTTTATTCGATCAATCTTGGTTTTTTAGTGTAGATTGTGCTTATTGGCTTGATACTATCCTCATTCTTCATGCTAATGCCTATATGTCTTTAAAGTTCACTTGATTTTTCTCCTTTTGCCTTTAAAAATTGACATGTGATCTAACATTGCACGCCAAGTGTTCGATGAAATGTCCATGTAAATGTCACTCTTAAATGTGGAATTCGGTTTCTAGGTTTGAATTTATGCTTTTATTCGATAATTCTTGGTTTGTTGTGCAGAATGTGCTTATTGGCTTGATAATATCCTCATTCTTTATGCTTATGCCTACATGTTTTTAAAGTTCACTTGTTTGTTCTCCTTTTGCCTTTAAAAATTGACTTGTGATCTAATATTGCACGGCAAGTGTTCGATGAAATGTCCATATAATTGTCACTCCTAAAAGTGGAATTCGATATTTAGGTTTGAATTTATGCTTTTATTTGATCAGTCTTGGTTTTATAGTGAAGATTGTGCTTATTGGCTTTATACTATCCTCATTCTTTATGCTTATGGCTAGATGTCTTTAAAGTTCACTTGTTTTTTTCTCCTTTTGCCTTTAAAAATTGACTTGTGATCTAACATTGTACGCAAAGTGTTCAATGAGATGTCCATATAAATGTCACTCCTAAATATTGCATTCTGTTTCTAGGTTCGAATTTATGCTTTTATTCGATTGTTCTTGATTTTGTATTGCAAAATGTGCTTATTGGCTTGATACTATCCTCATTCTTTATGATTATGCTTAGATGTCTTTAAAGTTCACTTGGTTTAAAATGACTTGTGATCTAACATTGTACGCCAAGTGTTCGATGAATTGTCCATGTAAATGTCACTCCTTAATGTGGCATTCGGTTTCTAGGTTCAAATTTATGCTTTTATTCGATTGTTCTTGATTTTGTAGTGTAGTATGTGCTTATTGGCTTGATACTATCCTCATTATTTATGCTTATGCCTAGATGTCTTTAAAGTTCACTTGTTGGTTCTCCTTTTGCATTTAAAAATTGACTTGTGATCTAACATTGTACGCCAAGTGTTCGATGAAATGTCTATTTCAATGTCACTCCTAAATGTGGCATTCGGTTTATATGTTCGAATTTACGCTTTTATCTGATCGGTATTGATTTTATAGCGTAGAACGTGCTTATTGGCTTGATACTATCTTCATTCTTTATGCTTATAACTAAATGTCTTTAAAGTTCACTTGTTTTTTGTCTTTTTCCTATAAAATTACTTGTGATCTAACATTGCACGCCAAGTGTTCGAAGAAATGTCCATGTAAATGTCGCCCTTAAATGTTGTATTGGGTTTCTAGGTTCGAATTTACGCTTTTATTCATCATTCTGGGTTTTATAGTGCATAATGTGCTTATTGGCTTGATACTATCCTCATTGTTTTTGCTTATGCCTAGATGTCTTTAAAGCTCACTTGTTTGTTCTCCTTTTATATTTTAAAAATTGACTTCTGATATAACATTGTACTCCAAGTGTTCGATGAAATGTACATGAAAATGTCAGTCCTAAATGTTGCGTTCGGTTTCTAGGTTCGGATTTATGCTTTTATTCGATTGTTCATTATTTTGTAGTGTAGAATGTGCTTATTGGCTTTATACCATCCTCATTCTTTATGCTTATGCGTAGATGTCTTTAAAGTTCAATTGCCTTTTCTCCTTTTACCTTTAAATTGACTTGTGATCTATCATTGCACGGCAACTGTTCGATGAAATATCCATGTAAATGTCACTCCTAAATGTGGTATTCGGTTTCTAGGTTCGAATTTATGCTTTTATTCGATCGTTCATGATTTTGTAGTGTAGAATGTTCTTATTGGCTTGATACTATGCTCATTGTTTATGCTTATGCCTAGATGTTTTTAAAGTTCACTTGTTTATTCGCCTTTTGCCTTTCAAAATTGACTTGTGAAATGTCCATTTCAATGTCACTCCTCAATGTGGCATTCGAATTCTAGGTTCGAATTTACGATTTTATCCGATCGGTCTTGATTTGGTAGTGCAGAACATTCTTATTGGCTTGATACTATCCTCATCATTTATGCTTATGGCTAGATCTCTTTAAAGTTCACTTGCTTTTTCTTCTTTTACCTTTAAATTGACTTGTGATCTATCATTGCACGACAACTGTTCGATGAAATATCCATGTAAATGTCACTCCTAAATGTGGAATTCGGTTTCTAGGTTCTAATTTACGCGTTTATTCGATCATTCTTGGTTTTGTAGTGCAGAATGTGCTTATTGGCTTGATACTATCCTCATTGTTTATGCTCACTTGTTTCTAGCTCACTTGTTTCTTGGTTCGAATTCGGTTTCTAGCTCACTTTTTTGTTCTCCTTTTGCCTTTAAAAATTGACTTCTGATCTAACATTGTACGCCAAGTGTTCGATGAAATCTCCATGTTAATGTCAGTCCTAAATGTTGCATTCGGTTTCTAGGTTCGGATTTATGCTTTTATTCGATTGTTCTTTATTTGTTAGTGTGGAATGTGCTTATTAGCTTCATACTATCCTCATTCTTTATGCTTATGCCTAGATGTCTTTAAAGTTCACCTTGTTTTTTCTCCTTTTTCCATTAAAAATTGACTTGTGATCAAACATTGTACGCCAAGATTTCGATGAAATATTCATGTAAATGTCAATCCTAAATGTGGAATTTGGTTTCAAGGTTCGAATTTACGCGTTTATTCGATCATTTTTGGTTTTGTAGTGCAGAATGTGCTTATTGGCTTGATTTTATCCCCATTGTTTATGCTTATGCCTAGATGTCTTTAAAGCTCACTTGTTTGTTCTCCATTTTCCTTTTAAAATTGACTTGTGATCTAACATAGTATACCAAGTGTTCGATGAAATGTCCATGTAAATGTCACTCCTAAATGTTGCATTCGGTTTCTAGGTTCGAATTTATGCTTTTATTTGATTGTTCTTGATTTTGTAGTGTAAAATGTGCTTATTGGCGTGATACTATGCTCATTCCTTATGATTATGCCTAGGTGTCTTTAAAGTTCCCTTCTTTTTTGTGCTTTTGCTTTTAAAATGACTTATGATCTAATATTGGCTTGACTTATGATCCATGTAAATGTCACTCCTAAATATGGCGATCGGTTTGTAGGTTCGAATTTATGCTTTTATTCGGTCGTGCATGATTTTGTAGTGGAGAATGTGCTTATTGGCTTAATATTATCCTCATTCTTTAAACTTATGCCTAGATGTCTTTAAAGTTCCATTATTTTTTCTCCTTTTGCCTTTAAAATGACTTGTGGTCTAACATTGCATGCAAAATGTTCGGTGAAATGTCCATGTAAATGTCACTCCTTGATGTGGCATTCGGTTTCTAGTTCAAATTTATGCTTTTATTCGATTGTTCTTGATTTTGTAGTGAAGAATGTGCTTATTGGCTGGATACTATCCTCATTGTTTATACTTATGCCTAGATTTCTTTAAAGTTTACATGTTTGTTCTCCTTTTGCCTTTAAAAATTGACTTGTGAACTTACATTGTACGCCAAGTGTTCGGTGAAATGTCCATTTAAATGTCACTCCTAAATGTTGCATTCAGTTTCTAGGTTTGAATTTACGCTTTTATCCGATCGGTCTTGATTTTGTAGTGGCGAACATGCTTATTGGATTGATACTATCCTCATTCTTTATGCTTATGGCTAGATGTCCTTAAAGTTCACTGGTTTTTTTGTCCTTTTTCCTTTAAATTGACTTGTGATCTATCATTGCACTCCAACTATTTGATGAATTGTCCATGTAAATGTCACTCCTAAATGTGGCATTCGGTTTCTAGGTTCTTCTTGATGCTTTTATTCGTTCGGTGTAGATTTTGTAGTGTAGAATGTGCTTATTGGCTTGATACTATCCTCATTCTTTGTGCTGATGCCTAGATGTCTTTAAAGGTTACTTGTTTTTTTTCCTTTTGTCTTTAAAATTACTTGTGATCAAACATTACACGCCAAGTGTTCGATGAAATGTCCATGTAAATGTCACTCCTAAATGTGGAATTCGGTTTCTAGGTTCGAATTTATGCTTTTATTCGATCATTCTTGGTTTTGTTGTGCAGAATGTGATTACTGTCTTAATTCTATCCTCATTCTCTATGCATATGCCTAGATGTCTTTAAAGTTCACTTATTTTTCCTCCTTTTGCCTTTAAAATGACTTGTGATCTAACATTGAACGCCAAATGTTCGATGAAATGTCCATGTAAATGCCACTCCTAAATGTGGCATTCGGTTTCTAGGTTCGAATTTATGCTTTTATTCGATCGATCTTGTTTTTTAGTGCAAAATATGCTTATTGGCTTGATACTATCCTAATTATTTATGCTTATGCCTAGATGTCTTTAAAGTTCACTTGGTTTTTGTCCTTTTGCGTATAAAATGACATGCGATCTAACATTGCACGCCAAGTGTTCGATGATATGTCCATATATATGTCACTCTTAAATGTGGAATTCGGTTTCTATGTTCGTATTTTTGCTTTTATTCGATAATTCTTGGTTTTGCTGTGCAGAATGTGCTTATTGGCTTGATACTATCCTCTTTATTTATGCTTATGCCTAGTTCTCTTTAAAGTTCACTTGTTTTTTCTCCTATTGCCTATAAAAATTGACTTGTGATATAATTTTGCACATCAAGTTTTCGATGAAATGTCCATATAAATGTCACTCCTCAATGTCGAATTGGGTATCTTGATTCGAATTTATTCTTTTATTCGATCGGTCTGGGTTTTGTAGTGCAGAACGTGTTTATTGGCTAGATACTATCCTCATTCTTTATTCTTATGCCTAGATGTCTATAAAGGTCACTTGTTTTTTCTCCTTTTGCCTTTAAAAATTTACTAGTGATCAAACAATGTACGCCAAGATTTCGATGAAATGTCCATGTAAATGTCACTCCTAAATGTGGAATTCCGTTTCTAAGTTTGAATTTATGCTTTTTTTCGATCATTCTTGGTTTTGTTGTGCAGAATGCGCTTATTGGCTTAATACTATCGTCATTCATTGTGCTTATGCCTAGATGTCTTTAAAGTTCACTTATTTTTCCTCCTTTTGCCTTTAAAATGACTTGTAATCTAACATTGAACGCCAAGTGTTCGATAAAATGTCCATGTATATGTCACTCCTAAATGTGGCATTCGGTTTCTATGTTCGAATTTATGTTTGGATTCGATCGGTCTAGATTTTGTAGTTAAGAATGTGGATATTGGCTTGATACTTGATGTTCACATTTTTAGTATAGTTTTTAGTAGGTTTTCTTTGTTTATTTGGATTAGTTTTGATAAGTTTAGGTTTAGTTTGGTGTGTTTTTGGATAGTTTTGCATATTTCTGTGGAAAGTATGGAAGCTACTCTATTTTGTGTATTTTGTAGGTTTTAGCAAGGAAAAGGAGCTATATGGAGCTGAATTTGGAGCGCCACAGTGAAAGACGGAGGAATACGAGTTTGAAGAAGTCAGAGTTCAAGATTTACGAGATAAAGTGTGGAAGAAATCAAGCCCAAGCTCGTTAACGAGGTTGTGAGGGGTCGTTAACGAGGCCACGAGATAGAAAATTTGAAGGTTGACTTTGTGACTCACCGATCCTGTGCGGGAAATTGTTTCCGTGTCGGTAGAGTATCTTTTTGTGATATTTAGGGTTATTATATTATGTATTTTAGGTCTTGTTATCTTCTTAGATTTTATTTCTATCTTTTAGATTTTATTTCAATCTTTTTAGAAAAGTTTATATCTTCTAGCCTTTTTAGTTTTTAGTTTTTTTTAGTATAAATACCCTTCTATCTAGCATAGAAAGGGGGGATTTTTGAGAAGAGACTTTTTAGAGATTTTGGGAGAAGAGGAAGAACCGAAGAGGAGAGAGAGGATCGGAATCGAGTTCGGAGGTCGGTGAACGAGAGTTACCGAGTTTGTTGATCGAGATTTTTGGTTCAGTGCTTTGTATTTTTCGGTTTCTTCTGATTTTCCGTAAGACAGATTTTTCTATTTAATTTGAGTAGTAATTTGTTTTCAATGTTTTCTTTTATTGAATTTATTTGTTCAGTGGTTATGATTAGTGAGTAGTCTTCTTTTCTAGGATCGGGGTTAAACCCGGCATAGTTGAGCATGTTTGATAAGTGAGATTGTGTGTTGAATGCCTTTTATCTATTATTTAGATTGTTTGTTGTGCTTATACCAAGGTGAAAGTTGAGGTAATTTGAGTATTTAACTTGATTGAAAGAGAAAGTTAGTAACTTCAAGGTTGATATTGTTTGACAACAAAAGTTTCAAGCTTTAGATCCAAAGCAAACAATTAAGTGAATTAGGATTACGAAAGTAGGTTAATTTACTTGATAGTCAACGAAAGTTGATGACTCTATCCATTTAAAGGCATGATCTTATCTTCTTACGAGTTTATATGCTTGGCTATGTTGTGGTGTCCCTAGTCATAGATCTTTGTTTTTATTTGAATTATCTTAAGTGATATTCGTTGCTGAGATACTTGCCTCGGTACCGAATTTATTTAGGTCGTTAGATTGAGTCTTTTGTTTACGGTGATTCGTTAACGACCTTGACAACGTCGTTAACGAGGCTACTTTTGAGTGTTTTTACTTGATTTTGTTTGTTCTTTTTAGTAGTTGATAAATGAACAACCTTGCTTCCTGTGGACGATCCTGAATCTGCTATACTCAGCGGGGTCTTGACTTATAAATTTAATTGTTGTCAAGAAACCCTCCCAACAAATTGGCGCCGTTGCCGGGGAAGCAACGAGTTTGTTAGTTTATCTGTGGGTTCGGGAATAGCCCGACCCCGTTTTTGTTTTTAATTTCTGTTTTCTTTGTCTGTTTTCTCAGCGTATGCCGGTAGGACGAAGGCTTGAGTTTGATAGCACTGGTTATTACTCAGAACCTGAACGTTCCCTGCACCGTAGACTCCGAGAAAACCGAGCCATGGCCACACCAGAAGAGATGGCTCGTCAAATGGAAGAACTCCGAAATCAGATGGAGGCGCTGAAGACTGAGAAATGCCAAACAATGCCTAATGCTCATCTACAGGAGGAGCTTAATGCCTATCCGAGGAATGCCAAACAATACATGCATCCCGAACTGAGGGTGCCAGAGTCTCCAATCGTGCTTCCCGAGATAGAGAAACCCTTTGAGATCAAGTCTCAATTCATATCCTTGATTAAACGGGCTCAGTTTGAAGGGAAACCTATTGAGTGCCCTATGGAGCATATTAGAAATTTTCTTGATTTATGTGACACCATAGCTGCTGAAGGTGTCTCACTTGAATATGTTCTGTTAAAAGCTTTTAGGTGGTCTCTTACTAGAAAGGCCCTGAGCTGGTTGGAGAGCCTACCTTCTAAGTCTATCAGGACTTGGAAAGCTTTGTACAATCAATTTCTTACAAAGTTCTTCCCTCTTGCTAAGAAGACGGAATTGAGGAAACGCATCACCTCCTATCACCAGTTGCCTAATGAAACATTCGTTGAAACATGGGAAAGATTTAAAGAGATGCTTAGACAGTGCCCCACTCATGGGCAACCTTTATATGTTTTGCAAGAAATCTTTTTCCAGGGTATTAACGCAGAGACCAAGAACCGCATCAACACGCATATTGCGTGCGGTTTTATAAAGATGAATCCGACGGAGGCATGGGAACTGTTGGATAAGCTGTCCAATTATGATGCCATGTATGGAACCCAGCAGACTCCACAGCCCCAGAAACGTCTCTACCTACCTAATCGAGACGAAGTTGACCCGGATGTTAAAAATCAATTCTTACAAGATGAGGTCAACCGTCTGAAGAAGCAGGTAAGTTTTCTGAAATCCTCTCAATAATGTCAAGAATGTGGTTCTTCTGCACATAGTACTTCTGCTTGCACTAACATAGAGCAGGTTAGAGCCGCTGAGACAATTGCTGAGATAAATTATATGAGAGGACCATACAGGAACCAACCTAGTTATCATGACAGGTCAAACAACTATCAGGCATGGGGAAATCAGAATACAAGTCAAAACAATGGAGTGCCTCCACCAGATAGACGACCTGCACCCTATCGACCTCCAGGCCATCAAGAGCCGCCATCATGGGTTCAAGGATTACAAGAAAGCATTAACGGAGTAACCAACAAGGTTAATGAAGTTCAAGCCAACATGAACCAACAAAATAGAAGATGGGGAGAGTTTGATATATGGAAGAAGAGTGTTGATTCCCAACTAGGGAACCTCGCTGCCCAAATTCCAAGCGCACAAGGGCAACTCCCGGGCCGCCCTGAGGAGAACCCTAGGGGACAAATAGCAGCGGTGCACCTTAGGAGCAGGAAGACATTGCCTGAGCGAGTTCAAGCTGAGGACAAGAAGGAAGAGGACGTCACCAAACGGCTCGTTAACGAGCCAGCGAGGGCAAATAACAAGCCCATATACAAGGATGACCAGGCTCCCAGGGTTCCTGATGACCCTACCACAGGTAAGTTTTCTAATCCGAGCCTTCCTCTCAACCCCAGGGTAGTTAACGACCCCACCAGGGTCGGTAACGACCCGCCGAGGCCAACAAACGACCCCAGTGTTGACCCGGTACTCTCACCTCTCGAGCCTAACTTGGTTCCGAGAATGGGGAAATCTCTTCAATTTCCAACTAAGAAATCTATGGACTCTACTGAGAGTAAGTTCAAGCGTTTCGTAAAGATTCTTCAGGGCATTAATATTTCCATCCCATTCGCTGAGGCCTTAAGCGAAATTCCGGCTTACACAAAGTTTTTGAATGATATTCTTAGCAGGAAAAGATCCATTACAGAGCTGTAGGATGAAGTCAGATCAATAGCTCTACTGGAAAAGCTAGGAGACCCAGGGAGATTTGCAATAACGATCGGCATAGACAACCACAAGTTCAAGGCTTTATGTGATCTGGGCGCCAGTGCTAGTTTAGTTCATCTCTCAATCTGGTCTAAAGCTAATATGGGACCACTTGAGCCGGTAGATATGAATCTGTACATGGTAGATGGATCATGTTTCAAGGCCACATGAGTGGTGGACGACTATCCCATTCAAGTCGGGAAATTCTTTATACCGAATGATTTTATCGTCCTCGATATGCCTGAAGAACCTCATGTCCCCATTATTCTCGGCCGACCATTTTTAGCCACAGCAGGTGCAAGAGTTGATGTGCGGAAAGGACTCCTCACTTTTGATATTGGAGAGGAACGAGTGGAATTCAACTTGGATCAGAATGCCAACGACCCAATTGGGGTCGCACAAATCGAGTTGACCCAACCAGACCTCGACACAACTGTCCCTACCAAGCCTTATCAGCCAAACACCGAGTCCCACATGCAAGAGTACAATGAAGAAGAGTCCAAACCACCTTGGCTTTCGGATTTCACTACCGATCCTGTAGGAATACCGAGCATTCTGATAGAAGAAAAGGGTCCTAATTTAGTAACTCAAGCACACAGAAGCTGCAAAGCTAGGTATGGGGTACCTCAAGACCCCAACATGGCTACACATGACCCACCATGAGTCAAAGGAGCACGTCGGGCTAACGACGTTAAAAATAGCGCTTACGGGAGGCAACCAGCTTTTAGAATTAGATTCTTTTTCTTTTTCTTTTCTTTTCCTTTTTAGGCTATTTTTCTTAGCTTTCTTTTGAGTTTTTTTTAGTAATTTTTAGGATAGAAATTAGGATAAATTTTTAGCTAACAAGATGCAGGAGAAGGGATCGAAAATCACTCCAAGAGGCTACGGTGGCTCGTTAACGACCCACCCAGGGTCATTAACGACCCGGTTCGAACGACCCGACTCGGCAAACGGGCAGGTAAGTTTTTTTTAACCTAATCTATCTTTTTACCTACCCATTGCCGCCCCCCCTCTTCCTATTCCTATCTCTTCCCTCTCCTATAAAACCCTTTTACCCCTTCCACAAATCCACCCTCAAATCCTCTCAATCCCACCCTTCTCAAAAACTCAACCAAAGTTCTTGAAGCCCTCTTCTCACCGATCGAAATCCCGCACTAACCACCACCGAGCAACCGTCGTTACCGAAGCTCGAAAATCCTTCCCTCTACCATCAAGAATCCGAGTTTTCGTTAACCCTCACCGAGCGCGTTACTCACCCGCTTTCCGACCACTTGTTCTTCAAATTTCTCGGTTCTCCGGTGTGTTTTCTAAACCCTAACTCGAAATTGCATGATTTATGGTTTTTAGGGTAGAAATTTCATGTCTAGAATTGAGTTCATATAGAGGGTCGATGTTCATAATTGGAATTTTGCCCATGAAAATTTGATCTTGCTTCATAATTCTAGATCTATAGAAGGATATTCATGTTAGATGTTCCATTGTGAAAAGATAAGTGTGAAAAGCATGAATTTTTCTTGTAATAGTATCAAGTTTTAAACTTAGCTTGTCAAAATTTCGGGTAAAATTAGCATGTTCGGGATGGGAAATCGAGCAAGTATGGGGTGCGTATATCCGATTGTGTGACTAGTGAAGAAGTCTAGAGGATTGCATGCTTAAATTTTGCTTGAATTTTAAGATAGATTAAAATCGGAATTCTGTGATTTTGCTCTCGGCAGCTCGTCAACGACCCACCCAGGCTCGTTAACGACCCTTCACAGCTTTAGAAATTAACGCAGTCTAGAATCGTAAACAACCCAATTGGGTAGTTAACGAACATTTCCGAGTCTTTTTCGAGACCAAGTATGGGGTCTCTTGCCTATCTATTTTGAGTGGATCTTATCTTGGAAAACTCTTGATTATTTTGTAGGATCTCATGGCAAGTTCAAGTAGACCCGCTACCCGAGCTCAGAAGAAGAGAAGGAACCAGAGGTCCCCATCTCCACCTCGCGTGGACGACGTGATTTTGAGCACTCAGGGCCAAGTGCGTCGTTACCGTGATATTCTAGAGAAGGACCACTACACCCGTGTGTTCTCGAAGTCCAGTGCTGTAAACAAAGGGATCTACACGGACGTCAAGGAGGCCTTTGTTATCCTTGGTGCCGCACATCTCCTGAAGTAGGAGAATTTACCACACTATCCGGCCCTCACATCCGAGTTTTTGGCCACCTTAGAGACTAGCTTCTCGTCAAAGACCTCGGCGGGACGAATCCGGTTTCGGCTCGGCAATGTGAGCCGTGAGTTCACCGTGGCAGAGTTCAACGCAATTTTAGAGCTTTCGAACCCGTCTAGAGACTACAACTTGAAAGATTACAGAGTGACTCGCACTTGGAGCTACATCACCGGGGAGGTTCAATCCTCCACAGCGGCATTATCCGGGGCAAACATCATCAACCCCATCTTCAGGATCATTCTCCGAGTCCTAGCCGCTACATTTTGGCCGAAGAGAGAGTTGAACAGGCCAACGAGGAAGGAAGTTGCTTGTCTCCGCACCATCCTTTTTGAGGAGCCCGACCCTTGAATTTGGGGTACGAATAGTTCTACTACATCGAGAAATCAACCAAGTCCAAGGAGGTTTGGTGTGGCAACTTGGTTAGCCTCTTGGCTAAAAATCTTGGGGTCGACCTTACTCGCTACACACCGGCCCACGCCCAACTCCTCAACAAAAACTATTGGTATAGCTCTAGTGTCTTCATTCAAGCCGAGGGAGGATTCAAAGTGAAGGTACAAGATCGCATCGTTACACCGACCCTCGATAAATTGGAGCTTCTCTACGTACCGAATTGGTACGAGGCGTGGACGGGGCATGCTTACCCATTGGAACCCAAGCCGGAAGACGAGCTCTCACTTATACCATGTGAATCCCGGTTTGAGCGAGAGGAAGATGAAATGGATGAAGATGAAGATGAAGATGAGGATACCGAGGTAGTAAACGACGACACTGAAGAGGCCGATACCGAGGGCGGAACAAAGGAGCTAAACCTCGAAGATGAAGACATCGACATGAAAGTATTGGGGAGCAACGTCCTCGTTGTCGAGCCCACCAGGCTCGTTAACGACCACTTCCAGCCTCCTTCCTACACTGCTAACGAGGCACCCAGCTTCATTAACGAGGCGCCGAGAGCTTCTGTCTACCCACCACCAGCTCCTACCGACCCTCAGTCCTATGGACTCATGCCCTACAACCCGGTGATGTATAAAGATCATTTCCAGCCTCACTATCTACCACCACCTTAGACCGAGTACACATGATCGAGTATGCCACCACCATGGGCCGAGGATCTTTCTGCACGGATGCATCAGCTTCACCTCAAGCAGGATCATATTCATAGGAGGATGGATAGATGGGAATCCATCTATTCTGCTCGCATGTCGATGGAGGATGAGAGGCATCGTCAGAGAGAGGCGGATGATGCTGAGCGTTGGAGGACAATGTACGACTTCATGGGGAACTTTGAGCACTACTTTCCTCCACCAAACCGTTGATTCAGCATGAAGATGAAGTTTTTCCTTGTTTTCCACTTTTGAAACTTTGTAAGTTTTTATGTTTTTCTTTTTCTTATTTTTATCTTTATTTGTTTTCTTTGATATCTCTTTTCCTTCTTCTTATTTTTCTTAAAGTGGGGACACTGTAATTTTAAGTATGGGGTGGGAGAAAATAGAAAATTTGTTGTTTTAAGTGTTTACGTGTTTTAGTTAGTTTTTTATTTTGAAAATTGAAAAACGAAATTAAAAATAAAAAAAATCGAAAAATTTGAAAAATTTTAAAAAAAGAGTTTTAGAATTAATAGATATCCCTTTCTTAGGTTCTATGATAGTAGTTGCTAGCTTAATCATATAATTCCTTGCAAGCATGTCTTTAATAGTATAGCCGGATTCTTAACTTGAAATTTTTTTAGAAGAAAATAACATTTGATGAAATTGAGCACATATACTTTATAGCATAAGTGATGCAATCCAACAAAATCGTTACCTAGTGAGGAATTTTTGGCCTTATAGGGAGAACATTAATAAATCCCTCTTCTTTCATGTGTGATTTACTCTCTATATGCATATTATCTCTTGGAATTGTGATGGTTATCTATTTCTTGAGACCCATATGGGATTTATAGTTCATTACTTGTGAAAATCATATGATGGAGAACTTATTTTTATAAGCCCTATTATTCCTTATCCGCCTTTACATGATCCTTCTTTTGACAACCAATTCTAGCCTAAAGCCTTTATTTTTAAGCTCCACAAAAATTATTCCCTACCCGAGATAAGCTTGACCCTATCCGGGGATTAGGACTTGGATTGGAGAGGTATTTTTTGTTGAGTGTTTAAAAAAAAGGAGTGATATATAATGTTTGCTTTGATTGAAGGATTATTGGGAAGGGTAGATTGGAAGTCTCTTGTTCTAATATTATGTAAAAAGAAAGATCTCTTGATAAGCAAAAGATGCACAAAATAAAGTTATTTGTTGGAGGTAATGAGAAAGAAATAATGGAAGAATACATACGGAAGCTCGTTAACGACCCTGAAGTTGGCTCGTTAACGAGGCAGCGAGGCAAAAAGAAGAAAAAAGGGAAAAAAAGAAGGAAGTGAAGTTTGGAGTGCATGTGTGTTTATAGATAATATCAGAGACTCTTTTATTTCTTATGAGACTTTCTAGGATAATAAGGGTGAGTGAAAGAGAGTGTGCATAATGAGAGTGAGTTTGGTATATTGTTTTTAGGAAGTTTTGTTATGTGTGAGTTTTTAGGAGTCTTTGATTCCCGGATATTATTAGCACCACATGACCAAATATTTTCCACGCCTTATTGTCTTTACCAAGCCCCATTACAACCCGGCCGAATGGAAGCTTCTGTGAAGTTTTTCATTGAGCCCCCCTAACTTCTCTTGATGGTTTTTGCTTGTTTTGACAAATCTTGGGTGGAGAGTATTGGTGATATAAGTTCCAATTTCTATGAGTTTTTGTATATAAGATGAGTTGAGAGATTGAATTTATGAGCCTAAACACTTGAGAGTTGAGTGAAACACATTATATTGTTTTTTAGATGATGGGTCTGTCTTGATAAGTATGTTTGTGTGGTTTTGGTTAAGTGTTTAGTGATTGCTTGAGGACAAGCAAGTTTAAGTATGGGGTATTTTGATGTTCGCATTTTTAGTATAGTTTTTAGTAGGTTTTCTTTGTTTATTAGGATTAGTTTTGATAAGTTTAGGTTTAGTTTGGTGTGTTTTTGGATAGTTTTGCATATTTCTGTGGAAAGTATGGAAGCTACTCTATTTTGTGTATTTTGTAGGTTTTAGCAAGGAAAAGGAGCTATATGGAGCTGAATTTGGAGCGCTACAGTGAAAGACGGAGGAATACGAGTTTGAAGAAGTCAGAGTTCAAGATTTACGAGATAAAGTGTGGAAGAAATCAAGCCCAGGCTCGTTAACGAGGATGTGAGGGCTCGTTAACGAGGCCACGAGATAGAAAATTTAAAGGTTGACTTTGTGACTCACCGATCCTGTGCGGGAAATTGTTTCCGTGTCGGTAGAGTATTTTTTTGTGATATTTAGGGTTATTATATTATGTATTTTAGGTCTTGTTATCTTCTTAGATTTTATTTCTATCTTTTTAGGAAAGTTTATATATTCTAGCCTTTTTAGTTTTTAGTTTTTTTTAGTATAAATACCCTTCTATCTAGCATAGAAAGGGGGGATTTTTGAGAAGAGACTTTTTAGGGATTTTGGGAGAAGAGGAAGAACCGAAGAGGAGAGAGAGGATCGGAATCGAGTTCGGAGGTCGGTGAACGAGAATTACCGAGTTCGTTGATCGAGATTTTTGGTTCGGTGCTTTGTATTTTTCGGTTTCTTCTGATTTTCTGTAAGACAGATTTTTCTATTTAATTTGAGTAGTAATTTGTTTTCAATGTTTTCTTTTATTGAATTTATTTTTTTAGTGGTTATGATTAGTGAGAAGTCTTTTTTTCTAGGATCGGAGTTAAGCCCGGCATAGTTGAGCATGTTTGATAAGTGAGATTGTGTGTTGAATGCCTTTTATCTATTATTGAGATTGTTTGTTGTGCTTATACCAAGATGAAAGTTGAGGTAATTTGAGTATTTAACTTGATTGAAAGAGAAAGTTAGTAACTTGAAGGTTGATATTGTGTGACAACGAAAGTTTCAAGCTCTAGATCCAATGAAAACAATTAAGTGAATTAGGATTACGAAAGTAGGTTAATTTACTTGATAGTCAACGAAAGTTGATGACTCTATCCATTTAAAGGCCTAATCTTATCTTCTTACGAGTTTATATGCTTGGCTATGTTGTGGTGTCCCTAGTCCTAGATCTTTATTTTTATTTAAATTATCTTAAGTGATATTCGTTGCTGAGATACTTGCCTCGGTACCGAATTTATTTAGGTCGTTAGATTGATTCTTTTGTTTACGGTGGTTCGTTAACGACCCTGACAACGTCGTTAACGAGGCTGTTTTTGAGTGTTTTTTCTTGATTTTGTTTGTTCTTTTTAGTAGTTGATAAACGAACAACCTTGCTTCTTGTGGAACGATCCTGACTCTGCTATACTCTGCGGGGTCTTGACTTATAAATTTATTTGTCGTCAAGAAACCCTCCCAACAACCTTGTACGCCAAGTGTTCGATGAAATCTCCATGTTAATGTCAGTCCTAAATGTTGCATTCGGTTTCTAGGTTCAGATTTATGCTTTTATTCGATTGTTCTTTATTTTGTAGTGCGGAATGTGCTTATTAGCTTCATACTATCCTCATTCTTTATGCTTATGCCTAGATGTCTTTAAAGTGCACTTTGTTTTTTCTCCTTTTGCAATTAAAAATTGACTTGTGATCAAACATTGTACGCCAAGATTTCGATGAAATATCCATGTAAATGTCACTCCTAATTGTGAAATTCGGTTTCTAGGTTCGTATTTACGTGTTTATTCGATCATTCTTGGTCTTGTAGTGTAGAATGTGCTTATTGGCTTGATACTATCCTCATTGTTTATGCTTATGCCTAGATGTCTTTAAAGCTCACTTGTTTGTTCTCCTTTTGCCTTTAAAAACTGACTTGTGAACTTACATTGTACGCCAAGTGTTCGGTGAAATGTCCATTTAAATGTCACTCCTAAATGCTGCATTCGGTCTCCAGGTTGGAATTTACGCTTTTATCCGATCGGTCTTGATTTTGTAGTGCCGAACATGCTTATTGGCTTGATACTATCCCCATTCTTTATGCTTATGGCTAGATGTCTTTAAAGTTCACTGGTTTTTTTGTCCTTTTTCCTTTAAATTGTCTTGTGATCTATCATTGCACGCCAACTATTCGATGAATTGTCCATGTAAATGTCACTCCTAAATGTGGCATTCGGTTTCTAGGTTCTTCTTTATGCTTTTATTCGTTCGGTGTAGATTTTGTAGTGCAGAATGTGTTTATTGGCTTGATACTATCCTCATTCTTTGTGCTTATGCGTAGATGTCTTTAAAGTTTACTTGTTTTTTGTCCTTTTGCCTATAAAGTTACTTGTGATCTAAGATTACACTCCAAGTGTTCGATGAAATTTCCATGTAAATGTCACTCCTAAATGTGGAATTCGGTTTCTAGGTTCGAATTTATGGTTTTATTCGATCATTCTTGATTTTTTCTGCAGAATGTGCTTATTAGCTTAATTCTATCCTCATTCTCTATGCTTATGCCTAGATCTCCTTAAAGTTCACTTATTTTTCCTTCTTTTGCCTTAAAATGACTTGTGATCTAACATTTAACGCCAAATGTTTGGTGAAATGTCCATGTAAATGCCACTCCTAAATGTGGCATTCGGTTTCAAGGTTCCAATTTATGCTTTTATTCGATCGGTCTTGATTTTTTAGTGCAGAATATGCCTATTGGCTTGATACTATCCTCATTATTTCTGCTTATGCCTAGATGTCTTTAAAGTTCACTTGGTTTTTGTCCTTTTGCGTATAAAATGACTTGCGATCTAATATTGCATGCCAAGTGTTCGATGAAATGTCCATATATATGTCACTCTTAAATGTGGAATTCGGTTTCTAGGTTCGAATTTATGCTTTTATTCGATCATTCTTGGTTTTGTTGTGCAGAATGTGCTTATTGGCTTAATAGTATCCTCATTATTTATGCTTATGCCTAGTTCTCTTTAAAGTTCACTTGTTTTTTCTCCTATTGCCTATGAAAATTGACTTGTGATATAATATTGCACATCAAGATTTCGATGAAATGTCCATATAAATG
Organism: Fallopia convolvulus; assembly: GCA_964016875.1. Lineage (NCBI taxonomy): Eukaryota > Viridiplantae > Streptophyta > Magnoliopsida > Caryophyllales > Polygonaceae > Fallopia > Fallopia convolvulus. Next base: position 24,659,883 of record OZ024720.1, on the reverse strand, counting down.
TCACTCCTAAATGTCGAATTCGGTATCTTGATTTGAATTTATGCTTTTATTTTATCGGTCTGGGTTCTGTAGTGTAGATTGTGATTATTGGCTTGATACTATCCTCATTGTTTATTCTTATGCCTAGATGTCTTTAAAGTTCACTTGTTTTTTCTCCTTTTGCCTTTAAAAATTGATTTATGATCAAACAATGTACGTCAACATTTCGAAAATGTCCATGTAAATGTCACTCCTAAATGTGGAATTCGGTTTCTAGGTTCGAATTTATGCTTTTATTCTGTAATTCTTGGTTTTGTTGTGCAGAATGTGCTTATTGGCTTAATACTATGCTCATTCATTGTGCTTATGCCTAGATGTCTTTAAAGTTCACTTATTTTTCCTCCTTTTGCCTTTAAAATGACTTGTAATCTAACATTGAACGCCAAGTGTTCAATGCAATGTCCATGCATATGTCACTCCTAAATGTGGCATTCGGTTTCTATGTTCGAATTAATGCTTTTATTCGATCGGTCATGATTTTGTAGTGAAGAATATGGATATTGCCTGGATACTATCCTCATTCTTTATGCTTATGCCTAGATGTCTTTAAAGTTCACTTGTTTTTTCTCCTTTTGCTTTTAAATTGACTTGTAGTCTACCATTGCACGTGAAGTGTTTGATGAAATGTCCATGTAAATGTCATTCCTAAATGTGGCATTCGGTTTCTAGGTTCGAATTTATGCTTTTATTCGATCGGTCTTGATTTTGTAATGCGAATGTGCTTAGTTGCTTGATACTATCCTCATTTTTTGTGCTTATGCCTTGATGTCTTTAAAGTTCACTCCTTTTTGTCCTTTTGCATTTAAAATGAATTGTAATCTGACATTGCACACCAAGTGTTCGATGAAATGTCCATGTAAATGTCACTCCTAAATGTGGCATTCGATCGATCATGATTTTGTAGCGCAGAATGTGCTTCTTCGCTTGATACTATCCTCATTCTTCATGCTTATTCCTAGATGTCTTTAAAGTTCACTTGTTTTTTCTCCTTTTTCCTTTAAAATGACTTGTGGTCTAACATTGCACGCCAAGTGTTCGATGAAATGTCCATGTAAGTGTCACTCCTAAATATGGCATTCACTCTCTAGGTTCGAGTTTGTGGTTTTATTCGATCGTCTTGATTTTGTAGTGCAGAATTCGCTAATTGGCTTGATACTATCCTCATTCTTTAAGCTTATGCCTAGACGTCTATAAAGTTCATTTGTTTTTTTTGTCCGTTTTCCTCTAAAAATTTGCTTGTGATCTAACATTGCTCGCCAAGTGTTCGATGAAATGTCCATGTCAATGTCACTCCTAAATCTGGAATTCGGTTTTGTGGTTCGAATTTATACTTATATTCGATCGGTTTTGATTCTGTAGTGCTGAACGTGCTTATTGGCTTGATACTATCCTCATTCTTTTTGCTTATGCCTAGATGTCTTTAAAGTTCACTTGTTTTTTCTCCTTTTGTCTTTGAATTAATTTGTGATCTATCATCGCACGCCAACTGTTCGATGAAATCTCTATGTAAATGTCACTCCTAAATGTTGCATTCGGTTTCTAGGTTCGAATTTATGCTTTTATTCGATTAGTCTTGATTTTGTAGTGCGAATGTGCTTATTGGCTTGATACTATCCTCATTATTTGCGCTTATGCCTAGATGTCTTCAAAGTTCACTTGTTTTTTGTCCTTTTGCCTTTAAAAGGACTTGTAATCTAACATTGCACGCCAAGTGTTCGATGAAATGTCCAAGTAAATGTCACTTGCTTTTTGTTCTTTTGGCTTTAAAATGATTGTGATCTAACATTGCACGTCAAGTGTTCGATGAATGTCCTTGTAAATGTCACTCCTAATTCTGGCATTGTTTTTCTAGGTTCGAATTTATACTTTTATTCGATCGGTCTTGATTTTATAGTGCAAAATGTTCTTATTGGCTTGATACTATCCTCATTCTGTTTTCTTATGCCTAGATGTCTTTAAAGTTCACTTGTTTTGGTTCTTTTGCCTTTAAAATGACTTGTGATCTAACATTGCACGCCAAGTGTTCGATGAAATGTCCATATAAATGTCACTCCTAAATGTGGAATTCGGTTTCTAGGTTCGAATTTAAGCTTTTATCAGATCGGTCTAGGTTTTATAGTGTAGAATGCGCTAATTGGCTTGATACTATCCTCATTTTTTATGCTTATGCCTAGATGTCTTTAAAGTTCACTTGTTTTTTCTCCTTTTGCGTTTATAAATTGACTTGTGATCTAACATTGTCCGCCAATTGTTCGATGAAATGCCCATGTAAATGTCACTCCTAAATTTTGGATTTTGTTTCTAGGTTCGAATTTATGCATTTATTCAATTTTTCTTGATTTTGTAGCGAAGATACTATCTTCATTCTTTATGCTTATGCCTAGATGTCTTTAACGCTCACTTATTTTTTGTCCTTTTTCCTCTAAAAATTGGCTTGTGATCTAACATTGCTCGCCAAGTGTTCGATAAAATGTCCATGTAAATGTCACTCCTAAATCTGGCATTCAGTTTGTAGGTTCGAATTTATACTTTTATTCGATCGGTTTTGATTCTGTAGTGTTGAACGTGCTTATTGGCTTTATAATATCCTCATTCGTTATGCTTATGGCTAGATGTCTTTAAATTTCACTTGTTTTTTGTCCTTTTTCCATTAAAATGACTTGTGATCTAACATTGCACGCCAAGTGTTCGATGAAATATCCATGTAAATGTAATTCCTAAATGAGGAATTCGGTTTCTAGGTTCGAATTTATGCTTTCGTTCGATCATTCTTGGTCTTGTTGTGCAAAATGTGCTTACTGGCTTAATACTATCGTCATTCTTTGTGCTTATGCATGCATGTCTTTAAAGTTCACTTATTTTTTCTCCTTTGGCCATTAAAATGACTTCAATATAAGATTGAACGCCAAGTTTTCGATTAAATGTCCATGTAAATGTCACTCCTAATTGTGGCATTCAGTTTTTAGGTTCGAATTTATGCTTTTATTCGATCGGTCTTATTCTTATAGTACAAAATGTGCTTATTGGCTTGATACTGTCATCATTCTTTTTGCTTATGCCTAGATGTCTTCAAAGTTCACTTGTGATCTATCATTGCACTCGAACTGTTCGATGAAATGTTCATGTAAATGTCACTCCTAAATGTTGCATTCGGTTTCTAGGTTCGAATTTATGCTTTTATTCGACCAGTCTTGATTTTGTAGTGCGAATGTGCTTATTGGCTTGATACTATCCTCATTCTTTGTGCTTATGCCTAGATGTGTTTAAAGTTCACTTGTTTTTTGTCCTTTTGTCTTTAAAATGACTTGTAATCTAACATTGCACGCCAAGTGTTTGATAAAATGTCCATATAAATGTCACTCCTAAATGTGGCATTCGGTTTCTAGGTTCGAATTTATACTTTTATTCGATGGGTCTTGATTATGTAGTGCAGAATGTTCTTATTGGCCTTATACTATCCCCATTCTTTACGCTTATGCCTAGATGTTGTTCAAAGGATTACCTTCATCCTAACAAGCAAATATATTTATAGATCAAGACCCCGTAGAGTATTGCGAAGTTAAGTTCGTCCACGGGAATTAGAAGAATCAAAGTCTAGCAATTAATCCTAACAAGAACGAAGCAAAAAAGAAAACACACTCAGGAGAGGCTCGGTACCGACCTTAGTCAGGGTCGGTAACGACCTGCAACACAACACACAAACGCAGGGAAAAAAAACGCACGGTATCGACCTTTGGGGGGGAGGGGGTGAGTAATGACCTAACCGGGTAACGAAGAAAACTCCGAAAAATCAATATAAAAGAGATCTAGGACAAAGGATCCACCACAACAAAGCTATGCATGCAAACACGAATCAAAGATCAACCAACCAATAATCTCATGAATGATTTTCGCCACAAATAAACAAGCACATATCTCAACTTTCATAAAGATATAAACTTTTAATCCTACTTGTTATCTAAAGATTTTTAACTTTCGCTTCAACGCAATAATCATCCAAATTCACAATTTAATCTTTCGAATCAATCATGAATATGAACTTGCCTCAAATTTCATCAAGGAATTAAGAACAAGCAAAAAGGATAAAGGATAGATATTAAAGGAAAGGTTTTGATCAAAGATTCAATCTTTTATCATACATAACCATGTTAGGTGTCCCTCCAACCCTAGAAAAGTAGACTACTGACAAGTCATCGTGCAATCAACAATCAAAGAGAAGAGATAAGACATGATTCAAAAATAAAGCAAACTTCAATCGAAAGAACAAACATACAAATCTCCAAACGATCTTCCAAATCTCTCTCAAAATCGTCCAAGAGATTGGAAATAGAGTTGATAATCCTACAATAATGACTTGATATCTGTCCCCCCCCCCCCCCAAGAAAAGGCACCCTAAGGCCCTTTTATATAGTAGTAGGAATGTTCGCCTTCCTAACCCTTCGAAATTAATCAGGTAAACTTGAATTTAATCAAGTAAGCCTATTTCCCTTCCTAACCCTTCGAAATTAATCAAGTAAACTTGAATTTAGGAGCAAAGGAGTAGAGGAACATACCAATAATGAGTATAACTAGAAGAATGAAAGAAGAAAGAAGGTCGTAACAGAGCACTTAGAGTAGGTCGAAAACTGGGGGTTATGAGTGAGGGTTCGATTTTTTTGGTTTTTGGTGAAGAAGTTGGATGGATTATGTAGCACAAAAGATGGATCTTTGAGGTTTTGAGAGCAATGGGGGCAAAGGGATTTTGAGAGCAAAGGGGTCGGTTGTATGGTCGACGTGGGGAAGAAAGAGGGGGAGGAGTAGGGTTAAAGGGGTTAAAAGTGCAAGGACTTACTTGCAATTTCCATAAATTTCGAGATTTTTTACCGTAATGTTGGGCAGGTCGGTACCAACCGGGTTCGGGTCGTGACCGACCCCTGTACGTTTCGTTCCCTTGCATTGTGGTGTGTTCTGGCCCTCTTGTTTCTTTTCGACGTCTCGGATCCCTACAAAACTTTAGTGGAGATTGAAGACAGGATTCCTAAGTACTCTAAACTAATAAAAACAAATTAATCTAAGCTAAAAAGAGTCCAAAATGAAAAAAAAGAAAAGTGAAAAAAGCGAGTTGCCTCCCGTACGCGCTTTATTTATCTTCTTTAGCTAGACGAGGAATACCTCAGCTTAGTCGGAGGATGTGAGAGCCCATGTGGCTCGGATTTCCTCATCGGGTTCGACTCTTGCATAATACTTCTTCAATTGTTGCACGTTGACCTTGAAATCCCTCCATTCTCGTCTATTAGGTCGACCGCCCCATGTAGGTAGATGTGATGAACCACGAATGGTCTACTCCATCGGGTTCGTAGCTTTCCGGGGAAGAGTCAAAGTCTAGAGTTAAAAAGGAGTACTTGATCACCAGCTTTGAAGGTCTTCGGGACAAGCTTCTTGTCATGCCACTTCTTTGTTCTCTGTTTGTAGATCTTGGCATTCTCATACGCTTTTAGCCTCAACTCCTCGAGTTCTTGCAAGTCCATGAATCGCTTTTCTCCGGCCGCGTCGAGGTCCATGTTGAGCTCCTTGAGAGCCGATAAAGCTTTGTTTCAAGCTCGACGGGCAAGTGACATGACTTGCCATACACTAGATTGTAGGGAGCGGTGCGGAGTGGCGTTTTTTAGGCGGTGCGGTACGCCCTTAATGAATCATCAAGCTTGGAGGACCAATCCTTCCTTGAGAGGGAAACCATCTTCTCTAATATGCTCTTGATTTACCGGTTGGAAACCTCTACTTGACCGCTACTTTGGGGATGGTAAGGGGTTGCCACCTTGTGAGATACCCCATACTTGGTTAAAAGTGCGTCGAAGCTCCGCTCAATGAAGTGAGATCCGCCATCACTAATAAGAGCTTCGGGAACACCAAAGTGAGGAAAGATGTTAGTCTTCATGAACTTGGCTACCACTCGTGCATCATTGGTTCTTGTGGCTATGGCCTCGACCCAATTGGAAACATAGTCGACCGCCACGAGGATGTACATGTAGTGACCCGAAGAGGGGAAGGGTCCCATGAAGTCAATACCCCATACGTCGAAGAGTTCAACCTCTAGGATTCCCGTGATTGGGTTCTCGTTTCTCCTTGTAATGTTTCCCGTGCGTTGGCACTCATCACACGCTGTCACATATGCTTGAATGTGCTTGAAAAGGGTGGGCCAATAGAATCCACTTTGAAGAATCTTCGCGGTGGTTTTGAATCCCTTAGCATGGCCGCCCGTCGGGAGTGTATGACAATGTCGGATTACTCCCTCTATCTCGTCGTCCGGCACACAACGCCAAAAGATATGATCACTCCCTTGCTTGAACAGGTAAGGATCAACCCAGTAGTATTGCTTGACGTCGTGGAGGAACTTCTTTTTATCTTGGGAAGTCAATCCATCAGGAATAATGCCTCCTACAATATAGTTAGAAAAATCCGCAAACAAAGGGGTTGTCGCCCCTCTAATAGCATGTATAGAATGGGAAGAGTGGGTGGGAGGAGACGAAGGAAGAGTACTAGTAATTACGCAAGGAGAGGGAGAAGAGTGACCTGGATCGACCCCAACTAGGGTCGGAGTCGTGTGGTCTTGCTCGAAATCGACCGTCTCTTGTACATGAGGGGGGGGGGGGGGTCGGTACCGACCGAGGGCTGGTCGTGAACGACCTCGGATGGGAAACATCGACCCGTAGAACTTCGTTGCTCAAGAGGGTTTTATCCGGGCGAGAGCCATTGATGGGTACCGCGTCTCCGGACTCCGTGATGTGCTCAATGGGTAACCTAGAAAGGTGGTCTGCCACAAGATTGTCCTCTCCTTTCGTGTCTCGTATCTCAAGGTCGAACTCTTGAAGAACCTGCACAAAACATTTGAATTTCCCTTCAGTGGAATCCTTGTCCTTCTTGGATGTGAAAGGAAGCACCTTCGTTGTTGATGTAGAGGGAACGGATGTAGGAACACCGGGAAGAGGGTCGGTCATGACCTGGGGAGGGTCGGCAAAGACCTCCTCTATAGTGGGGGAAGGGTCGGTTACGACTTTGGATGGGTCAGTAACGACCTCCCTTTAACTAGGTTAGTTCTCTTGCGTCCGCCGCCTTCTTGCTTGTGTTTTGCCCTGTTAAATTCTTTCCGCTCCTCAGGTGGACCGCAGCAATATGACCTCTCGGTTTTCCATCGGGATGACCAGGTAATCGCCCTTGGGGTCGTGGAATTTGAGCTGCTAGGTCACCAAGTTGGGAGTTCACATTCTTCCTCCAAGCTTCGAAGTCTCCCAATTGGTTTTGAACTCCTTTAAGATCGGTGCGGACGCCATTGATTTCCTCGAGGAGACCTTGCGCCCAAGCTGGTGGCTCTTGGTAACCGGGAGGTCTATAAAAAGGGGCTCTTTGCTCTTGTGGGGGAGGTGGAAATCCTTGGCCTTGGCCATTGTTGTTCCATTGAGGATAATTGTTGTTGTTGTTACTTCCTGGATAAAGTTTTGGCCTCGGTAGGGCCCTCGCATATAGTTCGCCTCCACATAAGCCTCGGATGCTTAGACTTGATCCACGTTTGTACAAGAAGCGGTGGTATGAGATTGGGAACAACATTCTTGACAAGGCGGAGCGGTGGATTTGAAGTATCCTACTTGCTTCTTGAGTCGGTTGATCTCATCTTGCATGAATTGAAACCTCACATCTTGATCAATCGGTTCGGCTTTAGGATCATAAAGCTTCTTCATTGGAACCTTGACGGCTTGTTAGGTGCCATACATTGCATCAGTGTTATTGTGTTTGTCCATCAAAGCCCAAGCTTCATCGGGATCCATCTCAATGAACCCGTAATCAGTGTGAAGGTTGATGCGGTCCTTTGTAGCGTACGTTAATCCCTTGGAAGAAGATTTCCTGAAGCACATAGGGTGGTTTTCCATGAGTAGGACATTGCCGAAGAAGTTCCTTGAACCGTTCCCAAGTCTCCACAAAAGTCTCATTAGGAAGTTGATGATAAGAAGTGATGCGTTTTCTTAGCTCCGTAGTCTTGGCCGGTGGAAAGAACTTCATCAGGAACAGGTCGTGCAAAGCCTTTCATGTAGTAATTGACCTAGGAGGTAATCTTTCGAGCCAACTAAGCGCCTTTCCGACCAAAGACCACTTGAACGCCTTCAAGAGCACATATTCATGTGACACGGCATCGGCAGCGATGGTGTCACATAGGTCGATGAAGTTCTTGATATGATCCATGGGGCACTCGGTAGGCTTGCCCTCAAATTGAGATCTCTTGATAAGAGTGATGAAGTGAGACTTAATCTCAAAGGCGAGCTCAATTGCAAGGAACACAATTGCGGATTCGGGAACCCTAAATCCTGGATGCATGTATTGCTTTGCGTTTCGCGGAATAGCATTGAGTTGTTCTTGGAGACGGGCGGTGGCCTCTCTCTCTCTGCGCAGCAGCAGCTTGAGCATCGCGCTCTAATTGAATACCTTCCATCTGAAGGCGACGGTCAGGCATCTTTCGAGCAATTTCCCCAGCATTAGCCATTGCTCTTCGTTCTCTTAGCCTGTGATGAAGGGTTCTCTCGATTTCGAGATCAAAAGGAAAATAGTCGACTCCCCTTCATGAACTAGAGGGCATACACCTGCATACACAATCACGAGAAAACGAATTAGTAAACACCAAAGGGTATGGGCTATTCCCAAACCCGAAAGATAACTAGACAAAGAAACTAGACTAACTCCCCGACAATGGCACCAATTTGTTGAAAGGGTTTTACCTTGATCCTAACAAGCAAATATATTTATAGATCAAGACTCCACAGAGTATAGCGAAGTCAGGCTCGTCCACGGGAATTAGAAGAATCAAAGTCTAGCAATCAATCCTAACAAGAACGAAGCAAAAACAAAACAAAACACACTCAGGAGAGGCTCGGTATCGAACTTAGTCAGGGTCGGTAACGACCTGCAACACAACACACAAACTCAGGAAAAAAACTGGGAAAACAGAACACATTGTACCGACCTATGGGGGGTTGGTAACGACCTAACTGGGTAACGACAAAAACTCCAAAAAATTAATATAAAAAAGATCTAGGACAAAGGATCCACCACAACAAAGCTATGCATGCAAACACGAATCAAAGATCAACCAACCAATAATCTCATGAATGACTTTCTCCACAAATAAACAAGCACATATCTCAACTTTTATAAAGATAGAAACTTGCAATCCTACTTGTTATCTAAAGGTTTTTAACTTTCGCTTCAACCCAATAATTATCCAAATTCACAATTTAATCTTTCGACTCAATCATGAATATGAACTTGCCTCAACTTTCATCAAGGAATTAAGAACAAACAAGAAGGATAAAGGATAGAGATTAAAGGAAAGGCTTTGATCAAAGATTTAAGATTTTATCATACATAACCATGTTGGGTTTCACCCCAACCCTAGAAAAGTAGACTACTCACAAGTCATCATGCAATCAACAACCTAAGAGAAGAGAGAAGACATGATTCAAAAACAAAGCAAACTTCAATCGAAAGAACAAACATACAAATCACCAAACAATCTTCCAAATCTCTCTCAAAATCGTCCAAGAGATTGGAAAATGAGTTTATAATCCTAGAATAACAACTTGATATCCATCCCCCACAGAAAAGGCAGCCTAAGGCCCTTTTATATAGTAGTAGGAATGTTCGCCAAAGGCAACTAAATTCTATCTTAAAAGACCCATAAATAAAACAACTATTAAAACCTAACTTAAGACGCTAGTTTCTTCCCGCAAGCCTCAGAGGGCGCTCGGTATCGACCCAAAGTGGGTCGGTAACGACCCTAGCCAACACTTGATCTCTTCACTTCTTTGCTCGAAACTTGTCCCAAAGCTTGGCTCTTCTTCAATGTTTCTTCTGTAAATGTTCTTGGTCTTCTTAGACTTTCTTAAGCTCCTTCTAAGACATCTTCATCTTGCAATCTTCCTTTTTGAAATACATCAAAGCTCCAAAAACTTCTACTCCCGCCTCTCTAGTCAACACCGCTACAAGACAACTCCAATGCCACCTCCTAGAAAGCTGAAAAACCCGGGATATCTCCTGCTCAATGCTTCAAAAACCTACAAAGACAACAAACAAGCACAAACGACACCAACTCTCGAAAGAGGGACAAAATCATATGCCAATCAACACAAGAGATCTTGAAAAGACTCATCCTAAATACAGAACGACCCACAAAAACTAAGTAAAAACTGTGACATCAGATGTCTTTAAAGTTCAATTCTTTTTTGTCTTTTTCCCTTTAAAATGATTTATGATCAAACACTGCACGTCATGTGTTCGATGAAATGTCCATATAAATGTCACTGCTAAATGTGGAATTCCGTTTCTAGGTTCGAATTTATGCTTTTACTCGATCGGTCTAGGATCTGTGGTGTAGAATGTGCTTATTGTCTTGATACTATCGTCATTCTTTATGCTTATGCCTAGATGTCTTTAATGTTCACTTGTTTTTTCTCCTTTTGCCTTTAAAAATTGACTTGTGATCTAACATTGTACGTCAAGTGTTCGATGAAATGTCATGTAAATCTCACTCCTAAATGTTGCATTCTGTTTCTAGGTTTGAATTTATGCTTTTATTCAATTGTTCTTGATTTTGTAGAGCAGAACGTGCTTATTCGCTTGATACTATCCTCATTCTTTATGATTATTCCTAGATGTCTTTAAAGTTCACTTGTTTTTTGTCCTTTTGCCTTTAAAAATTGACTTGTGATCTAACATTGCACGCCAAGTGTTCGATGAATATCCATATAAATGTCACGCCTAAATGTGGCATTCGATTTCTTGGTTCGAATTTATGCTTTTATACGATCGGTCATGATTTTGTAGCGTAGAATGTGATTATTGGCTTGATACTATCCTCATTCTTTATGCTTATGCGTACATGAATTTAAAGTTCACTTATTTTTCTCCTTTTGCGTTTAAAATGACTTGTGGTATAACATTGCATGCCAAGTGTTCGACGAAATGTCCATGTAAGTGTCATTCCTAAATATGGCCTTCATTTTCTAGGTTAGAATTTAAGCTTTTATTCGATCGGTCTTGATTTTGTATTGCAGAATGTGCTTATTGCTTGATACTCTCCTGCATCTTTATGCTTATACCTAGATGTCGTTAAAGTTTACTTAATTTTTCTCCTTTTTCCTTTACAAATTAACTTGTGATGTAACATTACACGCCAAGTGTTCGATAAAATGTCCATGTAAATGTCACTCCTAAATATGGCATTCGGTTTCAAGGTTCGAATTTATGCTTTTATCCGATCAGTCTTGATTTTGTAGTGTAGAACGTGCTTATTGGCTAGATACTATCCTCATTCTTTATGCTTATGCCTAGATGTCATTAACGTTACTTGTTTTTTCTCCTTTTGCCTTTAAAATGACTTGTGATCTAACATTGCACGTCAAGTGTTCGATGAAATGTCCATGTAAGTGTCACTCCTAAATGTGGTATTCGGTTTCTAGGTTTGAATTTATGCTTTTATTCGATCGGTCTTGATTTTCTAGTGTAGAATGTGCTTATTGGCTTGATACTATCCTCATTCTTTATGCTTATGCCCAGATGTCTTTAAAGTTCACTTCTTTTTCTCCTTTTGCCTTTAAAAATTGACTTGAGATCTAACATTGCACGCCAAATGTTCGATGAAATGTCCATGTAAATGTCACTCCTAAATATGGCATTCGGTTTCTAGGTTTGAATTTATGCTTTTATCCGATCATTCTTGATTTTGTAGTGCAGAACGTGCTTATTGGCATAATACTATTCTCATTCTTTATGCTTAAGCCTAGAGGTCTTTAAAGTTCACCTGTTTTTTCTCGTTTTGCCTTTAAAATGACTTGTGATCTAACATTCCACGCGATGTGTTTCGATGAAATGTCCATGTAAATGTCACTCCTAAATGTGGCATTCGGTTTCTAGGTTCAAATTTATGATTTTATTCGATCGGTCTTGAATTTGTAGTGTAGAATGTGCTTACAGGCTTGATAATATCCTCATTCTTTATGTTTATGCCTAGATGTCTTTAAATTTCACTTGTTTTGTGTCTTTTTGCCTTTAAAATAACTTGTGACCTAACACTGCACGCCAAGTGTTCGATGAAATATCCATGTAAATGTCATTTCTAAATGTGGCATTCGGTTTCTAGGTTCTAATTTTTGCTTATATCCGATCGGTCTTGATGTTTTAGTGCAAAACGTGCTTATTGGCTAGAAACTATCCTCGTTCTTTATGCTTATGCCTAGATGTCTTTAAAGTTCACTTGTTTTTTCTCCTTTTGCCATTAAAATGACTTGTGATCTAACATTGCACGCCAAGTGTTCGATGAAATGTCCATGTAGGTTCGAATTGCACTCCTAAATGTGGCATTCGGTTTCTAGGTTCTAATTTATGTTTTTGTTCGATCGGTCTTGATTTTATAGTGTAGAATGTGCTTATGGGCTTGATACTATCATCCATCTTAATGCTTATACCTAGATGTCTTTAAAGTTCACTCATTTTTTCTGCTTTTTCCTTTACAAATTAACTTGTAATGTAACATTACACGCCAAGTTTTCGATGTAATATCCATGCAAATGTCACTCCTAAATGTGGCAATGGGTTTCTAGGTTTAAATTTATGTTTTTATTCGATCGGTCTTGATTTTAAAGTGAAGAATGTCCTTATTGGCAGGATACCATCCTCATTCTTTTCCTTATGCCTAGATGTCTGTAAAGTTCACTTGATTTTTCTCCTTTTGCCTTAAAAGACTTGCGATCTAACATTGCACGCCAAGTGATTGATGAAATGTGAATGTCACTCCTAAATGTGGCATTCGGATTCTACGTTTGAATTTAAGCTTTTATTCCATCGGTCTTGATTTTCTAGTGTAGAATGTGCTTATTGGCTTGATATTATCTTCATTTATTATGCTTATGCCTAGATGTAATTGAAGTTCACTTGTTTTTTCTCCTTTTGCCTTTAAAAATTGACTTGAGATATAACATTGCACGCCAAATGTTTGATGAAATGTAATGCGGAACGTGCTTATTGGCTTGATGCTATCCTCATTCTTTATGCTTATGCCTAGATTTCTTTAAAGGTCACCTGTTTTTTCTCCTTTTGCCTTTAAAATGACTTGTGATCTAACATTGCACGCCAAGTGTTCGATGAAATGTCCATGTAAATGTCACTCCTAAATATGGCATTCGGTTTCTAGGTTTGAATTTATGCTTTTATCCGATCATTCTTGATTTTGTAGTGCAGAACGTGCTTATTGGCATAATACTATTCTCATTCTTTATGCTTAAGCCTAGAGGTCTTTAAAGTTCACCTGTTTTTTCTCGTTTTGCCTTTAGAATGACTTGTGATTTAACATTCCACGCGATGTGTTTCGATGAAATGTCCATGTAAATGTCACTCCTAAATGTGGCATTCGGTTTCTAGGTTCAAATTTATGATTTTATTCGATCGGTCTTGAATTTGTAGTGTAGAATGTGCTTACTGGCTTGATAATATCCTCATTCTTTATGTTTATGCCTAGATGTCTTTAAATTTCACTTGTTTTGTGTCTTTTTGCCTTTAAAATAACTTGTGACCTAACACTGCACGCCAAGTGTTCGATGAAATATCCATGTAAATGTCATTTCTAAATGTGGCATTCGGTTTCTAGGTTCTAATTTTTGCTTATATCCGATCGGTCTTGATGTTTTAGTGCAAAATGTGCTTATTGGCTAGAAACTATCCTCGTTCTTTATGCTTATGCCTAGATGTCTTTAAAGTTCACTTGTTTTTTCTCCTTTTGCCATTAAAATGACTTGTGATCTAACATTGCACGCCAAGTGTTCGATGAAATGTCCATGTAGGTTCGAATTGCACTCCTAAATGTGGCATTCGGTTTCTAGGTTCTAATTTATGTTTTTGTTCGATCGGTCTTGATTTTATAGTGTAGAATGTGCTTATGGGCTTAATACTATCATCCATCTTAATGCTTATACCTAGATGTCTTTAAAGTTCACTCATTTTTTCTGCTTTTTCCTTTACAAATTAACTTGTAATGTAACATTACACGCCAAGTTTTCGATGTAATATCCATGCAAATGTCACTCCTAAATGTGGCATTGGGTTTCTAGGTTTAAATTTATGTTTTTATTCGATCGGTCTTGATTTTAAAGTGAAGAATGTCCTTATTGGCAGGATACCATCCTCATTCTTTTCCTTATGCCTAGATGTTTGTAAAGTTCACTTGATTTTTCTCCTTTTGCCTTAAAAGACTTGCGATCTAACATTGCACGCCAAGTGATTGATGAAATGTGAATGTCACTCCTAAATGTGGCATTCGGATTCTACGTTTGAATTTAAGCTTTTATTCCATCGGTCTTGATTTTCTAGTGTAGAATGTGCTTATTAGCTTGATATTATCTTCATTTATTATGCTTATGCCTAGATGTAATTGAAGTTCACTTGTTTTTTCTCCTTTTGCCTTTAAAAATTGACTTGAGATATAACATTGCACGCCAAATGTTTGATGAAATGTAATGCGGAACGTGCTTATTGGCTTGATGCTATCCTCATTCTTTATGCTTATGCCTAGATTTCTTTAAAGTTCACCTGTTTTTTCTCCTTTTGCCTTTAAAATGACTTGTGATCTAACATTGCACGCCAAGTGTTCGATGAAATGTCCATGTAAATGTCTGTCCTAAATATGGCATTCGGGTTCTAGGTTCGAATTTATTCTCTTATCCGATCAGTCTTGATTTTGTAGTGCAGAACGTGTTTATTGGCTAGATACTATCCTCATTCTTTATGCTTATGGCTAGATGTCTTTAAAGATCACTTGTTTTTTCGTCCTTTTTCCTTTAAAATGACTTGTGATCTAACATTGCACACCAAGTGTTTGAAAAAATGTCCATGTAAAGGTCACTCCTAAATGTGGCATTCAGTTTCTAGGTTCTAATTTATGCTTTTATTTGATCGGTCTTGATTTTGTATTGCAGAATGTGCTTATTGGCTTGATACTATCCTGCATCTTTATGCTTATACCTAGATATCTTTAAAGTTCACTAAATTTTTCTCCTTTTGCCTTTACAAATTAACTTGTGATGTAACATTACACGCCAAGTGTTCAATGAAATGTCCATGTAAATATCACTCCCAAATAAGGAATTCGGGTTCTAGGTTTTAATAGATTCTTTTATCCGATTAGTCTTGATTTTGTAGTGCAGAACATGTTTACTGGCTAGATACTATCCTCATTCTTTATGCTTATGCCTAGATATCTTTAAAGTTCACTTGTTTTTTCGTCCTTTTTCCTTTAAAATGACTTGTGCTCTAACACTGCACGCCAAGTGTTCGATGAAATGTACATGTAAAGGTCACTCCTAAATGTGGCATTCAGTTTCTAGGTTCGAATTTATGCTTTTATTCAATCGGTCTTGACTTTGTATTGCAGAATGTGCTTAGTGGCTTGATACTATCCTGCATCTTTATGCTTATACCTAGATGTCTTTAAAGTTCACTTAATTTTTCTCCTTCTGCCTTTACAAATTAACTTGTGATGTAACATTACACGCTAAGTGTTCGATGAAATGTCCATGTAAATGTCAGTCCTAAATATGCAATTCGGGTTCTAGGTTCGAATTTATTCTATTATCCGATCAGTCTTGATTTTGTAGTGCAGAACGTGTTTATTGGCTAGATACTATCCTCATTATGTATGCTTATGCCTAGATGTCTTTAAAGTTCACTTGTTTTTTTTTCCTTTTTCCTTTAAAATGACTTGTGATATAACATTGCACGCCAAGTGTTCGATGAAATGTCCCTGAAAAGGTCACTCCTAAATGTGGCATTCAGTTTCTAGGTTCGAATTTATGCTTTTATTCGATCGGTCTTGATTTTGTAGTGCAGAATGTGCTTATTGGCTTGATACTATCCTCCATCTTTATACTTATACCTTGATGTCTTTAAAGTTCACTTAATTTTTCCCCTTTTGCCTTTACAAATTAATTGTTGATGTAACATTACACGCCAAGTGTTCGATGAAATGTCCATTTAATGTCACTCCTAAATGTGGCATTCGGTTTCTTGGTTCAAATTTATGTTTTTATTCGACCGGTCTTGGTTTTGAAGTGCAGAACGTGCTTATTGGCTAGACACTATCCTCATTCTTTATGCTTAGGCTTCGATGCCTTTAAGGTTCACTTGTTTTTTCTCCTTTTGCCTTTAAAATGACTTGTGATTTAACATTGCACGCCAAGTGTTCGATGAAATGTCCATGTAAACGTCACTCCTAAATGTGGCATTCAGTTTCTAGGTTCGAATTTATGCTTTTATTCGATCGGTCTTAATTTTGTATTGCAGAATGTGCTTATTGGCTTGATACTCTCCTGCATCTTTATGCTTATACCTAGATGTCGTTAAAGTTTACTTAATTTTTCTCCTTTTGCCTTTACAAATTAACTTGTGATGTAACATTACACGCCAAGTGTTCGATGAAATGTCCATGTAAATGTCACTCCTAAATATGGCATTCGGTTTCAAGGTTCGAATTTATGCTTTTATCCGATCAGTCTTGATTTTGTAGTGTAGAACGTGTTTATTGGCTAGATACTATCCTCATTCTTTATGCTTATGCCTAGGGTTAAAGGGGATAAAAGTGCAAGGACTTACTTGCAATTTCCATAAATTTCGAGATTTTTTACCGTAAAGTTGGGCAGGTCGGTACCAACCGGGTTCGGGTCGTGACCGACCCCTGTATGTTTCGTTCCCTTGCATTGTGGTGTGTTCTGGCCCTCTTGTTTCTTTTCGACGTCTCGGATCCCTACAAAACTTTAGTGGAGATGTAAGACAAGATTCCTAACTACTCTAAACTAATAAAAACAAATTAATCTAAGCTAAAAAGAGTCCAAAATGAAAAAAAAGAAAAGGGAAAACGCGAGTTGCCTCCCATAAGCGCTTTATTTAACTTCTTTAGCTAGACGAGGAATACCTCATCTTATTCGGAGGATGTGAGAGCCCATGTGGCTCGGATTTCCTCATCGGGTTCGACTCTTGCATAATACTTCTTCAATCGTTGCACGTTGACCTTGAAAATCCCTCCATTCTCGTCTATTAGGTCGACCGCCCCATGTAGGTAGATGTGATGAACCACGAATGGTCTACTCCATCGGGTTCGTAGCTTTCCGGGGAAGAGTCAAAGTCTAGAGTTAAAAAGGAGTACTTGATCACCAGCTTTGAAGGTCTTCGGGACAAGCTTCATGTCATGCCACTTCTTTGTTCTCTGTTTGTAGATCTTGGCATTCTCATACGCTTTTAGCCTCAACTCCTCGAGTTCTTGCAAGTCCATGAATCGCTTTTCTCCAGCCGCGTCGAGGTCCATGTTGAGCTCCTTGAGAGCCGATAAAGCTTTGTTTCAAGCTCGACGGGCAAGTGACATGACTTGCCATACACTAGATTGTAGGGAGCGGTGCGGAGTGGCGTTTTGTAGGCGGTGCGGTACGCCCATAATGCATCATCAAGCTTGGAGGACCAATCCTTCCTTGAGTAGGAAACCATATTCTCTAATATGCTCTTGATTTACCGGTTGGAAACCTCTACTTGACCGCTACTTTGGGGATGGTAAGGAATTGCCACCTTGTGAGATACCCCATACTTGGTTAAAAGTGCCTCGAAGCTCCGATCAATGAAGTGAGATCCGCCATCACTAATAAGAGCTTCGGGAACACCAAAGTGAGGAAAGATGTTGGTCTTCATGAACTTGGCTACCACTCGTGCATCATTGGTTCTTGTGGCTATGGCCTCAACCCAATTGGAAACATAGTCGACCGCCACGAGGATGTACATGTAGGGACCCGAAGAGGGGAAGGGTCCCATGAAGTCAATACCCCATACGTCGAAGAGTTTGACCTCTAGGATTCCCGTGATTGGGTTCTCGTTTCTCCATGTAATGTTTCCCGTGCGTTGGCACTCATCACACGCTGTCACATATGCTTGAACGAGTTTGAAAAGGGTGGGCCAATAGAATCCACTTTGAAGAATCTTCGCGGTGGTTTTGAATCCCTTAGCATGGCCGCCCATCGGGAGTGTATGACAATGTCGGATTACTCCCTCTATCTCGTCGTCCGGCACACAACGCCTAAAGATATGATCACTCCCTTGCTCAAGAGGGTTTTATCCAGGCGAGAGTCATTGATGGGTACCGCATCTCCGGACTCCGTGATGTGCTCAATGGGTAACCCTAAAGGTGGTCCGCCACAAGATTGTCCTCTCCTTTCTTGTCTCGTATCTCAAGGTCGAACTCTTGCAATAGGAGCATCCATCGGAGTAATCTTGGCTTGGCATCCTTCTTGTACACAAGGTAACGGATAGCTTCATGATTGGTGTGGACGATTACCTTTGAGCCCACCAAGTATGACCAGAACTTCTCAAAAGAAAACACCACCACGAGGAACTCCTTATTCGTAGTGGTGTACTTGCATTGGGCCTCATCGAGCATCTTGCTCGCATAGTAGATACCATGAAGCTTCTTCTCTTTCCTTTGCCCAAGAACCGCGCCCATGACATAATCACTAGCTTCACACATGATCTCGAAGGGAAGTGTCCAATCCGAAGGTTGCATGATAGGGGCCGACACAAGTTCATCCCGGATCCTATGAAAAGCTTTATGACAATCGGAAGAAAACTTAAACACAACATCCTTCATTAATAGGTTAGTAAATGGTTTAGTAATCTTAGAGAAATCTTGTATGAACCTCCTATAAAACCCGGCATGACCTAGAAACTCCTAACATCTTTCACAGAAGTAGGGGGTGGCAATTTTTCAATCAATTCAATTTTAGCCTTGTCAACTTCAATTCCCCTTTTAGACACTATATGACCTAAGACAATCCCTTCTTGAACCATAAAGTGACACTTCTCCTAATTAAGCACAAGGTTAGTCTCTTCACATCTCTTAAGGTCTCTAGCCAAATTAGCAAGACAAGAGTCAAAAGTCGTACCGTAAACCGAGAAATCATCCATAAACACCTCCACGATGTCCTCAATCATGTCGGAGAAGATAGCCATCATACACCTTTGAAAGGTAGCTGGGGCATTGCAATTCCCGAATGGCATCCTCCTACATCTTCACGTGTAAGATAGCCATCATACACGTGAAGGTGGTCTTCTCTTGATCATCGGGATGTATCGGAACCTGCCAAAAACCACTATAGTCGTCGAGATAACAAAAATAGTCATGCAAAGCTAATCTCTCTCGCACTTGGTCAATAAAGGGCAAGGGATAGTGATCCTTTCTAGTGGCACTATTAAGCTTCCTATAATCAATGCACATACGCCAACTAGTGGTAGTCCTAGTAGGAATCAACTCGCCCTTTTCATTTTCAACAACAGTATGACCATTATTCTTAGGCAAAACATGAACCGGGCTTACCCACTTACTATCTGAAATTGGAAAGATGATACCCGCATCAGACATTCTCAAGATCTCTTTCTTTACCACTTCCTTCATGTTTGGGTTAAGCCTTCGTTGATGTTCTATGGTTGGCCTATGACCTTCTTCAAGAAAAATACGATGCATGCACAAAGAAGGTGAAAGACCACTCAAGTCGTCAAGTGAGTACCCAGTGGCCTTCCTATGAGTCCTAAGCACATCAAGCAACTTTCCAACTTCTTCCGCATTATGGTTAGCATTAACAATTACGAGAAAAGTAGAATTTGGGCCAAGAAATACATGCCTCAAAGACTAGGGGAGAGTCTTATGCTCCGAAGTAGGTGGTGGTGGTGTAACAATGTCATCATCCTTCTCCATCTTGAATAGCTCCTTGAAGTCACCTCCTTCGGTCAAGAGTTGCTCTTCGTCATCTACTTCCAAAAGGGTCGGTTCCGACCATGAGGGAGTCGTTACCGGGCCATAAGTATATGCAAAGTCCTCCGAAACGAGCGGAATTGGGGTAGGAGTCGAGCGTGGTGAGGTCGGTACCGACCTATGCTGGGTCGGTAACGCCCCTGCAAAGTCCTCCTCGTCTTCATCTTCCCTCGTACAAGCTCTAAGCAAGCGCACGATCGGATCTTCGCAGTCAATGTAATCTGAGCGGGTGTACAACATCTTGACCTCCATAGTCTCATCGATCTCTTTCATCGTTTGATTGAACCGGAACTCAACCACCTCATTGCCGATCTCAAAAGTAAGGTGGCCCTTCTTCACATCAATGATAGCTCCGGCTGTTGCAAGGAATGGTTGCCCAAGAATGATCGGGACGACGGGGTCTTCCAGCATCTTCATAATAATAAAATCATTGGGCACAAAGAATTGCCGACTTGAATAGGGTGGTCGTCGACAACACCGGTTGGCTTCACACAAGAGTCGTCCGCCATATAAAGCCTCATGTTCACCGGGACCAAAGGAACCATGTTGGTTTTCGACCATATAGAAAGGGGAAGGAGACTAGCACTCGCACCAAGGTCACACAAATCTTTGAAGCGATGAGAACCTATACCAATAGTAATAGCAAACTTTCCCGGATGGTCAAGTTTCTCCGGGAGTTCTAGAGATCGCACCTCATCGGTCAACTCGGACATCGACCGCTTCTTGGACAAGATCTCTTTAAGGAATTTCGTGTACGCGGGCATCTCACTCAAGGCTTCGGAGAAAGGGATGGTGATGTTGAGCCCTTGAAGAACCTGCACAAAACATTTGAATTTCCCTTCAGTGGAATCCTTGGCCTTCTTGGATGGGAAAGGAAGCACCTTCGTTGTTGATGTAGAGGGAACGGATGTAGGAACACCGGGAAGAGGGTCGGTCATGACCTGGGGAGGGTCGACAAAGACCTCCTCTGTAGTGGGGGAAGGGTCAGTTACGACTTTGGATGGGTCAGTAACGACCTCCCTTTAACTAGGTTGGTTCTCTTGCGTCCGCCACCTTCTTGCTTGTGTCTTGCCCTGGTAACTTCTTTCCGCTCCTCAGGTGGACCGCAGCAATATGACCTCTTGGTTTTCCATCGGGATGACCAGGTAATCGCCCTTGGGGTCGTGGAATTTGAGCTGCTAGCTCACCAAGTTGGGAGTTCACATTCTTCCTCCATGCTTCGAAGTCTCCCAATTGGTTTTGAACTCCTTTAAGATCGGTGCGGACGCCATTGATTTCCTCGAGGAGACCTTGCGCCCAAGCTGGTGGCTCTTGGTAACCAGGAGGTCTATAAAAAGGGACTCTTTGCTCTTGCGGGGGAGGTGGAAATCCTTGGCCTTGGCCATTGTTGTTCCATTGAGGATAATTGTTGTTGTTGTTACTTCCTCGATAAAGTTTTGGCCTCGGTAGGGCCCTCGCATATAGTTCGCCTCCGCATAAGCCTCGGATGCTCAAACTTGATCCACGTTTGTACAAGAAGCGGTGGTATGAGATTGGGAACAACATTCTTGACAAGGCGGAGCGGTGGATTTGAAGTATCCTACTTGCTTCTTGAGTCGGTTGATCTCATCTTGCATGAATTGAAACCTCACATCTTGATCAATCGGTTCGGCTTTAGGATCATAAAGCTTCTTCATTGGAACCTTGACGGCTTGTTGGGTGCCATACATTGCATCAGTGTTATTGTGTTTGTCCATCAAAGCCCAAGCTTCATCGGGATCCATCTCAATGAACCCGTAATCAGTGTGAAGGTTGATGCGGTCCTTTGTAGCGGCGTTAATCCCTTGGAAGAAGATTTCCTGAAGCACATAGGGTGGTTTTCCATGAGTAGGACATTGTCGAAGAAGTTCCTTGAATCGCTCCCAAGTCTCCACAAAAGTCTCATTAGGAAGTTGATGATAAGAAGTGATGCGTTTTCTTAGCTCCGTAGTCTTGGTCGATGGAAAGAACTTCATCAGGAACAGGTCCTGCAAAGACTTTCATGTAGTAATTGACCTAGGAGGTAATCTTTCGAGCCAACTAAGCGCCTTTCCGGCCAAAGACCACTTGAACGCCTTCAAGAGCACATATTCATGTGACACGTCATCGGCAGCGATGGTGTCACATAGGTCGATGAAGTTCTTGATATGCTCCATGGGGCACTCGGTAGGCTTGCCCTCAAATTGAGATCTCTTGATAAGAGTGATGAAGTGAGACATAATCTCAAAGGCGAGCTCAATTGCAAGGAGCACAATTGCGGATTCGGGAACCCTAAATCCTGGATGCATGTATTGCTTTGCGTTTCGCGGAATAGCATTGAGTTGTTCTTGCAGACGGGCGGCGGCCTCTCTCTCTCTGCGCAGCAGCAGCTTGAGCATCGCGCTCTCATTGAATACCTTCCATTTGAAGGTGACGGTCAGGCATCTTTCGAGCAATTTCCCCAGCATTAGCCATTGCTCTTCGTTCTCTTAGCCTGTGATGAAGGGTTCTCTCGATTTCGAGATCAAAAGGAAAATAGTCGACTCCCCTTCATGAACTAGAGGGCATACACCTGCAGAGTATAGCGAAGTCAGGTTCGTCCACGGGAATTAGAAGAATCAAAGTCTAGCAATCAATCCTAACAAGAACGAAGCAAAAACAAAACAAAACACACTCAGGAGAGGCTTGGTATCGAACTTAGTCAGGGTCGGTAACGACCTGCAACACAACACACAAACTCATGAAAAAAACTGGGAAAACAGAACACACTGTACCGACCTATGGGGGGTTGGTAACGACCTAACTGGGTAACGACAAAAACTCCAAAAATTAATATAAAAAAGATCTAGGACAAAGGATCCACCACAACAAAGCTATGCATGCAAACACGAATCAAAGATCAACCAACCAATAATCTCATGAATGACTTTCTCCACAAATAAACAAGCACATATCTCAACTTTTATAAAGATAGAAACTTGCAATCCTACTTGTTATCTAAAGGTTTTTAACTTTCGCTTCAACCCAATAATTATCCAAATTCACAATTTAATCTTTCGACTCAATCATGAATATGAACTTGCCTCAACTTTCATCAAGGAATTAAGAACAAACAAGAAGGATAAAGGATAGAGATTAAAGGAAAGGCTTTGATCAAAGATTTAAGATTTTATCATACATAACCATGTTGGGTTTCACCCCAACCCTAGAAACGTAGACTACTCACAAGTCATCATGCAATCAACAATCTAAGAGCAGAGAGAAGACATGATTCAAAAACAAAGCAAACTTCAATCGAAAGAACAAACTTACAAATCACCAAACAATCTTCCAAATCTCTCTCAAAATCGTCCAAGAGATTAGAAAATGAGTTTATAATCCTAGAATAACGACTTGATATCCGTCCCCCACAGAAAAGGCACCCTAAGGCCCTTTTATATAGTAGTAGGAATGTTCGCCAAAGGCAACTAAATTCTATCTTAAAAGACCCATAAATAAAACAACTATTAAAACCTAACTTAAGACGCTAGTTTCTTCCCGCAAGCCTCAGAGGGCGCTCGGTATCGACCCAAAGTGGGTCGGTAACGACCCTAGCCACCACTTGATCTCTTCACTTCTTTGCTCGAAACTTGTCCCAAAGCTTGGCTCTTCTTCAATGTTTCTTCTTTAAATGTTCTTGGTCTTCTTAGACTTCCTTAAGCTCCTTCTAAGACATCTTCATCTTGCAATCTTCCTTTTTGAAATACATCAAAGCTCCAAAAACTTCTACTCAATGCCACCTCCTAGAAAGCTGAAAAACCCAGGATATCTCCTCCTCAATGCTTCAAACACCTACAAAGACAACAAACAAGCACAAACGACTCCAATTCTTGAAAGAGGGACAAAATCATATGCCAATCAACACAAGAGATCTAGAAAAGACTTAACCTAACTACAGAATGACCCACAAAAACTAACTAAAAAGTGTGACATCAGATGTCTTTAAAGTTCAATTCTTTTTTGTCCTTTTCCCTTTAAAATGATTTATGATCAAACACTTCACGCCATGTGTTCGATGAAATGTCCATATAAATGTCACTGCTAAATGTGGAAGTCGGTTTCTAGGTTTGAATTTATGCTTTTACTCGATCGGTCTAGGATCTGTGGTGTAGAATGTGCTTATTGTCTTGATACTATCGTCATTCTTTATGCTTATGCCTAGATGTCTTTAATGTTCACTTGTTTTTTCTCCTTTTGCCTTTAAAAATTGACTTGTGATCTAACATTCTACGCCAAGTGTTCGATGAAATGTCATGTAAATGTCACTCCTAAATGTTGCATTCTGTTTCTAGGTTCGAATTTATGCTTTTATTCGATTGTTCTTGATTTTATAGAGCAGAACGTGCTTATTCGCTTGATATTATCCTCATTCTTTATGATTATGCCTAGATGTCTTTAAAGTTCACTTGTTTTTTGTCCTTTTGCCTTTAAAAATTGACTTGTGATCCAACATTGCACGCCAAGTGTTCGATGAATATCCATGTAAATGTCACTCCTAAATGTGGCATTCGATTTCTTGGTTCGAATTTATGCTTTTATAAGATCGGTCATGATTTTGTACCGTAGAATGTGATTATTGGCTTGATACTATCCTCATTCTTTATGCTTATGCCTACATGACTTTAAAGTTCACTTATTTTTTCTCCTTTTGCGTTTAAGATGACTTGTGGTATAACATTGCATGCCAAGTGTTCGACGAAATGTCCATGTAAACGTCACTCCTAAATGTGGCATTCAGTTTCTAGGTTCGAATTTATGCTTTTATTCGATCCGTCTTAATTTTGTATTGCAGAATGTGCTTATTGGCTTGATACTCTCTTGCATCTTTATGCTTATACCTAGATGTCGTTAAAGTTCACTTAATTTTTCTCCTTTTTCCTTTACAAATTAACTTGTGATGTAACATTACACGCCAAGTGTTCGATAAAATGTCCATGTAAATGTCACTCCTAAATATGGCATTCGGTTTCAAGGTTCGAATTTATGCTTTTATCCGATCAGTCTTGATTTTGTAGTGTAGGACGTGCTTATTGGCTAGATACTATCCTCATTCTTTATGCTTATGCCTAGATGTCATTAAAGTTACTTGTTTTTTCTCCTTTTGCCTTTAAGATGACTTGTGATCTAACATTGCACGCCAAGTGTTCGATGAAATGTCCATGTAAGTGTCACTCCTAAATGTGGCATTCGGTTTCTAGGTTTCAATTTATGCTTTTATTCGATCGGTCTTGATTTTATAGTGTAGAATGTGCTTATTGGCTTGATACTATCCCCATTCTTTAAGCTTATGCCTAGATGTCTTTAAAGTTCACTTGTTTTTCTCCTTTTGCCTTTAAAAATTGACTTGAGATCTAACATTGCACGCCAAATGTTCGATGAAATGTCCATGAAAATGTCACTACTAAATATGGCATTCGGTTTCTAGGTTTGAATTTATGCTTTTATCCGATCATTCTTGATTTTGTAGTGCAGAACGTGCTTATTGGCTTGATACTATCCTCATTCTTTATGCTTATGCCTAGAGGTCTTTAAAGTTCACCTGTTTTTTCTCGTTTTGCCTTCAAAATGACTTGTGATCTAACATTCCACGCGATGTGTTTCGATGAAATGTCCATGTAAATGTCACTTTTAAATGTGGCATTCGGTTTCTAGGTTCAAATTTATGATTTTATTCGATCGGTCTTGAATTTGTAGTGTAGAATGTGCTTACTGGCTTGATAATATCCTCATTCTTTAGGTTTATGCCTAGATGTCTTTAAATTTCACTTGTTTTTTGTCCTTTTGCCTTTAAAATGACTTGTGACCTAACACTGCACGCCAAGTGTTCGATGAAATGTCCATGTAAATGTCACTCCTAAATGTGGCATTCGGTTTCTAGGGTCTAATTTATGTTTTTGTTCGATCGGTCTTGATTTTGTAGTGTAGAATGTGCTTATGGGCTTGATACTATCATCCATCTTAATGCTTATACCTAGATGTCTTTAAAGTCACTCATTTTTTCTGCTTTTTCCTTTACAAATTAACTTGTGATGTAAAATTACATGCCAAGTTTTCGATGTAATATTCATGCAAATGTCACTCCTAAATGTGGCATTGGGTTTCTAGGTTGAAATTTATTTTTTATTCGATCGGTCTTGATTTTAAAGTGAAGAATGTCCTTATTGGCAGGATACCATCCTCATTCTTTTCCTTATGCCTAGATGTCTGTAAAGTTCACTTGATTTTTCTCCTTTTGCCTTAAAAGACTTGCGATCTAACATTGCACGCCAAGTGATTGATGAAATGTGAATGTCACTCCTAAATGTGGCATTCGGATTCTACGTTTGAATTTAAGCTTTCATTCGATCGGTCTTGATTTTCTAGTGTAGAATGTGCTTATTGGCTTGATACTATCTTCATTTATTATGCTTATGCCTAGATGTAATTAAAGTTCACTTGTTTTTCTCCTTTTGCCTTTAAAAATTGACTTGAGATCTAACATTGCACACCAAATGTTCGATGAAAAGTAATGCAGAACGTGCTTATTGGCTTGATGCTATCCTCATTCTTTATGCTTATGCCTAGATGTCTTTAAAGTTCACCTGTTTTTTCTTCTTTTGCCTTTAAAATGACTTGTGATCTAACATTGCACGCCAAGTGTTCGATGAAATGTCCATTTAAATGTCTGTCCTAAATATGGCATTCGGGTTCTAGGTTCGAATTTATTCTTTTATCCGATCAGTCTTGATTTTGTAGTGCAGAAGGTGTTTATTGGCTAGATACTATCCTCATTCTTTATGCTTATGCCTACATGTCTTTAAAGATCACTTGTTTTTTCGTCCTTTTTCCTTTAAAATGACTTGTGATCTAACATTGCACGCCAAGTGTTCGATGAAATGTCCATGTAAAGGTCACTCCTAAATGTGGCATTCAGTTTCTAGGTTCGAATTTATGCTTTTATTTGATCGGTCTTGATTTTGTATTGTTGAATGTGCTTATTGGCTTGATACTATCCTGCATCTTTATGCTTATACCTAGATATCTTTAAAGTTAACTTAATTTTTCTCCTTTTGCCTTTACAAATTAACTTGTGATGTAACATTACACGCCAAGTGTTCGATGAAATGTCCATGTAAATGTCAGTCCCATATAAGGAATTCGGGTTCTAGGTTTTAATAGATTCTTTTATCCGATCAGTCTTGATTTTGTAGTGCAGAACATGTTTACTGGCTAGATACTATCCTCATTCTTTATGCTTATGCCTAGATGTCTTTAAAGTTCACTTGTTTTTTCGTCCTTTTTCCTTTAAAATGACTTGTGCTCTAACACTGCATGCCAAGTGTTCAATGAAATGTTCATGTAAAGGTCACTCCTAAATGTGGCATTCAGTTTCTAGGCTCGAATTTATGCTTTTATTCAATCGGTCTTGATTTTGTATTGTAGATTGTGCTTATTGGCTTGATATTATCCTTCATCTTTATGATTATACCTAGATGTCTTTAAAGTTCACTTAATTTTTCTCCTTTTGCCTTTACAAATTAACTTGTGATGTAACATTACACGCCAAGTGTTCGATGAAATGTCCATGTAAATGTCAGTCCTAAATATGGAATTCGGGTTCTAGGTTCGAATTTATTCTATTATCCAATCAGTCTTGATTTTGTAGTGCAGAACATGTTTATTGGCTAGATACAATCCTCATTTTGTATGCTTATGCCTAGATGTCTTTAAAGTTCACTTGTTTTTTCGTTCTTTTTCCTTTAAAATGACTTGGGCTCTAACACTGCACGCCAAGTGTTGAATGAAATGTTCATGTAAAGGTCACTCCTAAATGTGGCATTCAGTTTCTAGGCTCGAATTTATGCTTTTATTCAATCGGTCTTGATTTTGTATTGTAGATTGTGCTTATTGGCTTGATATTATCCTTCATCTTTATGATTATACCTAGATGTCTTTAAAGTTCACTTAATTTTTCTCCTTTTGCCTTTACAAATTAACTTGTGATGTAACATTACACGCCAAGTGTTCGATGAAATGTCCATGTAAATGTCAGTCCTAAATATCGAATTCGGGTTCTAGGTTTGAATTTATTCTATTATCCAATCAGTCTTGATTTTGTAGTGCAGAACGTGTTTATTGGCTAGATACAATCCTCATTTTGTATGCTTATGCCTAGATGTCTTTAAAGTTCACTTGTTTTTTTGTCCTTTTTCCTTTAAAATGACTTGTGATATAACATTGCACGCCAAGTGTTCGATGAAATGTCCCTGTAAAGGTCACTCCTAAATGTGGCAATCAGTTTCTAGGTTCGAATTTATGCTTTTATTCAATCGGTCTTGATTTTGTATTGTAGATTGTGCTTATTGGCTTGATATTATCCTTCATCTTTATGATTATACGTCGATGTCTTTAAAGTT
This sequence comes from Fallopia convolvulus, assembly GCA_964016875.1. Lineage (NCBI taxonomy): Eukaryota > Viridiplantae > Streptophyta > Magnoliopsida > Caryophyllales > Polygonaceae > Fallopia > Fallopia convolvulus. Next base: position 24,631,560 of record OZ024720.1, on the reverse strand, counting down.
CACTTAATGTTTCTCCTTTTGCCTTTACAAATTAACTTGTGATGTAACATTACACGCCAAGTGTTCGATGAAATGTCCATGTAAATGTCACTCCTAAATATGGCATTCGGTTTCAATGTTCGAATTTATGCTTTTACCCGATCAGTATTGATTTTGTAGTGTAGAACGTGCTTATTAGCTAGATAATGTCCTCATTCTTTATGCCTATACCTAGATGTCTTTACAGTTCACTTGTTTTTTTCTCCTTTTGCCTTAAAAATGACTTGTGATCTAATATTGCACGCTAAGTGTTCGACTAAATGTCTATGTAAATGTCGCTCCTCAATGTGGAGTTCGGTTACTAGGTTCGAATTTATGCTTTTATTTGATCGGTCTTGATTTTGTAGTGCAGAATGTGCTTATTGGCTTGATACTATCCTCCATCTTTATACTTATACCTTGATGTATTTAAAGTTCACTTAATTTTTCCCCTTTTGCCTTTACAAATTAACTGGTGATGTAACATTACACGCCAAGTGTTCGATGAAATGTCCATGTAAATGTCACTCCTAAATGTAGCATTCGGTTTCTTGGTTCCAATTTATGTTTTTATTCGACCGGTCTTGGTTTTGAAGTGCAGAACGTGCTTATTGGCAAGACACTATCCTCATTCTTTATGCTTAGGCCTAGATGTCTTTAAGGTTCACTTGTTTTTTCTCCTTTTGCCTTTAAAATGACTTGTGATCTAACATTGCACGCCAAGTGTTCGATGAAATGTCCATGTAAACATCACTCCTAAATGTGGCATTCACTTTCAAGGTTCGAATTTATGCTTTTATTCGATCGGTCTTAATTTTGTATTGCAGAATGTGCTTATTGGCTTGATACTCTCCTGCATCTTTATGTTTATACCTAGATGTCGTTAAAGTTTACTTAATTTTCCTCCTTTTGCCTTTACAAATTAACTTGTGATGTAACATTACACGCCAAGTGTTCGATGAAATGTCCATGTAAATTTCACTCCTAAATGTGGCATTCGGTTTCTTGGTTCAAATTTATGTTTTTATTCGATCGGTCTTGATTTTGAAGTGCAGAACGTGTTTATTGGCTAGATACTATCCTCATTCTTTATGCTTAAGCCTAGATGTCTTTAAAGTTCTCTTGTTTTTTTCCTTTTGCCTTTAAAATGACTTGTGATCTAACATTACACTCCAAGTGTTCGATGAAATGTCCATTTAAATATCACTCCTAAATATGGCATTCGGTTTCTAGGTTTTAATTTATGCTTTTATCCGACCATTCTTGATTTTCTAGTGCAGAACGTGCTTATTGGCTTGATATTATCCTCATTCTTTATACTTATGCCTAGATGTCCTTAAAATTCACCTGTTTTTTTTCCTTTTGCCTTTAAAATGACTTGAGATCTAACATTGCACGCCAAATGTTCGATGAAATGTCCATGTAAATGGCACTCCTAAATATGACATTTCGTTTCTAGGTTTGAATTTATGATTTTATCCGATCATTCTTGATTTTGTAGTGCAGAAAGTGCTTATTGGCTTGATAGTATCCTCATTATTTATGCTTATGCCTAGGGGTGGCAATTCGGTAAATCGGTCGGATTGCGGTAGTGTTATTCGGATTTCGGATCAATCAGGTTTCGATTAGTAACGGGTGCGATATATAATCGGGTATTTCAGGTCAGGTCGGATCTGGTTGGATGTGTTAATTGTCGGTTAAATCGGGGTTATCGCGTCAAAATCGGTTAAGCAAATCCGGGTTTCAGTTTAGTCGGATTTTTCATGTCGGTTTCGGGTTGAGTCAGTTTTTGCAATTTTTGATTGAATCGGATTTAAGGTGAATCGGATCTCCGTTGAATCAGTTCGGTTAAATCGGTGTTCGTTTAAATCAAATTTTGGTTGAATTAGGCCTTGTCTGAATTTTGGTTGAAATCGATATTAAGAGTTCAAAATAACTTTATTGAAGTGATAAAAATTACATGAATTTAATGAATGTGTCATGATAATATTAAGAATCGCTGTATTTATAATATAGTATTTGAATTTGAATTTGAATTTGATATTGAGTTTTTAAAGATGAAATAGGCATTTACCATTTGTAGAATAATTCAATTAATATTTGACCGATGAACATTCAACCAAATAAATAGATGATCACAATTTACAAATTCGTAAGATATAATATTCACAAATCACAAGTAACGATTATATGATATTAAACATAAGTAAGATTTTATATGCATAAAAAATTCTTATGATATTACAATCTACAAATTACATGTTACAACTAATGATTATATGATGTTATACTCCAATAATTTATAATGATCTCAGTTCATAAATAATAATTGAACCACCTTAAGTGATTTTCATTAAGTAAAAACACCTACTATAATGCATACACTCAAATTGAACCACCTTAAGTGATTTTCCGGTAAAATTATACTCTAATTGCAGTGAAATGCCCTTTCAAACATATTTTTATTTTTTTTAATTATTCATTTCTACAAAAAAACTAAATTATTTATAAAAAAAAAGTAAGGCGATGTTATACAAAAAACTACACCAACTTATTTTTTTAAAAATAATTAAATTGTTTAATTATTTTGTATAGAAGAATTATTAAAAAGAAAATAAAATAAATTCAAAAGGGCATTTTGGTCCAATTAAGGTAAATTTTGGCCGGAAAATAACTTAAGGTGGTTTAAATTGAGTGTTTGTATTATAAAAGGTGTTTTTACTTAAAGAAAGTTTTAAAAGGTGGTTTCTTAAAAAAAATCATACATTAACAGGTGGTTTTTGGCAAAAAAAACTCTATTAATAACAAATAAGATATTAAAATGATTTCAATCCAATATTCAAATAATTATTTCACCTATTATATTTAATGATCTTACATTAATCATAAATGAGATCTTATTCCAGGTCTCAAGTACAATCGGTTCGGGTACAAATGGGTTCGGGTTGCTCAGATTCGGGTATGTATCGGGTTGGTCTTTTCGGATATAATCGGTTTCGAGTTGCTTTTTAACCGGGTTGCTTTCGGGTTCTGGTTAGAATCGGTCAGATCGGGTCGGTTTCAGATTTCATTTTGTAAATTTTTTTGGATAGCGGTCGGTCTTCGAATTGGGTTGTTCGGTCGGTTATTTCGGGTCGGATCAGAATTTGCCACCACCTAATTATGCCTAGATGTCTTTAAAGTTCACTTGTTTTTTCTCCTTTTTCCTTTAAAATGACTTGTGATCTAACATTGCACGCGAACTGTTCGATGAAATGTCCATGTAAATGTCACTCCTAAATGTGGCATTCGGTTTCTAGGTTCGAATTTATGCTTTTATTCGATATGTCTTGAATTTGCAGTGCAGAATGTGCTTACTGGCTTGATAATATCCTCATTCTTTATGCTTAGGCCTAGATGCCTTTAAAATTCACTTGTTTTTTTCTCCTTTTGCCTTTAAAATGACTTGTGATCTAGCAATACACGCCAAGTGTTTGATGAAATGTCCATTCAAATGTCACTCCTAAATATGGCATTCGGTTTCTAGGTTTGAATTTATGCTTTTATCCTATCATACTTGATTTTCTAGTGCAGAGCGTGCTTATTGGCTTGATACTATCCTCATTCTTTATGCTTATGCCAAGATGTTTTTAAAATTGACCTGTTTTTTCTCCTTTTGCCTTTAAAAATTGACTTGATATCTAACATTGCACGCATAATGTTCGATGAAATGTCCATGTAAATGTCACTCCTAAATATGACATTTGGTTTCTAGGTTTGAATTTATGCTTTTATCCGATCATTCTTGATTTTGTAGTGCAGATTGTGCTTATTGGCTTGATACTATCCTCATTCTTTATGTTTATGCCTAGATGTCTTTAAAGTACACTTGTTTTTTCTACTTTTGCCTTTAAAATCACTTGTGATTTAACATTGCACGCGAAGTGTTCGATGAAATGTCCATGTAAATGTCAGTCCTAAATTTTGCATTCGGTTTCTAGGTTCGAATTTATGCTTTTTTTCAATATGTCTTGAATTTGTAGTCCAAATTGTGCTTATTGGCTTGATAATATCCTCATTCTTTATGTTTATGCCTAGATGTCTTTAAATTTCACTTGTTTTTTGTGCTTTTGCCTTTAAAATTACTTGTGATTTAACATTGCACGCCAAGTGTTCGGTGAAATGTCCATTTAAATGCCAGTCCCAAATATAACATTCGGTTTCTAGGTTCGAATGTATGCTTTTATTCGATCGGTCTTGAATTTGTAGTGCAGAATGTGCTTATTGGCTTGATAATCTCCTCATTCTTTATGTTTATGCCTAGATTTCATTAAATTTCACTTGTTTTTTGTCCTTTTGCCTTTAAAATGACTTTGATCTAACATTGCACGCGAAGTGTTCGATGAAATGTCCATGTAAATGGCACTCCTAAATGTGGCATTCGGTTTCTTGGTTCAAATTTATGTTTTTATTCGATCGGTCTTGATTTTGAAGTGCATAACGTGCTTATTGGCTAGATACTATCCTCATTCTTTATGGTTAGGCTAAATGTCTTTAAAGCTCACTAGTTTTTTCTCCTTTTGCCTTTAAATTGACTTGTGATCTAACATTACACGCCAAGTGTTTGATGAAATGTCCATTTAAATGTCACTCCTAAATATGACATTTGGATTCTAGGTTTGAATTTATGCTTTGATCCGATCATTCTTGATTTTCTAGTGCATAACCTGCTTATTGGCTTGATATTATCCTCATGCTTTACGCTTATGCCTAGATGTTTTTAAAATTCACCTGTTTTTTCTCCTTTTGCCTTTAAAATGACTCGTGATCTTACATTGCACGCCAAGTGTTCGATGAAATGTCCATGTAAATGTCACTCCTAAATGTGGCTTTCAGTTTCTAGGTTTGAATTTATGCTTTTATTCGATCGGTCTTGATTTTGAAGTTCAGAATATGCTTATTGGCTTGATACTATCATTATTCTCTATGCTTATGCCTAGATGTCTTTAAATTTCACTTGTTTTCTCTCCTTTTGGCTTTAAAATGACTTGTGATCTAACATTGCGCGCCAAGTGTTCGATGAAATGTCCATGTAAATGTCACTCCTAAATGTGGAATTCGATTTCTAGGTTCGAATTTATGCTCTTATTCGATCGTTGTTTATTTTTTAATGCAGAATGTGCTTATTGGCTTGACATTATCCTCCATCGTTATGCTTATACCTAGATGTCTTTAATGTTTACATTTTTTCTCCTTTTGCCTTTACAAATTAGCTTGTGATGTAACATTACTTGCCAAGAGTTCGATGAAATGTCCATGTAAATGTCACTACTAAATGTGGCATTCGGTTTCTAGTTTCAAATTTATGTTTTTATTCGGGCGGTTTTCATTTTGAAGTCCAGAATGTGCTTATTGGCTTGATACCATCCTCATTCTTTTTGCTTATGCCTAGATGTCTGTAAAGTTCACTTGATTTTTCTCCTTTAGCCTTTTAAATGACTTGAGATCTAACATTCCATGCCAAGTGTTTGATGAAATGTCCATGTAAATGTCACTCCGAAATGTGGCATTCGGTTTCTAGGTTCGAATATATACTTTTTTTCTATCGGTCTTGAATTTGAAGTGCACAATGTGCTTAGTGGTTGATATTTTCCTCATTCTTAATGTTTATGCATAGATGTCTATAAAGTTCACTTGATTTTTCTCCTTTTTCCTTTAAAATGACTTGCGATCTAACATTGCACGCCAAGTGTTCGATATAATGTCCATGTAAATGTCAGTCCTAAATATTGCATTCTGTTTCTAGGTTTGAATTTATGCTTTTATTCAATCGGTCTAGATTTTGTTTTGTACAACGTGCTTATTGGCTAGATAATATCCTCATTCTTTATGCTTATGCCTAAATGTCTTTAAAGTTTACTTGTTTTTTCTCCTTTTGCCTTTAAAAATTGACTTGAGATCTAACATTGCACACCAAGTGTTCGATGAAATGTCCATGTAAATGTCACTCCTCAATATGGCATTCGGTTTCTAGGTTTTAATTTATGCTTTTATCCGATCATTCTTGATTTTGTAGTGTAGAACGTGTTTATTCGCTTGATACATTCTAAAGCTTTGTTCCTTAGTTACACAGCCGGATTCACACTTCTCTGTTCCTAGGAGTTCTTCCTAACTCAAACAACACTAGTAAATCCTCACAACTGAGTTCCTAAGCTCACAACAGCAAAACACAAGTAACTCAAACCTTGCACCGACTTCTCAGTTCCCTTGCTCCTGGGAACTTCGGCTTCACCGTCGTCGAGATCACACACTCGCCGGTGGGGACTTCTCTTCTTTTTCTCTCTTTTCTCTGGTGTGGGTGTTTGTGAATTCTGGGAGAAGTACTCAATCCGAGTACTATTCATTTGGCTTTATAGTCCAAGTGAGCTTGGGCAGTCGCATCTTTCGTTTGTGTCCAAAATGCCCTTTGCTTGATGCCCAAGTTGTACTTTCTTCACATGTGACTTTGGTTTGAACTAGGTCAACTTCTTGGATCAATCGGACCGTTGGATGAAGCGTGGCAGTCTGATCCTCAGACTGTTCCTTCGGGCTGTCTGAGACAAAATCCCGCGATCTGCACTGAACGGTCGTTGTCCTCACATGTGAGTTCCCATGTCATGGGAACTGTCTTCTTCAGAGTTCCCTTGATGGAAACTCTTCATCGTTGTAAGCTTGTGTTCTCTTGATTGTTTTTGGGAGTTCCCACTTCATGGGAACTTTCCTCTTAAGAGTTCCCTTGATGGAAACTCTTCATTGTGGCCTGCAGTGGCTTTTGGTCATTCATAGGAGTTCTTGGTTGTACCTGTGTTCCTTAGAAATACTTGAACAAACCACATTAGTTCCCTATGGTGTTTGTCATTATCAAAACTGAAGAGAATTACATCGTTGATCCGTTTTTTAGAACTAGAGGTCCCAACAACGTCCCAACAATTTCCCCCTTTTTGATGATGACAAACCCATCACAAAAATGCAAGTATTTCAATGAATGATATGCTGATGAGTTCCTAAAGGAAGTCACTTTTAGTGAAACACTTAGATTTAGGGAACCACTTCTGATGAGACACATAGTTCTTATTAAGCTTTTTATGCAATTGTTCCCCCTTAGCTTATGCATGGTCTGTGATAACTTAAACGTTTAACTCATCTCGCATTTTTTGTCTTTCCCCCTTTTGACATCATCGAAAACAAGCAAAGCAATAATAGGAAAGAAGGGAACACGCAATCAAAATAAAGACCATTTCATTACTTAAGATAATATATACAATGGGAACCCAAGTACAATTTGTGGTCATTTTTGGGTTAAAGGGGAGAAGAAGGGAGAGATCATGGGTCTTGAGGGAACAAGGCGTCACAGAGGCGCGTAAGGACTTGTGTAAGCTTTTCTTGTCCTCTGGCCAACGCTGGTTGGTCCCTGGCAATCTGGTCGAGGGTGTTGGCAATGCGGCGCAACACTGGAGAGTTCCCTTCTTGTGCACCAGACTCCAGTTGAGCCTCCTCCTCTACGGGGTCGGAGTGCCTCATCTTCCAGACAACTGAAATGTCCAGTTCCCTTCCAAGCTCGATTTCGTCTTTAGAGGCGTCGTAGAGACCCTCTTTTTGTAGGAGCTTCTTGATCAGCCTAGAATAGGGAAGGGAATGAGACTTGGAGGCCATGCACTTCTCCATGTGCCCAAGGATGATTCTGGGAAGGTTGATGGGCTTCTTGAGGAGGAAGTGATAGAGGAGGATGGCATCAGGGATGTTGACGACCAGACGCTTCTCCTGGCGAGGGATCACCACATTGATGATGAATTGGTGAGCAAGCTTGGCGACCAGGGAGAGATGGTGCGTCGAGGGAACTTTGGAGGGAACCCGACCCTCGAAGATGGTGTTGTACACTTCAGCGCTATTGAAGTCCCCCCAGAGCTTGTTGGGAAATTCATTGAGCCCTTGTCCTGGGACCTGGAGCTGAAGGCGGATTGTCAACGTTGTAAAAATAAACTCGTCGCCTTCATGGGAGAGAGTTCCCTGAGTGCAGTCGTTGGTGATAGTGAAGTTGTTGTAAAACTGACGCACTTGTGAGAGATCTACGCTCACAGTTTCTTTGTAGAGTCTCTCGCAGCCCTGGGTCTTGATCAGGTCCCACAATTCCCTTAAGTCGTTCTCAACTAACACGTCTTTAGAGATGATGAGCGGAGGAAGGAGCTTACGGCGTTCATCCACAGGGTGTTTCGTGGAAGAGGTCCCCTTCCCCTTTCTTGTAGTGCTCTTTGACGTGTTCCCCCGAGAGACCGTGCGAGGTCCTTTCTGCTGAGGGGTTGCAGCCGATTCGATCAAAAGCACGCGGTCTCTTGGCGGTTGGGAACTTGTGAACACCACCATTTGGTGTCTAGGTGTTGGGATCTGTGCTGGCTCCTTAGCAGCTGGAGCTTCTTCTTCTTCTTCTTCGACCTCATCCTGGGAGGTCCCTTCTTCCTCGGAGGAGCTCGATTTTGAGCCCTCCACTTCATCTTCAGGATGACTTGTTGTTGCCCCAGCGCCTTCAGCTGGTGCGAGGTCCCTTCTCTCCGTGGGCTCTTCAGGAGCCACCTTTTCTGGGGACTTGGTCCCTTGGGAGACTGTGTGCTCAGAGGGGTCCCGGTTGAGCTCATCCTCTATTGCCTTGAGCTGGGCCTCCTCCTCGGTAGTTCCCAAGAAAATGGGAGGAGGCTCCTTGGCTATTTTCCCAATGACCACGGAGATGGGAAGGTCATCGTCGTCTGAGGAAAGAGCGACGGTACTTTTGGATGGTGAGGGAGAGGGGAGTTTGGTGGTGGTGGGGGATGTGGTGTAGGTAGGTAGAGAAGAGGGAAGAGGAGTAGAGAGTTGGGTAGAAGGGGGAGGAATGGATGTGATGACTTGGGGAGTAGAGATCCCCGAAGTAGAAATGGGAGAGGTAGAGATGTGTTGTGGTGAGAGAGGAGGAGAAGGAGTTTTGTGAGGTGGAGGTGGACTTGGAGTTCCCGTAGTTATGGGAACGGGAGGAAGTGAAGAAGGTGGAATTCCCTTGGAGGTGGGAATTGAAGGAGGTGGTGGAGGGGGAGTCGGTTGTTTTGTGGGAGTTCCCTTGGAGGTGGGAACTGAGGGAGGTGGTGGAGGGGGAGTTGGTCGTGTTGTGGGAGGAGGTTTGGGAGGTCCCTCGATTAGAAGAGGAGGGATGGAGGAGGAAGAGGGGAGTAGACTTTGGGGTTGAGAGGTCCCATCGTCGGAAGGGAAAGGATAAGGAGGTTTGGGCGCACAGGAACTCTCCTTGGAGCAGTAAAAGTATTCCTCAAATTTGAAGAAGGCTTTCTTTCTAGGCTCCGAAAATTCAGAGACCTCAGAATGTTTGCGCTTTTTGGATTTGGAGGGATCTTTAGAATGTTTGGATTTTTTGGGTTGTGAGGGGTCTTTGGATGAGTGTCGTCGTTTGGATGAATGGCGGTGTTTGGATTTGTGGGGTTTTTCGTTGATTGAAGGACGAGCGTCTCCGAAGTTGTCAACGATGACAACTCCTGAGGAGGTGTTGGTGGTTGAGGGAGGAGGAAGGGATTCGGAAGAGGAAGAAGTCCAGGTGACCGTTTCGTCGGCCGAAGGAGGAGGAGGAGGAGGAGGAGGCAAGAAGGGGCTTACTTGGTTGTATATCCCTTGGATAAGAACATCCTTCTTGGTTGGGTCTTGTTCTTGTTCAATCTCTCGTAGTTGAGAGGTGAAGAGGGTGCGAGGGTTGGCAAGGACCCACGCTTTGATCTGGGCGAAGGTGTGCTGAGGGGCCATTTTGTAAGACTTTGGGAGGTTTTGGAGGTTTCTTGAAAAAGAGAGTGAAAGGGATGTGGAGAAGACGAAAGACAGAGGTGGAAGATGGAATAAGGGCCCAAAAATGGCAAAGGAGGGTTTTAAAGGAGAGAGGAGGTGAAGGGTAGAAAGGGAAGTGGAGTAACCTCGATAACCGTTGCCCAATGAACATGGGGCGTCGTTTCAACTTCTCTAGCACGCCTCTGGACACGCGTCACGATCTCTTGGGAAGTCCTTTTCAAAATTTGAATACTTGGCCCTCAGCGTTTCAGAGCCTCTAACACAAAAGTCCGCTTCCCAAGTGACGGTTTTTCTTTGTACATGAGTCAGCGTTGCCTTTGTAGATGCATCAGTTCCCATGATCTTATCAAGGTTAGGGAGAGTGAAGTGGTTAAGGGAACTTCACACTCATCCTTTTGTGGGGCTATGGAACACAAAGGGAACCAGACAATTTTCGACTCGATAATGGAAATAGTTTGGCTCATGAGACGTGATTGTCTGGTCCCTAGCTTAGGGTTGGTTATATGATCAACCGTCATAGTGGCTTGTAAAGTGGGATAAAGGGAACTCTGGTTGATCACTTATGGCCGAAAGAAATAAGGTTCCCTTGTACACATTTTTCTCTAGACTAGTAATCATGGCATAGTGAAAGCAATAAATCCAAGTTCCCTATCATGCAGTCTTAGATATACTAGTCACGCATTGAGAGAGAGACAAACAGGGACTTGTTTAGTTTAGAGTTATCATCCCTAGAAGCATTCGAAAACGCTGGTAGGGACGTTTGTCTAAAGCTTTGGTAAGAATGTCCGCAATTTGCTCTTCAGTTCTACAGTGTTCCATCGAGATGTTCCCACTTTCAACATTGTCACGTAGAAAGGGATGCCTTATATCAATATGCTTAGTTCTAGAGTCATGCACAGGATTTTTGGAAATGTTTATGGCACTAGTGTTATCACAAAGTATGGGAACTGGGCCAAAAGACATACCGTAATCTTGGAGTTGTGACTTAAGCCATAGGACTTGGGAACAACACGATGCGGCAGCCACATATTCGGCTTCAGCTGTGGAGAGTGCCACTGAGTTTTGCTTTTTAGATCCCCACGAGACTAAGCATGACCCTAGGAACTGGGCCATTCCTGATGTGCTCTTTCTATCAACCAGGTGCCCTGTAAAATCTGCATCTGTGTATGCAATGAGCTCAAGGGAACTGTTCCTTGGATACCATAGGCACAAGTTATCGTTCCCTTTGAGATACCTGAAATTTCTCTTCACCTCTTTCAGGTGTGATTCATTAGGGTTAGCTTGAAAGCGAGCACAAAGACATACAGAGAACATGATATCAGGTCTACTAGCTGTTAAGTAGAGAAGGGACCCGATCATACCTCGATAGTTCCTTTGGTCCACACTAATACCTGTCTCATCCGCATTGAGCCTTGAATTTGGTGAGATGGGAGTGTCAATGGGCTTGGATTGTTCCATCCTATACTTCATGAGCATTTCCTTAATGTATTTCTGTTGATGAATCTTTGTTCCCTCCTTGGTTTGGGATATTTGAAGTCCCAGGAAGAACGTGAGTTCCCCAATGAGACTCATTTCAAACTCACTGCTCATGAGGTCCTTAAATTTCTCTACAAGAGTTTCGTTAGTTGCTCCAAACACAATGTCATCAACATATACTTGCACAATCAAAATGTCTTTAGACTCTTTCTTTAAAAACAAAGTCTTGTCTATGGAACCGCGAAGGTACCCATGGGACAAGAGGAATTGAGCAAACCTGTCATACCAAGCTCTAGGAGCTTGTTTGAGTCCGTAGAGGGCCCTCTCCAGGAAATAGACATGGTTGGGTAGCTTCTCATCTTCGAATCCTGGAGGTTGGGCCACATACACTTCTTCCTTGAGATGTCCATTGAGGAAGGTTGTTTTCACATCCATTTGATAGAGCTTGAATCCCTTGTGAGCAGCATATGCAATGAAGAGTCTGATGGCCTCGATCCTGGCAACCGGTGCGAAGGTCTCATCATAGTCGATTCCTTCTTCTTGCCTGTAGCCTTGTGCCACTAGCCTAGCCTTGTTCCTTGCTACAGCCCCAGTATCATCGAGCTTGTTCCTAAAGACCCATCGAGTTTCTATGATGTTCTTGTTCTTGGGCCTAGGAACTAGCTTCCAAACTTTGTTCCTCTCGAATTGGTGGAGTTCCTCTTGCATGGCTTGAATCCAATCTGGGTCCTTTAAAGCTTCTTTGATATTTTTGGGTTCCACCATTGAAACAAACTCGTTAAAAGCACAAAAGTTATTGAGAGAGGAACGCGTTTGTACACCTTTATCATAAGGGGAGATGATGTTCTCAAGGGGGTGGTCCTTCCTTTGTTGAAAGGTTCTTGTATGAGTGGGTTCCCTTGCATGTGTGTCATCTTCAGTGGTTGTTTCTTTGTCATGGGAACACTCGTCTTCAGCTTCTTCATTCGATGTTTCTCTAGAGATTTCTAGCAAGTTTCCTCTTTGTTCCCCTTGAATACTTGATTCTGGCAGGGTATTGTCTTGGGGGACAACAGAGTTGTTCCCTGAAGAGGGAACCTCGAGAGAGTTGGAGGTGTCTTGTAGTTCTTCTGAGGAGGGAGCTTCGAGGGAGATTTGATCAGTGAGAGTTGGATCTCCGTCGTTGTTCCCTGGTTGTGGGATGTTGCTTGCACTTGGATAGTCTTCATCCCTTTTTCTTGGCTCATCATCGTCTTCATGTCTAACTAGCTTGAACAGAGTTCCCTTCCCTTGGGTCTCGGTTCCCATCTTTATAGACTTTTCGTTGAAGACGACATGAATGCTTTCCTCTATCTTCTTGGTCCTTTTATTGTAGACCCTGTAAGCCTTTCTTTGTGATGAGTATCCCAGGAAGATCCCTTCGTCGTTTCTGGGGTCGAATTTGCCAAGATTGTCTTTGCCGTTATTGTGAACAAAGCATGTGCAACCAAATGTTCTCAAGTGTGAGATGTTTGGTTTTCTCCCTTTGATGAGCTCATAGGACGTCTTGTTGATCAGGGGCCTTGTCATGACTCGGTTCAGGATGTACGTAGCTGTGGAGATGGCTTCAGTCCATAAGTACTTAGGAACTCCACTTTCAATCATCATGGTTCTAGCCATGTCCTCCAGAGTTATGTTCTTTCTCTCGACCACTCCATTTTGTTGAGGAGTGCGAGGAGCTGAGAAGTTGTGAGTGATCCCATTTTTCTCACAGAAGTTCAGGAACTTTGAGTTTTGAAACTCAGTTCCGTGATCAGATCTGATTGCTTTCAGTTTTAGCCCCAAGCTTACTTCTGTTCTTTTGATGAAGGGCTCAAATTCTTCAAATGCTTGTGATTTTGCCTTCAAGAAAATAACCCAGGTGAATCTTGAAAAATCGTCAATTAAAACATACATGTACCTTTTTCCACCGTAGCTAGCCGTTCTCATGGGACCACAGAGATCCATGTGAATTAGCTCCAGGGACCTAGTTGTGCTCACCACTTTCTTGGGTTTAAAGGAGTTCCTGGTCTGTTTCCCTCGAACACATGCTTCACACATTTTGACTCCTTCGAGATTGATCCATGGAAGACCAATGACCAGATCCTGTAGATAAAGCTTCAGGATTTGATTTACACCAGCATGTCCCAGTCTTTGGTGCCAGAGTTCCGTGTCATCGTGGGAAGTCGAAAGGCACAGCTTCATTGGTGGTTCAAAGTTGGTATCCACCACATACACATTGTTGTATCTTCTTCCTCTCAGAATTACTTTGTTGGTCTTCTTGTTGATGACGAGACATTCATCTGAGTCGAAAGTGACGATGTTGTTCCCTTGATCACACATCTGGGAGACACTCAACAGATTGTATCCCAGATCCTTTACCAGATTTACGTTGCTAACTTTGATAGATCTATTGAGCAACACTTCTCCTTTTCAAATAACTTCTCCTTTGTTCTTTTGCCAAATGAGACGTGGCCTCCTTCGGCATGAGTGTGGAGTGAGATGAGGATATCCTTGTTTCCTGTCATATGGTTCGAGCATCCACTATCTATGAACCATGTATTGTTCCCTCTCACTGTCACCTACAAGGAAAAGTTAGTGTTTTGAGGCCCAGGCAAGATGACTCTTGCTCGGTCCCTTGTAAGGGAAAACATTATCCTTCAAGATATAGTCAGAAATGTTGATGTCTTGAGAGTTTTGAGAGTTGGAGTTCCTTTGGTGATTAGCATGACGTTTTTGTTTGTTTGGGAACTAACGGTTTCTAAAGGTTTGGTCTCTCTTCTTGGGACATGCATCCTTGTAGTGCCCATGAGCACCACAGTGCCAACACGTCTTATAGTATTCTCCCAGGTAGTATTTTGGGTGTGGTCTCTGGATCCGGTTCCTATCCATGGTTTCTTTGTTGTACACCCGAGACCCGTTTCCCTTAGCAATTTTGACATAGATTCTATGTCCGGAGTTCCCAGTATAGTAATCTCTCTCACCATTGTTTCCACTCTCTAGGACCCTGATTTTCTCCTCGAGATGAGCATTTTTCTGTTTCTCGCACTGGAGTTCTAAGGCCCTACACTCATGGATTTCATGTTCGCTCAAGGGTCACTTTCCGTTCTTGGAGCACTCACCTTTGTATCCTGTGCCATGTCTGGTTGGGACAAACTTAATTTGGGAACTGGAGGCTTCAAGATGTTCGGAAGTCTTACTCAGGTTTTTCAAGAGGGTGTTCTCATCTTTTTCTAGAGTTTTGATTTCTCTTTCTAGATCTACGATGTGAGACACATGGGACTTGAGTTTTTCAAGAAGGGATATGCAGTTGGGACAAGGCTCAAGACCAACTAATTGAGAATTTATGTGTTCCTGTTTTTCCAACTTGTTTTGCAATTTTATGTTATCTTTGACAAGGCTTGAAAGAATTTTCAACAGCTCAGGTTTTTCATAATTATTTAAAGAGTCAAGAACAGTTTCAGTGGTTACCTCACTCGGTTGTTCCTCAATGGTTTCTCCTATGGCCATGCCACACATATCTGGGAGTGCCCATGACTCGGGATCTTCGTCTTCATCATCGCTCCAAGTAGCGATGTCGGCCTTCTTTCCTTGCTTTCGGCCATCAGTTCCCTGTGGGCATTCCTTCGCAAAGTGTCCTTTCCTGTTGCACTTGTAGCAGGTCACATCTGAGAGATCCTTCTCTGCGGGTTTTCTTTGGGAACTTTGTCCTTTTCCCCAGTTCCCACTGTTCCGTTGAGACTTCCCTTTGTAGAAATTTCGAAGAGCCTTTGTTACGAGAACTAGCTCCTCATCCTCTTCTTCTTCGGAGTCTTCGTGTTGTTCTTGGGTTGATTTGAGCATTTTATCGATCTTGAGTGCGTTCCCTTGATGAGCTCGAGTTTCTTCCTTATCATCGATCTTTCTCTTCTCGTGTCCCACTAGCTTTCCAAACACTTGATGGAGCATGAGTGTTCGATTTTCTGGATTTTCCTTGAACATTGTTCTCTCGTTTGCCCATTCTCCAGTCAATCCGTTGAAGAGCTGTTGGACCTTCATTTTGTGGGTGATTTCTTCTTTGGTGATCCCCAAGCCTTCCATTTTGGTGCAAAGTCCTTCAAATCGGGATTGGTAGCCATCGACAGACTCTCCCATCTCCATTTGGAAGTTGTAGAACTCCCTTTTTGCATTCATCTGAAGATCTTCTCTAAGATCTGAGTTCCCAACGTGCATTTGTTGGATGGCGTCCCACATTTCCTTAGTTGTGTCAAGGTTTGCTACCCTGTCACAATCTTGTACGCACATGGACCTCTTTAGGTACTGTTTGGCTTTGTAGTTTGCCTCCATACACTTGTACTCGTTGGGTCCCCACTTTGAGAGGTCGTTAACTATAGCTGGATCGATTTCGAAGTTGCCTCTCTCGATGACACACCAGGCTTGGTAGTCTTGGCCACGCATCCAATCCTTCATGTCGCGTTGCCAGCTTTCAAATCTTCCTGTAATAAGCCTTGGCGGCTTACTAGTGTTGTTCCCCACCTGAGTAAGTTCCTGAGCCATTTGATACCTGCGATGCTAACACAAATCTAGAGCGCTAACTCTGATACCAATTATTGGATCGAAAACGGTTAGCAATGAGCTTGGGAACTGGCAATTAAGTTGTTCCCAAGGCAGCGGAAGTAAATAATCGCAAGTTATAAAAACAGTGAAAAACACAATTCCTTTATAGAGGAACCCCACTACAACCAACTAGTTGTATGGGTAAACCTCTACCTCCGCTTGGAGGATTTTGAATGACTTACTTATATTAATTGCTTTGTTCCTTAGTTACACAGCCGGATTCACACTTCTCTGTTCCTACGAGTTCTTCCTAACTCAAGCAACACTAGTAAATCCCCTCAATTGAGTACCTAAGCTCACAACAGCAAAACACAAGTAACTCAAACCTTGCACCGACTTCTCAGTTCCCTTGCTCCTGGGAACTTCGGCTTCACCGTCGTCGAGATCACACACTCGCCGGCGGGGACTTCTCTTCTTTTTCTTTCTTTTCTCTGGTGTGGGTGTTTGTGAGTTTTGGGAGAAGTACTCAATCCGAGTACTATTCATTTGGCTTTATAGTCCAAGTGAGCTTGGGCAGTCGCATCTTTCGTTTGTGTCCAAGATGCCCTTTGCTTGATGCCCAAGTTGTACTTTCTTCACATGTGACTTTGGTTTGAACTAGGTCAACTTCTTGGATCAATCGGACCGTTGGATGAAGCGTGGCAGTCTGATCCTCAGACTGTTCCTTCGGGTTGTCTGAGACAGAATCCCGCGATCTGCGCTGAACGGTCGTTGTCCTCACATGTGAGTTCCCATGTCATGGGAACTGTCTTCTTCAGAGTTCCCTTGATGGAAACTCTTCATCGTTGTAAGCTTGTGTTCTCTTGATTGTTTCTGGGAGTTCCCACTTCATGGGAACTTTCCTCTTCAGAGTTCCCTTGATGGAAACTCTTCATTGTGGCCTGCAGTGGCTTTTGGTCTTTCATAGGAGTTCTTGGCTGTACCTGTGTTCCTTAGAAATACTTGAACAAACCACATTAGTTCCCTATGGTGTTTGTCATTATCAAAACTGAAGAGAATTACATCGTTGATCCGTTGTTTAGAACTAGAGGTCCCAGCAACGTCCCAACAATATGGCGTTCGTTTTCTAGGTTTTAATTTATGCTTTTATCCGATCATTCTTGATTTTGCAGTGCAGAACGTGCTTATTCGCTTGATACAATCCTAATTGCTTATGCTTATGCCTAGATGTCTTTAAAGTTCACTTCTTTTTTCTCCTTTTGCCATTAAAAGGACTTGTGATCTAACATTGCACGCAAAGTGTTCGATGAAATGTCTATGTAAATGTCACTCCAAAATGTGGCATTTGGTTTCTAGTTTCGAATTTATGCTTTTTTTCGATACGTCTTGATTTTGTAGTGCACAATGTGCTTGTTGGCTAGATAATATCCTCATTTTTTATGCTTATGCCTAGATGTCTTTAAAGTTCACTTGTTTTTCTCCTTTTGCCTTTAAAATGACTTGTGATCTAACATTGACGCCAAGGATTCGATGAAATGTCCATGCGGATGTCACTCCTAAATGTGGCATTCGATTTCTAGCTTCGAATTTATGATTTTATTCAATACGTATTGATTTTGTAGTGCAAAATGTGCTTATTGACTTGATACTATCCTCATTCTTTATGCTTACGACTAGATGTCTCTAAAGTCACTTGTTTTTTCTCCTTTTGCCTTTTAAATGACTTGTGATTTAACATTGCACGCCAAGTGTTCGGTGAAATGTCCATGTAAATCTCACTCCATAATGTGGCATTCGGTTTCTAGGTTCGGATTTGTTCTTTTATTTGATCTGTATTGATATTTTAGTGTAGAATGTTCTTATTGGCTTTATACTATCCCCATTATTTATGCTTATGCGTAGATGTCTTTAAAGTTCACTTGTTTTTTCTCCTTTTGCCTTTAAAACAACTTTTGATCTAACATTGCACGTCAAGTGTTTGATGAAATGTCCATGTAAATAACAATCCTAAATGTGGCATTCGGTTTCTCGATTCGAATTTAAACTTTTATTCGATGAGTCTTGATTTTGTAGTGCAGAGTGTGTTCATTGGCTTGATACTATTCTCATTCTTTGTGCTTATGCCCAAATGTCTTTAAAGTTCATTTTTTTTCTCCTTTTGCCTTAAAAATTGACTTGTGATCTAACATTGACGCCGAGGATTCGATGAAATGTCCATGTGGATCTCACTCTTAAATGTGGCCTTCAATTTCTAGGTTCGAATTTATGCTTTTATTCAATACATCTTGATTTTGTAGTGCAAAATGTGCTTATTGACTTCATAATATCCTCATAATTTATGCTTATGTCTAGATGTCTTTAAAGTCACTTGTTATTTCTCCTTTTGCCATTTAAATGACTTGTGATTTAACATTGCACGCTAAGTGTTCGGTGAAATGTCCATGTAAATGTCACTCCATAATGTGGCATTCAATTTCTATGTTTGAATTTTTGCTTTTATTCCACCGATCTTGATTTTGTAGTGTAGAATGTGCTTATTGGCTTGATACTATCCTCATTCTTTATGCTCATGCTTAGATGTCGTTAAAGTTTACATGTTTTTTCTCCTTTTACCTTTAAAATTGACTTGTTATTTAACATTGAACTCCAAGTGTTGGATGAAATGTCCATGTTAATGCCACTCCTAAATATGCATTCAGTTTCTAGGTTCGAATTTGTGCTTTTATTCGACCGGTCTTGATTTTCTAGTGCAGAATGTGCTATTGGCTTGATACTATCCTCATTCTTTATGCTTATGCCTAGATGTCTTTAAAGTTCACTTGGTTTTTCTCCATTTGCCTTTAAAATGACTAGTGATCTAACATTGCACGTCAAGTGTTCGATGAAATGTCCATGTCAATGTCACTCCTAAATGTGGCATTCGATTCCTAGGTTCGAAGTTATGCTTTTATTCGACCGGTCTTGATTTTGTAGTGTAGAATGTGATTATTGGCTAGATACTATCCTCATTCTTTATGCTTAGGCCTAGATGTTTTTAAGGTTCACTTGTTTTTCTCCTTTTGCCTTTAAAAGGACTTGTAATTTAACATTACACCCCAAGTGTTCGATGAAATTTCCATGTAAATGTCACTCCAAAATGTGGAATTCATTTTCTAGGTTCGAATTTATACTTTTATTCGATCGATCATGAATTTTTAATGCAGAATGTGCTTATTGGCTTGATTCTATCCTCATTCTTTATGCTCATGTCTAGATGTCTTTAAAGTCCAGTTTTGTTTTCTCCTATTGCCTTTGAAATGACTTGTGATCTAATATTTCACGTCAAGTGTTCGATGAAATGTCCATGTTAATGTCCCTCCTAAATGTGGCATTCGGTTTCTAGGTTCAAATTTATGTTTTTATTCGTTCGGTCTTGATTTTGTAGTTCAGAACTTGCTTTTTGGCTAGATATTATCCTCATTCTTTATGATTAGGCCTAGATGTCTTTAAAGTTCACTTTTTTTTCTCCTTTTGCCTTTAAAATGACTTGTGATCTAACATTGACGCCAAGGATTCGATGAAATGTCCATGTGGATGTCACTCCTAAATGTGGTATTCGGTTTCTGGGTTCAAATTTATGTTTTAATTCCACCGGTCTTGAGTTTGAAGTTCAGAACATGCTTATTGGCTAGATACTATCCTCATTCTTTATGCTTAGGCCTAGATGTCTTTAAAGTTTACTTGTTTTTTCTCCTTTTGCCTTTAAAAGGACTTGTGATCTAACATTACACACAAGTGTTCGATGAAATTTCCATGTAAATGTCACTCCTAAATGTGGAATTCGTTTTCTAGGTTCGAATTTATACTTTTATTCGATCGGTCTTGATTTTGTAGTGCAGAATGTGCTTATTGGCATGATACTATCATCATTCTTTATGCTTCAGCCTAGATGTCTTTAAATTTCACTTTTGTTTTCTCCTTTTGCCTTTAAAATGACTTGTGATCAAACATTTCACACCAACTGTTCGATTAAATGTCCATGTAAATGTCACAACTAAATGTGGCATTCGGTTTCTAAGTTCAAATTTATGTTTTTATTCGATCGGGCTTGATACTATCCTCATTCTTTATGATTAGGCCTAGATGTCTTTAAAATTCACTTTTTTTCCTCCTTTTGCCTTTAAATGACTTGTGATCTAACCTTTTACGCCAAGTGTTCGATGAAATGTCCATGTAAATGTCACTCCTAAATAAGGCGTTCGGTTTCTAGGTTCAAATTTATGTTTTTATTCCACCATTCTTGATTTTGAAGTTGAGAACGTGCTTTTTGGCTAGATACTATCCTCATTCTTTATGCTTAGGCCTAGATGTTTTTAAGGTTCACTTGTTTTTCTCCTTCTGCCTTTAAAAGGACTTGTGATTTAACATTACACCCCAAGTGTTCGATGAAATTTCCATGTAAATGTCACTCCAAAATGTGGAATTCATTTTCTAGGTTCGAATTTATACTTTTATTCGATCGATCATGAATTTTTAATGCAGAATGTGCTTATTGGCTTCATTCTATCCTCATTCTTTATGCTCATGCCTAGATGTCTTTAAAGTCCAGTTTTGTTTTCTCCTTTTGCCTTTGAAATGACTTGTGACCTAACATTTCACGCCAAGTGTTCGATGAAATGTCCATGTTAATGTCCCTCCTAAATGTGGCATTCGGTTTCTAGGTTCAAATTTATGTTTTTATTGGTTCGGTCTTGATTTTGTAGTTCAGAACTTTCTTTTTGGATAGATATTATCCTCATTCTTTATGATTAGGCCTAGATGTCTTTAAAGTTCACTTTTTTTTCTCCTTTTGCCTTTAAAATGACTTGTGATCTAACATTGACGCCAAGGATTCGATGAAATGTCCATGTGGATGTCACTCCTAAATGTGGCATTCGATTTCTAGCTTCGAATTTATGATTTTATTCAATACGTATTGATTTTGTAGTGCAAAATGTGCTTATTGACTTGATATTATCCTCATTCTTTATTCACTTGTTTTTTCTCCTTTTGCCTTTTAAATGACTTGTGATTTAACATTGCACGCCAAGTGTTCGGTGAAATGTCCTTGTAAATGTCACTCCATAATGTGGCATTCGGTTTCTAGGTTCGAATTTGTTCTTTTATTTGATCGGTATTGATATTTTAGTGTAGAATGTTCTTATTGGCTTGATACTATCCCCATTATTTATGCTTATGCATAGATGTCTTTAAAGTTCACTTGTTTTTTCTCTTTTTGCCTTTAAAATGACTTTTGATCTAACATTGCACGTCAAGTGTTCGATTAAATGTCCATGTCCATGTCACTCCTAACTGTGGCATTCGATTTCTAGGTTCAAATGTATTCTTTTATTCGATGGGTCTTCATTTTGTAGTGTAGAATGTGCTTATTGGCTTGATACTATCCTCATTCTTGATGCTTATGCCTAGATGTCTTTATAGTTCACTTGTTTTTTCTCCTTTTGCCTTTAAAATGACTTGTGATCTAACATTTCACGCCAAGTGTTCGATGAAATATCCATGTAAATTACACTCCTAAATGTGGCATTCAGTTTCTAGATTCAAATTTATGCTTTTATTCGATACATCTTGATTTTGTAGTGCACAATGTGCTTATTGGCTCGATACAATCCTCATTCTGTATGCTTATGCCTAGATGTCTTTAAAGTTTACATGTTTTTTCTCCTTTTGCCTTTAAAATTTGACTTGTGATTTAACATTGCACGCTAAGTGTTGGATGAATTGTCCATGTAAATGCCACTTCTATATGTGCATTCGGTTCCTAGGTTCGAATTTATGCTTTTATTCCACCGATCTTGATTTTGTAGTGTAGATTGTGCTTATTGGCTTGATACTATCCTCATTTTTTATGCTTATGCTTAGATGTCTTTAAAGTTTACAAGTTTTTTCTCCTTTTACCTTTAATAATTGACTTGTTATTTAACATTGAACTCCAAGTGTTGGATTAAATGTCCATGTTAATTCCACTCCTAAATGTGCATTCAGTTTCTAGGTTCAAATTTGTGCTTTTATTCGACCGGTCTTGATTTTGTAGTGTAGAATGTGCTTATTGGATTGATATTATCCTCATTCTTAATGCTTGACTGGCTTAGAATTGTTGATGCCAAATCAAAAATAATTCCCTAATTACTCAACTAGTATAGTCGGTAAGTCGGGGTCGAACCCAAGAGACACTTGTTTGCTAAGTAGTATTATTATCAACTCAAAGAGGTAATAAAGGGGGATTTTGGAATTAAAACTAGAAACTAAGAATTGAAACAAACAAAGCAAGTAATCAAACAATGCAAAAGTTGGATTTTTATCAATTAGGGAAAAACAATCCTATTCAAGTATCCACTTTTCTTCCTCAAGTTATTGATCCTAGATTCAAACAAGTTATTTCTTTCAGTTATTCCTATCCTGATCAGAATTATAACATGGCAACGAGACATGCAACATAACATCCAAACAATTCATGAAACGATCATAAATAATAAGGATATTAGCATTAAGAACAAGGATAAACAGGATACATGCAATTGAATTCCAACGAGTCAAACAATTAACATGCATTCAAATCTCTTCTCAATTGTTTTAGTCCAACGAGTCCTAAATCAATTCAGTTGCTACAAAGATTAGGTTTTGCAACGAGAAAACCTAGATCTTGCAATAGATAATATTAATTCCAACAAGGTGATCAATCAAGCAGAAATCGACACAATCAATAATAATTAAGCACAAGAGAATTGAAATAACCCTGTAGAAAGCTTGAGTCTGAAAAGCTTGAGTCTGAAAAGCTTGAAATAACCCTGCACAAGAGAATTGAAATAACCCTGCACAAGAGAATTGAAATAACCTGAATAGACGAATCTCACAACAACTTGAGTCTGAAAAGCTTCAACTTGAATAGAATTTAGGGAGTTTAGTTCTCCATAAGAGAGAAAATACCAAAAGTCTGAATAATGGAAAACTAGGTCTAAGAGAGAATGCCAATAAAGTCTAAAACGTAAACCTAAAATAGTCTCGAACAAGTCGAAATTAAAAAGATATAAATATGAAACTAAGCGGAGAAATCCAATCGCGCGTCCGATCCAGTTAGGGCGCGATTGCCACCAAACATAGCCGCGATCACGGCTGTCTCTGACAGCATTCTGACGGTATATTCGGATGATGTTTTGACCCTCTTAGAGTTGGAATTTGAACTCGCAGTACAAACATGAATTGTAGATCCTCGAGTTAGCTTTTCAATGATACCGAATTCAGCTTCATCCGATCACCGTAGCTCCCGAACTAAGCGTCACAAGAAAGTGGTGTCGAAACAACAACTTCAATGGATGTCCCGGATTGAAGCATTCTTTTCCACAACCTCTTGGGCATTAGTGATCATCAGAAATGGCTTAAATATCCTTGGAAAAGACACTTGAACATCTCCAATCTTGTATCCTTCAACTTAACCAATCCTTGCTCCTCAAAACGACCTAAGAACACAAAAGTGCAAGAGTAGACACCGAAATGCAAGAATTACAAAAACTAAGCAAAATGCATGCAACTACCTAAGATTTAAACGTAAATATGCCCTAAAACTAACACCTAAATGCATGCTATCAAATTCCCCCATGCTTAAACTTTGCTTTTCCTCAAGCAAGAAATAGATTTAACACCCCACAAACAAGCAATTCATGCATCCACTCTGATAAAGCTTAAGCAAGAATAACTAGAGACATGATTCAACAATTGACATCATAGCATGTATTTTGGCATCCAAATAGATCAAGTAAACACATCCATTCTAAACCTCACTAGGATTTTGTGTTTTCACTCTTACTCATGTGTTTATAGATAAATGTGTTTCGCTCAAACTCAACTTTGAAAGCCTAGCTACCATAGGCTTGCATCAGTGTTCTAATTCTCCACCGCTAGAGACTACGCATACAACAAAAATCAGGATGTCTTTTTAGGGTTGTCATGGGGCCAAGGTAATAAGAATTTGGTATGGAATCATTTGGTTTTGTGGTGCTAAATCCGGGAATCAAGACTCAGCTCAATTCTAAATCAACACCAAACTTCAATTCTTTTTCTTTCTCAATTCCTACTCTCTTAACTCCATTTGATCTTCTCTTTTCTTTTTTCTTTCTTCACTTGCATTCTTTTATTCTTCTTGTCGCTTCAACTCTCATATAATTTTTCTTTTCAACCAATTGAAGACTTCAACTTTAAAGCTCTTTTTTTTTTCTTCACCCTCAATTTCAAATTCAAATATTCATCCACCAATTTCTCTTCAACTCCCCATACTTGGCTCACAACCACAAAACACAAATTAAGTAAAAATCTAATTCTCGGATGGGTCAAGCTTACATAAGGCTTTGAATTCATTTTTGTGGAGCTTCCAAAAATAAGGCTATTAAGGCTTTGAAAGGGGCTTCAAAAGAAGGAACATATGCAAGGGTGGATAAGGGAATAATAGGCTAATAAGACAATACCTCAATCATTTTAATGTCATATGCAAAAGTCATAAATGCAGCCTTGAAAAAGATATTTAAATGCAAGTTCTAGAGGAAGCAATCAAAGTGAGTGCACACAAAGAAAGAGAGGACTCATAGATGCATAATCCTAGAAAAGGCCAAAAATAATAATCTCACAAGGTAAAATTTGTTTAGAACTTCCGTGTAACTTAGATCTCAAGGATATACATGCTCAATCAAATTATCAAACATGCTCTTAAAGAGATAAACATTATCAAGTTTCAAGCAATCCAAGCAAGTTAAGGGGCAAAAATCATCATCAAAAATATTAGAGGACAAGTGGTTCCTTTGCTTGGGGAAATATGACAAACCTAAAATGCATGATTTTTTTGTATTTTTTTAAATTTTTCTGATTTTTGTTTTGTTTTTTTTATGCAATTATGAATGCAAAAATTTAAACATGCTTTGCAAGAATTTAAACTATATGCAATGCAAAACTAAAACTAACATGTAAATGTTCCCCTCCCCCATGCTTAAACAATACATTGTCCCCAATGTATAAAATAAAAGAGGAAGGAAGAGAAAACACTCACAACGTCATCTACTCTTTTGAATATGGAGGAGGTTCAAAGTGGCAACAGTTTGGTGGAGAGCACACAAGATAGATGGAGAGCAATGAATTCACAAGATTAGACATTGTCAATGCCCTTAACAACCTGTCAAAAGCCTATGAACACATCTCACAAATACATAAGTAGCACAATGATAAATTGAAATTGAATAATATCCCATTTAAAAACCGCTTCAACTTATCAAACTTGTGAGACCAATTTTTATGAGATGGCATATGCTCAAACAAATTCAACACAAGTGGTGGAGTCAAAGAATACTTACAACATGGATCAAAGAACTCATCAACATTACCACTCTTACCAAAGATGAACCCCATGTAATCTCTAGCACTAATCTTAGGCTCACATGGTTTTATAGAATTCATAGTGTCATTTAGTGCCTCAGGAAATATGAGCATTGGCTTTTGAGACTCAAGAAGAGGAATGTCGGGATATACATAATCATCATCAGTTTCTAAGGAAGACCCGCGATCACAGATGTCCAACAGCGGTTGCGGTTCTTCACCAGAATTCAGATCGTCTTTGATCACTTCATTCTCTCTCCTTATTGTAATGACACTCACATTCTCCATCGGGTCTATGGGTTGAGAAGGCAAATTCTCAGAGTCTCTTGCTTCCAGTCTATTCACAATAGTGACCATTTGACTAATCTGAGTCTCCATGTTCTTGAAACTAGTCTGAGTGCTCTGTCCCAATTCGTCTACTATCTTAACAAGCCTTGCAAACATCTCCTCAGCATTGAAAGAGGAGTTCTCAACTGGATGGAGCATAGGTGGATGTTGTTAAACCTGCTCACACTGATAGCTCATGTAACAAAAGAAATCCCAACACTCTTCTGGTACCATGCTCCATAGCCTATAATTGCTCATGTACTCAACCAACTGTAGAGTCTCAGAATTCATCCCATCTAGGATGCACTGACATAATTCCCTCTCACAAGGGTGATAGCCCCAAGCACCAAGTGTATGAAAATATTGTTGCACTCTAGATAAGTACGCATGAAAATGTTCATCCTATAGTTGTCTATATTGAAACATAGCCATTGATTAGTAGAACAGGTGTGGACCGTAAGATAGGTCCAAACAAAAGTTGATAAAAATAAAAACCTAGAATTAAACAAAGTGTCCCCGGCAACGACGCCAAAATTTGACTGGCTTAAAAATTGACTGGCTAAGCAGGATAGATGTCTTTAGAGTTCACTTGTTTTTTCTCCTTTTGCCTTTAAAATGACTTGTGATCTAACATTGCACGCCAAGTGTTCGATGAAATGTCCATGTAAATTACACTCATAAATGTGGCATTCGGTTTCTAGATTCAAAATTATGCTTTTATTCGATACGTCTTGATTTTTTAGTGCACAATGTGCTTATTGGCTTGATACAATCCTCATTCTTTATGCTTATGATTAGATGTTTTTAAAGTTTACATGTTTTGTCTCCTTTTGCCTTGAAAATTTGACTTGTGATTTAACATTGCACGCCAAGTGTTGGATGAATTGTCCATGTAAATGCCACTTCTAAATGTGCATTCGGTTCCTAGGTTCGAATTTATGCTTTTATTCCACCGATCTTTATTTTGTAGTGTAGAATGTGCTTATTGGCTTGATACTATCCTCATTCTTTATGCTCATGCTTAGATGTCTTTAAAGTTTACAAGTTTTTTCTCCTTTTACCTTTAAAAATTGACTTGTTATTTAACATTGAACACCAAGTGTGGATTAAATGTCCATGTTAATTCCACTCCTAAATGTGCATTCAGTTTCTAGGTTGGAATTTGTGCATTTATTCGACCGGTCTTGATTTTGTAGTGCAGAATGTGCTTATTGGCTTGATACTATCCTCATTCTTTATGCTTATGCCTACATATCTTTAAAGTTCACTTGGTTTTTCTCCATTTGCCTTTAAAATGACTTGTGATCTAACATTGCACGTCAATGTTCGATGAAATGTCCATGTCAATGTCACTCCTAAATGTGGCATTCGATTTCTAGGTTCAAATTTATGCTTTTATTTGATCGGTCTTGATTTTGTAGTGTAGAATGTGATTATTGGCATGATACTATCCTCATTCTTTATGCTTCTGCCTAGATGTCTTTAAAGTTCACTTTTTTTTTATCCTTTTGCCTTTAAAATGACTTATGATCTAACATTTCACACTAATTGTTCGATTAAATGTCCATGTAAATGTCACTCCTAAATGTGGCATTCATTTTCTAGGTTCAAATTTATTATTTTATTCGATCGGTCTTGAATTTCTAGTGCAGAATGTGCTTATTGGCTTGATTCTATCCTCATTCTTTATGCTCATGCCTAGATGTCTTTATAGTTCACTTTTGTTTTCTTTTTTTGCCTTTAAAATGACTTGTGATCTAACATTTCACGCCAAGTGTTCGATGAAATGTCCATGTAAATGTCCCTCCTAAATGTGGCATTCGGTTTCTAGGTTCAAATTTATGTTTTTATTCGTTCGGTCTTGATTTTGTAGTTCAGAACTTGCTTTTTCGATAGATATTATCCTCCTTCTTTATGATTAGGATTAGATGTCTTTAAAGTTCACTTTTTTTCTCCTTTTGCCTTTAAAATGACTTGTGATCTAACATTTTACGCCAAGTGTTCGATGAAATGTCCATGTAAATGTCACTCCTAAATGTGGTATTCGGTTTCTGGGTTCAAATTTATGTTTTAATTCCACCGGTCTTGAGTTTGAAGTTCAGAACGTGCTTATTGGCTAGATACTATCCTCATTCTTTATGCTTAGGCCTAGATGTCTTTAAAGTTTACTTGTTTTTTCTCCTTTTGCCTTTAAAAGGACTTGTGATCTAACATTACACACAAGTGTTCGATGAAATTTCCATGTAAATGTCACTCCTAAATGTGGAATTCGTTTTCTAGGTTCGAATTTATACTTTTATTCGATCGGTCTTGATTTTGTAGTGCAGAATGTGCTTATTGGCATGATACTATCATCATTCTTTATGCTTATGCCTAGATGTCTTTAAAGTTCACTTTTGTTTTCTCCTTTTGCCTTTAAAATGACTTGTGATCTAACATTTCACACTAACTGTTCGATTAAATGTCCATGTAAATGTCACTCCTAAATGTGGCATTCGGTTTCTAGGTTCAAATTTATGTTTTTATTCGATCGGTCTTGTTTTGTTGTTTAGAACTTGCATAATGGCTAGATATTATCCTCATTCTTTATGATTAGGCCTAAATGTCTTTAAAGTTCACTTTTTTTTCTCTTTTTGCCTTTAAAATGACTTGTGATCTAACCTTTCACGCCAAGTGTTCGATGAAATGTCCATGTAAATGTCACTCCTAATTAAATGTGGCATTCGGTTTCTAGGTTCAAATTTATGTTTTTATTCCACCGATCTTGATTTTGAAGTTGAAAACGTGCTTATTGGCTAGATACTATCCTCATTCTTTATGCTTAGGCCTAGATGTTTTTAAAGTTCACTTGTTTTTTCTCCTTTTTCCTTTAAAAGAACTTGTGATTTAACATTACACCCCAAGTGTTCAATGAAATTTCCATGTAAATATCACTCCTAAATGTGGCATTCATTTTCTAGGTTCAAATTTATACTTTTATTCGATCGGTCTTGAATTTCTAGTGTAGAATGTGCTTATTGGCTTTATTCTATCCTCATTCTTTATGCTCATGCATAGATGACTTTATAGTTCACTTTTGTTTTCTCCTTTTGCCTTTAAAATGACTTGTGATCTAACATTTCACGCCAAGTGTTCGATGAAATGTCCATGTAAATGTCCCTCCTAAATGTGGCATTCGGTTTCTAGGTTCAAATTTATGTTTTATTCCACCGGTCTTGATTTTGAAGTTGAAAACGTGCTTATTGGCTAGATACTATCCTCATTCTTTATGCTTAGGCCAAGATGTTTTTAAAGTTCACTTGTTTTTTCTCCCTTTTCTTTTAAAAGGACTTGTGATTTAACATTACACCCCAAGTGTTCGATGAAACTTACATGTAAATGTCACTCCTAAATGTGGCATTCATTTTCTAGGTTCGGATTTATACTTTTATTCGATCGGTCTTGAATTTCTAGTGCAGAATGTGCTTATTGGCTTGATTCTATCCTCATTCTTTATGCTCATGCCTAGATGTCGTTAAAGTCCACTTTTGTTTTCTCCTTTTGCCTTTAAAATGACTTGTGATCTAACATTTCACGCCAAGTGTTCGATGAAATGTCCATGTAAATGTCCCTCCTAAATGTGGCATTCGGTTTCTAGGTTCAAATTTATGTTTTTACTCGTTCGGTCTTGATTTTGTAGTTCAGAACTTGCTTATTGGCTAGATATTATCCTCATTCTTTTGATTAGGCCTAGATGTCTTTAAAGTTCACTATTTTTTTCTCCTTTTGTCTTGAAAATGACTTGTGATCTAACATTTCACGCCAAGTGTTCGATGGCATGTCCATGTAAATGTCACTCCTAAATGTGGCATTCTGTTTCTATGTTCAAATTTATGTTTTTCTTCGACCGGTCTTGATTTTGAAGTTCAGAACGTGCTTATTGGCTAGATACTATCCTCATTCTTTATGCTTAGGCCTAAATGTCTTTAAAGTTCACTTGTTTTTTCTCCTTTTGCCTTTAAAAGGACTT
The DNA here is from genome assembly GCA_964016875.1 of Fallopia convolvulus. Taxonomy (NCBI): domain Eukaryota; kingdom Viridiplantae; phylum Streptophyta; class Magnoliopsida; order Caryophyllales; family Polygonaceae; genus Fallopia; species Fallopia convolvulus. The sequence continues at coordinate 24,601,970 of OZ024720.1, read as the reverse complement.
GTGATCTAACATTACACACAAGTGTTTGATGAAATTTCCATGTAAACGTCACTCCTAAATGTGGCATTCGGTTTCTAGGTTCAAATTTATGTTTTTATTCCACCGGTCTTGATTTTCAAGTTGAAAACGTTCTTATTGGCTAGATACCATCCTCATTCTTTATGCTTAGGCCTAGATGTTTTTAAAGTTCACTTGTTTTTTCTCCTTTTTCCTTTAAAAGGACTTGTGATTTAACATTACACCCCAAGTGTTCGATGAAATTTCCATGTAAATGTCACTTCTAAATGTTGCATTCATTTTCTAGGTTCGAATTTATACTTTTTGTTGGAAAGTTGTGTGTTAGAATAGAGTCAAGGAACAGATATGGGAACTGTTCCTTGGGCAGCGGAATAATAATAAATATGCATGTGATAGGCACAAAGAACACAAAAATATGGGAAGTATAGGAACAAAGAATATTAACGGAACAATTTAAGAAATTTTAGTGAACATGAACCAAAAGCATAAGATAAGTAAAGGGACACAGTTCCTTATAGAGGAACCCCACTTCAACCAACTAGTTGAATGGGTAAACCTGTACCTCCCTTGGAGGATTTTGAATAACATACTTGTTTTATTGATTGTTCCTTAGTAACAATAGGCAAGACTCAAACTTCTCTGTTCCTACGAGTTCTACCTAACTCTAGCAACACTAATGAGTCTTCTCAACCAAGTTCCTAAGCAAACAACTCAACTAAGACAAGTAAACCAAACCTTACACCTGGACTTCACTATCACAGTTCCCTTCCTCCTGGGAATGTCTTCCTTCACTCTTACACCTGGAATTGACTATCACAGTTCCCTTGCTCCTGGGAACTTCTTCCTCGCCGTTGCTGAGATCAAACACTCGCCGTCGACCACCTTCACTCCCTGTTAATGCTCTTGCCTTTTTGGATTTCTGAAGGGGTGAATTTTTCTCTTGGGTTTGTTCACTATTTATATCTAAAGAGCCTTGCTACCCAATCCTCAACTTGAGAAATGTCAAGATTGCCCTTGTATTGTTCCCCAAGTATGTAGTTTCTCAACATGTGACTCTTGTTTGAATTTGGTCAACTCTTGAAGCTCATCAAGCCGTTGGATGAATAGGCTCAGCCTGATGCATGTACTGTTCCTATGTTTTGTCAGAAACATGTCTCCATATTTCTCGTTGATGTGCTTTTTGGACTAGCTTGTGAGTTCCCTTGGATGGGAATAGTTCCTTCATATTACACTGAGAGTTCCCTTCATTGTTCCCTTGAGTGTTTCTTCTCCTGGAGCTTTTCTCTTGATGAGATGTTCCTTTGATGGGAACAGTTCCTTCATATTACATTGATAGTTCCATTCATTGTTCCTTTGAGTCTTTCTTCTCCTGGAGATTTGGTCTTGGGGAGCTATTCCTTGGATGGGAAAAGTTCCTTCACATTACATTGTTGTTCCCTTCACTGTTCCTTTGATCTTTGAAACTTCACTGTTCCCATCATATTCCCTAGATGGGAACAGGTCCTTATATTACACTAGCGTTCCCATCACTGTTCCTTTGATCTTTGAAACTTCACTGTTCCCATCATATTCCCTAGATGGGAATAGTTCCCATCATATTACACTAGTGTTCCCTTCAATGTTCCTTCTTCTTGGTTTTTCTATCCTTTTCAGTTGTCAAGGGAACAATGTCATCCCATTACACTGAGAGTTCCCTTTACTGTTTTCTCTATCAAGGGAATAGTTCCTTTCATCGTTCCCTTGAATCTTCATTCTATGTCTTGCTTCTCTTGGAGCCTTGAACATCACAGTTCCCATCACCGTTCCCTCTAGTTAGATGAACAGTTCCTTTCATTGTTCCCTTAAATCTACCTTCATTGTTTTGCTTCTCTTGGAACCTTCAACTTCACAGTTTCCATCACTGTTCCCTCTAGTTAGAGGAACAATTCCTTTCATTGTTCCCTTGGACGATTCCTTCCCTGAAACACTTCATAGAACATATCAAATGCCAAGGGTTTGTTATCATCAAAACCCAAAGGGGAAAGGGAACCTTGCCTTAACAATTTCCCCCTTTTTGATAATGACAAACCCTTCAAGATTATAGAGCAAAACAAATACTAGTTTCCCTTGAGGGCAAGGGGCAAATGTTTGTTATCATCAAAACCCAAAGGGGCAAGGGAACCTTGCCTTAACAATTTCCCCCTTTTTGATGATGACAAACTCTTCAAAATTGTAGAGCAAAACAAGTTTTAGTTCCCCCTGAATACATGAAAGTTCCTTAATAAAATGCATGGTTGTTCCCTAAACCTTTTTTTGTTCCCCTGAGATGGACTTGTAGTTCCTACTAGTGAAAGTTATCAAGTAGTTCCCCCTTAGCATATGGAAAAGTAAATTCTACATCTCTTAGAACAACGCATCTCTACAATTTTTCACTCTTCCCCCTTTTGGCATCATCGAAAAATGAACTTCAAGTAAGATGGACAAATACAAAGCACATTCTTAACTCAAGGATAATATAGAGATGATGATAGAGGGATGATACTACGCAATCATTATAAGCAAGAAATAGTAAGAGCAATAGAACTGAAAGCATATGCACAAGGAAAAGCAATGTATTGGAATTGATGGGCAAAGGAAATTTTGTAGGGGACTCAATCATGATTTCAAAGAGGGTGTGTTCCCCTGGATGTCAAGCATTACCATTGTTCATCACAATAGACGTGAGTTCCTTGATTTTTACATCCATTTCCTTTCTTTAGTTCCTCCTATTCTTCCTTGTACATTTCTTCAAATTTTCTTGAAAATTTTCCTTCATGAGAATTTTGGTTCCTTTTTTTTTTGGAACCTGTGTAACTTGTAACTTGCAACTTTCATATCCTTTTGGGATGTCGGTAGTTCCCCCTCAAAGAGTGGAACTATATCTAGAGCTTTATCCTCTTTTCTTCTTCCCTTGACTTGTTGTTCCCTTGACATCCAATAAAAACAAAGTTCCCACTTTTCTACACCATGATTGAGTAATGAGGGCTAGGTTTGGATAGCATGGGATTTTTGTGGAACAATAAGATAAGCATATCCAAACAAATAAGCATGGAAAGGAACAAAAGACATCCACGTAATTGAATCCAGTAAATAAGGGCTTAAAACATATTAGGCTCATAGGAAACGTTTACCTGGATGAAGGTTAAGGGACAAGTCTTATGATCAACCATCATTTCGGCCAAAAAGAAAAAAGAAAAACTCATGCATATGTAACAACTCCATCCAAAAAAGGAATAATGAAGGCATAGTCCATCAACCAAGTCATCAAATTATCATGAAGAAAGTTAGTAAGCATTGTTCCCTACCAAAGTTCCCTTAAACTAGCCAATCATTGAAAGAATAGTGAACCGGGACTTGTTTATTTCTAAGAAGATCATGCAAGGAAGCATCTGTAGATGTTCCCTTGAGCATTCTATCCAAAGCTTTGGTGAATTTCCTTGCAACTTGATTTTCAGTTCTACAAAGTTCCATCTCAATGGGTTTTTTTTTTGTCAAAGATCAACTCTATTGTTCCCATGTATGAAAGATGAGCACATTATAGGTTAAGAAACACTTACCTCATTGGATTCCACAACTAGCATTCAGCTTTGACCTTGTTCCCCCTAAATTGTTGCACTTCTTGCACATTAAGTGAGTTCCTAGCTCACTTCCACTTGAGATTGTGAGGAAATTTATCAATGAGACACATGTTCCTAAGTTGTTTCCCTCACAACTCCCAACAACACAAACTCAAGTCTTGATTTTGGGCACCCAAACAAGTTTGGGTTCCCTTGGGTTAGGGCTAGCATTAAAAAATTCAACATTTCCACACTCCATGCTACAAGATTGTATGGAAGGAACTGAAGACTTACCTTTCCTAGGTTGTTGCACCTTTTGGTCCTTCCTTCTTAATCCAATGAACTTCCAATTGTTCTTGAAAGCATAGTGCCCACGTCGTTCCCATTTCCCATGGCTTTGTTGGAGATGAGGTTGTGCCTTTCTCTCTTGGAACCTTGTTTCCCTACGAGGTTCCCTCTTCTCAGCTTGGTTCATCACCTTTGGATGATTACGATGTGCACCTTGGGCACTTGATTCTCCTTTATGTTCCTCTTGTCTCTTGGGTTTGCACCTCACATGAATGCCATTGTTCCATGAAGCTTGCTTCTTTGATCTAGTTTGTTGTTCCCAAACTTTATGTGCCTTTTGTCCTCTAGCTAATGTGTAGTTTAAGGAACTATGGTTTTCAAGACCTTTTAGCTTAGCCTCCAACTGCATGTTCCTGTCATTAGCACTTTGCAACCTTCTTTGAAGATGGAGCAATTCCTTATCTTCGAATTTTTGTTCCACCTGTTCCTTAACACATTTTAACTCGTAGAGTTTCTTCTCATTCATAAGGTTAGTGGAAACAAGCTTATCAACTTTAGATCTCAAGCTATACAACTCAATTTGGTTAGAGGGAACAACAAAGTTTAGTTCCATAGAAAGTTTCAAGTTTTCAGCTCTAAGACTTTCTAACTTAACACGTAGTTCCCGATTCTCAGACATCAAGTTCCCATCATCAATTTTAAGAGCATGACAAGCATCACAAGGAATGGAAGAATAACTATCATGATTTTCAAGTTCCTATTTCCGTTTTTCCTTTTCCTTCCAAATTTTCTCAATAAATGTAATCAGGGAACTTTTCTTATAATTCTTCAAATCATTGAAAAGATGGGAACTTTCACTTACCTCTTCTTCACAATCAGATTCACTTTGTTCCTTAGCAACATAACAAGTAATTGGACTTGTCCATTCGTCAGATTCCTCATCAGGACTGTTCCCCCATGCATCAAAAAAGAAAGACACCTTTCCTTTTCCTTTCTTCTTCTTAGGACAGTTCCTAATGATGTTCTCCCTTTCCTTGGTCACTACATCAAGTATCTTTTGTTGTTCCTCTCCCACAAGCTCTAGTTTTGTAGTGGGAACACTTCCATCATTTTTCCTTTGGAGAGTTCCCTTGCAATACAAAGAACGTAGTGCCTCTATGCAACAACCAATGTCATCACCTGTTGACAAAGTCATATTGTTCCCTAATTACCTGCAAGTAACACACAATCTAGAGCAACCAGGCTCTGATACCAATTGTTGGAAAGTTATGTGTTAGAATAGAGTCAAGGAACAATTATGGGAATTGTTCCTTGGGCAGCGGAATAATAATAAATATGCATGTGATAGGCACAAAGAAGATAACAATATGGGAAGTATAGGAACAAATAATATTAAGGGAACAATTCAAGAAATTTTAGTGAATAGGAACCAAAAGCATAAGATAAGTAAAGGGCACAGTTCCTTATAGAGGAACCCCACTTCAACCAACTAGTTGAATGGGTAAACCTCTACCTCCCTTGGAGGATTTTGAATGACTTACTTGTTTTATTGATTGTTCCTTAGTAACAACAGGCAAGACTCAAACTTCTCTGTTCCTACGAGTTCTACCTAACTCTAGCAACACTAATGAGTCTTCTCAACCAAGTTCCTAAGCAAACAACTCAACTAAGACAAGTAAACCAAACCTTACACCTGGACTTCACTATCACAGTTCCCTTCCTCCTAGGAACGTCTTCCTTCACTCTTACACCTGGACTTGACTATCACAGTTCCCTTGCTCCTGGGAACTTCTTCCTCACCGTTGCTGAGATCAAACACTCGCCGTCGACCACCTTCATTCTCTGTTAATGCTCTTGCCTTTTTGGATTTCTGAAGGGGTGAATTTTTCTCTTGGGTTTGTTCACTATTTATATCTAAAGAGCCTTGCTCCCCAATCCTCAACTTGAGAAATGTCAAGATTGCCCTTGTATTGTTCCCCAAGTATGTAGTTTCTCAACATGTGACTCTTGTTTGAATTTGGTCAACTCTTGAAGCTCATCAAGCTGTTGGATGAATAGGCTCAGTCTGATGCATGTACTGTTCCTATGTTTTGTCAGAAACATGTCTCAATATTTCTCGCTGATGTGCTTTTTGGACTGGCTTGTGAGTTCCCTTGGATGGGAACAGTTCCTTCACATTACACTGAGAGTTCCCTTCATTGTTCCCTTGAGTGTTTCTTCTCCTGGAGCATTTCTCTTGATGAGTTGTTCCTTTGATGGGAACTGTTCCTTCATATTACATTGATAGTTCCCTTCATTGTTCCTTTGAGTCTTTCTTCTCCTGGAGCTTTGGTCTTGGGGAGCTATTCCTTGGATGGGAACAGTTCCTTCACATTACATTGTTGTTCCCTTCACTGTTCCTTTGATCTTTGAAACTTCACTGTTCCCATCATATTCCCCAGATGGGAACAGTTCCTTATATTACACTAGCGTTCCCATCACTGTTGCTTTGATCTTTGAAACTTCATAGAAAGGGAACCTTGCCTGAAACACTTCATAGAACATATCAAATGCCAAGGGTTTGTTATCATCAAAACCCAAAGGGGAAAGGGAACCTTGCCTTAACACTTTTATTCGATCGGTCTTGAATTTCTAGTGCAGAATGCGCTTATTGGCTTGATTCTATCCTCATTCTTTATGCTCATGCCTAGATGTCTTTAAAGTCCACTTTTGTTTTCTCCTTTTGCCTTTAAAATGACTTGTGATCTAACATTTCACGCCAAGTATTCGATGAAATGTCCATATAAATGTCCCTCCTAAATGTGGCATTCGGTTTCTAGGTTCAAATTTATGTTTTAATTCCACCGATCTTGATTTTGAAGTTCAGAACATGCTTATTGGCTAGATACTATCCTCATTCTTTATGCTCATGCCTAGATGTCTCTAAAGTCCACTTTTGTTTTCTTCTTTTGCCTTTAAAATGACTTGTGATCTAACATTTCACGCCAAGTGTTCGATGAAATGTCCATGCTAAATGTGGCATTCGGTTTCTAGGTTCAAATTTATGTTTTTATTCGTTCGGTCTTGATTTTGTAGTTCAGAACTTGCTTTTTGTCTAGATATTATCCTCATTCTTTATGATTAGGCCTAGATGTCTTTAAAGTTCACTTTTTTTTCTCCGTTTACCTTTAAAATGACTTGTGATCTAGCATTTCACGCCAAGTGTTCGATGAAATGTCCATATAAATTTCACTCCTAAATGTGGCATTCGGTTTCTAGGTTCAAATTTATGTTTTAATTCCACCGGTCTTGATTTTGAAGTTCAAAACATGCTTATTGGCTAGATACTATCCTCATTCTTTATGCTCATGCCTAGATGTCTTTAAACTCCACTTTTGTTTTCTCCTTTTGCCTATAAAATGACTTGTGATCTAACATTTCACGCCATGTGTTCGATGAAATGTCCATGTAAATGTCCCTCCTAAATGTGGCATTCGGTTTCTAGATTCAAATTTATGTTTTTATTCGTTCGGTCTTGATTTTGTAGTTCAGAACATTTTTATTGGCTAGATATTATCCTCATTCTTTATGATTAGGCCTAGATGTCTTTAAAGTTCACTATTTTTTTCTCCTTTTGCCTTTAAAATGACTTATGATCTAACATTTCACGCCAAGTGTTCGATGAAATGTCCATGTAAATGTCACTCCTAAATGTGGCATTCGGTTTCTAAGTTCAAATTTATGTTTTTATTCGACCGGTCTTGATTTTGAAGTTCAGAACGTGCTTATTGGCTAGATACTATCCTCATTCATTATGCTTAGGCCTAGATGTCTTTAAAGTTCACTTGTTTTATCTCCTTTTGCCTTTAAAAGGACTTGTGATGTAACATTACACACAAGTGTTCGATGAAATTTCCATGTAAATGTCACTCCTAAATGTGGCATTCGTTTTCTAGGTTCGAATTTATACTTTTATTCGATCGGTGTTGATTTTGTAGTGCAAAATGTGCTTATTGGCTTGATACTATCATCATTCTTTATGCTTAGGCCTAGTTGTCTTTAAAGTTCAGTTTTTTTCTCCTTTTGCCTTTAAATTGACTTGTGATCTAACCTTTCATGCCAACTGTTCGATGAAATGTCCATCCTAAATGTGGCATTCGGTTTCTAGGTTCAAATTTATGTTTTTATTCGTTCGGTCTTGATTTTGTAGTTCAGAACTTGTTTTTTGACTAGATATTATCCTCATTCTTTAAGATTAGGCCTAGATGTCTTTAAAGTTCACTTGTTTTTTCTCCTTTTGCCTTTAAAATGACTTGTGATCTAACATTTCACGCCAAGTGTTCGGTTTCTTGGTTCAAATTTATGTTTTAATTCCACCGGTCTTGATTTTGAAGTTCAGAACGTGCTTATTGGCTAGATACTATCCTCATTCTTTATGCTCATGCCTAGATGTCTTTAAAGTCCACTTTTGTTTTCTCCTTTTACCTTTAAAATGACTTGTGATCTAACATTTCATCCCAAGTGTTCGATGAAATGTCCATGTAAATGTCCCTCCTAAATGTGGCATTCGGTTTCTAGGTTCAAATTTATGTTTTTATTCGCTCGGTCTTGATTTTGTAGTTCAGAACTTGCTTATGGGCTAGATATTACTCTCATTCTTTATGATTAGGCCTAGATGTCTTTAAAGTTCTCTATTTTTTTCTCCTTTTACCTTTAAAATGACTTATGATCTAACATTTCACACCAAGTGTTCTATGAAATGTCCATGTAAATGTCACTCCTAAATGTGGCATTCGGTTTCTAGGTTCAAATTTATGTTTTTATTCGAAAGGTCTTGATTTTGAAGTTCAGAACGTGCTTATTGGCTAGATACTATCCTCATTCTTTATGCTTAGGCCTAGATGTCTTTAAAGTTCATTTATTTTTTCTCCTTTTGCCTTTAAAAGGACTTATTATCTAACATTACACACAAGTGTTCGATGAAATTTCCATGTAAAATTCACTCCTAAATGTGGCATTCGTTTTCTAGGTTCGAATTTATACTTTTTTTCGATCGGTCTTTATTTTGTAGTGTAGAATGTGCTTATTGGCTTGATACTATCATCATTCTTTATTCTTGTGCCTAGATGTCTTTAAAGTTCACTTGTTTTTTCTCCTTTTGCTTTTAAAATGACTTGTGATGTAATATTCCACGCCAAGTGTTCTATGAAATGTCAATGTCAATGTCACTCCTAAATGTGGCATTCAATTTCTAGGTTAGAATTTATGCTTTTATTTGAGCGGTCTTGATCATGTACTGTAGAATGTGCTTATTCGCTTGATACTATCCTCATTTTTTATGCTTATGCCTAAAGATAACATTTCACGCCAAGTGTTCGATGAAATGTCCATGTAAATGACACTCCTAAATGTGGAATTCGGTTTCTTGGTTCAAATTTATGTTTTAATTCCACCGGTCTTGATTTTGAAGTTCAGAACGTGCTTATTGGCTAGATACTATCCTCATTCTTTATGCTCATGCCTAGATGTCTTTAAAGTCCACTTTTGTTTTCTCCTTTTACCTTTAAAATGACTTGTGATCTAACATTTCATCCCAAGTGTTCGATGAAATGTCCATGTAAATGTCCCTCCTAAATGTGGCATTCGGTTTCTAGGTTCAAATTTATGTTTTTATTCGCTCGGTCTTGATTTTGTAGTTCAGAACTTGCTTATGGGCTAGATATTACTCTCATTCTTTATGATTAGGCCTAGATGTCTTTAAAGTTCACTATTTTTTTCTCCTTTTACCTTTAAAATGACTTATGATCTAACATTTCACACCAAGTGTTCTATGAAATGTCCATGTAAATGTCACTCCTAAATGTGGCATTCGGTTTCTAGGTTCAAATTTATGTTTTTATTCGAAAGGTCTTGATTTTGAAGTTCAGAACGTGCTTATTGGCTAGATACTATCCTCATTCTTTATGCTTAGGCCTAGATGTCTTTAAAGTTCATTTATTTTTTCTCCTTTTGCCTTTAAAAGGACTTATTATCTAACATTACACACAAGTGTTCGATGAAATTTCCATGTAAAATTCACTCCTAAATGTGGCATTCGTTTTCTAGGTTCGAATTTATACTTTTTTTCGATCGGTCTTTATTTTGTAGTGTAGAATGTGCTTATTGGCTTGATACTATCATCATTCTTTATTCTTGTGCCTAGATGTCTTTAAAGTTCACTTGTTTTTTCTCCTTTTGCTTTTAAAATGACTTGTGATGTAATATTCTACGCCAAGTGTTCTATGAAATGTCAATGTCAATGTCACTCCTAAATGTGGCATTCAATTTCTAGGTTAGAATTTATGCTTTTATTTGAGCGGTCTTGATCATGTACTGTAGAATGTGCTTATTCGCTTGATACTATCCTCATTTTTTATGCTTATGCCTAAAGATAACATTTCACGCCAAGTGTTCGATGAAATGTCCATGTAAATGACACTCCTAAATGTGGAATTCGGTTTCTAGATTCGAATTTATGCTTTTATTCAATAAGTCTTGATTTTGTAGTGCAGAATTTATGCTTTTATTCAATAAAGTTCACTTGGTTTTTCTCATTTTGCCTTAAAAATCTACTTGTGATCTAACATTGACACCAAGGATTCGATAAAATTTCTATGTGGATGTCACTCCTAAATGAGGCATTCGGTTTCTAGGTTTAAAAATTATGCTTTTATTCGATACGTCTTGATTGTGTAGTGCAAAATGTGCTTATTGACTTTATACTATCCGCATTCTTTATGATTATGCCGCGATGTCTTTAAAGTTATCTTGTTTTTTCTTCTTTTGCCTTTTAAATGATTTGTGATTTATCATTGCACGCCAAGTGTTCGGTGAAATGTCCATGTAAATGCCACTATATAATGTGGCATTCGGATTCTAGGTTCAAATTTGTGCTTTTTTCGATCGGTATTGATTTTGTAGTGTAGAATGTGCTTATTGGCTTGATACTATCCCTATTCCTTATGCTTATGCGTAGATATCTTTAAAGTTCACTTGTTTTTTCTCCTTTTGCCTTTAAAATGACCTTTGATCTAACATTGCACGTCAAGGGTTCGATGAAATGTCAATGTCAATGTCACTCCTAAATGTGGAATTCGATTTCTAGGTTCGAATTTATGCTTTTATTCAATGGGTCTTGATTTTGTAGTGTAGAATGTGCTTATTGACTTGATATTATCCTCATTTTTTATGCTTATGCCTAGATGACTTTAAAGTTCACTTATTTTTTCTCCTTTGCCCTTTAAAATGAAATCTGATCTAACATTTCACGCCAAGTTTTCTATGAAATGCACTTGTAAATGACACTCCTAAATGTGGCATTCGGTTTCTAGATTCCAATTTATGCTTTTATTCGATACGTCTTGATTTTGTAGTGCACAATGTGCTTATTAGCTTGATACAATCCTCATTCTTTATGCTTATTCCTAGTTGTCTTTAAAGTTTACATGTTTTTTCTCCTTTTGCCTTTAAAATTTGACTTGTTAACATTGCACGCCAAGTGTTGGATGAATTGTCCATGTCAATGCCACGTCTAAATGTGCATTCGGTTTCGAGGTTCGAATTTATGCTTTTATTCGACCGGTCTTGATTTTGTAGTGTAGAATGTGCTTATTGGCTTGATAGTATCCTCATTCTTTTTGATCATGCTTAGATGTCTTTAAAGTTTACATGTTTTTCTCCTTTTACCTTTAAAAATTGACTTGTTAATTATCATTGAACGCCAATTGTTGGATGAAATGACCATGTAAATGCCACTCCTAAATGTGAATTCGGTTTCTAGGTTCGAATTTGTACTTTTATTCGACATGTCTTGATTTTGTACTGTAGAATGTTCTTATTGGCTTGATATTTTTCTCATTCTTTTGCTTATGCCTAGATGTTTGTTAAGTTCACTTGATTTTTAGTACTTTTTCCTTTAAAATGACTTGTGATCTAACATTGTGTGCCAAGTTTTTGATGAAATATCCTTGTAAATGTCTGATGTTCATGTTTTTGGTATAGTTTTTAGGGTGTTTTCTGAGTTTGTTAGGATTAGTTTTGATAAGTTTAGGGTTAGTTTTGTGTGTTTTTGGATGGTTTTGCAGATTTTGTTAAATGTATGGAACCTACTCCGTTTTGTGTCTTTTTTTAGGTTTTAGCAAGGAAACGGTGCTTTTTCGAGTTGAATTTGGAATGCTATGGCTAAGGATAGAAAAATACGAGATGAAGAAGTCGAAGTCTAAGCTTTTAGAGTTGAAGTGTTGAAGAAGTCAAAATCCAGGCTCGTTAACGAGGCTATGCAAGGTCGTTAACGAGGCGTAACGATAGGGTTTTTCGAGAGATCTTAGTGATGACCTACCGATCCTGTGCGGGAATTTATTTCGTGTCGGTAGAGTGTTTTTAATGAGTTTTAGGGTTATTATATTTTATTAGCACCACAAGACCAAATATTTACACGCCTTATTGTCTTTACCAAGCCCCATTACAACCCGGCCGAATGGAAGCTTCTATGAAGTATCATTGAGCCCCCTAAGTTCTCTTGATGATTTTTGCTTGTTTTGACAAATCTTAGGTGGAGAGTTTGGTGATATAAGTTCCAATTTCTATGAGTTTTTGTATATAAGATGAGTTGAGAGTTGTTATTCTAAGCCCAAACACTTGAGAGTTGAGTGAAACACATATATCCCTTGTGAGGTTGGATTGTATTTGCTTATGTCTATTTGGTGTATATATGTGTGATGACATTAATAGTCATTTGCTATTTTCTTCTATATGTTTTGATGTTGTTTTTTAGATGATGGCAATAGTTTGATTAGTATTGTTGTTTGGTTTTGATTATTGTTTAGTGATTGCTTGAGGACAAGCAAGTCTAAGTATGGGATATTTTGATGTTCATATTTTTGGTATAGTTTTTAGGGTGTTTTCTGAGTTTGTTATGATTAGTTTTGATAAGTTTAGGGTTAGTTTTGTGTGTTTTTTGATGGTTTTGCATATTTTGTGAAAAGTATGGAAGCTACTCCGTTTTGTGTCTTTTTGTAGGTTTCAGCAAGGAAACGGTGCTTTTTGGAGCTGAATTTGGAAGGCTATGGTGAAGGACAGAAGAATACGAGATGAAGAAGTCGAAGTCTAAGCTTTTAGAGTTGAGGTGTTGAAGAAGTCAAAATCCAGGCTCGTTAACGAGGCTATGCAAGGTCGTTAACGAGGCGTAACGATAGGGTTTTTCGAGAGATCTTAGTGATGACCTACCGATCCTGTGCGGGAATTTATTTCGTGTCGGTAAAGTGTTTTTAATGAGTTTTAGGGTTATTATATTTTATTTTAAGTCTTGTTATCCTTCTAAGTTTTTATTTCTATCTTTTTAAGAGTAGGTTTCTATCTTTTAGGGAAGTTTTTATCTTATATCCTTATTTATTTAGATAGCTTTATTAGTATAAATAGCCTTCTTTATAGCCTAGAGAAGGGGTGGCAAGTAGAAAGGAAGTAGGAGACGAGTTTAGAAGAGCCGAGAGATTGAGCCGAGGTGGAAAGAGAGTTAGCCGAGATGATGTGTTGAAGTAGTTGTGTAAATACCCTTCTTCTGAATTCTGTAAGACGATAAATTTTCTTATTAATTTGAAGTATTTGTTTTGTTTTCAATGTTCTCCTTTATACAAGTTGTTTATTTCATAATTATGAGTAGTGAGTAGTTTTCTTATCTAGGGTCAGGGTTGAAACCCGACATAGTTATGCAAGGTTTGATGAGTAAGATGATGTGTTGAATGTCTTCTATCTATTTTTGAGATTGCTTGTTGTGTTTATACCTAGATGAAAGTCAAGGTAATTTGAGTCTTAACTTGATCGAGAGAGAAAGTTAGAAACTTGAAGGTTGATATTGTTTGAATACGAAAGTTTCAAGCTTTAGATCCAAAACAAGTGATTGAGTGAATTAATTTATGAGAGTAGATTAACTTACTTACTAGTCAATGAAAGTTGATGAATTTATCTATTTAAAGGCATGATCTTTATCTTCTTACAAATTTATATGCATGACTATGTTGTGGTGACCCTTGTCCTAGATCTTTGTTTTTATTTGAAATTCTCCTAGATCATATTCGTTACTGCGTTCGTAGCTTCGGTATGGAACTTATTTTTAGGTCGTTAGTAGTCTACAAGTTCGTTAACGACTTTGTCAAAGTAATATGAGGCTGGTCGTGAGTATTTTGCTTGTTTTTGTTTGATTTTCATTATTAGTAGTCGATAGATAAACAAACTGTGCTTCTCGTGGAACGATCCTAACTCCCCTATACTTAACGGGGTCTTCACTTATAAATTTTTTTGTTGTCCAGATTAAAGACCCGTAAACAATGTCACTCCATAATGTGGCATTCGGTTTCTAGGTTCGAATTTGTGCTTTTATTCGATCGATTTTGATTTTCTAGTGTAGAATGTGCTTATTGGCTTGATACTATCCTCGTTCTTTATGCTTATGCCTAGATGTCTTTAAAGTTCACTTGTTTTTTCTACTTTTTCCTTTTCAAATTGACTTGAGATCTACCATTGCACGCCAAATGCTTGATGAAATGTCCATGTAAATGTCAGTCCTAAATATTGCATTCGGCTTCTAGGTTCTAATTTATGCTTTTATTCAATTAGTCTCGATTTTGTAGTGCAGAATGTGCTTATTGTTTGATAATATCCTCATTCTTTATGTTATGCCTAGATGTCTTTAAATTTCACTTGTTTTTTTGTCCTCTTGCCTTTAAAATGACTTATGATCTAACATTGCACGCAAAGTGTTCGATGAAATGTCCATGTAAATGTCAGTCCTAAATATGGCTGATAGCTTGCATATAGGAGTAATTTAGATGCATGTTTTATATATGTTTTAGTTAGTTTTAGGTTAGTTTTTATGCAGTTTTTAGATTTTTTTGTTGTCGGGTATTATGCGCTGGTTTGCTCGGTTTTGCAGGTTTATAGTTTAAGGAGCAACAGCAGGGCGAGATCTTGATTGACCATGGCGGTGGTGGACGAGTAAAAGAAGCTAGGAGGTGTTGCAATGAAGATTGAAGAAGTAGATATGAAGAACTAAAGTCCAACGGGATGAAGCAACAAGTGAGACACGCCAGCATTGGTGGCGCGGGCTGGTGAGCAACATGGCGCGGCCGCGGCACCCTGGGAATGCCCGCGCCACTCTATTCCGTTGCGAGAAGGTTGGGCAGATCAATTGGGCTTCGAGTTGGGCTTTGGATATATGTTTTCCGACTACTTGATGTAATTTCGGGGTAATTTGATATTTGGATATTTTAGGGAATTTAAACCTTGTTTTTAGTTTTCTCTCTCTATCATTATCATAACTTTGGATCAACTTTGGAGGCTAGGGTTTTTCTCTCAAGAAGACTTTGAAACCTTTGTAAGTTTGATTTTAATTTCAATTATGCATTGCTAATTTTCCCTTGTGTTTGACTAATTAGTGAAGTCATGATTTGTGTATGATTGTGAGATTTAATTGATTCTCAACGATCTTGAATAGAAATTATTCCTTGTGCTTAATTGAATCAGAATTATTCTAGGGTTTTGTTAGATTAGCTACCTAATAGAATTTCTAGGTTAATGTACAACTGAATCTGATTAATTACCGGTCGGAGTTAATCTGATCAAGAGTAGACTTTAATTAATTTAGTACCGGTTGGACAAGATGATTAAAGTAGGGAATAAATTCACAAGTCACTTAAATGTCTGGTTTCTCTAAGTGTTTGTTTCTATTGATAACTTGAATCGTCAAGCTGTTATTTAATTGAATCTAGAAGGTCTTCTAGGTTGGTAGATAATTAGGGTTGTTAGACTGGTAGTTCTATCAACTAAATATGAAGTTTGGGTTTTAGTCCTTAGTAGGATCATTATCCACAATAGATTGTTCAAGTGAGAAGAGAATCAAGAGAATCGATGATCAATAAAGCAATATCATGATGGATCTGATTAGTTGAACACGCTTTTCTCATATTTGTTAAACTCAATCATATTTGCATTCATAGTTAGTTTTCAATTTGCTTAGTAGTTTAGACTTCCAATCAATAAACCCCCCATATCAGTTACTTGGCAATTAAGCAATAACACATTTACACGAGTCTCTGTGGGTTCGACCCTTACTTACCGCTCTACTGAGTTTGGTAAAGTTAAGGATTCTTTGATAGGTATAACGACCACCGAAAATACCTCATCAAATTTGGCGTCGTTGCCGGGGAGTCGTCGCTATTTGTGTTTATTACTTTTGTGTTGTTTTGGGTGTGAACCTGTTATATGGTTCATACCCGTGCTACTAACTCATCTCCTCTACTTTTTTATCCAGATATTGACAGGACACTCTTCAAGCTAAGGAAGGAAATCCGGAATCACTTTCAGGCTTTGCCGTTCTTTCTTGAAGAATCTGACTCTGAATCTGAATATTCTGAATCTGTCGAGATGGGTGATCAAACTCTGAGACAGTTGACTGCACCAAATCTGACACAACAGCCATTGGCGATGCAATTCCCTGCTCTCGGTGAGGGAGTCAAGTTTGAGCTGAAATCCGGGTTGATCCACCTTTTTCCTTCATTCCATGGGCATAGTGGTGAAGACCCCAACAAGCATCTTTCTGAATTTCATGTTGTGTGCTCCAACATGAAGCCTGCTGATGTGACTCATGACCAGATCGCGCTGAGAGCCTTTCCTTTTTCTCTCAAGGATCAGGCTAAAGACTGGTTTTACTATTTGGCTCCGGGAAATATTGATACATGGGCTAAGATGAAGGAAGCTTTTCTGGAAAAGTACTTCCCTGCTACAAAGCTCAACGATCTGAAAAAGCGAATCAGTAACATCGAACAAGAAGCTAATGAGTCCTTGTACGAATACTATGAGAGGTTTAAGAGGTTGGTAGCCAGCTGTCCTTTCCATGGATACACTGATCAAGACCTGATTCTATATCTTTTCAATGGCCTCTTAAATGATGAGAGAAGAATGGTCAATGCAGCTTGCCAGGGTCACATTCTCAACAAAACTCCTGTTGCTGCGTTTGACCTGTTTACACAACTGTCTGAGGGCACAAGACAGTTCAGAAAAGAGACTAGCTCGAGAGCTGCAAATTCATTGGTGGCTAATACAAGAATCCAAGATGAAGTCACTGAATTGAAAATGATGATGAAGCAGTTGTTGCAGCAAGGTGGTAGACAGCAGGTGAAATCTTGTGAAATCTGCTTTGATAACATGCATCCCACTGATTCATGCCCTACACTTCAAGATCAAAACGCTGAGGTGAATGCATTGGAAGGCTATGGACCACCTAGGCCGAGGTATGACCCCTTCTCCAACACCTACAATCAGGGCTGGAGGGATCATCCTAATCTGAGGTACGGAAATTCAAACAACCAGCAATTCAATCAACAGGGTGGCCCAGCTCCATACAAGCCACCTTTTCAACCTCGTCCTCAGGGGGCCAATCAGAATGCTATGTCTACTGAAGATATGATTCGGACCCTGGCACAGACTGTGACTACAATGCAAGGCTCAATGAGCCAATTTCAACAAGAGACCAAATCTAGCATCCACAACTTGGAGACCCAAGTAAGCCAAATTGCCAATGCTGTGGGCAAATTAGAGGCTAGAGATTCAAGCAAGCTCCCCTCTCAGACTGAGCTGAATCCGAAACAAAATGTTAATGCCATCACGTTACGAAGTGGCATGACAATAAATGGGAAGCTCGGGGACGATCTCCAAATCAATGAAGGGGAAGATAAATGGACGACAAAAGAGCAGGACACAGTAGAGCACGGGCTCGAACATCAAGTGACGCGCCCGCGCCACCATGAGCTTAGCCCGCGTAAAGTCACCAGGGAGCCAGAAGATCTGGACGCGGGCAAAAACGGGGGTTACGCGGCCGCGCCACCATTGACTCGGCCGCGACATGTAACTGACGCTCCTGTGCCAACTGTTTCAGCGCCCGCGCCACCGGTGCTTCCTCCGAGTGCCAATCCAAAATCTTATCCACCTGTCCCACCTTTCCCAGAAGCTTTAAAAGAGACCCGGAAGTTGGAGAATGACAAGGAACTGTTTGAGACGTTCATCAAATGTGAGGTAAACATTCCTTTACTTAACTTGATTAAGAGTATTCCTAGATATGCTAAGTTTTTGAAAGAATTGTGCACCATAAAAAGAACTCAAAAGCTAAAAGGGAAACAAAAGGTCTCTGTGAGTGAGCATGTGTCAGCTGTGTTTCAAAGGCGTATGCCTCAGAAATGTGGTGACCCTGGCATGTTCACTATTCCTGCATTATTGGTGAAACAAAAATTGATAAGGTTATGCTTGATCTAGGTGCTTCAATAAATGTTTTGCCTTACTCTGTGTACAAAATGCTTGAACTGGGTCCTTTGCAAGAAACCGGTGTGGTTATACAATTAGCTGATAGGTCAAATGCTTACCCTAGATGAATAGTTGAGGATGTGCTTGTAATGGTTGATAATCTGATATTTCCTGCTGATTTCTATGTCTTAGATATGGACCATGATAAGCATGTTGCACCTATTTTGCTAGGCAGACCTTTTCTGAAAACAGCTAAAACTAAGATTGATGTCTGTAGTGGCTCTCATACTATGGAATTAGACGGGGAAAGGGTAGAGTATAATATTTATGATGCAATGAAATACCCTCCCGAAGATTCTTCGCTGTGCTTTGTTGATGTGGTAGAGCCACTTGCTCAAGAATTTTTCAATATGCATGAATTTGAAGCTTTGAGATCCACCTTGGAAAATGCTATTATGAATGATACTTCAGATTTGGATTTAAAGACTGGCCTGCAGGAAGTGGTGGCAGAGTTGAATGATCACTATGAGCGTCCGCTTCTGCCACCGGGCTCAAAGTCCATACCACTAACTTTGCCAAGCGAGAAGCTTTTGCCATCTATTGTGCAGGAACCAGTGGTAGAACTGAAGCAACTTCCAGACCATCTCAAGTATGCTTTCTTAGGTGAAGGGAATACTTTGCCAGTAATTATATCCAACAAGCTCAGCAATGAGCAAGAAGGAAGACTAGTGGCAGTTCTGAGGGAGCATAAGACGGCTATAGGATGGACCATTGCAGACATTAAGGGGATTAGTCCCTCAACATGTATGCATCGGATTCTATTAGAAGATGAAGCTACACCGTCTAGACAATCCCAAAGAAGACTGAATCCCCCGATGATGGAGGTGGTGAAGAAGGAGGTGCTGAAACTCCTTCAGGCAGGTATGATCTTTCCTATTTCTGATAGCAAATGGGTCAGCCCAACTCAGGTTGTCCCTAAAAAGGGTGGTATCACAGTGGTTGAGAATCACAAGGGTGATCTCATTCCCACCAGAGTCCAGACCGGGTGGAGGGTGTGTATATATTATCGCCAGCTGAATGCGGTAACCCGGAAGGACCAATTTCCCATTACCTTTTATTGACCAGATGTTGGAACGAATTGCCGGTCGTTCATTCTATTGTTTCTTGGATGGATATTCTGGATATTTTCAGGTAGCCATAGCACCAGAGGATCAGGAAAAGACAACATTCACTTGTCCTTTTGGCACCTTTGCATACCGAAGGA
Source organism: Fallopia convolvulus (assembly GCA_964016875.1). Lineage (NCBI taxonomy): Eukaryota > Viridiplantae > Streptophyta > Magnoliopsida > Caryophyllales > Polygonaceae > Fallopia > Fallopia convolvulus. Next base: position 24,582,518 of record OZ024720.1, on the reverse strand, counting down.
TGCCTTTTGGACTTGTAATGCCCCAGCTACATTCCAACGGTGTATGGTTAGTATCTTTTCTGAGTACATAGAGAAATTTATTGAGGTATTTATGGATGATTTTACCGTCCATGGGGATGACTTTGATTCATGCTTAACTCATTTGACACTAGTACTTAAAAGATGTGAAGATACTAATCTTGTTCTCAACTCTGAAAAGTGTCATTTTATGGTAGAACAAGGTATAGTATTAGGCCATGTAGTGTCTTCTAGGGGTATTGAGGTCGATAAGGCTAAGATTGAAGTAATTCAATCTTTGCCTTATCCTACTAATGTGCGTGAAGTGCGTTCCTTTTTAGGCCATGCAGGATTTTACCGTAGGTTTATTAGAGACTTCTCCAAAATTGCATCCCCCTTATGTGAGTCGTTGAAGAAGGAAGCAGAATTTGACTTTGGTGATGCATGCAACACGGCGTTTGATGAACTAAAACTCCGCCTCACCACATCTCCCATTATTCAAGCCCCAGATTGGTCTCTCCCTTTTGAGATCATGTGTGATGCTAGTGATTATGCAGTGGGGGCTGTTATTGGACAGAAGAAGGGCAAGGCGTCTCATGTGATTCACTACGCCTCTATGACATTAAATGAGGCCCAGAGGAATTACTACACCACAGAGAAGGAGCTTCTAGCAGTTGTGTTTGCATTGGAGAAATTTCGCTCCTACTTGTTGGGGACAAGAGTGATTGTTTATACAGATCATGCAGCACTCCGCTATCTGCTGACGAAAAAAGAGGCCAAGCCCAGGTTAATCAGGTGGATCTTGTTGTTGAGTGAGTTCAACATTGAGATCAAAGATAAAAAGGGGCCTAAAAATGTGGTTGCTGATCACCTGAGTCGTCTGGTGATGGAAGAACAGAAGAAGCCAACAAGTTCACCCATTCAGGAGGAATTTCCAGATGATACCCTGTTTTCTATTAAGATTGTAAAACCTTGGTATGCACATTTGGTTAATTTCTTAGTTATGGGTGAATTCCCACCAATATTCACAAAGGCTCAGAAGGCCAAGCTCAAAAGTGAAGCAAGGTACTACATCTGGGATGATCCATACTTGTGGAAATACTGCGCTGATCAGGTAATCCGACGATGTATCCCGGATAATAAGGTAACTTCTATCTTAACCTTCTGTCATAATTATGCATGTGGGGGCCATTTTAGTTCCAATAAAACAGCTAGGAAGGTATTGGATGCAGGATTTTACTGGCCGAGCATTTTTCGGGATGCTCAAGGTTTTGGTAAATCCTGTGATCGATGTCAAAGAGTTGGGAATATGTCCCAAAAGAATGAGATGCCTCAATCTCATATTATTTTTTGTGAAATCTTTGATGTTTGGGGCATTGACTTTATGGGGCCATTTCCTAATTCTTTTGGGTACTATTATATTTTGCTTGCGGTGGACTACGTTTCCAAATGGGTGGAAGCGCAGGCCACCAGGACTGACGATTCTAAAGTGGTGACAGATTTCTTGAAGACCAACATTTTTACTAGATTTGGTGTCCCTAGAGCTCTAGTTAGTGACAAGGGATCCCACTTCTGTAATCGGATGGTAGTGCATTATTAAAAAAATATCATGTCACACACAGAGTCTCTACAACATACCACCCTCAAACAAATGGCCAGGCAGAGGTGTCTAATAGGGAAATCAAGTCAATTCTAGAGAAGACAGTTGCACCAAACAGGAAAGACTGGAGTGCTCGGATGGATGATGCACTATGGGCGTACAGGACCGCTTTTAAAACACCAACTGGGATGTCACCATTCAGGCTGGTGTTTGGGAAAGCTTGTCATCTACCAGTGGATGTTCAACATAAAACATACTGGGCAATCAAGAAGTGCAACATGCAAGAAAATGAGGTGGGCGAATTCATGAAACTTCAACTCCAAGAATTAGAAGAAATCAGGCTAGAGTCTTATGACAATGCAGTGATATACAAGGAAAAGACAAAGGCCTGGCATGACAAGCATATTTGGAGGAAGAGCTTCAAGGTGGGGGATAAAGTACTTTTGATCCAATCTCGCCTCAAATTGTTTCCTGGAAAACTGAGCTCCAGATGGAGAGGCCCTTTTGTGGTAGCACGCGTGTATCCACATGGCGCAGTTGATATTTATGATGGAGCTTCACAATCTATTTTCAAGGTGAATGGTCCGAGGTTGAAGCCATATTATGAAGGATTCAATGGTGCTACTTTGGAAGAAACGGCTCTACAAGAGCCGGAACAAAAGCCTTGATATCCTTTTTGCGTCAAGCTAATGACGTTAAACAAGCGCTTCTTGGGAGGCAACCCAAGGTTTAGAGTAGATTAAATTTTTAGTTAATCTTTTGCTTTTTAGATAGTTATTGTGTGTGTATTAGATACCCCAGGTTCGAAAATCAATACCCCGAGGCAATTAGAGAGGCGCAGGCTTAACATAAAGTGGCGCGCCCGCGCCCGAGCCAAGCAAGACCGCGTAAAGTCGCCAAGGAGTGTGGCGCGGGCGGAGAGGTCGAGTGACGCGGCCGCGTCAGACTGGGACCGAGCCCGCGACACGTTTACTTCGGCGCAACATAAAGAGCTTTGACCGAGGTCTCACACACACCCCAAACTCTACTTCTCCTCCTTCCTCACGCCCCCTCCTTCCCAAAACCTCCATTGAAGGCCCCTCAAGCTCGGATTTGTCATCAAAATTGCATAAAAATCCATCCAACAACAAAATTCAAGTAAGCTTTTCCATTCTCTACTCCAAATTACTTCAAATTAAGCTTAATTTCGAATTAGGGGCATGCTCTAGGTTTTTAGAAAAGCTTAGATCTAGTCTAATTTAGTTCGATTTTGGCTTAATTCCTTCACAAAAGTTTGTTCCTTGCTTGATTATGAGCTAGATTTGTGCTTATTTTGCTAATTTGTGAAGATTTGAGATTAACCCTAGAAGTTTTGATTAAAATTGATTAAAATATTCTAGGTAGTGGGGGAAGAGAGTGATTGAGAGCTTATTTGTGAAATATTGTTGTGGTTGTCCTTGCCGGGACAACAAAAGTTGCATTTGTGTTGTTTGGTGGTGCTTGTGCAGGAATTTGATGTAATTTAGGTACAATGGGTCCTAAAAAAGCTAGTCAGGGTGCTTCTACCTTCCGTGCTGCTGCATCTAGAGCAAGGGGAAACACTGGGTCACGACCGGTTCGTAGTTCTACTACTAGGAGGCGAGCGCCAGAGGTGCCTGAGCCATTAACCATTGTAGGAGAAGCTACCCCTGAGTAGTATGGGTTTAGCTTGAATGAAAGATGGAGCCGGGCTAGGTTCAAACATCTTATAGAAAGGGTGTGGAAACCTACCCGCTTTATTGATTGGGAGTTTATGGAGGAGTTGGGGATTCAAGGAAAGTTGAATGAGGTTGCTAGTGCCTTGGGATTTCAGGAGTTTATTCACTTGAGGGAGGCCACTTACAAAGGTCTTACATTGGAGTTTCTGAGTACTCTGAAATGTGATATCATTGATGGGCCTGAAATTAAAGTAGGTTTATGTACGTTCCGACTGAGGAATGTGCAAAGGAGGATGACACTGAATGACATTAATGTCATGTTTGGCTTTCCTGAGATAGATGATGAAGAAGTAACTCGTTGTGAGGCACAGGCTACTTGGTTGACTGTAGATTTTTGGCGGCATATCACAGGGCAGGTTGTTTACAGGCCTTCAAGGGCTAAGTCATCTTTTATTTCCCATCCAGTCATTCGTATTCTTCAGAGATTCATAGCTCACACCATCAATGGGAGAGGGGATGGGGAAAACAATTGTCCCAAGAAGGATTTATTGCTAGTATGTGCATGTTTGATGAAAGAAAAAGTCAACTTAGTTGGTTTGTTGATGACTCAGTTGTCTCAAGTAGCTCGAGTTCCAAGCACTTTTATTGCTATTGGCGGGATTGTTACTAGATTTGCTCGCCATTTTGACATTGATCTGAGGAGATATCAGCCTGACATTCAGCCTTTACCCATGAGCTTTAAGATGTTTCATAGTATAAATGTGTGCTACAGAGTTAGGGGTACATACTATTGGGTTTTAGCAGATTCAGGGCATGCCATGAAGATGCCTGATAATTTAAGGACTAAGATCGAGATTGGGAGCCAGAAATGGAAGACTTGGAGGATTGAAGTGCTAGATACTGATTTGCCTCTAGAGCAAGTCAGACGTCAGGATACAGGGGTCAGACAGCCTAGAGATTATCATGCACAGTATGAGGTATTATAGGATGTTGATGATGACGTGGATTATGCGATGGAGGTAGATTCTGATGCTGCTGATGATGATGAGAGTGAGGAGGAGCAACCAGCCACTGATGATGATGCATTACATGGTATGGGCTATCCTCCAGCACAGTTTGATCAGTTGTCTAGGATGATGCAGCAGATGTAGTTGAGTCAGACTCAGGGTTTCACGGGATTACATGATTATGTGGATGAGCGTTTCACCATTTCAGACACATCAGGATCAGAGGATTTCTGCTCTTCAGACACATCAGGATCAGCAGTTTGCCGCTTTCCAAGCTCAGCAGGAGGCATTTCAGACACGTCATGATGAGCAGTTTAGGCTGCTCCATTCTAGATTGGATGGTTGGAGTTCCACCGGATATCCGTCTCATCCATATTATCCTCAGTATGCCTTTCCGGATCCACCGTATCCTCAGTTCCCACCATACCAGCCACCACCAGCTCAGGAGATTCCACCGTACTATCCACCACAGCCAGAGTTTCAGCCGGAGTACCAGCCTCCGCCACCACAGGATTTTCCGCCATATTACCCGGATAACTAGTTTTTTGTGAGTTTTTCTCTTTCCTTACCTTTTTACTATACTTTGGGGACAAAGTATGTTTTAAGCATGGGGGAAGGGAATTACTTGTTTGCATTGCATATAGTTGCATTAGTTTAGGCCATGTTTAAATTTTTTTGCATGCATTGATTAAAATCTTGAAAAATGAAAAAAAATTAGAAAAATTTAAAAAATACAAAAATATTGCATTTAGGTTCTTATTTCCCCATTGTTTGATTCCTCTTGTGTTTCTAAGTTAAGTATAAGTTCTAACCCATGATTTGCATGATTTACTGAAGTTGATATGATATAAGCATGATCATTGATTAAATGAATTGATTATAGAATGGAGCATGTATTTAGCTCGAGTTTTAGATTCGTTCTGAAGTTCTAGACAAAACAATTACCCTTGTGAGATATTTTTGGCCTTTCATGATATATTTGTTCTCTACATTCTTGAGTGTATCGCCATGATTATCTAGCTCTAGGACTTGCGTTAATACTCTATTTTGAGGCTGCTTTATATGATTGAATACATGACATTAAAGTGATTGAGGCAATGTTTCTTATTAGCCTATTATTTCCCTTCCTACCCTACAAGATCCATGTTTTTGACACCCCACTTATTTGAGCCTTAAGCCTATTTTTATTAGCTCCACAAAATGATCCATAGCCCATTAAGCTTGACCCATAATCCGGGATTTCGGACTATAGGTTTTGGTTGTATTGTGTGAGTTATGTATAAGTATGGGGGAGTTGAATGAAAAAGGTAGAAAAAGAGGAAATAAACTCTTGTGTTCAAAGTGAAAAACAATGAAGATGAAGTTTGTTGCAAAATAAGCAAAAGAAAAAGTGTTTAAATGTTGTTAGTCTTCATTAAGCAAAGCAAGAAAGAGTTGAAAAGAGGCAAAAGGAAAGAAAAAAAGAAGCAAAGTGCTTTAATGTAATTGTAATGAGTTGGTAGAAAGAAGTTTGGAAGAAGTTGAGAAGAAAGTGTTGAAGTTTGGGTTATGATTAATTCTTTATCCCGTATTTAGCACCACATGCCAAATATTATCCCTTCCAAATGTCTCTTTACCTTTGCCCCATTACAAGCCGGAAAAAGACCTCATGATTTTTGTTATGTATTTGATCCCCAGCGGTGGAGATTTAGAACTCTGATGCAAGCATATGGTAGTCTAGTTTTCATGGTTGATTTTGAGTGAAACACATACCCATTATACACTTGAGTGTTGAGTGCAAAACACAATTTCCGTGGTGAGGTCTAGAATGGATGAATGGTCTTTACTTGTTGCTTACCATAATGCATGCTGAGAAGTCTTGGTTGAGTTTTTAATTATATGTGAAATGCTTGTTTGACTTGAAATGGATGAAAGATTGTATTTCTATGGTGTGATTGGATTTATGTCTTGCTTGAGGACAAGCAAGGGTTAAGCATGGGGGAATTTGATAGCTTGCATATATGAGTAATTTAGATGCATGTTTTATATATGTTTTAGTTAGTTTTAGGTTAGTTTTTATGTAGTTTTTAGGTTTTTGTGTTGTCGGGTACTATGCGTTGGTTTGCTCGGTTTTGCAGGTTTATAGGTTAAGGAGCAACAGCGGGGCGAGATCTTGATTGACCATGGCGGTGGTGGACGAGTAAAAGAAGCTAGGAGGTGTTGCAATGAAGATTGAAGAAGTAGATATGAAGAACTAAAGTCCAACGGGATGAAGCAACAAGCGAGACACACCAGCATTGGTGGCGCGGGCTGGTGAGCAACATGCCAAGGCTGCGGCACCCTGGGAATGCCCGCACCACTCTTTTCCGTTGCGAGAAGGTTGGGCCGATCAATTGGGATTCGAGTTGGGCTTTGGATATATGTTTTCCGACTAGTTGATGTAATTTCGGGGTAATTTGATATTTGGATATTGTAGGGTATTTAAACCTTGTTTTTAGGTTTCTCTCTCTATCATTATCATAACTTTGGATCAACTTTGGAGGCTAGGGTTTTTCTCTCAAGGAAGACTTTGAAACCTTTGTAAGTTTGATTTTAATTTCAATTATGCATTGCTAATATTCCCTTGTGTTTGACTAATTAGTGAAGTCATGATTTGTGTATGATTGTGAGATTTAATTGATTCTCAACGATCTTGAATAGAAATTATTCCTTGTGCTTAATTGAATCAGAATTATTCTAGGGTTTTGTTAGATTACCTACCTAATAGAATTTCTAGGTTAATTTACATCTGAATCTGATTAATTACCGGTCGGAGTTAATCTGATCAAGAGTAGACTTTAATTAATTTAGTACCGGTTGGACAAGTTGATTAAAGTAGGGAATAAATTCACAAGTCACTTCGATGTCTGGTTGCTCTAAGTGTTTGTTTCTATTGATAACTTGAATCGTCAAGTTGTTATTTAATTGAATCTAGAAGGTCTTCTAGGTTGTTAGATAATTAGGGTTGTTAGACTGGTAGTTCTATCAACTAAATATGAAGTTTGGGTTTTAGTCCTTAGTAGGATCATTATCCACAATAGATTGTTCAAGTGAGAAGAGAATCAAGAGAATCGATGATCAATAAAGCAATATCATGATGGATCTAATTAGTTGAACACGCTTTTCTTATATTTGTTAAACTCAATCATATTTGCATTCACAGTTAGTTTTCAATTTGCTTAGTACTTTAGACTTTCAATCAATAAACCCCCCATATTAGTTACTTGGAACTTAAGCAATAACACATTTACACGAGTCTATGTGGGTTCGACCCTTACTTACCGCTCTATTGAGTTTGGTAAAGTTAAGGATTCTTTGATAGGTATTCGGTTTCTAGGTTCGAATTTATGGTTTTTTATGATCAGTCTTGATTTTGTAGTGCAGAACGTGTTTATTAGCTAGATACTATCCTTATTCTTTATGCTTATGCCTAGATGTCTTTAAAGTTCACTTGTATTTTCTCCTTTCTCCTTTAAAATGAATTGTGATCTAACATTGCACGCCAAGTGTTTGATGAAATATCCATGTAAATGTCACTCCTAAAAAAGGCATTCGGTTTCTAGGTTTGAATTTATGCTTTTATCCGATCATTCTTGATTTTATAGTGCAGAACGTGCTTATTGGCTACATACTATCCTCATTCTTTAGCTCATGCCAAGATGTCTTTAAATTTCACCTGTTTTTTCTCCTTTTACCTTTAAAATGACTTGTGATCTAACATTGGATGCTAAGTGTTTGATAAAATGTCGATGTAAATGTCGCTCCTAAATGTGGCATTCGGTTACTAGGTTTAAATTGATGCTTTTATTCGATCGATCTTGATTTTGTAGTGCAGAATGTGCTTATTGGCTTGATACTATCCTCCATCTTTATGCTTATACCTTGATGTCTTTAAAGTTCAATTAATTTTTCTCCTTTTGCCTTTACAAATTAACTTGTGTTAGAACATTACACGCCAAGTGTTCGATGAAATGTCCATTTAAATGTCACTCCTAAATGTGGCATTCGGTTTCTAGGTTTAAATTATTATTTTTATTCGATCGGTCTTGATTTTGAAGTTCAGAACGTTCTTATTGGCTAGATACTATCCTGATTCTTTATGCTTAGGCCTAGATGTTTTTAAAGTTTACATGTTTTTTCTCCTTTTACTTTTAAAAGTTGACTTGTGATTTAACATTGCACGCAGAGTGTTGGATGAAATGTCCATCTAAATTCCACTCCTAAATGTCCATTCGGCTCCTAGGTTCGAATTTATACTTTAACACGCAGAGTGCAGAATATGCTTATTGGCTTGATACGATCCTCATTCTTTATGCTTATGCCTAGATGTCTTTAAAGTTCACTTGTTTTTTCTCTTTTTGCCTTTAAAATGATTTGTAGTGTAGAATGTGCTTATTGGCTTGATACTATCCCCATTCTTTATGCTTATGCGTAGATGTCTTTAAAGTTCACTTGTTTTTTCTCCCCTTGCCTTTAAAATGACTTTTGATCTAACATTGCACGTCAAGTGTTCGATGAAATGTCCATGTAAATGACACTCCTAAATGTGGCTTCGGTTTCTAGGTTCGAATTTATGCATTAATTGGCTTGATACTATCCTCATTTTTTATGCGTATGCCTAGATGTCTTTAAAGTTCACTTGTTTTTTCTCCTTTTCCCTTTAAAAGGACTTATTCTCTAACATAGCACGACAAGTGTCTAGTGAAATGTCCATGAAAATGTCACTCCTTAATGTGGGATTCGGTTTCTTGGTTCGAATTTTTACTTTTATTCGATCGATTTTGATTTTGTAGTGTAGAATGTGCTTATTGGCTTGATACTATCCTCATTCTTTATGCTTATGCGTAATTGTCTTTAAAGTTCCCTTGTTTTTTCTCCTTTTGCCTTTAAAATGACTTGTGATCTAATATTGCACGCCATGGGTTCGATGAAATGTCCATGTCAATGTTACTCCTAAATGTGGCATTCGATTTCTAGGTTCGAATTTATGCTTTTATTCGATGGGACTTGATTTTGTAGTGTAGAATGTGCTTATTGGCTTGATACTATCCTCATTTTTTATGGTTATGCCTAAATGTTTTTAAAATTCACTTGTTTTTTCTTCTTTGCCTTTAAAATGACTTGTGATCTAACATTTCACGCCAAGTGTTCGATGAAATGCCCATGTAAATGACACCCTTATATGTGGCATTCGGTTTCTAGATTCAAATTTATGAATTTATTCGATACGTCTTGATTTTGTAGTGCACAATGTGCTTATTGGCTTGATACAATCCTCATTCTTTATGCTTATTCCTAGATGTCTTTAAAGTTTACATGTTTTTCTTCTTTTGCCTTTAAAATTTGACTTGTGATTTAACATTGCACGCCTAGTGTTGGACGAATTGTCCATGTCAATGCCACTTCTAAATGTGTATTCGGTTTCTAGGTTCGAATTTATCCTTTTATCCGATCATTCTTGATTTTATAGTGCAGAACGTGCTTATTGGCTTGATACTATCTTCATTATTTATGCTCATGCATAGATGTCTTTAAATTTCACCTGTTTTTTCCCCTTTTGCCTTTAAAATGACTTTTGATCTAACATTGCTTGCGATGTGTTCGATGAAATGTCCATGTAAATGTCGCTCCTAAATCTGGGATTCGGCTACTAGGTTCAAATTTATGCGTTTATTCGATTGATCTTGATTTTGTAGTGCAGAATGTGCTTATTGGCATGATACTATCCTCCATTTTTTATGCTTATTCGATTAACTTGTATTATAACATTACACGCCAAGTGTTCGATGAAATGTCCATGTAAATGTCATCCATAAATGTGGCATTTGGTTTCTAGGTTCAAATTTTTGTTTTTATTCGATCAGTCTTGATTTTGATGTTCAGGACGTGCTTATTGGCTAGATACTATCCTCATTCTTTATGTTTAGGCCTAGATGTCTTTAAAGTTTACATGTTTTTTCTCCTTTTGCTTTTAAAAATTGAAGTGTGATTTAACATTGCACGCAGAGTGTTGGATGAAATGTCCATCTAAATTCCACTCCTAAATGTGCATTCTACTCCTAGGTTCGAATTTATACATTAATTCGATCGGTCTTGATTTTGTAGTGCAGAATGTGCTTATTGGGTTGATACTATCCTCATTCTTTATGCTTATGCCTAGATGTCTTTAAAGTTCACTTGTTTTTTCTCCTTTTGCCGTTAAAATGATTTGTGATCTAACATTTCATGTGAAGTGTTCGATGAAATGTTAATGTAAATGACACTCCTAAATGTGGCATTTTGTTTCTAGGTTCGAATTTCTGCTTTTATTCGATACGTCTTGATTTTGTAGTGCAAAATGTGCTTATTGGCTTGATACTATGCTCATTTTTTATGCTTATGCCTAGATGACATTAAAGTTCACTTGTTTTTTCTCCTTTTCCGTTTAAAATGACTTATGCTCTTACATTGCACGACAAGTGTCCGGTGAAATGTCAATGAAAATTTTACTCCTTAATGTGGCATTCGGTTTCTTGGTTAGAATTTCTACTTTTATTCGATCGATATTGATTTTGTAGTGTAGAATGTGCTTATTGGCTTGATACTATCCTCATTCTTTATGCTTATGCATAGATGTCTTTAAATTTCACTTGTTTTTTCTCCTTTTGCCTTTAAAACGACTTGTGATCTAACATTTCACGCCAAGTGTTCGATGAAATGTCCATGTAAATGACACTCCTAAATGTGGCATTCGGTTTCTCGATTCGAATTTATGATTTTATTCGATAAGTCTTTATTTTGTAGTGCAGAGTGTGCTTATTGGCTTGATACTATTCTCATTCTTTGTACTTATGCCTAGATGTCTTTAAAGTTATTTGTTTTTTCTCTTTTTGCCTTAAAACTTTACTTGTTATCTAACATTGACGCCAAGGATTCGATGAAATGTCCATGTGGATGTCACTCCTAAATGTGGCATTCGGTTTCTTGGTTCGTATTTATGATTTTATTCAATACGTCTTGATTTTGTAGTGCAAAATGTGCTTATTGACTTGATACTATCACTACTACAATAACGATTTAAGCCAGCGGCTAAAAACCGCTTCTAAATTTAGTAAAACCGCCACAAATTAGCTATTGCGGAGGTTTTCAACCGCTACAGATACTGGCGCTGATGTAGGTTTATTGTGGTGGTTTTTATACTTATTGTGGCGGTTTCTAAACCTATTCTATAACCGCCGCAAAAAACTAAGCAACCGCCACCATATCCACTATGTTGCAGCGATTTTTAACAAATTAAGATTTGTACTACTTGAACGTAAAACGGAGGTTTTACTTGTTTTTGTGACATTTTTTCTCTCTTGCAGAGGTTTTTGTAAATAGTTTATTTAATTTATGGTAGCGGTTTTGATTTCTTTTATATAAAATACTGCATCAATATTTTATTTTAAAATCGGTACAATGCAATAATAATAATGGCAATAATTTACGCTTAATGCATTAAACATATGATACACCATATGCTAAATATATATGTATATAATATAAACAAAAGTGATCAATGACCATCAATATCGATCATTAGTTAACCATACATCAAATAGTCTATCCAAACATAAGTTAGTTATGCCTAAACATAAGATAGTTTGCAAACATAAGATAGTTCTATCCAAACATAAGATCGACATGATCAGTAGCCTATCTAAAATGAAATAGTTAATGTCCCAAAATGACTAGTCTACAAATATATTTAATTACCTAACCTAGCTAGCCAGTACCAAAATATACACACCAAATATATTCACCATGTCCAAAAATCAGACCAAATGTACCTGCATATAAAAAACAGTATAGCAAATTAAAATTAGTTATATATAAGCATTATAAAGAAGAGAGTCTAACATTAACTACCACTTAAGTATAAAATAAAAGGAATGCACTAAATATAAAATACACCAGCAATCACACCAACATTAACTTAGATCCATTCAAACAAAAATTTACCACGGTGTCCATTCAAACAAGACCACCTACACATACTTCTTTCCAACATTACCCTCTAACTGAATCTCGATCAGGTCTTTGCACTTCCGAAGCTGTAACACATCTTACAAGTAACCTAGGATAATCATTCCTTAGCAGCAGTAAATGCCACATAGTCTAACACTCGCTAACTAATTTTCGTACTTGAAGACCATTCGTTCAACACTAACGCTTTTTCTCATCAACCATCCATGGTCCTTTCAACACTAATAGCAGAAAATTTCAGAATCCACATTCTACCTAATTGAATTCAAACCAGTTAACACATCTAGAAACAAGCAATTTCCAATTAAACCATCTGATAACAACTTGCTCCAATGTTCTCCCTAACGCTTTCCAATTAATCCAAGGTAGGCATGAGAGTGACGTACAAGGCATCAAGACTGATTATATTAACTAACCTAATCAATGCTTGCACAACATCAAAATTGACTTAAGAGCTAACTTTCAACACCATACCAGAAAAAGCTAAGTAACTAGTCTTTAGCAATTAACTTTCAGCACCAAACAAAAAAAACTATGATAAAACAACTTAAGGAAACCAGTGACACAGAGAAATGAAGCAGCTCAATGAATTCTCAGCAAATATTGGTACAATTCAGATCCATTCAAGCAAATATGGGCACAATTCAGATCTTAAAATAAATAGCCAAAAATATCAAAATCTACCTGCATAAGATAACTCTAAGTTCAACATGCATACTTGATCCAGCTTTAACTGAAAAAGGAAAAAGATGAATATACACACATTTTATTCAATACATCAAATACCCAACTCAATAAATTTGAACCAAATATGTGCGAAAATAAAATTAGTAATACCTTTTTGGAGAATAAGATCGATCCGCTGATTCACTTAAAATGTCATCTGGATTTGCATCTCCTTCTACTGTCTGGAAGTCTAGGATAACTAGATCTATTCCTGGATTGGCATCTCGTATCTTAGAAAAAATAAAAGATATCCAACTGATCCTCTAGTTTTTTCTCCAATTTTTGTGTGATGCTTTCTATGAACACCGGCGGAAGTACAAGTGGGGTATTCACATCCTTCTTTAAACTTCACTTGGTGACACCTCGTCCATGCAAACGCAAACATCCACTATGTTCCTTCTTGGTGATAACACCGAAATATGGATCACTTGTACCACTTCCATCACCTTGAGCTTTTAGTGCTTTCATTTTCTCCTAATTAAGCAAAAAAAAAAAAAAACAATATGCCCCCAAAATTGATATGCACTACATTAGTAAAACCCATAAAATAATGTAAATGAAATTATTAAATGTGTACAATAATAATTGAATGTATAGACTAAAAAAGTGTAAGGAAATCTTAGCTCACAGTGTTTTCCAAGGTCTCATCATTTAGTGTTAAATATGTGCGTTCAGCTTTTCGCTTTCTAGATTCAATGTAAATGTCTGCTAGTAACGGTTCTCTCTTGTTTGGGTCATTTTGTTGCTATCATTACACATAAAACAAAGAGATAAAATTAAAATTAAAATATTGAGTTATTTAAGTATAAGTATTCCACTAATATACATGATTGCAATAAAAAAAAATTACCAATTCATGGCGCAACATAGAAAACGGAATTGACCCCATAGTATGCATGTCACTTTGCTTCTTGCGATTATCTTTGTTCTTCTTGCTCATTTTCTGCTTATGAAGTATGTAAAAATAAGAATTGAAAGCAATGAAATTATAAACATGTAAAAAACATATCAGCTTCTTGTAATATTCGTAAGAATGCTTACTTGTGCTTCTGGTGTGTCCTAATACATTGTAAGCTCTTTCCATTGTTGTTCAGACACATTATCTGATTGATATCACCAAGAAGGAACATAAGGTAGAAATACTACTCAACACATGTTCCTTTCCCTCTTCTGGAACAATGAATCTCCTCTAGAATTACAATATACACACTTCATTTAGTTTGCACATCTATATGATAGTAAATATTTAAAAAAATGCAGCTATATTACCTGTATATACTCCCAGATTTTTTCCTTTGTCGTATACACACTTCAGCTTTGCTATTTCTTTTACTCTTTTTCTTCTTCGGCCTATTCTTTCCAAACTCATTTTTAAAATCATTCAACAAGCTCAGAATATCATCTCCTTTTAACCGAATTGGTGCATTTTCAAGCCAAGCCTTCCCATTATAAAGTCTCTTCTTATGTCGATATGGATGATCTTCCTCCCAAAATCTATAATGATCCATGTAACACATCTTACTACTACATGGAAGCCATTGAGAGCTAGTCTCATAATGACAATTAGGACATGCCAGCGGGCCCTTTGTGCTCCATCCATATAACATTGCATAAGCCAGAAAATCACTTATAGTAAACATCAATGCTACATGCAACTTAAACATTTGATTTGTTGAAGCATCATATGTATCTATTCCAATTTCCCAAAGTTCTTTCGAATCCTTCAATAAAGGTTGCATATACACATCAATATCGTTTCCGGGTGATGAAGGACCTGGGATAAGTAAGGCCAACATTAAAAATTCTGACTTCATAGACATCCATGGCGGTACGTTACAATTGCTAAGTATGACTGGCCATGTGCTATGTGCAATACTCATTTTGCTGAATGGGTTAAATCCATCACTAGATAAACTTAACATCATATTTCGTGGATCTTCAGCAAACAATGGAAATTTTAAGTCAAAATTCTTCCAACTTTCACCATCTACTGGATGCCTCATTAGTCCATCTTTAGGACGTCCATTTGCATGCCATGTCATGTAACGAGCAGTCTCTGGACACATGAACAATCTTTGCAACCTTTTCTTGATGGGGAAGTACTTGAGAACCTTTGCTGAAATTCGACGATGCTTACCGGTTATCTCATCTTTTTCATCTTTTTCATCTTTTTTCCAACGAGAAGCCTAACAAATATGACAAAATGTCGCATCAATGGTATTCTCCCAAAACAACATACAATCATTGGGACATGCATCTATCTTTGTATAATCAAGACCTAAGACCTTGAGAACATTCTTGGGTTCATTAAATGAACTAGGCAATTTTGCATCAGGCTGCATATCTTTTAAGATTTTTAACAAGTCAGTAAATGCACCATTGCTCAATTTGTGATCCCTTTTATAAACAAATAATCGAAGTGTGAAGGACAACTTTGAGAAATTCTTGCATCTAGGATATAGTTCTACTTGCCCCTCTTCAACTAACTTGTAAAATTTTTTTGTCTTCATTTGTACCAGTTCAAAATGTGTCATTCAACAAATCATGGACGTTATCATTAAAGCATCGATTCACCCCATAATCAACTACTACCCTTTCAGGACTCATTGATGTTGTTTCTTCAATTGGTAGTTGAATGAAACTCTTTGCAATCATGTGATCCTTGACAATAACTCTACGAAACCACTTTCGCAAACAACAGAATTTACAAGGACACCAAATCTGCTCTCCTTGTCCCTCAATTGCAAATGCTCTTTTTATATAATCATCTACCCCTTTTGCAAATTCCTTAGTCCATCGAGGAAATTAATACCACTTAAAGTTACTTGTATCCATGTCTTGAGTTGATTAATTGTCACAAGTGTAAACACATGTTAAAATCAAATTACAAGTATTTAAAATACTAAACTTCACAAGTATAGTTTACAAAAATTAACACGTGTTAAAACGTCTAGCTATAAAAATCAAACTCTCCCAAGTCAAACTAACATAATGTGTATAGAATTGCTTCATTAGCTATTAATTAATTAAGTTCTAATCTTCATAGAGTACGCAAATTATAATCTATATATAGCATGTAAATGGGATTTGAACAAACATCTTTACAAAGTGACCTTAATATATATATATATATATAGTATATTAGTACATCTACAATGAACCGAAGAGTAACCAAGTAGGCACGTATATCAATACCAAAGGATTATCAATTTGGCCAAAAAGTAACAACTCATGTTTTCACAAATAGACTTTGAGATTAATAGGCATAGGCGCACAGCTCATATAAGTGTTAAATCCTACTTTAGATATTAAAGCTAGAGCCACAAAGAATGTACCAATTAAATCCAAACAATCCCATTATAGTTCGGGGTACTCAACTATTTAAGGGCATTGTCCAACTAATTAAAATCCTAACACTATTGAAAATTTGGGACCATGAGTTCAGACACAACATTACTACAGTATTTGCACTAAGTACATATGAATGATGAGATCAATGTTCACGGCCTTCTCATTTGTTTTATTTTTTATCCATGTAATATTTTTTTTTTATGTTTTTTACCCTAGATGAATACATATTTAACATGTGTCCAATATTCACCCCTTTTATTTCACATTCATTTTTTTTAGATTAGGAACGCTATATAGAAAATCATCTTTTCTAGAGAGGGGAAGAAATTGATGGAGTAAACAATATATATATGATTATGTAAGAACCACCAAATCTACCAATAGCTTTTGTTTGATGGGTAATTTACTAATATTAAGCTTCTGTTTATGGCTGCCCAATATACATACATCAGGCATATATATGGAATTTATACCTGAAGAAAATTTATACCTACCCAATATAATTTATGCCCTTCTTCTATACATCAAAAAGTGACAACTTTAAGTTTAATTTAGAGTAACACATCAGTAGTTATGCATAGGCAGCAACTCTTACCTGAGTTCCAACAACAAAATAAGAAATATGAGGAAACTTTGATAAGACCAATCCTAGGGGATCACGAACGATGTCAAACTGCAAATATGAATCCAACTTCAAAATCAGAACCATCAAGCAACCACTGTGAAAACTCTAGGTTGAAACATGACAAATTATGTTATGTTAGTTAGTAAATTCAAATCATTCAGACTTATTACTTATTTGGAAATTCCTAAACTTGAGAATGCCTTTCACTTCTACGATGACAAAGCTCACAAAATTTATCAATAGGTTTTTGAATTCGTCTTATAAGCATCATTTCAGTCTACTTTGCAAAGGATATTTGAAGATAGAACATTGAATTTACCGTTTGCAATTGTTGTTTATCAAATTCATTTTACCTGAGCTTATCAATAAGGTTCTGAATAGTTCCATCCAAAGAATGCTTAGCTCTGCCAAGAAAGTCATCTTCATTGTTCACCTCTATAAATCGGTGAAAAAATATCATACACACACATCAACCAAAATAATAAATAGCAAAATTTCCTACAATATATATAATTTCATGATGAGGTCCCAATTAGAAGATCAAAAGGAGTTGAAGAAAATCAATTTGCACCTCAAACAGGGCCAACCGACATGGAAGGCATGGAGAGAGTTTTAAGTAGAAGAAACGCAATGCAGCTCTTCACCCCGGGCTTCCACACTCTCTCAACTAGTTAATTAGATGCCTAGAATGGTTCACCAACACTAATTTAGGCAAAGACTAGTGTGGAGAAATCAATCTAATATCAAATGAAAAACTAATTTCTCAACTTACCTGGTAAAAAGCTTTAACCAAACTTGAACCAATTCAAGGAATTCGACCGAAACGCAAAAGCCCTAGGTTTCAAGGGCAACAACGATTAAAGGTGCTGGCTGGCAAGGAACGCGTTAGTGAGCGTGGTTCGGTCGATAGGGACGCAGGAGCATCGATCACCAGAAGTATTGAAATGAAAAAAAAAACCTAGTAGTCGATCAAAGTTGTGCGCGCAGGAATGGATAGGAAGAGATTGAATTTCTTTTAATTGTAATTATTTTGACTTGTTACAAATTTTTTATTTGTGCAAGAGGGCGATATTACCCGCGCGGACCCGCCAATTCCTAAAAATTCTAAAAAACGCCCCAATATGTCCAAAAACCGCCCCTGTACACTTCTAACACAAGTTTGACACAGAGAAATTCTAAGAAACGTTGCACAAACCGCCACAAAAGTGTAAACTGCCCAAAAACCGCCCCAATAGCTTGTCCGCCACAAAAAACCGCTTCAATATACTAAATCGCCGCAACTACCTGCTTCTATAAATGGTTATTGTAGTAGTGTATCCTCAGTCTTTATGCTTATACCTAGATGTCTTTAAAGTTCACTTGTTTTTTGTCTTTTTGCCTTTAAAATGACCTTTGATCTAACATTGCACGTCAAGTGTTCGATGAAATGTCCATGTATATGTCACTCCATAATGTGGCATTCGGTTTCTAGGTTCGAATTCGTTCTTTTATTCGATCGGTATTGATTTTGTAGTGTAGAATGTGCTTATTGGCTTGATACTATCCCCATTCCTTATGATTATGCGTAGATGTCTTTAAAGTTCACTTGTTTTTTGTCTTTTTGCCTTTAAAATGACTTTTGATCTAACATTGCACGCCAAGTGTTTGATGAAAGGTCCATGTCAATGTCACTCCTAATGGTGGCATTCGATTTCTAGGTTCGAATTTATGCTTTTATTCGATGGGACTTGATATTGTAGTGTAGAATGTGCTTATTGGCTTGATACTATCCTCATTCTTTATGCTTATGCCTAGATGTCTTTAAAGTTCACTTGTTTTTTCTCCTTTTGCCTTTAAAATGACTTGTGATCTAAAATTTCACGCCAAGTGTTCGATGAAATGTCCATATAAATGACACTCCGAAATGTGGCATTCGGTTTCTAGATTCAAATTTATGCTTTTATTCTATACGTCTTGATTTTGTAGTGCACAATGTGCTTATTGGCTTGATACAATCCTCATTCTTTATGCTTATGCCTAAATGGCTTTAAAGTTTACATGTTTTTTCTCCTTTTGCCTTTAAACTTTGACTTGTGATTTAACATTGCATGCCAAGTGTTGGATGAATTGTGCATGTAAATGCCACTTCCAAATGTGCATTCGGTTCCTAGGTTCGAATTTATGCTTTTATTCCACCGATCTTGATTTTGTAGTGTAGAATGTGCTTATTGGCATGATATCATCCTCGTTCTTTATGTTCATGCTTAGATGTCTTTAAAGTTTACATGTTTTTTCTCAATTTGTATTTAAAAATTGACTTGTTATTTAACATTGAACGCCAAGTGTTGGATGAAATGTCCATGTTAATGCCACTCCTAAATGTGCATTCAGTTTCTAGGTTCGAATTTACTTTTATTCGATCGGTCTTGATTTTCTAGTGCAGAATGTGCTTATTGGATTGATACTATCCTCATTCATTATGCTCATGCCTAGATGTCTTTAAAGTTTACATATTTTTTTCTCCTTTTGCTTTTAAAAATTGACATGTGAATTAACATTGCACGCAGAGTGTTGGATGAAATGTCCATCTAAATGCCACTCCTAAATATGCATTCGGTTTCTAGGTTCGAATTTATACTTTTATTCGACCGGTCTTGATTTTAAAGTGTAGAATGTGCTTATTGGCTTGATATTATCCTCATTCTTCATGCTTATGCCTAGATGTCTTTAAAGTTCACTTGTTTTTTCTTCTTTTTCCGTTAAAATGAATTGTGATCTAAGATTTCACGCGAAGTTTTCGATGAAACGTCCATGTAAATGACACTCCTAAATGTTGATTCGGTTTCTAGGTTCGAATTTATGCATTTATTCGATACGTCTTAATTTTTTAGTGCAAAATGTGCTAATTCGCTAAATACTATCCTCATTTTTTATGCTTATGCCTAGATGTCTTTAAAGTTCACTTGTTTTTTCTCCTTTTCCCTTTAAAATGACTTGTGCTCTAACATTGCACGACAAGTGTCCGGTGAAATGTCCATGAAAATGTCACTCCTTAATGTGGGATTCGGTTTCATGGTTCGAATTTTTACTTTTATTCGATCGATATTGATTTTGTAGTGTAGAATGTGCATATTGGCTTGACACTATCCTCATTCTTTATGCTTATGCGTAAATGTCTTTAAAATGAGTTGTCATCTAACATTGCACGCCAAGTATTTGATGAAGCGTCCATGTCAATGTCACTCCTAAATGGCATTCGATTTCTAGGTTAGAATTTATGCTTTTATTCGAGCGGTCATGATTTTGTAGTGTAGAATGTGCTTACTGACTTGATACTATCCTCATTCTTTATGCTTATGCCTAGATGTCTTTAAAGTTCACTTGTTTTTTCTCGTTTTCCCTTTAAAATGACTTGTGATCTAACATTTCACGCCAAGTGTTCGATGAAATGTCCATGTAAATGACACTTCTAAATGTGGCATTCGGTTTCTAGATTCGAATTTATGCTTTTATTCGATAAGTCTTGATTTTGTAGTGTAGAGTGTGCTTATTGGCTTGGTACTATTCTCATGCTTTGTGCTTTGCCTATATGTCTTTAAATTTCACTTGGTTTTTCTCCTTTTGCCTTAAAACTTGACTTGTGATCTAAGATTGACGCCAAGGATTCGATGAAATGTCCATGTGGATGTACTCCTAAATGTGGCATTCGGTTTCTAGGTTTAAAAATTATGCTTTTATTCGATACGTCTTGATTTTGTAGTGCAAAATGTGCTTATTGACTTTATAATATCCTCATTCTTTATTATTATGCCGAGATGTCTTTAAAGTTCACTTCTTTTTTCTCCTTTGTGATTTAACATTGCACACCAAGTGTTCGGTGAAATGTCCATGAAAATGTCACTACGTAATGTGGCAATCGGTTTCTAGGTTCGAATTTGTGCTTTTTTCGATCGGTATTGATTTTGTAGTGTAGAATGTGCTTATTGGCTTGATACTATTGATAGGCGTGAAATGGTCGTGCAAATCGCGGTTATGCAAAAGAGTCCTAACAACCTAAATACTGTAGTCTTAGGGAAGTAAGGGTCGAATCCTTTGGGAGGAGATTTATCTTTTTATGTGAATTTTATGTCAATTAAAGTTAAAGGGGTTTTTAGAATTAAACTAACTATTGAGAATGCAGAAACTATCAAAGAAAATAAAGTTGGAGTTTTTATCAAATTAGGGAAACACTTAGTCAACCAGAGATCCACATTCGTATGAGAAGTTGATCATAGATTCACTAAAAATCGCATGCATATGGAATTCCAATTCCTTTTCAAATATAATTAATAGCACAACCAGATACTATCAATCCTAACTAATTTAATAACCCTCAAAACTATCAAGATTCAATTCAAAAGCAGCATGAAGAATAGGAATATAATTAGGATACGATTTTAGCATAAAACAACCAGCTTTTATACTAGAATGCAATTTAACTCTCTTCTACAATAGACTAGCACAACCAGTTACTAGTACAATGTAGTTTGCTACTTTGAAATAGAGAAATCCAACCTGTAATTTCTCTAAATCTAGCAATTGAGATTCAATAACAACAACCCTAGAAATTGCTGAAATCAATCACATAAACAATTCAAACAAGAGAGTAAAATAATTCCATGCAATAGATAAAAAATAGAAATCTCACAACTGAAAGTCACACAAATGCTTCAAACTGTCTGACTAAGCAAAAGGGCTTAGTTCTCCATGAAAAGGTAAAAACTCTGAATAGAAAATACGATAATAGTGTACGAATGTGAGATGCAACTCTCTAAAACCTAATATATCAAACTAGGTCTAAAAAGTCTATCGAAAAATACATAAACTCGGACTAAAGCTGATAAAGATATGATCAATCAAACTATAATGCGTGGCAACACTCGAATCACGCGGCTGTCAAAGGCGGCCGGCGCCGCTGGGTTGGCGGCGGGCGCCGCCAGCACCTCAATTCAAAACTCAGGTCACAATTCGGGACTGTTTTGACGCACTTCGAGTTGGAATTTGGATTCGGAGTAAAAACATGAATTGTAGCTCTTTTAATTAGCTTTCCAATGATACCAAAATCAACTTCATCAGATCACTATAGCTCCCGAACGAACCTTTTCAAGACAGGGGTGTCGAACCAGCAACTCCAATGAATGGCCCGAATTCAAGCGTGCTTCTCCCGTTTCCATTCCTTTCACACTTGTTCACTTTAAGACCTGTAAAACAACATAGAACAAGTGAAAAAATCAAAAATTCCTAGACACTCTAAGACACTAAAGAAACTAACTAAAACTACCTAAAACAATGCAAAAGAAACGGAAACATGCATCCTAAATACTACCTAAATGCAAGCTATCAAATTCCCCCATGCTTAAACCTTGCTTGTCCTCAAGCAAGTAATAAATCCAAAACACACCACTAAAATGAAATCATACATCCATCTCAAGTCAAACAAGCATTTCACATATAATCAAAAACCCGACCAACACTTCCTAGCATGCATTATAATAAGTAAAAAGTAAAGACCATTCATTCATTCTAGACCTCACCAAGGTAATTGTGTTTGCACTCAAACTCTCAAGTGTTTAAGGGTAGGTGTTTCGCTCAAAATCAACCATGAAAACTAGAATACCATAAGCTTGCATCAGAGTTCTAAATCTCCACCGCTTGGGATCAAACACATAACAAAAATCAAGAGGTCTTTTAAAGGGTTGTAATGGGGCCAAGGTAAAGAGAAATTTGGAAGGGATCATATTTGACTTGTGGTGCTAAATAAGGGATAAAGAATTAATCCTAAACCCAAACTTCAACACACTTTCTTTTCTTTCTCAACTCCATACACACTTTTATACACTTTGTTTCTTTCTTCACTTTTTTTTTTCTTTGCCTCTTCTTCAACTCTTTCTTTGCTTTATGAAGACTTCTAACAATTAAACCGAACTTTTTCTTTTGCTTTTCACAAACTTTTCATCTTCATCATTTTTTTCACTTTGCAACCAAGAGTTGTATTTCCTTTTTTTTCCACCTTTTATTCCAACTCCCCCATACTTATACATAACTTACACAAAACAAAAACACAACCTAAAGTCCTCAATCCCGGATTATGGGTCAATCTTATTAGGCTAGGAAAATTTTGTGGAGCTATCAAAAATAGGCTTAAAGCTTAAAAGAAATGGGGTATCAAGAACATGGATCTCGTAAGCTAGGAAGGGAAATAATAGGCTTATAAAGAAACATTGCCTCGATCATTTTAATGTCATGCATTTAATCATATAAAGCAGCCTTGAAAAAGAGTCATAACGCAAGTTCTAGAGCTAGATAGTCATGGTGATACACTCAAGAATGTAGAGAACAAATATAATCATGAAAGGCCAAAAATATCTCACAAGACAAATTTTTGTCTAGAACTTCAGAATGAATCAAATACCCGAGCTAAATACATGCTCAGTCTTATAATCAAGGTAATTAATCAATGATCATGCTCATATCATATCAACTTCAGCACTTCAAACAAGTCATGGGTTAGAATCCATACTTAACTTAGAAACACAAGAAGAGTCAAATATTGGGGAAATATGAACCTAAATGCAATATTTTTGTATTTTTATGAATTTTCTAATTTTTTTCATTTTTTTCAAGAAATTTAATCAATGCAAAACATAAAGTTAACATGCATAATCTAATGCAACTACATGAATGCAAAGCAAGTAATCCCCTTCCCCCATGCTTAAATCTTACATTGTCCCCAATGTAAAGTAAAAGTAAAGAGAAAAAGAAAAACTTGCAGATCAACAACTAATTTGGGTAAGGGAATTGTGGTGAGCAACATCAGAAGGGCAGAAATCAACATCAGAGAGGGCGGCGGGCTGGCGGCGACCAGGCGGCGGGCGCCACTAGGGGGCGGCGGGCTGGCGGCAGGCTAGCGGCGGGCGCCGCTGGCCACTTCGTAGCCGTGTACATTTGAAATTAATTGGCGGCGGGCGCCGCCGTGTTGGTGGCGGGCGCTGCCGGTTTTGTTGCGCTCCTTTTTTGCCTACCTTCAAGTTAGTCCAACAGAGAAACAAAGAAAAAACCGAAACAAAAACAACTAAGCTATAAAAAGAAAAAAAAAACTAGATCGGGTTGCCTCCCGACAAGCGCCTTATTTAACGTCGTGGCTTGACGTTTAGCATAAGTTGACAATATTAGACATTGTCAATGCCCTTAACAACCTGTCAAAAGCTTGTGAACACATCTCACAAGAACATAAGTAACACAATGATAAATTGAAATTGAATATTATACCATTGAAAAACTGTTCCAACTTACCAAACCTATGTGCCCAATGTTTATGAGATGGCATATGCTCAAACAAATTTAACACAAGTGGTGGCTTTAGAAAATACTTACAGTATAAATCAAAGCACTTGTCAGCAATACCACTTGTATCTAACATGAACTCCATATATTCTCCATCTTCCACCTTATGTTGTAGACTTGGCTCCTCATCTTGGAACTCTATAAGCTCCTGATGTGAGAAAGTGGGGAAACTGAAGCATGAGATTTCAAGCCCTAGCATAGGACACAACATGATGGAAGGAACCTTAACAGATGTATCATCTTGATTTTCTCCCTCATTGTTGTCTACTTCTTCAGCAAAGAAGTCATCATGGTCAACAAAATAATCTTCTTCCAAAAATACAGAAGGCTCAAACTCATGACTCCACATGGGAGTAGATGATTCATGCTCCCTAGGCTCTGGAAGTATCTCTATGCCAGCACATACTTCAATTGGCTTTGTGATGATCTTCTCAACGTGCTTTATAGGTGTGAATTCATATTGGGCATCAAATTCATCTTCATAACCCACATCAAGTGTCTTAGATTGCTCCTCAACTTGTATTTGGGTGTTTGACTCATGATTGTTTGATTCCAATGTGATTCCACAATTCCTTTCACACAACTCAAAAGGACATGAGGTTGTGGAATGAAAATATGAAGAACAGAACTCACAGGGCTCCTTGATCAAAGTATCCGTCAATGTAGAGATATCCTTAGTCAATTTATCCGTCCTTGTACAGAGATCCCTCATCATATCCACAAGAGACGAATCAACCGGTTGTGGCCGTTGGGAAGATGACTCAGCATGAAAGCTATGATTGCTCATGAAACATAAGAAATCCCAGCATTCCTCGGATCCCATATATAAAAGCATCTCATTGCTCATGTAGTCAGCCAATTCTCTTGTCTTAGGATTCATACCACGAATAACTCCAATGTTGATCAGCCTATCATTGTATCGAAATCCCCATGTACCAATTTTGAACACATGGTCTTGAAATCTAAGAAAATAATTATGGAAGTGTTCAGCCTGCAGCTGTGTACAGTCGAACAAAGTCATAGATTAGTAGCACAAGTGTTATGAACCGTAAGATAGGTTCACAACACCAAGATTGGCACAAAAAATACACAAAAGACAATTATTGCCTCCCCGGCAACGGCGCCAATTTGATAGGCGTGAAATGGTCGTGCAAATCACGGCTATGCAAAAGAGTCCTAACAATTTAAAGACTGCAGTCTTAGGGAAGTAAGGGTCGAATCCACTGGGAGGAGATTTATCTTTTTATGTGAATTTTATGTCAATTAAAGTAAAAAGGGTTTTTAGAATTAAACTAACTATTGAGAATGCAAAAACTATCAAAGAAAATAAAGTTGGAGTTTTTATCAAATTAGGGAAACACTTAGTCAACTAGAGATCCACATTCGTATGACAAGTTGATCATAGATTCACTCAATATCGCATACAGATGGAATTCCAATTCCTTTTCAAATATAATTAATAGCACAACCAGATACTATCAATCCTAACTATTTAAATAACCCTGAAACTATCAAGATTCAATTCAAAAGCAGCATGAAGAATAGGAATATAATTAGGATACGATTTTAGCATAAAACAACCAACTTTTATACTAGAATGCAATTTAACTCTCTTCTACAATAGACTAGCACAACCAGTTACTAGTACAATGTAGTTTGCTACTATGAAATAGAGAAACCCAACCAGTAATTTCTATAAATCTAGCAATTGAGATTCAATAACAACAACCCTAGAAATTGCTGAAATCAATCACATAAACAATTCAAACAAGAGAGTAAAATAATTCCATGCAATAGATAAAGTATAGAAATCTCTCAACTAAAAGTCACATAAATGCTTCAAACTGTCTAACTAAGCAAAAGGGCTTAGTTCTCCATGAAAAGCTAAAAACTCTGAATAGAAAATAAGATAATAGTGTACGAATGAGAGATGGAACTCTCTAAAACCTAATATATCAAACTAGGTCTAAAAAGTCTATCCAAAAATACATAAACTCGGACTAAAGCTGATAAAGATATGACCAATCAAATTATAACGCGTGGCAACACTCGAATCACGCGGCTGTCAAAGGCAGCGGGCGCCGCCAACACCTCGGTTCAAAACTCAAGTCACACTTCGGGACTGTTTTGACTCACTTCGAGTTGGAACTTGGATTCGGAGAAAAAACATGAATTGCAGCTCTTTTAATTATCTTTCCAATGATACATAAATCAACTTCATCCGATCACTATAGCTCCCGAACGAACCTCTTCAAGACAGGGGTGTCGAACCAGCAACTCCAATGAATGGCCCGAATTCAAGAGTTCTTCTCCCGTTTCCATTCCTTTCACTCTTGTTCACTTTAAGACCTGTAAAACAACATAGAACAAGTGAAAAAATCCAAAATTCCTAGACACTCTAAGACACTAAAGAAACTAACTAAAACTACCTAAAACAATGCAAAAGAAACGGAAACATGCATCCTAAACACTACCTAAACGCAAGCTATCAACTATCCCCATTCCTTATGCTTATGCGTATATGTCATTAAAGTTCACTTGTTTTTTCTCCTTTTTCCTTTAAAATGACATGTGATCTAAAATTTCACGCCAAGTGTTCGATGAAATGTCCATGTAAATGACACTCCAAAATATTGATTTGGTTACTAGGTTCGAATTTATGCTTTTATTCGATCGATCTTGATTTTGTAGTACAGAATGTGCTTATTAGCTTGATACTATCCTCCATCTTTATGTTTGTACCTAGATGTCTTTAAAGTTCACTTAATTTTTCTCCTTTTGCCTTTACAATTTAACTTGTGTTGTAACATTACACGCCAAGTGTTCGATGAAATGTGCATGTAAATGTCACTCCTAAATGTGCATTCAGTTTCTAGGTTCGAATTTACTTTTATTCGATCGGTCTTGATTTTCTAGTGCAGAATGTGCTTATTGGATTGAAACTATCCTCATTCATTATGCTCATGCCTAGATGTCTTTAAAGTTTACATATTTTTTTCTCCGTTTGCTTTTAAAAATTGACTTGTGAATTAACATTGCACGCAGAGTGTTCGATGAAATATCCATCTAAATGCCACTCCTGAATATGCATTCGGTTTCTAGGTTCGAATTTATACTTTTATTCGACCGGTCTTGATTTTGAATTGTAGAATGTGCTTATTAGCTTGATACTATCCTCATTCTTCATGCTTATGTCTAGATGTCTTTAAAGTTCACTTGTTTTTTCTTCTTTTTCCGTTAAAATGATTTGTGATCTAACATTTCACGTGAAGTTTTCGATGAAATGTCCATGTAAATGACACTCCTAAATGTGGCTTCGGTTTCTAGGTTCGAATTTATGCATTTATTCGATACGTCTTAAGTTTTTTAGTGCAAAATGTGCTAATTCGCTAAATACTATCCTCATTTTTTATGCTTATGCCTAGATGTCTTTAAAGTTCACTTGTTTTTTCTATTTTTCCCTTTAAAAGGACTTGTGCTCTAACATTGCACGACAAGTGTCCGGTGAAATGTCCATGAAAATGTCACTCCTTAATGTGGGATTCGGTTCATGGTTCGAATTTTTACTTTTATTCGATCGATATTGATTTTGTAGTGTAGAATGTGCTTATTGGCTTGATACTATCCTCATTCTTTACGCTCATGCCTAGATGTCTATTAAAGTTCACTTGTTTTTTCTCCTTTTGCCTTTAAAATGACTTGTGATCTAAAATTTCACGCCAAGGGTTCGATGAAATGTCCATGTAAATGACACTCCGAAATGTGGCATTTGGTTACTATCCTTGATTTTTTTGTGCAAAATGTGCTAATTGGCTTGATACTATCCTCATTTTTTATGCTTATGCTTAAAGTTCACTTGTTTTTTCTCCTTTTATCTTTAAAATGACTTGTGCTCTAACATTGCATGACAAGTGTCCTGTGAAATGTCCATGAAAATGTCACTCCTTAATGTGGCATTCGATTTCTAGGTTCTAATATGTGCTTTTTTCGATCGGTATTGATTTTGTAGTGTAGAATGTGCTTATTGGCTTGATACTATCCCCATTCCTCATGCTTATGCGTAGATGTCTTTAAAGCTCACTTGTTTTTTCTCATTTTGCCTATAAAATGACCTTTGATCTAACATTGCACGTCAAGTGTTCGATGAAATGTCCATGTCAATGTCACTCCTAAATGTGGCATTCGATTCTAGGTTAGAATTTATGCTTTTATTTGATCGATCTTGATTTTGTAGTGTAGAATGTGCTTATTGGCTTGATGTCTTTAAAGTTCACTTGTTTTATCTCGTTTTGCCTTTAAAATGACTTGTGATCTAACATTTCACACGAAGTGTTCTATGAAATGTCCATGTAAATGACACTCCTAAATGTGGCATTCGGTTTCTAGATTCGAATTTATGCTTTTATTCAATAAGTATCGATTTTGTAGTGTAGAGTGTGCTTATTGGCATGATACTATTCTCATTCTTTGTGCTTATTCCTATATGTCTTTAAAGTTCACTTGGTTTTTCTCCTTTTGCCATAAAAATTGACTTGTGATCTAACATTGACGCCAAGGATTCGACGAAATGTCCATATGGATGTCACTCCTAAATGTGGCATTCGGTTTCTAGGTTTAAAAATTATGCTTTTATTCGATACGTCTTGATTTTGTAGTGCAAAATGTGCTCATTGACTTGATACTATCCTCATTCCTTATGATTATGCCGAGATGTCTTTAAAGTTCACTTGTTTTTTCTCGTTTTGCCTTTAAAATGACTTGTGATCTAACATTTCACGCCAAGTGTTCTATGAAATGTCCATGTAAATGACACTCCTAAATGTGGCATTCGGTTTTTAGGTTTAAAAATTATGCTTTTATTCGATACGTCTTTATTTTGTAGTGCAAAATATGCTTATTTGCTTGATATTATCCTCATTCTTTATGCTTATGCCTAGATGTCTTTAAAGTTCACTTGTTTTTTCTCGTTTTGCCTTTAAAATGACTTGTGATCTAACATTTCACGCCAAGTGTTCTATGAAATGTCCATGTAAATGACACTCCTAAATGTGGCATTCGGTTTCTAGATTAGTATTTATGCTTTTATTCGATAAGTATTGATTTTGTAGTGCAGAGTGTGCTTATTGGCATGATACTATTCTCATTCTTTGTGCTTATTCCTATATGTCTTTAAAGTTCACTTGGTTTTTCTCCTTTTGCCATAAAAATTGACTTGTGATCTAACATTTACGCCAAGGATTCGATGAAATGTCCATGTGGATGTCACTCCTAAATGTGGGATTCGGTTTCTAGGTTTAAAAGTTATGCTTTTATTCGATACGTCTTGATTTTGTAGTGCAAAATGTGCTT
Source organism: Fallopia convolvulus (assembly GCA_964016875.1). Classification (NCBI taxonomy): domain Eukaryota; kingdom Viridiplantae; phylum Streptophyta; class Magnoliopsida; order Caryophyllales; family Polygonaceae; genus Fallopia; species Fallopia convolvulus. The sequence goes on along the minus strand of OZ024720.1, from coordinate 24,552,803 downwards.
ATTGACTTGATACTATCCTCATTCTTTATGATTATGCCGATATGTCTTTAAAGTTCACTTGTTTTTTCTCCTTTTGCCTTTTAAATGACTTGTGATTTAACATTACACCCCAAGTGTTCGGTGAAATGTCCATGTAAATGTCACTACATAATGTGGCATTCGGTTTCTAGGTTCAAATTTATGCTTTTATTTGACCGGTCTTGATTTTGTAGTGTAGAATTTATTTATTGGCTTCAAACTATCCTCATTCTTTGTGCTCATGCCTAGATGTCTTTAAGTTCACTTGTTTTTTCTCGTTTTGCCTTTAAAATGACTTGTGATCTAACATTTCACGCCTAGTGTTCTATGAAATGTCCATGTAAATGACACTCCTAAATGTTGCATTCGGTTTCTAGATTCGAATTTATGCTTTTATTCTATAAGTCTTGATTTTGTAGTGCAGAGTGTGCTTATTGGCTTGATACTATTCTCATTCTTTGTACTTATGCCTATATATCTTTAAAGTTCACTTGGTTTTTCTACTTTTGCCTTGAAAATTGACTTGTGATCTAACATGGACGCCTAGGATTCGATGAAAAGTCCATGTGGATGTCACTCCTAAAGGTGGCATTTGGTTTCTAGGTTAAAAAATTATGCTTTTTTTCGATACGTCTTGATTTTGTCGTGAAAAATGTGCTGATTGACTTGATACTATCCTCATTCTTTATGATTATGTCGAGATGTCTTCAAAGTTCACTTGATTTTTCTCCTTTTGCCTTTTAAATGACTTGTGATTTAACATTGCACGCCAAGTGTTCGGTGAAATGTCCATGTAAATGTCACTACATATTGTGGCATTCGGTTTCTAGGTTCTAATATGTGCTTTTTTCGATCGGTATTGATTTTGAAGTGTAGAATGTGCTTATTGGCTTGATACTATCACCATTCCTCATGCTTATGCGTAGATGTCCTTAAAGCTCACTTGTTTTTTCTCATTTTGCCTATAAAATGACCTTTGATCTAACATTGCACGTCAAGTGTTCGATGAAATGTCCATGTCTATGTCACTCCTAAATGTGGCATTCGGTTTCTAGGTTCTAATATGTGCTTTTTTCGATCGGTATTGATTTTGTAGTGTAGAATGTGCTTATTGGCTTGATACTATCCTCATTTTTTATCCTTATGCCTAGATGTCTTTAAAGTTCACTTGTTTTTTCTCCTTATGCCTTTAAAATGACTTGTGAGCTAACATTTCATGCCAAGTGTTCGATGAAATGTCCCTGTATATGACACTCCTAAATGTGGCATTCGGTTTCTAGATTCAAATTTATGCTTTTATTCGATACGTCTTGATTTTGTTGTGCACAATGTGCTTTTTGGCTTGATACAATACTCATTATCTATGCTTATACCTAGATGTCTTTAAAGTTTACATGTTTTTTTCCTCCTTTTACCTTTAAAATTTGACTTGTGATTTAACATTGCACGTCAAGTGTTGGATGAATTGTCCATGTCAATGCCACTTCTAAATGTGCATTCGGTTTCTAGGTTCGAATTTATGCTTTTATTAGACCGGTCTTGATTTGTAGTGTAGAATGTGCTTATTGGCTTGATACTATCCCCATTCCTTATGCTTATGCCTAGATGTCTTTAAAGTTCACTTGTTTTTTCTCCTTTCTCGTTTAAAATAAATTGAGATCTAACATTGCACACGAAGTGTTGGATGAAATGTCCATGAAATGTCCTAAATATGTAATTCGATTTCTAGTTTTGAATTTATGCTTTTATTCGACCATTCTTGATTTTATAGTGCAGAACGTGCTTATTGGCTTGATACTATCCTCATTCTTTATGCTCATGCCTAGATGTCTTTAAATTTCACCTATTTTTTCTCCTTTTGCCTTTAAAATGACTTGTGATCTAACATTGCATGCGAAGTGTTCGATGAAATGTCCATGTAAAAATGTCGCTCCTAAATGTGGCATTCGGTACCTAGGTTCAAATTTATGCTTTTCTTTGATCGATCTTTATTTTGTAGTGCATAATGTGATTATTGGCTTGATACTATCCTCCATCTTTATGCTTATACCTAGATGTCTTTAAAGTTCACTTAATTTTTCTCCTTTTTCCTTTACAAATTAACTAGTGTTGTAACCATACAAGCCAAGTGTTCGATGAAATGTCCATGTATATGTCACTCCTAAATGTGGCATTCGGTTTTTTGGTTCAAATTTTTATTTTTATTCGATCTGTCTTGATTTTGAAGTTCAGAACGTACTTATTGGTCAGAAAATATCCTCATTCTTTATGCTTAGGCCTAGATGTCTTTAAAGTTTACATGTTTTTTCTCCTTTTGCTTTTAAAAATTTACTTGTGATTTAACATTGCACGCAGAGTGTTGGATGAAATGTCCATCTAAATGCCACTCCTAAATATGCACTCGGCTCCTAGGTTCGAATTTATACTTTAATTCGACCGGTCTAGATTTTGTAGTGCAGAATGTGATTATTGGCTTGATACTATCCTCATTCTTTATGCTTAGGCCTAGATGTCTTTAAAGTTTACATGTTTTTTCTCCTTTTGCTTTTAAAAATTTACTTGTGATTTAACATTGCACGCAGAGTGTTGGATGAAATGTCCATCTAAATGCCACTCCTAAATATGCACTCGGCTCCTAGGTTCGAATTTATACTTTAATTCGACCGGTCTTGATTTTTTATTGTAGAATGTGCTTATTGGCTTGATACTATCCTCATTCTTTATGCTTATGCCAAGATGTCTTTAAACTTCACTTGTTTTTTCTCCTTTTGCCGTTAAAATGATTTGTGATCTAACATTTCATGCGAAGTGTTCGATGAAATGTTCATGTAAATGACACTCCTAAATGTGGCATTCAGTTTCTCGATGCGAATTTATGCTTTTATACGATAAGTCTTGATTTTCTAGTGCAGAGTGTGCTTAGTGGTTTGATACTATTCTCCTTCTTTGTGCTTATACCCAAATGTCTTTAAAGCTCATTTGTTTTTTCTCCTTTTCCCTTAAAAATTGACTTCTGATCTAACATTGACTCAAAGGATTCGATGAAATGTCCATGTTGATGTCACTCCTAAATGTGGCATTCGGTTTCTTGGTTCGAATTTCAGCTTTTATTCAATACGTCTTGATTTTGTAGTGCAAAATGTGCTTATTGACTTGATACTATCGTCATTCTTTATGCTTATGCCTAAATGTCCTTAAAGTTCACTTGTTTTTTCTCCTTTTCCGTTTAAAATGACTTATGCTCTTACATTGCACGCCAAGTGTTCGGTGAAATGTCCATGTAAATGTCACTCCATAATGTAGCATTCGGTTTTTAGGTTCGAATTTGTTCTTTTCTTCGATCGGTATTGATTTTTTAGTGTAGAATGTGCTTATTGGCTTGATATGCTTATGCGTAGACGTCTTTAAAGTTCACTTGTTTTTTCTCCTTTTGCCTTTAAAATGACTTTGGATCTAACATTGCACGTCAAGTGTTCGATGAAATGTCCATGTCAATGTCACTCCTAAATGTGGCATTCGATTTCTAGGTTCGAATTTATTCTTTTATTCGATGGGTCTTGATTTTGTAGTGTAGAATGTGCTTATTGGCATGATACTATCCTCATTCTTTATGCTTATGCCTAGATGTCTTTACAGTTCACTTGTTTTTTCTCCTTTTGGCTTTAAAATGACTTGTGATCTAACATTTCACGCCAAGTGTTCGATGAAATGTCCATGTAAATGTTGCTCCTAAATGTGGCATTCGGTTACTAGGTTCAAATTTATGCTTTTATTCGTTCGATCTTGATTTTGTAGTGAAGAATGTGCTTATTGCCTTAATACTATCCTCCATCTTTATGCTTATACCTAGATGTCTTTAAAGTTCACTTAATTTTTCTCCTTTTGCCTTTACAAATTAACTTGTGTTGTAACATTACACGCCAAGTGTTCGATGAAATGTCCATGTAAATGTCACTTTTAAATGTGGCATTCGGTTTCTAGGTTCAAATTTTTGTTTTTATGGGATCGGTCTTGATGTTGAAGTTCAGAACGTGCTTATTGGCTAGATACTATTCTCATTCTTTATTCTTAGGCCTAGATGTCTTTAAAGTTTACATGTTTTTTCTCCTTTTGCTTTTAAAAATTGACTTGTGATTTAACATTGCACACAGTGTTGGATGAAATGTCCATCTAAATGCCACTCCTAAATGTGCATTCGGCTCCTAGGTTCGAATTTATACTTTAATTCGACCGGTCTAGATTTTGTAGTGCAGAATGTGATTATTGGCTTGATACTATCATCATTCTTTATGCTTATGCCTAGATGTCTTTAAAGTTCACTTGTTTTTTCTCTTTTTTCCATTAAAATGATTTGTGATCTAACATTTCATGCGATGTGTTCGATGAAATGTTCATGTAAATGACACTCCTAAATGTGGCATTCGGTTTCCAGGTTTGAATTTATGGTTTTATTCGATACGTCTTGATTTTGTAGTGCAAAATGTGCTTATTGGCTTGATACTATCCTCATTTTTTATGCTTACGCCTATATGTCTTTAAAGTTCACTTGTTTTTTCTCCTTTTTCGTTTAAAATGATTTGTGCTCTTACATTGAACGACAAGAGTCCGATGAAATGTCCATGAAAATGTCACTCCTTAATGTGGCATTCGGTTTATTGGTTCGAATTTATGCTTTTATTCAATCGATATTGATTTTGTAGTGTAGAATGTGCTTATTGGCTTGATACTATCCTCATTTTTTATCCTTATGCCTAGATGTCTTTAAAGTTCACTTGTTTTTTCTCCTTATGCCTTTAAAATGACTTGTGAGCTAACATTTCATGCCAAGTGTTCGATGAAATGTCCCTGTATATGACACTCCTAAATGTGGCATTCGGTTTCTAGATTCAAATTTATGCTTTTATTCGATACGTCTTGATTTTGTTGTGCACAATGTGCTTTTTGGCTTGATACAATACTCATTATCTATGCTTATACCTAGATGTCTTTAAAGTTTACATGTTTTTTTCCTCCTTTTACCTTTAAAATTTGACTTGTGATTTAACATTGCACGTCGGTTTCTAGGTTCGAATTTATGCTTTTATTAGACCGGTCTTGATTTGTAGTGTAGAATGTGCTTATTGGCTTGATACTATCCCCATTCCTTATGCTTATGCCTAGATGTCTTTAAAGTTCACTTGTTTTTTCTCCTTTTCCGTTTAAAATGACTTATGCTCTTACATTGCACGCCAAGTGTTCGGTGAAACGTCCATGTAAATGTCACTCCATAATGTGGCATTCGGTTTCTAGGTTCGAATTTGTTCTTTTCTTCGATCGATATTGATTTTGTAGTGTAGAATTTGCTTATTGGCTTGATACCATCCCCATTCTATATGCTTATGCGTAGACGTCTTTAAAGTTCACTTGTTTTTTCTCCTTTTGCCTTTAAAATGACTTTGGATCTAACATTGCACGTCAAGTGTTCGATGAAATGTCCATGTCAATGTCACTCCTAAATGTGGCATTCGATTTCTAGGTTCGAATTTATTCTTTTATTCGATGGGTCTTGATTTTGTAGTGTAGAATGTGCTTATTGGCATGATACTATCCTCATTCTTTATGCTTATGCCTAGATGTCTTTACAGTTCACTTGTTTTTTCTCCTTTTGGCTTTAAAATGACTTGTGATCTAACATTTCACGCCAAGTGTTCGATGAAATGTCCATGTAAATGTCGCTCCTAAATGTGGCATTCGGTTACTAGGTTCAAATTTATGCTTTTATTCGTTCGATCTTGATTTTGTAGTGAAGAATGTGCTTATTGCCTTAATACTATCCTCCATCTTTATGCTTATACCTAGATGTCTTTAAAGTTCACTTAATTTTTCTCCTTTTGCCTTTACAAATTAACTTGTGTTGTAACATTACACGCCAAGTGTTCGATGAAATGTCCATGTAAATGTCACTTTTAAATGTGGCATTCGGTTTCTAGGTTCAAATTTTTGTTTTTATGGGATCGGTCTTGATGTTGAAGTTCAGAACGTGCTTATTGGCTAGATACTATTCTCATTCTTTATTCTTAGGCCTAGATGTCTTTAAAGTTTACATGTTTTTTCTCCTTTTGCTTTTAAAAATTGACTTGTGATTTAACATTGCACACAGTGTTGGATGAAATGTCCATCTAAATGCCACTCCTAAATGTGCATTCGGCTCCTAGGTTCGAATTTATAGTGCAGAATGTGATTATTGGCTTGATACTATCATCATTCTTTATGCTTATGCCTAGATGTCTTTAAAGTTCACTTGTTTTTTCTCCTTTTTCTATTAAAATGATTTGTGATCTAACATTTCATGCGATGTGTTCGATGAAATGTTCATGTAAATGACACTCCTAAATGTGGCATTCTGTTTCCAGGTTTGAATTTATGGTTTTATTCGATACGTCTTGATTTTGTAGTGCAAAATGTGCTTATTGGCTTGATACTATCCTCATTTTTTATGCTTACGCCTATATGTCTTTAAAGTTCACTTGTTTTTTCTCCTTTTTCGTTTAAAATGATTTGTGCTCTTACATTGAACGACAAGAGTCCGATGAAATGTCCATGAAAATGTCACTCCTTAATGTGGCATTCGGTTTATTGGTTCGAATTTATGCTTTTATTCAATCGATATTGATTTTGTAGTGTAGAATGTGCTTATTGGCTTGATATTATCCTCATTCTTTATGCTTATACATAGATGTCTTTAAACTTCACTTGTTTTTTCCACTTTTGCCTTTAAAATTACTTTTGATCTAACGTTTCACGCCAAGTGTTCGATGAAATGTCCATGTAAATGACACTCCTTAATGTGGCATTCGGTTTCTCAATTCGAATTTATGCTTTTATTCGATAAGTCTTGTTTTTGTAGTGCAGAGTATGCTTATTGGCTTGATACTATTCTCATTCTTTGTGCTTATGCCCAGATGTCTTTAAAGTTCATTTGTTTTTTCTACTTTTGCCTTAAAAATTGAAGTGATCTAAAATTGACGCCAAGGATTCGATGAAATGTCCATGTGTATGTCACTCCTAAATGTGGCATTCGGTTTCTAGGTTTAAATTTATGCTCACTACCACTATTAAAGCCTATTGAAGCGGTTCATGGCAGCGGTGGGATTATAATAGCCGTTTCGGTAGCGGTTTAGGATAATATGGCGGTTCATAGCGGCGGTTTTTATTATAGAAGCGGTTTAGGCAGAGGTTTTCCTATCCTAGCACAAGTGTTGCAGTTTTTTTTCTGTTATGGCGGTTCCAATATTAGAACACTACATAAGGCAGCGGTTTTTACTTTTAGTATTGAGAGTGCGCTCGTATTTTTTATTTTACCCGCCTACAATGTTGAAAAATATTGACAAAGTAAAGTTTTAGGGTTACAGCGACCCCCTGATAGAGCATATAGGTATAGGTCTTAGAGCATGTTTTTACTCTTGTTTTATGCATTTTTAGCTAGGATTTTGTTTTAAGTTTTAGTTTAGGTTTTATTCTCATTTAGTTGGGAATCTACGCGTCTTTCTGCATAATTGTAGGTCGGGAGGTGGAAGACGGTGGATGAAAGCTTAGGACCGGACCTCAGGATGCATAGGAAGCGTTGAAGAGAAGATCCGAGGCGAAAATTACAAGAAAAGAGTGAAGGGACTAAACCGCGGATAGAATGCCTAGACCGCGCTGGAGGAGTAGACATTCTGCGCCGTCAGCGCGGGCAATGTCGGCAGAGCGCGGTCGCGCTCTGAGCGGTGCCAAACCGTGCTCCGATACGTTGGTTCGGCGTTGACTTGGGCTACGCGAGATCTTTTGGGCCGACTCTAATATTTCTTTTGGATATTTTTAGACAAAATATAAATACTTTCTCTAGGTTTTCTTTGGATTTTATGCTATCTATTATTCTTGCGTTCTAAGTTTGCTTGAGTTTGGAGATTTGTGGGAGTCAAAACCCTAGATTTGCAATTGAAGAGAAATTTGACTCTTGTAAGTTTTATTTTTCTTTAATGTCAATTTCTACCTAATTTTCCCATGTCCAACTAGTTAGTTGAAGTTGTATGCATGATTGTTTGTGAGATTTGAATTATTTCTATTTGTCTTGACTAGATTGAATCTCTCCTTGCTTGATTGATTAAATTCGCTTAGGATTATATTGGCCACCTATTTTACTTATAGGTTGAATTACAACTAGAATAATTAAATAGACGGTGAAATTTGATTATTCATGGATGAATCCTTTGATTAAACTTATAGACGGTGGAATAAGGTTAATCAAAGGCGGAGAATTTAATCACAAAACTTCATGAATAGACGGTGGAATTCATGAATTATGTTTTTATTAAATGCTTTGAACTTAATTGCAAGATCAAGTTTACGTAGAAGGTTTTCTAGGTTAATTGATTAAAAGGTTGTTAAAGACGGTGTATATTAATAACCACTTTAAACTTGAATTTCATAAATTCACAATAGATTAGTCAAGGGAAATTGAAATAAGAATAGTCAAGGATCAAAACTCATGTTTGCAATGGATACGAAACTAGTTGGACGCTTTTCTCCGTATTTGAATCTTTAATCCTGTTACTTGCTTTGTTTTAATTGCTTAGATTTTTAGCTTACAATCATAAAATCTCCTCTTTTATTTAGTAATATTATTTAAATACGAATAATCTGAGTGCTTGTGGGTTCGACCCTTGCTTCCACTATACTTAGGTTAGGAAGTTAGGATAATTCTTTGACAGTGCTTTTACAGCAACAAAAAAGTGCTCGTCAAATTTGGCGCCGTTGTCGGGGACTCGACAAATTATTCGTATTTATCTAGTGTTACTTTATATTTCTTTTGGGTGTGAACCACTTGCATGGTTCAGACCCGTTGAAAAACCCGGTTTTTTAATTGGTTGGGCTGAGAAGCCCAATATATGTTGGGGACCCAAAACCCGAGCCCTTCATTTTCTCTCTTACCTTCTCACGCTCACTCCCTCTCTATCCTTTTCCCATCTTCAAACCTAGTTGCCACCGCTCATCACTATTTAGAGGAGGAAGCCAAAACTCTCGGCGTCATCTCGTTAGTCGGAGAAGGAGACCAACGAGCTCGCTATTGACGTCGTCGACGCACTCGTGAACCTTCGGACCGCAACTAGCATCATCGAGAAGAACTCGTCACGCGTCTGTTACCTCCACTCTCGTTGAGTCGTGTCTCGCCGTTGACGCCTTGGCACCATTTTCGCGTGCTAGTGGCGTCGAAGCAGAAGCTGGGCAACTCGAGATCGCCCGTCACCGCCGAGATCCATGATGCCGCTGTTGTCGTTCCTAAACCTGTGCAATTGTCGCCGACGGTTTTTCTCTACTGGGATCTTGCTTGCTCTAGTCCATAAGTGCAATCACCTCGAGCCCCAATTCCATCCCCTTTCCGCTTTCGTCCGTTGTCCCTTCCGCGCCAATTGCCGCCGACGGTTTTTCTCTACTGTTCTTTCTCGACACCTCCATCCTTCTTCGTCGGCGATACCATCTCAATTGAGGGTTTCCACGAACAGGCTTGAGGCTACTGTGTGACGGCTTCCCTCGAGAGGCAGGGGATAGTCGGAGATCTCGACACAGGCCAAGCATGCCGCCGCTGATCGAGCAAACCAGGTTCGGGGTTGCGCGCTGACGACCACAAGAGGAGTACAAGCTGCGTCGCTGAATTGAAGTCGTGAAGGTCGCCAAAATCTGCCCAACAGTAGGGAGTTCACCCTGTCTTTCACGTATCTAAGTTGAGACAGTACGTTCCGGATCCCAGTTACAGGCTCAACTATGAAGAGTTAGAGGTTGAGCCCGATCATACCTTTAGAGAGCAACCGATAGCGATCCTAGACAGGCGTTTGAAAAAGCTGCAGAACAATGAGATACAATTAGTATTGATTCAGTGGTCTCGGCGAGGTGTCGAGGAGGAGACTTGGGAGACCAAGGAAAGGATGAGGGAGAATTACCCCGAGCTATACTCGGGATTAGTAGACGCCTTTGAGAGTAGAGTTTAGGGGCTACTTGAGAGTAAGTTCGATGTTTCTTATGACATAGTGTTGCTAAGCATGTTTGTTGTTTGCTTGTTTGTGTCTTGACACGTGTAAGGATTGATGGTCTTCCTTCGTGGTTATAGTACTTTGCACTGCGTTATGCTTTCCCATGTTAGGTTAATCTGTTGGTAACAAATTGGGAGTTCGAGGACGAACCTCTTCTAGTGGGAGAGGTTGTCAAATCTCATGAACCCTTTTTGCGAGTTCTCACTAATCCTGGAAGTTTCGGGACAAAACTTTCCTTAAAGGGGGTAGGATGTAAAACCCGGTTTTTTAATTGGCTGAGAAGCCCAATATATGTTGGTGATCCAAAACCCGAGCCCGTCATTTCCTCTCTTACCCTCTCACTCTCACTTCCTCTATATCCTTTTCCCATCCTCAACCCTATTTGCCACTGCTCATCACTATTCAGTGGAGGAAGCCAAAACACTCGGCGTCATCTCGTTAGTCGGATAAAGAGACGAACGAGCTCGCTCTTGACGTCGTCGACACACTCGTGAACAACACGTCCCTCGCGTCCTCGCTAACACCAAAGCTATCAGCATTCGGACGCAACTAGCATCGTCGACAAGAACTCGTCACGCGTCTGTTACATCCACTCTTGTTGAGCCTTGGTCCCGCCGTCGATGCCTTGGCACAATTGTCGCGCACCAGTGGCGTCAAAGCAAAAGCTGGGCCGCTCGAGATTGCCCGTCACCGCCGAGATCCACGATGCCGCTGTTGTCGTTCCTAAACTTGTGCAATTGTCGCCGACGGTTTTTCTCTACTGGGATCTTGCTTGCTCTAGTTCATAAGCGCAACCACGTCGAGCCCCAATTCTGTCCCCTCTCCGCTTTCGTCCGTCGTCCCTTCCGCACCACTGGTAAGGCTTCGCCCCTCTGTTCTTTCTCGACACCTCCATCCTTCTTCATTGGCGTTCCCATCTGAATTGAGGGTTTCCACGAGCAGGCTTGAGGCTACTGCGTGACGACTTTACTCGAGACGCAGGGGATAGTCGAAGATCTCGGCATAGGCCAAGCGTGCTGCCGCTGATCGAGCAAACAAGCTTCGGGGTTGTGCACTGACGACCACAAGAGGAGTACAAGCTGTGTCACTGAATTGAAGTCATGAAGGTCGCCAAATCTTTCCAACAGTAGGGTGTGAATGTTGCTCGTGAACCAACCATAATGCCTTAGTTCCCGATTTGTGCATCCACAAGGTGGAACCTTGTCTTTGTTGTTCTCTATAATTGTTTTAAATTTTGAAACGTGTGTGTTGATATGAATGTTAATGTGTGTGTTTTTAGCCTTTAGCTTCTTATTACGATCTTGAAAGTTGGGCATTACACTTGTTTTGGTTGATGAATGCCATGAAAGCTTTAAATTGGAATTTTGTGGTTGTATAGTGTAACAATTAGTTGTTTCTTGTATGAAAATAATGTGATTGGAATTTGAGATATTGATATTGGTGTATGGTAATCGGAAATTAATCTCTTGTGTTTTGATTCTCTTTGGAATGTGTGTAGAATTAGGACTTTCTCCTTAGAATGTGTGTAGTATTAGGACTTTCGAGTACGAGATAGGTTAGTCTCGGCTTTTGATTGATTGGTAGAACTCGCTTAGTCGGTTTTGACTTTGAGTGCGAGCTTGGAACCGAATGTTATAAATTGTGAACATGGACCTCGATCTTGGATTGCCTTAACGTTCTTTTTCCTTGAGACGCTTTAGGCCTAGATAAGAGATACGAGTTGAGAAAAATTGATGTGAGTCCGAACCTTGTTTAATAATAATATAATCAAGTCAAGCTTTTTTGTTGGATACCGTGAAAGTATGGTGGCTCGTACTTTGAATCTACTATAGTTGTGCTTGCCTAGGATCGAAAGTTCTTATCGCGGTTAGTCGGTTAACTGTGAACGTTATGATTCGTAGGTCTTTAACAACGCCGCATTACTTATGTTACTCGAGGATCGCTTCCCAGATAAGTCATTCTCGACTTGCTCATCTTTATTCTAGTCTTGTTAGATTTCATGGCGTGATTGAGAGATTGGTTTTGGGAATTATTCCCGAATGTATGTTTTCCCCATGTGAAATGTTTTCATGAATGATGTGATGCGCTTTCCATTTCAAACGTTTTCTCGTAAAAAAAATAGTATCGCTTTCTCTGTGCGGGCAGCGTAACCGGCACGATCATGTGCGACGATTGTCGGTGGCGAAGAGGCGTCTAGACATGGTCGTGTGTCGGACGGGCCCCTTTAAAAATAAAAATTTGATTGCTTGTTTTTGACAAGTGCTCCAGTGGAGGCTTGACCAGGGGTTGGAAGGATGACGTGTATGAAAAGTGAGAGGGCTTGCCTCTGCACTCGGGCGCAGGGAGTTAGCGTCGTAGATGGGAATGCGGTGGTGGAAGGGAGAATTGCATTTCCCAATAGGATTGTGAATGGGTTTGTTGTGTGCGCGTGTGTGATTACTTAGTTGTTTTTCGACCTTGTGAATTTTTGCTACGCTTGATGAATTGCTTGTTTTGTTGAATTCTCCTCTATTTGTTGAATGTTGAAGTGTTGGTTATTATTACAAATGCTTTACTTTTGTGCTTGTTAGTTTGATTGTTGGTATGTCTTGTTGCCTTTCCTTTCACCTATTCTCTAGGTTGTTGAAATGTGTGTTGGCCTTTTATGTTTTATTTAATCTACTTGTTAAAGGTTATGTTGTTGGCTAATTGTTGTTTTTCAAACGTCTTACCATTGCCTCTTGTTATCTAGCTTGCCTAGGATAGTAGCTGACCCCTCGGGGACTTATTTTTCAGTTCCAATTACTCATATAGGTCCCGTGTTGGAGCCTAGGCCAGACGCTGCAGCGGATCGTTGACGCGTGTCATTAGGGTTGAGAGTGGGTTGAGATTTCAGTTTAGCTTTGTTAGGTCTTTTGGACATTGTACCCTTTTGTTGACTTTAGCAGATTTCTGTTGTTGGATGTGACTTGACTAGACGATTAAGATTTAATACAGGACATTATTGAAAATGTGTTTGTTGAACGACAGTTGGATGTTTTAAATAGTTTTCTTGTCGTGCCCGAGTTGCAAGGTCCAGATATTCTTGTTGTCAACCAGTTCAGGTAGGACCCGTTAGGGTCAAACTACCGAGTAATACCCCGATGTTAAGTCGGGGTGTTACAAATTAGTATCAGAGCTAGATTGGCAACCAGGGCACATGGAATCGAGCAATATGTGTACACGAGGTCCAACTAAAAACTAAAATCGGCCGGTGTTTTCAAAAAAAATTTAAATGGGGTAATCATGCTGCATATAGGGGTAGATTACACGACGCGACTCTGCTGCCATCCGCCGAAGTACCTCACATAGAGTAGTAAGTAAATCCTTAACTTTTCGTCGAGTTTAAAGTTGTTACGATAAGATTTCCTGAAAAGATGACCTCACAGACCAGAGTCAGAATTGTTGTTGCTAGTAGAAGAGGTCGTGGAAGAGGACGTGGTAGGTTTAGAGGAGAGACTCCCTCTGTCGTTGAACCAAAGGAGTATCAATGTTACCCTTAGAAAGAAGTTACTGAGAGTGGATATCTGGTTGTTGACGACCATCAAGATGCTAGCTAGTTTGTCGTTGGAGGAGGACTCCTAGTTCATGGGGCCTCGTTTAATGTACAACTAGTTGGGTTATCACTAGAGATATATCTTGCACCGTGAGGCACACTTGTAGGGCTGCTACAGAATCAATTGGGCCTCTGAGTCGTACATGATCAAAATACTTTTGTTGAGCTTCAAGGGACTAAGATGAAGGCACTAGACCGGAGGATTGTTAGAACTGCTTAACTAGGAGGGCTACTAGAAGTACGACGACTAGAAGTAGTTGACCGTGTGATAAAACCCCTGAGAGATGAACCCAATCGGATAAGTGGTCGCGGAGTCAAGAAGATCGGGGCGACAAGCTTCTTTGGGGCTCGGGTACTGATGTAGAGAAATGACTGAGGAGAATGGTGTCGACGTTGGAACTAAATTCGGGCACTAGAGGAGAAGATGTCTCTGGTGTAGGTTTTTCTACGAGAGAGTGCTTCAATTGTGGAGGAAATGATCACATTAAGAGCCAGTGTCCGAAGCTATTTCGAAACTGCTTCATTTACATGAAGCCCGACCGTATACGATAGTATTGAATGGTTGGTGTACCCTCTCAGGGACATTTACCAAGGAAGGTGAATCAGGGAGCTCATCGTCCACCATAGCAGACTCAGTATGCTTCAGGCCAGAACAATGACGGGGCATAGGAGCCAATACCTTAAGGACTAACCAACCTCGAGTGTGTGAAATAAGGAGGGTCGATGCCTTAAATTCGTCGAGTGCTACATGTATGTTTTAGATATAGTCTAAGCCTACTCATACTCTTTTGACACGGGTGTCGCGCACTCTTTTGTGTACTCTGCTTGCGTGGCTAGACTATGGTTGACTTGTACAGAAGAGGAATCTTTTGTTGTAGGCCTACCTGATGGTAGTAAGGTGAGTGGTAATAGAGAGATTCTGCAGTGCCCTATCAGAATAGGAGGTAGAGACTGGTATACAAATTTTATAGCAATGCAGTTGTCCCAGAGGATGACGTGATTTTGGGAATGGATTGGATGAGGCGTTAAGGAGCAGTGTTGGATATACATAAGGGCACAGTCATGGTGTCCGCAGATGACGGAACTGTACAAGTGAGTCAGGAGTTAGAGCAAGTTTGTCCGAGACAAGTGATTAGTATGGTAAAAGCCGCCAAGATGCTTAATGGAGGGTGCATAGGGTATTGGTATTATGTCCTACAAGGGGACAAGGAAGGACCACCCAGTCAGAATATACCGGTAGTATGTGAGTTTAAGGATGTCTTTCCAGACGATCTACCGGGCTTGCCACCTCAAAGAGAGGTTGATTTCAGCGTTGATCTTGAGCCAGGAACAATACCGATCTCGAGGGCTCCATATCGCATGGCTCCGATGGAAATGCGGGAATTGAAGGCACAATTGGAAGAGTTGTTGGAGAAAGGGTATATACGTCCGAGTGTGTCACCCTGGGGAGCTCCAGTTTTGTTTGTAAAGAAGAAGGATGGTAAACTTCGCTTGTGTATTGACTATCAGGAGTTGAACTGAGCTACCATCAAGAACAAGTACCCACTACCTCGCATTGATGATCTGTTGGATCAATTACAAGGGGCTATGATGTTTTCTAAGGTGGATCTGAGGTCAGGATATCATCAACTAAGAATTCGAGAGGAGGACATTCCAAAGACGGCTTTCCGAACTAGATATGGGCATTACGAGTTTGTGGTGATGCCGTTCGGATTAACCAATGCACCCGCAATATTTATGGAGTTGATGAACCGAGTGTTTATAGATTTCTTGGACAAATTTGTGGTAGTATTCATTGATGATATCTTGATTCATTCCCGTAATGAAGAGGAGCATGCAGAACACCTTAGGCAGGTGTCGAAAGTGTTGAGGCAACATCAGTTGTATGCTAAGATATCCAAGTGTGACTTCTGGCTACCGGAAGTCACCTTTTTGGGACATGTTGTGTCTGATAAGGGAGTAATGGTAGACCCTGTAAAAATCAAGGCTGTAAAAGTGTGGGAACCCCCATGGAATGTGAAGGAGGTGCGGAGTTTCCTAGGTTTAGCGGGGTATTACCAGAGGTTCGTAGAAGGGTTCTCCCATATGGCCCAACCACTTACGAATTTGTTAAAGAAGACCACTCGTTTCGAGCGGAATGAGGCATGCCAGAAATGCTTTGAAGAGTTAAAAAGGAGGTTGAGTTCAACTCCTATACTTGCTCTTCCTCAAGGAAATGAGGACTTCGTAATCTACAGTGACGCCTCCAAGGTAGGATTGGGATGTGTGTTGATGCAAAGGGATAGGGTCATTGCGTATGCTTCAAGACAGTTGAAGCCGAATGAGCAGAATTACCCTACTCATGATTTGGAGTTGGCAGCGGTGGTACATGCCTTGGAATTTTGGCGTCATTAATTCTATGGGTGTACATGCAAGTGATGGCAGATCATAAAAGTTTTGGAGATCCTTTACCACCCATGAATTAAAGATAAGACTACGGAGGTGACTCGAGTTACTAAAGGGCTATGTTTTGGAGATCCTTTACCACCCATGAAAGGCGAATGTAGTCATCGATGCATTTAGTAGGAAGACATCTCAAGAATGTATGTTGGCTCTTTTGACTGCTTAACCAGAGTTGTAGAGAGAGATGATGAGGTACGAAATCGAGGTACAAATTCAACGTTACCAGGGTAGACTGAGTATCTTGGAGTGTCAATCGACTTTGCTTGAAGAAGTGAGGCTGAAACAGGAAGTATGTCCAATGATTCAAAACATGAAGTAGAAGTTGAGCCGTGGAGAGACACTTGTTTTTGTAGAGAGAGCAGACGATATCTTGAGTTTGTGCGACTGAATGGGTGTGCCTCGAGATGCAGAGTTGCGACTGAAGATTTTGGAGCAAGTAAGATGTATAAAGATTTACGACAATATTACTAGTGGGATGACATGAAGTCAGAGGTAACAAGATTTGTGACTAAGTGTCAGGTTTGTCAACAGGTGAAGGTTGAACACCAAAGTCCGCGAGGGGTGATCCAATCACCTTCCATTCCAAAATGGGAGTGGGAACACATTTCCATGGATTTTGTCACTGGACTATGGATCAGAAAGGAACATGATGCCAATTGGGTTGTAGTGGATAGGCTGACAAATACTACTCTCTTCTTGCCTATTATCGAGACGTGGCTAGTGAACAAGTTGGTAGAGGTGTTCCTAAATCAGATAGTTAGACTACGTGGTTTGAACAAGACGATTGTGTCAGATTGTGTTGGGAGTTTCATTTCCAGATTTTGGCGACAAGTGCATGAGGCACTTGAGATGAGATTGCACTTCATAACTGCTTACCACCGTAGTCAGATGGCCAATCCGAGAGGACAATTCAAACTTTAGAGGACATGTTAAGGTCCCGTGTTCTTGACTAGGAAGGCATTGGTCGGATCACCTAGCTTTGGTGGTGTTTGCCTACAATAACAGTTCACATTCCTCAATTCATATGGCCCCAAATGAGGCTTTGTATAACCGGAGGTGCAGGATACCGTTGTGATGGAACGAATCGTCAGATGTTGGAGAAGAAAGGCCAAAGATGATCGAGGAGGCAATCGAGATGGTGGCCTTGATCAAGGAGTGCTAGTTGCACAGAGCCGACAGAAATCCTATGCACACAAACGACGTCGACCACTAGAGTTTGAGATAGGGGCACACGTCTGGTTGAGAGTGTCGCGTACTCGTGGCGTGAGGAGATTTGCAGTAAAGGGAAAGTTGGGTCCCCACTACATTGGCCGTTTGTGATATTGGAAAGAGTGGGCGAGGTAGCCTACAGATTGGCGCTACCACCCGCCTTAAATGGAGTTCACCCTGTCTTTCACGTATCTTAGTTGAGACAGTACGTTCCGGATCCCAGTCACAGGCTCAACTATGAAGAGTTAGAGGTTGAGCCCGATCATACGTTCAGAGAGCAACCGATAGCGATCCTAGATAGGCGTTTGAAAAAGCTGCAGAACAAGGAGATACAATTAGTATTGATTTCGTGGTCTCGGCAAGGTGTCGAGGAGGAGACTTGGGAGACCAAGGAAAGGATGAGAGAGAATTATCCCGAGTTGTACTCGGGATTAGTAGACGCCTTTGAGAGTAGAGTTTAGGGGCTACTTGAGAGTAAGTTTGATGTTTGTTATGACATAGTGTTGCTAAGCATGTTTGTTGTTTGCTTGTTTGTGTCTTGACACGTGTAAGGATTGATTGTCTTCCTTCGTGGTTATAGTACTTTGGACTGTGTTATACTTTCCCATGTTAGGTTAATCTGTTGGTAACAGATTGGGGGTTCGAGGACGAACCTCTTCAAGTGGGAGAGGTTGTCAAATCTCATGAACCCTTTTTGCGAGTTCTCACTAATCCTGGAAGTTTCGGGACAAAAACTTCCTTAAGGGCGGTAGGATGTAAAACCCGTTTTTTTAATTGGTTGGGCTGAGAAGCCCAATATATGTTAGTGATCCAAAACCTGAGCCCGTCATTTCCTCTTTTACCCTCTCATGCTCACTCCCTCTCTATCCTTTTCCCATCTTCAACCCTAGTTGCCACTGCTCATCACTATTCAAAGGAGGAAGCCAAAACTCTCGGCTTCATCTCCTTAGTCAGAGAAGGAGACGAACGAGCTCGCTCTTGACGTCGTCGACACACTCGTGAACAACACGTCCCTCGCGTCCTCGCCTAACACCGAAGCTGTCAGCCTTCGGACCGCAACTAGCGTCGTCGACAAGAACTCGTCACGCGTCTGTTACATCCACTCTCGTTGAGCCGTGGTACCGCTGTCGACGCCTTGGCACCATTGTCGCGCACCAGTGGCGTCGAAGCAGAAGCTGGGCCGCTCGAGATCGCCCGTCACCGCCGAGATCCACGATGCCGTTGTTGTCGTTCCTAAACCTGTGCAATTGCCGCCGACGGTTTTTCTCTACTGGGATCTTGCTCTCTCTAGTCCATAAGCGCAACCACCTCGAGCCCCAATTCCGTCCCCTCTCCGCTTTCATCCGTCGTCCCTTCCGCGCCACTGGTAAGGCTTCGCCCCTCTGTTCTTTCTCGACACCTCCATCCTTCTTCGTTGGTGTTACCATATGATTTGAGGGTTTCCATGAGCAGGCTTGAGGCTACTGCATAACGGCTTCCCTTGAGAGGCAGGGGATAGTCAAAGATCTCGGCATAGGCCAAGCGTGCCGCCGCTGATCGAGCAAACAAGGTTCGGGGTTGTGCGCTGACGACCACAAGAGGAGTACAAGCTGCGTCACTGAATTGATGTCATGAAGGTCGCCAAAATCTTCCTAATAGTAGGGTGTGAATGTTGCTCGTGAACCAACCATAAAGCCTTAGTTCCCGATTTGTGCATCCACAAGGTCGAACCTTGTCCTTGTTGTTCTCTATAATTGTTCTAAATTTTGAAACGTGTATGTTGATATGAATGTTAATGTGTGTGTTTTTAGCCTTTAGCTTCTTATTATGATCTTGAAAGTTGGGCATTAGACCATCCTCAACGGAGGATTTTTACAATAAAAAAGTAATAAAGATCTTCCATACAGTGTATTTTACTTAACAATCCACTTCTCCGATTGCAAATAGCAGGCTGAAAATCTGGACTCTTAAAAAACTTGATACAAAGGCTTGTTTGGTTTTCAAACTTTTTCTAACCCCAAGCTATACAAAATGACTTCGTTTATGGTGCCCAGGCAAACAAAGCCTATGACATGCAGAAAGCACACGTGGCACTTTCAGAGTCGTTGGATCTGATCCAACGATCAGGCTTTTTTCTGAATTTGGGTATATACATTACAACTTTGAAACTTATTTCGACAATAAAATGATATTATTTTTTCAAAATATTATTTTTAATATTTTTGTTTTGTTTTTATCTACCCATAGACATCCATTTTGTATATTTTTTTATTTTAAAAAAAATTAATATATATGCAAAATACAAGTTAAAAAATCATTTAAAATTAATCTTTGTATTTTTTTATGTTATTAATTTTACGTATTATATAAAATAATATAATTAAGAGATATGATGACATATGATATTATTTTTATACATTTTAGTAGTGAAATAAATATATTTTACGATATTATGAATATAAATTAACACATTTGAAAGGTTTAATACACTAATGAGATGCATAAATAAATTCATGGTTACATTGAGTTGAAAACATAACATAAGCTGATTTGGTTGAGCATGTATGGAAAAAGTTCGGACATTTTCATCTTGAAAACTAGTTCTCCTTGTTCTTAAATGTACTCGTTTGATTTTTTTTTATTTTCTGTGTTTTTTCTAGTGTGTTTTTGTTTGTTTGTTTGTTTTAATATTTTATGCCTCTGTTTTTAATGTATTTCCATGTTTTCAGTTTTAAGTGAAATAAAATGTTTTGTTTGTTGTTTATATTAATTATAAACTTTATAATTTAATTACTTAATTGATATAAATTAATCAAATTAATATAATTAAATATTTATATTAAATATCATACTGTATTATTAAATAATATCCGAAAATAAATACTGTAATTGAATAAGTAAAGATAAAAGTAAAATAAAATTAGTGAATTTAAAAGAATGAAATGGGGTTGTGGGTTGTGGGAATAAAGTGGATTTGGGTTTTAAAATGAGGTGGAGGAGGGAGAAAATGGATTTGAGGGGTTAAGAATCCATTTTGGGATTCAGGGTTGCGGATGGTCTTACACTTGTTTTGGTTGAAGAATGCCATGAATGCTTTAAATTGGAATTTTGTGGTTGTATAGTGTAACAATTAGTTGTTTCTTGTTTGAAAATAACGTGATTGGAATTTGAGATATTGATGTTGGTGTATGGTAATCGGAATTCGATCTCTTGTGTTTTGATTCTCTTTGGAATGTGTGTAGAATTAGGACTTTCTCCTTAGAATGTGTGTAGTATTAGGACTTTCGAGTACGAGATAGCTTAGTCTCGGCTTTTGATTGATTGGTAGAACTCTCTTAGTCGGTTTTGACTTTGAGTGCGAGCTTGGAACCGAATGTTATAAATTGCGAACTTGGACCTCGATCTTGGATTGCCTTAACCTTGTTTTTCCTTGAGACGCTTTAGGCCTAGATAAGAGATACGAGTTGAGAAAAATTGATGTGAGTCCGAACCTTGTTTATTAACAATATAATCAAGTCAAGCCTTTTTGTTGGATACCGTGCAAGTGTGGTGGCTAGTACTTCGAAGCCACTATAGTTGTGCTTGCCTAGGATCGAAAGTTCTTATCGCGGTTAGTCGGTTAACCGTGAACGTTATGATTCGTAGGTCTTTAACAACACCACATTACTTATGTCACTCGAGGATCGCTTCCTAGGTAAGTCATTCTCGACTTGCTCAGCTTTATTCTAGTCTTGTTAGATTTCATGCCGTGATTGAGAGATCTGTTTTGGGAATTATTCCCGAATGTATGTTTTTCCCATGTGAAATGTTTTCATGCATGATGTGATGCCTTTCCATTTCAAACGTTTTCTCGTAAAAGAAATAGTATTGCTTTCTCTGTGCTGGCAGCGTAACCGATACGATCATGTGCGACGATTGTCGGTTGCGAAGAGGCGTCTAGACATGGTTGTGTGTCGGCCGGGCCCCTTTAAAAATAAAAATTTGATTGCTTGTTTTCGGCAAGTGCTCCAGTGGAGGATTGACCAGGGGTTGGAAGGATGACATGTATGAAAAGTGAGAGGGCTTGCCTGTGCACTCGGGCGCAGGGAGTTAGCGTCGTAGATGGGAATGCGGTGGTGGAAGGGAGAATTGCATTTCCCAATAGGATGGTGAATGGTTTTGTTGTGTGCGCGTGTGTGATTACTTAGTTGGTTTTCGACCTTGTGAATTTTTGCTACGCTTGATGAATTGCTTGGTTCATTGTATTCTCCTCTATTTGTTGAATGTCGAAGTGTTGGTTATTATTACAAATGCTTTACTTTTGTGCTTGTTAGTTTGATTGTTGGTATGTCTTGTTGCCTTTCCTTTCACCTATTCTCTAGGTTTGTGAAATGTGTGTTGGCCTTGTATATTTTATTTAATCCACTTGTTAAAGGTTATGTTGGCTAATTGTTGTTTTTCAAACGTCTTACCATTGCCTCTTGTTATCTAGCTTGCCTAGGATAGTAGTTGACCCCTCGGGGACTTATTTTTCAGTTCCAGGTACTCATACAGGTCCCGTGTTGGAGCCTAGGCCAGATGCTGCAGCGGATCGTTGACGCGTGTCATTAGGGTTGAGAGTGGGTTGAGATTTCTGTTTAGCTTTGTTAGTTGTTTTGGACATTGTACCCTTTTGTTGAATTTAGAGGATTTCTGGTGTTGGATGTGACTTGACTAGACGTTTGAGATTTAATACATGAAATTATTGAAAATGTGTTTGTTGAACGATAGTTGGATGTTTTAAATAGTTTTCTTGTCGTGCCCGAGTTGCAAGGTCCAGGTATTCTAGTTGTCAACCAGTTCTGGTAGGACCCGTTAGGGTCAAACTACTGAGTAATGCCCCGATGTTAAGTCGGGGTGTTACACTCGTGCTACTAATCCATCTCTTGTTGCGTTTGATTCAAAAATCAAAAGGACAATATCTAGGTTGCGCAGGCAAGCTTGTGAGATTTCTCGGGAACTACCATTCAACCTGACATCTTCTTCTTCTAATTCTGATTCTGATTCTGATAGCGTTCCTGAAATAACAGAGATGGCTCAGACACTGAGATAGTTGACTACACCTGATTTGGCCCAACAACCATTGGCGGTGAAGCTACCTGCACTCCCTGACGGTGTCCAATTTGAACTGAAATCAGGGCTGATTCACCTCCTTCCTCAATTCTATGGGAAGGCGGTTGAAGATCCCAACAAACATCTATTGGATTTTCATGCTGTCTGCACTAGCATGAAACCAAATGGCATCACTGATGATCAAATCAAGCTGAGAGCTTTCTCTTTCTCTTTGAAAGATGCAGCGAGTGACTGGCTCTATTATTTTGCTCCTGTTCGTATCGAGACTTAGGAGGAACTGAAAAAGGCTTTTCTTGAGAAGTATTTCCCAGCCACAAAGCTCTCGAGTATGAAGAAGAGCATTAACAACATTGAACAGCTCCCAAACGAATCTCTTTACGAGTATTATGAGAGGTTCAAGAAGCTAATCTCAAGCTTCCCCTATCATGGTTATTCTCGGATGGATCTTGTTATGTACCTTCATGAAGGCTTATTGGATGAAGAACGCCGACATGTTAATGTTGCATGTGGAGGAAACATGCTGAACAAGACTCTCGATGAAGCTTTTGATCTATTTCATGAACTTTTTGAAGGCTCTCGTCAATTTAGCAAACGAGCTTCAGCCAAGGCAGCCCAATCTATCGATGATATATCTTTACATGAAGAGGTGAATGAGTTGAAGTCAATGTTCAGGCAATTCATGCTGAAAGGACAACAACAAGTCAAGCCTTGCGGTTTCTTCTCCGATGTTACTCATAAGACGGATGCTTGTCCTACTCTTCATGCTCAAGAGGAGGAAGTTAATGCACTTGGAGGCTATGGGCCAAGAAGACCAGCATATGATCCTTATTCAACCACGTACAATCCGGGCTGGAAGGATCATCACAATTTGAGGTATGGAAAACATAATCAACAGTATGCACCTCCAAACGGGCCTCCAGGTTTTAGACCTCCTTTTCAACCTCAGCCTCAAGCACTGAATCAAGGCCCATCCTTATACATAGATGAAATGATCCATGCTCTTGCCCAAAATATGAACATGATGCATCAGTGTGTGGGCCAATTTCAGCATGACACCAAGTTAAGCATAACCAACTTGGAAAATCAGATGAGCCAACTTGCAAAGGCAATGAGCAAACTTGAAGCTAAAGATTCCAACAGGTTACCCTCTCAAACGGAACTCGATCCTAAATAGAATGTGAATGCAATATCGCTCTGTAGTGGTAAAGTGTTGGAAACCAAAGCCGACAAGCAACCAACCTTGCATGAGGAAGAAACCGAGGAGCGCGAAACTTCGGAGTTTGAATATCAGACCGACCGCGGGCCGCAAAACAGCCAGAGCTCCCCCGCGCCACCAAGCCTTAGACGGCGATGCGACGGGCCAAATTTCTACGGCGAGAGCGCGACCAAAACTGGCCAGAGCGCGACCGCGCTCCAAGGTGGCCAAACCGCGTCGTCAGTGATCAATGTCGACTCCTCGACTCCTTCGACCTCGACTCTCAAACCTCTTCCACCTTTTCCCGAAGCCTTAAAGGAGACCCATAAGATCGAGAACGACAAAGAGATCTTCTAAAAATTTAGCAAGTGCGAGGTGAATATTCCACTTCTCAAGCTAATCAAGAGCATTCCTCGCTACGCTAAATTTTTGAAGGAGTTATGCACGGTCAAGCGGAATCAAAAGCAAAAAGGGAAGCAAAAGATCAAGGTTAGTGAGCAAATCTCAGCGGTCTTCCAAAGACGGCTGCCACAAAAATTCGAAGATCCAGGTATGTTTACTATCCCTTGTATCATAGGTGAGACAAAATTTGAAAAGGCTATGCTAGACTTAGGTGTTTCTGTCAATGTTTTGCCTTATTCAATTTATGAGTCTCTTGGGATGGGACCATTGCATGCAACAAGTGTAGTCATTCAATTGGCTGATAGGTCTAACGTTTACCCAAAGGGGATTATAGAAGATGTGCTTATTATGGTTGATAAGTTGATTTTCCCTGCTGATTTTTATGTACTTGAAATGGAACATGACAAGCATGCAACTCCAATTCTCTTAGGTAGACCATTCCTAAAAATAGCCAAAACTAAAATTGATGTGTGTAGTGGTTCATTGACCATGGAGCTTGATGGGGAAAAAGTGGAATACAATATCTATGATGCTATGAAATTTCCCATGATATTCATTCTTTATGTTCAATTGATGCTTTAGATACTTTTGTTCAAGACTTCTTTGACATTAATGATCATGATGAATTGCAATCTACTCTTGAAAATTCTGTGGTTGATAAAGATGAGGTGGAATTTATGCTGAATGGTGATATGCAAGAAATTGTAGACGAGTTGAATGCTCACTATGAGCGACCACTCTTGCTACCGAGCTCAAAGCCCATTCCACTAACATTGCCAAGCGAGAAGCTTGTTCCTTCTATTGTGCAGGCCCCAAAGGTAGAGCTTAAGCAACTACCGGACCACCTCAAGTACGCTTTCCTAGGTGATGGAGATACCTTACTGGTGATAATCTCAAACAAGCTGACTCAAGATCAAGAAAACCGGTTGTTGGATGTTTTAAGGGAGCATAAATCCGTTATAGGATGGACTATTGCCGACATTAGAGGAATAAGCCCCTCTACATGTATGCATAGAAGTTGAACCCGCCTATGATGGAAGTTGTGAAGAAGGAGGTCCTGAAACTTATCCAAGCAGGTATGATTTTTCCCATATCGGATAGCAAATGGGTAAGTCCTACTCAGGTCGTTCCCAAGAAAGGTGGAATCGCATTGAAGGAGAATCAAGATGGTGAGCTAATCCCAACAAGAATTTAAACCGGGTGGCGTGTATGCATCGATTACCTAAAGCTTAACACGGTAACCCGTAATGATCATTTTCCTTTACCTTTTATTCACCAAATGCTTGAGTGACTTCTAGGTCGTTCCTTCTATTGTTTCTTGGATGGGTATTCAGGTTATTTTCAAATAGCAATTGCACCCGAGGATCAAGAGAAGACAACATTTACTTGCCCATTTGGCACATTCGCTTACCGAAGAATGCCATTTGGTCTATGTAATGCACCCGCAACATTTCAAAGGTATATGGTCAGTATATTCTACGAGTACATAGAAAACTTCATTGAAGTCGTTATGGATGATTTTACCGTTCATGGCAATGACTTTGATTCTTGTCTTACTCACTTGACACTTGTGCTAAAGCGTTGTGAGGATACTAACCTCTGTCTTAATTCTGAAAAATGCCATTTTATGGTAGAACAGGGCATAGTATTAGGTCATATAGTGTCATCTAAAGGGATTGAGGTTGATAAGGCAAAGGCTGAAGTAATTCAATCCTTGCCTTCTCCTACTAATGTTAGGGAAGTACGATCTTTTCTTGGTCATGCAGGTTTTTACCGCAGGTTCATTAAAGACTTCTCCAAGATTGCTTCACCCCTTTGTGAGTTACTCAAGAAGGATGTCACCTTTGACTTTAATGAAGCTTGTAAAAGAGCTTGTGATGAGTTGAAGGCTCGCCTCACCACTGCACCAATAATTCAACTCCCAGATTGGTCCCTACCTTTTGAGCTGATGTGCGATGCCAATGATTATGCGGTAGGAGCAGTTTTGGGTCAAAAGATTGGTAAGGCTTCTCATGTTATCCATTATGCTTCTATGACTTTAAATGAAGCACAAAAAAATTATTACACCACCGAGAAGGAGCTCTTGACGGTGGTTTTTTCGTTGGAAAAGTTTCGGTCTTATTTGCTAGGTACAAAGGTGATTGTCTACATGGATCATGCCGCCCTTCGTTACTTGTTGACGAAGAAGGAAGCAAAGCCCAGGTTAATTAGATGGATCTTGTTGTTGAGTGAATTCAACATTGAGATCAAAGACAAAAAGGGGGCGGAAAACGTGGTGGTTGATCATCTTAGTCGCTTGGTTCATGAGGAGGAACGATGTGCTCAAGTCACACCTATTAGAGAAGAATTTCTAGATGACACCCTATTTTCGGTACATGTACTTCAACCTTGTTATGCTCATTTGGTTAATTTTCTCGTTTCCAGTGTGTTTCCTCCTAGCTTTATCAAGGCCCAAAGGGATAAACTTAAGAGTGAAGCACGATACTATGTGTGGGACGATCCATAGCTTTGGAAACGTTGTTCCGATCAGGCAATCCGGCGTTGTCTTCTGGATAATGAGGTAACTTCAGTTTTGTCATTTTGTCATTCATATGCTTGTGGCGGGCACTTTAGTGCTAGAAACACCGCTAGGAAAGTGTTGGATGCAAGATTCTTTTGGCCTACCATCTTTCAAGATACGTATGCTTTTTACAAATTCTGTGACCGATGCCAAAGGGTCGGGAACATAACCCGTAGGGATGAAATGCCTCAAACTTCAATTATTTTTTCCGAGGCATTTGATGTTTGGGGTATAGACTTCATGGGCCCCTTTCCTAGCTCTTACGGGAATATTTATATTTTATTAGCGGTGGACTACGTTTCCAAATAGGTGGAAGCGAAGGCCACCCGCATTGATGATTCCCGAGTTGTGGCAGATTTTTTGAAGGTGCATATATTTTCAAGGTTTGGGATTCCTAGAGCTTTAATCAGTGACAGGGGATCCCATTTTTGCAACAAAACGGTTAGTGCGCTCTTGAAGAAATATCATGTCACACACAAACGAATGGACAAGCGGAGGTATCTAACCGAGAGATCAAAGCCATTCTTGAGAAGACGGTGTCTCCAAACCGGAAGGATTGGATTACTTGCTTAGATGATGTCTCCAACCCAAGCTTTGTTGTTAGTTTTTAATTGTTTTCTAGATTTAGTTTTGCTTTTGGTGTGTTTTTGTGTGTTTTTCGATTTGTTTTTGTTCTTAGTTTTAGGTAAAGTCGGAAAATAGGTACACGCGGTTCGAGGAAGCCAAGACGCCCTTGCATTCATGGCCCGGGACCGAACAAATCACGACCAAGTTTCTACGGCCAAACTGCGGCTAAACCCACCATGCCGCCCCCGCGCTCTCAGAGGGCAAAGTTTCTACAGCACCAGCACGGGCAAAACCCAGAGAGCGCGACCGCGCTCTCAGAGGTGCCAAACCGCGCTCTGGGCAATTTTCCGCACATTAAACCCAAAATCTCCAACTTTTTCCATTCATTCTATCACTTTCCTTCCAGCCGCCGAACAACATTCCCTCCTCTTCCTCCATTGAAGCTCCAGCTTCAAGCCTCCATTCAAGTCCAAACTTCAAATCGAGACCGGATTTGCACTCCTAATCATCAAACAAGTAAGATTCCTCACTCTTCTCTTCAAATTTCATCCAAAAAATGAAGATCTCAACCTAAAAATATCTATATTAGGTTTTGCATATAAACCTCAATTTAAGGGATTTTTAGGTCAAATTTCTTCAATTTGAGTCTAGATTCTTCAATATTAGCATGATTATGAGTTAGTTTCATGTTTAGAATTTGAAAATTCCATAATTCAGAAATTAATTAATTTTCATGCTAATTAAACCAGGTTAGTGGGGGAAGAGAGTGATTTGAGAGCTATTATTGTCTATTATTACTTGTTTGGTGGATTGCTCTTGCCGGGGCAATTGAATTGTGTTTGCTTGTGGTGTTTTTGGTGCCTTGTGTAGGTAATTTTGATCATGGGTCGTACTAAAGTTCCGGCTAATGCTTCTTCATCGGGACCGAGTCGTCCACAAAGAGCGACCCGAGCGGCGTCATCTAGGGCTCAACCCGCAACGCCTTCTTCATCTCGATCCCGAGCTCCACCTAGAGCTTCTTCGTCAAGCAACGGTATTACACCGGCGACTTTTGGTATTCAGTTCCGTGACATGAAGCATCTAGACCGGTTTGATAACTTGAAGGATCGTGAAATCCAAGATCTGAGATATATTGATTGGGATTTGATGGAGGCCTTGGGTTTGGCTACTGAATTGAGGAAATTGGAGTTTAATAAGAATTTGATAGGATTGTTGAGTATGATATTGTCGGTGTACCGTGGCCTAGAATTGGAGTTCTTGAGCACATTGGAGGCTCATATTTTGGAGGGTCGGTTTGCTAATGAGGGTAGGTGCATGTTTCATCTAGGAGGAGTTCAAAGGTGTATGACTTTGACATATATCAACAAGCTTTTAAGATTTACCAGACATCAAGAGAATGTTTATAGATGGGAGTCTAGGACCACTTGGATGGATGATGAACAGTGGGCTCTCCATTCTGGGAGTAATGTGTATTTGGCTTCTAGAACGAAGGCGTTTGGGATTTCTCATCCGGTGATTCGAATCCTTCAGAGGTTCTTTGCTCACTCTATCACGGGCAGAGGAGAGGGTGACAACAACTGCCCTAGGAAGGATATCTTTTTACTTAGGGGTATTCTGGAGGGGCAAAAGATTGACATGGGTGCAGCTATGATGCATAATATGGATCTCATGGTTAGGAGAAGCAACGGTCGGATCACTGTGGGTGGTATCATCACCCGGTTTGCACAACAGTTTGGTATTGATTTGGAGCAGTGTGCGGGTCGGATTGATCCCCTTCCAGTGAACTTGTCCTTTTTCAACAAGATTAAAGTGTTATATGTGAAGAACAACAAGTTCTATTGGGTGATTGGCAACAGCTCTTTTGCTATGAGGTTACCTAATCCAGAAAGGGTGAAATTGAAGACTAGTCTAGAAAATGCTGAGACATGGCTCATACACCCACAGGATGGTGATGTACCGGTTCAAGAAGTGATAGGAGGGACTAAGAGAAGAAGGCAATCATTAAGGCGGGTTGAGGAAGCTAACGCTTCGATGGATGTTGATGAGGAGGAAGAAGAGGATGAAGAGTTTGTTGTTGCTGCAGAAGATGTTGAGGCGGTTGATGAAGATGAGTATGAAGAAGAAGAAGATAGTGCTCATGAGGATAGAGAAGAGGTTCCTGGTTTTTAACACAACTTTGATAAACAAGGCCAAGGTGGTAACATGTTTACCGCCCAATACAACCATTTGTTGGAGTTGATGGGAGGCTTGTCTAGTCAGATGAGTGGTTTGCACACTCGTATGGATGGCATGGTGGCTGATTTCAACCATTTTCGGGGTTATACGACGAGCCGTTTTGATTATGTTGATGAGCAGACCCAGTATTTGCATCAGAGGATGGATACATACACACCGGACTAGGGTTATCAGCCTTTCACCTATCAGCCTTATCCCGGATATCCAACTCTTGAGTATCCATACCCGGGATACCCACCACCACCACCGCTAGAGGAGTAGATTCCCGAGTTTTTCAAGCTCTTGTGATGAGGTCAGTTTTCTTTTCTCTTATGTTTTCTTTTACTTTGGGGACAAAGTAAATTTAAGCATGGGGGAAGGGGATTATTTATTTTGTCATGAGTGCTTGGTTATAGTTAGATCATGTAGTTGCATTTGCATGTTTATTTTATTGTTATGCATTTATTAAAATTCTTGAAAAAAAAATGAAAAAAAAATCAGAAAAATTTGAAAACAATACAAAAATACTGCATTTAGGTTCTTATTTCCCCATTGTTTGTTTCCTCTTGTGTTTCAATGCTAAGTATAAGTTCTAACCCTTGATTTGCATGATATGCTGAAGTTGATATGATACGATCATGATCATTGATTAATTACCTTGATTATAGGATGGAGCACGTATTTAGCTTAAGTATTTCATTCATTCTGAAGTTCTAGACAACAATTAGCATTGTGAGATATTTTTGGCCTTTCATGATATATTTGTTCTCTATATTTCTTGAGTGTATCACCATGATTATCTAGCTCTAGAACTTGCGTTATGACTCTTTGTCAAAACTGCTTATATGATTGAATGCATAGCATTAAAATGATTGAGGCAATGTTTCTTAAAAGCCTATTATTTCCCTTCCTACCTTACAAGATCCATGTTTTTGACACCCCTATTCTTTTGATCCTAAAACCTATTTTTATTAGCTCCACAAAATTTCCCTAGCCTAATAAGCTTGACCCATAATCCGGGATTTAGGATTTTAGGTTATGTTTTGTTTTGTGTAGGTTATATATAAGTATGCGGGAGTTGGAAGAAAAGGAAGAAAAGAGGAAATAAAACTCTAGTGTGTAAAGCGGAAAAAAATGAAGATGAAAGTGTTGCAAAGCAAAAGAAAAAAAAATTAAGTACAATTGTTAGTAGTCTTCATAAAGCAAAGAGAGAGTTGAAGAAAGGGCAAAGAAAGAAAAAAAAAAGAAGAAACAAAGAGCTTGAAAGTGTTAATGGAGTCGGTAAAAGAAGTTGGGAAGTGTTGTAAGAAGAAAGTGTGTTGAATTTTGGGTTAGGATTAGTTCTTTATCTCGGATTTAGCACCACATGCCAAATGTTATCCCTTCCAAATTTCTCTTTACCTTGGCCCCATTACAAGCCTTAAAAAGACCTCATCATTTTTATTATGTGTTTGATCCCCAATGGTGGAGATTTAGTACGCTGATGCAAGCTTATGGTAGTCTAGTTTTCATGGTTGATTTTTGAGTGAAACACGTCCTTAAATGTTTGAGAGTTTGAGTGCAAACACATATACCTTGGTGAGGTCTAGAATGGATGAATGGTCTTTACATTTGTCTTGTTATAATGCATGCTGAGAAGTCTTGGTCGGGTCTTGATTATATGTGAAATGCTTGTTTGATTTGAGATGGATGTATGATTGCATTTCTGTGGTGTGTTTTGGATTTATGTCTTGCTTGAGGACAAGCAAGGTTCAAGCATGGGGGAATTTGATAGAGCATATAGGTATAGGTCTTAGAGCATGTTTTTATTCCTGTTTTATGCATTTTTAGCTAGGATTTTGTTTTAAGTTTTAGTTTAGGTTTTATTCTCCTTTAGTTCGGAATCTACGCATCTTTGTGCATATTGTAGGTCGGGAGGTGGAAGACGGTGGATGAAAGCGTAGGACCATACCTCGGGATTCATAAGAAGCATTGAAGAGAACATTTGAGGCGAAAATTACAAGACAAGAGTGAAGGGACTAAACCGCGGATTGAATGCCTAGACTGCGCTGGAGGAGTAGACTTTTTGCGGCGTCAGCGCGGGCAAAGTCGGCAGAGCGCGGTCGCGCTCTGAGCGGTGCCAAACCACGCTCCGGTGCATTGGTGCGGCGTTGACAGGGGCTACGCGAGATCTTGTGGGCCGACGCTAATATATCTTTTGGATATTTTTAGACATAATATAAATACTTTCTCTAGGTTTTCTTTGGATTTTATGCTATCTATTATTCTTGTGTTCTATGTTTGATTGAGTTTGTTGATTTGTGGGAGTCAAAACCCTAGATTTGCAATTAAAGAGAAATTTGACTCTTGTAGGTTTTATTTTTCTTTAGTGTCAATTTCTAGCTAATTTTCCCATGTCCAACTAGTTAGTTGAAGTTGTATGCATGATTGTTTGTGAGATGTGAATTATTTCTATTTGCTTTGACTAGATTGAATCTCTCCGTGCTTGATTGATTAAATTCGCTTAGGATTATAATAGATTGGCCACCTATTTTACTTCTAGGTTGAATTACAACTAGAATAATTAAATAGACGGTGGAATTTGATTATTCATGGATGAATCCTTTGATTAAACTTATAGACGGTGGAATAAGGTTAATCAAAGGCGGAGAATTTAATCACAAAACTTCATGAATAGACGATGGAATTCATGAATTATGTTTCTATTGAATGCTTTGAACTTAATTGCATGATCAACTTGACATAGAAGGTTTTCTCGGTTAATTGATTAAAAGGTTGTTAAAGACGGTGTATATTAATAACCACTTTAAGCTTGAATTTCATAAATTCACAATAGATTAGTCAAGGGAAATTGAAATAAGAATAGTCAAGGATCAAAACTCATGTATGCAATGGATACGAAACTAGTTGGACGCTTTTCTCCGTAGTTGAATCTTTAATCGTTTTACTTGCTTTGTTTTAATTGCTTAGATTTTTAGCTTACAATCATAAAATCCCCTCTTTTATTTAGTAATATTATTTAAATATGAATAATCGGAGTCCTTGTGGGTTCGACCCTTGCTTCCACTATACTTAGGTTAGGAAGTTAGGATAATTCTTTGACACTGCTTTTGCAGCGACATAAAAGTGCTCGTCACCCCCTCATTCTATTCTTCCGCCGATGAAGACCAAACTGCATCCCAATCTGATTTCTCATCTTCTTCCGATGACGATGCTGACCAGCGTATCCTTCGTCTACCCTCCACTTCCTCCCTCAATCTTGCGCTTGTTGCGGCTGAGTCCTCCAATGGTGGAGCTCAGCTTCCATCCGCCTTCCAGGATTTCTCCTAAGTACTACTCCTTTTTCCTGCTCGTATATATGCTTCTTGCAAGTTACTAAATTTTTCAAGGGAAAAATATAAACTGATTTCTGGTCCTTTTTGCGTGTTGTTGGATGTAGAAGATGACCAAAATGGTAGAGATTTAGACGCTCATAGAATCGATGGTGTTGTTGAGGCTAGAGAGGGAAACGGAGGCTTGAGAGGTTTGAATCACGATAACGAGAAGCAAATTCTGGTGGCCAGGGAGTCGTGACCGCCGGAGTAGTTGCGGTGGTTTTGGCTGTGCTCTACCTCAGATACAAAAAACAAGGTAACACGAGTTTTCAGATAATATAAAGATTGAGACTTTTAACTATATACGCGATGGCGGTGGTTGGATCTTTTTGCGAGATTGGTTAATTTGCCTCCAAAATTGGGTGGTTCTGATGTTTGTGGTTTTGTATCGGTCTAAGGGATGTAATTGATTGCTTCTTTCTAGATGATTGAGAAAATTAGGGTTCAATCTGGGAATGTCAATTATTGACCCACTCACAAAAAAGGGCATAGTTAGTAATGTCAGTTAGAGAAAAAATGATTCATCTACAAAAATAAGATAAGAAAATGTTGAGAAAAACAGTGGCATTATTGGTAATATCCCACATTAGCATTAGTTTTATTAGTTTGCATAGTGTTATGAATTGATATATAGCATTAAGGGCAATACTAGCCACATTAACCGAGCTTAGTTTATACATAGACATAATTATATATGTGAATACCACGTATATATAGTTTGGCAAAGATTTTTTGGAGGAATGGCTATTGTAGCTGTCATTCATGGTTGTACATGGAAGCCTGGGGGTGCATGTTTTTTTAATTAAAAATCTTAATTTTTACTGTCATATAATCATGTTTCATGAGAAAGCATGGATATTAATATTATAATATGGCATAAGCATATATGCTTGTTTTTCGAAACATTCCTATGGATTGCCTTTATTGATCTGTTGGCTTTGTTCTTATGAGTTTATAGTACTATGAGAAGTTGAATTCAAGTGGAGTACAAGCTACAAATTAATATATGTAATCATGGCATTAATAAATGAATATGCTAACTATGAGCATTTTGAAAAGGCAAAACAGGTATGCTAGCTTAACCTTTAACTTTAATTGTAGACTTTGATCAACCTGCTAAAGCTCCTCATTCAGCAAATAGCTTTTCAAATTCAGCTTTATCTTAACCTCTTCAAATATTGGTGCTTTTGCAATGGATTTCAGTTGAAACTTGTGAGTTTGGTTCAATGAAAACAGGTGAAATTAATATCGGAAAAGAAAAGGTTGATGATATCTAATACATACTCCAATTAATTTGATCTTTATCCTCTCTCAGAAACTAACTAGCCAGCTATCAAAAACATACACTAATTAATTCCGACTCCAAATTTGCCATACACCAGCGTAATCTAGCCTACACATAAGTGATCGATGTTATTTGTAAAACCAGGGTTAAAACCTAAATTGAATTGATTTATTTTAATAACTTCTATATGAATAACTTAAATTGAATTTTCTCAAGGAATGGGTAACGTTTTCATAGGCGAGAGGTTCTTATCAAAGAGTTAGTGTATCGTTGAAAGTAAAGCGTATGCAACTTCCAAGAGAAGATGAGCAAGCTGAAGCATGTGTACTTCTTAGAGGTAAGCACATATCAATTTCCTTTAGTTTTTAAATAGTTGATATTATAAGTTGGAAACTTGATATATGGAGCTACAAGTTGATTTGGGTATGAAAGAAGCACATAAAAGATGTATCATCAAGACATGTTGCCACCATGTTTCTTTTTGCCTAGGTAAATCTCAAGATTAGCAATTAGGTGCTGAATTTTCATGTGTGTGTGTGTGTGTGTGTGTGTGTGTGTGTATGTGTGTGTGTGTGTGTTTAGTTTTCCTTCTTTTTAAGGTAGAGTGGAGAGGTACTAATTCTCTAAGGCAGCATATGTAGTGCATTAAATCAGCCAATGGAAACTCAAGTTTATAATTCATTGGTAATAACTTGTCTTCTTGATTATTAGTTTTGGAAATAAAAATTTCTTGTATTTTTTTTATAGTTTAATTACTTATCTGGTCATGAGAGAAATTTCATATTTTGGATCTTGTTGATCATCAATGAATGCATTTTTTATACTTGTGCAGCTCACTCTTTGTAACATGATATGACACATCACCTATAGAGAAGATATTTTTATTAAATATTGTTATGAGAGTGTAAGACATACTATTTCATTAGTTGGTGGTTTGGGTTGAGAAGATGACATATGATTGTCAATAGCATTCAAGGTCCATCATTCCATGAACAAAGAATAGCATTTGATAAAGTATGAGATTTCTCTCATGACCCAAAAAACCTTTAAAATTTTCAGATTTTATCTTCTAATAATTTGTTGAGTATTTAATCTATATAAACAGAAAAAAGAAATTTGAAGGTCTATGAAATCCTCTTTTGATAGTTACTTCTGCATGTACAAGATCTTTATAAATTTAACTTATGCCAAACTGTTGTTTTGGCAATTCATATTTTTTTCTATGTCCTTCAATTCAAGCAAACTATTATTTATTTCTAATTGATCTTTTAATTTCCTATACATTGTATATCTAGAAACATTTTTACAACCGAGATATAAGAATGCTAATATTTTTGTAATTGTCTTCACATGTTTTACAGGCTAAGACAACAAGCTAAAATAAGGACAAGAAAATCAAGCTATTTCGGCCCAACACAAAACATGATCAATTTTTTTAAGGTCAAGCAAATCAGCAAGCTCATTAGGTTCTTAATTTGAAACTGGGCAATTTTGATTTATGATACTTATTGTCTCTTTCCCTCAATTAAGGACATTTGATACAATGGAAAGCAAACTTAGATTTGCATTTATTGCATGGTTTGTGAACTTGTGAACACTTGTAGCAATTTCTGATGGTTTAATACCATTATGATATGTAATACCTATTGTGATTTTGTGTGTATGTTATAGAAATTTTTTAATTTAACAGGGATTTATTAGAATAAGCAGCCAAATAATACTGAAATGTGTATAATGAACCGCTGCAATTGAAAGGAATTGCTTAACATAGATGATATAAACCCGTCTCAATAGCCCAGCAAAATCGCCACAACAACCCAGCAAAACCGCCGCAACAGCTCTGCACACCGCCGCAAAATTTATGCAAACCGCCGCAACAGCCCAACACACCGCCAATACAACCCAGAAAGCCGCCACAATTGCCTAAAAACCGTTGCAATAGGCAGTAATAAAATCACCCGCTTAGATGTTGTAGTATTGGTTGGGTAAGTCTATGGAAGCGGTTGGGTATGTCTATTGGATACCGCTGCCTTATCCTTAAAAAACCGCCACCATAGACCTAAAGCAGTGACAACAGATGTAGCGGTTGAAAACCGCCACCTTAACCCTTTTGTAGCGGTTTTAGACTTTGTTGTAACGGTTTTTGACCGATACTAAAGGCCTAAATGTCACTCCTAAAAGTGGCATTCGGTTTCTAGGTTCAAATTTTTGTTTTTATTCGATCGGTCTTGATTTTGAAGTTCATAACGTGTTTATTGGCTAGATACTATCCTCATTCTTTATGCTTAGGCCTAGATGTCTTTAACATGTTTTTTCTCCTTTTTCTTTTAAAAATTGAATTGTGATTTAACATTGCACGCAGAGTGTTTGATGAAATGTCCATCTAAATGCCACTCCTAAATGTGCATTCGGCTCCTAGGGTCGAACTTATACTTTAATTCGACCAGTCTTGATTTTGTAGTGCAGAATGTGCTTATTGGCTTGATATTATCCTCATTCTTTATGCTTATGTCTAGATGTCTTTAAAGTTCACTTGTTTTTTCTCCTTTTGTCGTTAAAATGATTTGTGATCTAACATTTCATGCGAAGTGTTCAATTAAATGTTCATGTAAATGACACTCCTAAATGTGG
Organism: Fallopia convolvulus; assembly: GCA_964016875.1. Taxonomy (NCBI): domain Eukaryota; kingdom Viridiplantae; phylum Streptophyta; class Magnoliopsida; order Caryophyllales; family Polygonaceae; genus Fallopia; species Fallopia convolvulus. Next base: position 24,516,213 of record OZ024720.1, on the reverse strand, counting down.
CATTCGGTTTCTAGGTTCAAATTCATGCTTTTATTCGATACGTCTTGATTTTGTAGTGCAAAATGTGCTTATTGTCTTGATACTATCCTCATTTTTTATGCTTATGCCTAGATGTCTTTAAAGTTCACTTATTTTTTCTCCTTTTTCATTTAAAATGACTTGTGCTCTTAAATTGCACGACAAGTGTCCGGTGAGATGTCCATGAAAATGTCACTCCTTAATGTGGCATTCGGTTTCTTTGTTCACATTTATACATTTATTCGATCGATATTGATTTTGTAGTGTAGAATGTGCTTATTGGCTTGGTATTATCCTCATTCTTTATGCTGATGCAAAGATGTCTTTAAAGGTCACTTGTTTTTTCTCCTTTTGCCTTTAAAATGAATTGTGATCTAACATTTCACGCCAAGTGTTCGATTAAATGTCCATGTAAATGACACTCCTAAATGTGGCATTCGGTTTCACTATTCGAATTTATGCTTTTATTCGATAAGTCTTGATTTTGTAGTGCAGAGCGTGATTATTGGCTTGATACTATTATCATTTTTTGTGCTTATGCCAGATGTCTTTAAAGTTCATTTGTTTTTTCTCCTTTTGCCTTAAAAATTGACTTGTGATCTAACATTGACGCTAAGGATTCGTTGAAATGTCCTTGGGGATGTCACTTCTAAATGTGGCATTCCAATTCTAGGTTCGAATTTATGCTTTTATTCAATACGTCTTGATTTTGTAGTGCAAAATGTGCTTATTGACTTGATACTATCCTCATTCATTATGCTTATGCCTAGATGTCTTTAAAGTTCGCTAATTTTTTCTCCTTTTGCCTCATAACTATTGATTTAACATTGTACGCCAAGTGTTCGGTGAAATGTCCATGTAAATGTCACTCCTAAATGTAGCATTCGATTTTTAGGTTTGAATTTATTCTTTTATTCGATGGGTCTTGATTTTGTAGTGTAGAATGTGCTTATTGGCTTTATACTATCCTCATTCTTTATGCTTATGCCAAGATGTCTTTAAAGCTCACTTGTTTTTTCTCCTTTTGCCTTTAAAATGACTTGTGATCTAACATTTCACGCCAAGTGTTCGATGAAATGTCCATGTAAATGACACTCCTGAATGTGGCATTCGGTATCTAGATTCAAATTTATGCATTTATTCGATACATCTTGTTTTTGTAATGCACAATGTACTTATTGGCTTAATACAATCCTCATTCTTTATACTTATGCCTATATGTCTTTAAAGTTTACATGTTTTTTCTCATTTTGCCTTTAAAATTTGACTTGTGATTTAACATTGCACGCCAACAGTTGGATGAATTGTCCATGTAAATGCCACTTCTAAATGTGCATTCGGTTCAAGGTTCGAATTTATGCTTTTATTCCACCGATCTTGATTTTGTAGTGTAGAATGTGCTTATTGGCTTGATACTATCCTCCATCATTATGCTTATACCTAGATGTCTTTAAAGTTCACTTGTTTTTTCTGCTTTTGCCTTTAAAATGACTTGTGATCTAACATTGCACGTCAAGTGCTCGATGAAATGTCCATGTAAATGACACTCCTAAATGTGGCTTCGGTTTCTAGGTTCGAATTTATGCATTTATTCGATACGTCATTTTTAGTGCAAAATGTGCTAATTGGCTTGATACTATCCTCATGAAAATGTCACTCCTTAATGTGGCATTCGGTTTCTTGGTTCCAATTTTTACTTTTATTCGATCGATATTGATTTTGTAGTGTAGAATGTGCTTATTGGCTTGATATTATCCTCATTCTTTATACTTATGCGTAGATGTCTTTAAAGTTCCCTTGTTTTTCCTCCTTTTGCCTTTAAAATGACTTGTGATCTGACATTTCACGCCAAGTGTTTGATGAAATGTCCATGTCAATGTCACTCCTAAATGTGGCATTCGATTTCTAGGCTAGAATTTTTGCTTTTATTCGAGAGGTCTTGATTTTGTAGTGTAGAATGTGCTTATTGCCTTGATACTATCCTCATTTTTATGCTTATGCCTTGATGTCTTTAAAGTTCACTTGTTTTTTCTCGTTTTGCCTTTAAAATGACTTGTGATCTAACATTTCACGCCAAGGATTCGATGAAATATCCATGTGGATGTGACTCCTAAATGTGGCATTCGGTTTCTATATTTAAAAATTATGCTTTTATTCGATACGTCTTGATTTTGTAGTGCATAATATGCTTATTGACTTGATACTATCCTCATTCTTTATGGTCATGCCGAGATGTCTTTAAAGTTCACTTGTTTTTTCTCCTTTTTCCTTTTAAATGACTTGTGATTTAACATTGCACGCCAAGTGTTTTGTGAAATGTCCATGTAAATGTCACTACATAATGTGGCAGCCGATTTCTAGGTTCGAATTTGTGCTTTTTTCAATTGGTATTGATTTTGAAGTGTACAATGTGCTTATTGGCTTGATACTATCCCCATTCCTTATGCTTATGCGTAGATGTCTTTAAAGTTCACATGTTTTTTCTTCTTTTGCCTTTAAAATGACTTGTGATCTAACATTGCACACGAAGTGTTCGACGAAATGTACATGTAAATGAGACTCCTAAATGTGGCATTCGGTTTCTAGGTTCGAATTTATGCTTTTATTCGATACGTATTGATTTTGTAGTGCAAAATGTGCTTATTGGCTTGATACTATCCTTGTTCTTTATGCTTATGCCTAGATGTCTTTAAAGTTTAATTGTTTTTTCTCCTTTTGCCTTTAAAATAACTTGTGATATAACATTGCACACCAAGTGTCAGGTGAAATGTCCATGTAAATGTCACTCCATAAGGTGGCATTCGGTTTCTAGGTTCGAATTTAAACTTTTATTCAATCGGTATTTAATTTGTAGTGTAGAATGTGCTTATTGGCTTGATACTATCCCCATTCGTTATGCTTATGCGTTTTTCTCCTTTTACATTTACAAATTGACGTGTTATTTAACAGTAAATGCCACTCCTAAATGTGCATTCGGTTTGTAGGTTCGAATTTGTGCTTTTATTCGACCGGTCTTGATTTTGTAGCGCAGAATGTGCTTATTGGCTTGATACTATTCTCATTCTTTATGTTGATGCCTATATGTCTTTAAAGTTCACCTGTTTTTTCTCCTTTTCCCTTTAAAATGACTTATGCTCTAACATTGCACGACAAGTGTGCGTTGAAATGTCCATGAAAACGTCAGTCCTTAATGTGGAATTCAGTTTATTGGTTCGAATTTATACTTCTATTCGATCGATTTTTATTTTGTAGTGTATAATGTGCTTATTGGATTGATACTATCCCCATTCTTTATGCTTATGCGTAGATGTCTTTAAAGTTCCCTTGTTTTTTTTCTCTATTTGCCTTTAAAATGACTTGTGATCCAACATTGCACGCCAAGTGTTCGATGAAATGTCCATGTCAATGTCACTCCAAAATGTGGCATTCGATTTCTATCTTAGAATTTATGCTTTTCTTCGAGCGGTCTTGATTTTGTAGTACAGAATGTGCTTATTGGCTTGATCCTATCCTCAACCTTTATGCTTATACCTATATGTCTTTAAAGTTCACTTATTTTTTCTCCTTTTGCCTTTACAAATTAACTTGTGTTGTAACATTACACGTCAAGTGTTCGATGAAATGTCCATGTAAATGTCAATCCTAAATGTGGAATTCAGTTTCTTGTTTCAAATTTATGTTTTTATTCGATCGGTCTTGATTTTGAAGTTCAGAACGTGCTTATTGGCTAGATACTATCCTCATTCATTATGCTTAGGCCTAGATATCTTTAAAGTTCACTTGTTTTTTCTCCTTTTGCCTTTAAAAGTACTTGTGATCTAACATTGCACGCCAAGTGTTCGATGAAATTTCCATGTAAATGTCCCTCCTAAATGTGGCATTCGTTTTCTAGGTTCAAATTTGTAATTTTATTCGATTTGTCATGATTTTCTAGTGCAGAATGTGCTTATTGGCTTGATACTATCCTCGTTCTTTATGCTCATGCCTCGATGTCTTTAAAGTTTACATGTTTTTTCTACTTTTGCTTTTAAAAATTGACTTGTGATTTAACATTACACGTAGAGTGTTGGATGAAATGTCCATCTAAATGCCACTCCTAAATGTGCATTCGATTTCTAGGTTCGAATTTAGACTTTTATTCGACCGGTGTTGATTTTGTAGTGCAGAATGTGCTTATTGGCTTGATACTATCCTCATTCTTTATGCTTATGCCTAGTTGTCTTTAAAGTTCACTTGTTTTTTTTCCTTTTGCCGTTAAAATGATTTGTGATCTAACATTTCACACGAAGTGTTCGATGAAATGTACATGTAAATGAGACTCCTAAATGTGGCATTCGGTTTCTAGGTTCCGAATTTATGCTTTTATTCGAAACGTCTTGATTTTGTAGTGCAAAATGTGCTTATTGACTTGATATTATCCTCATTTTTTATGCTTATACCTAGATGTCTTTAAAGTTCACTTAATTTTTCTCCTTTTGCCTTTACAAATTAACTTGTGTTGTAACATTACACGCGAAGTGTTCGATGAAATGTCCATGTAAATGTCACTCCTAAATGTGGCATTCGGTTTCTTGGTTCAAATTTATGTTTTTATTCGATCGGTCTTGATTTTGAAGTTCAGAACGTGCTTATTGGCTAGATACTCTCCTCATTCATTATACATAGGCCTAGATGTCTTTAAAGTTCACATGTTTTTTCTCCTTTTGCCTTTAAAAGTACTTGTGATCTTACATTGCACGCCAAGTGTTCGATGAAATTTCCATGTAAATGTCCCTCCTAAATGTGGCATTCGTTTTCTAGGTTCAAATTTGTAATTTTATTCGATCTGTCATGATTTTCTAGTGCAAAATGTGCTTATTGGCTTGATACTATGCTCGTTCTTTATGCTCATGCCTAGATGTCTTTAAAGTTTACATGTTTTTTCTCCTTTTGCTTTTAAAAATTGATTTGTGATTTAACATTACACGCAGAGTGTAGGATGAAATGTCCTTCTAAATGCCACTCCTAAATGTGCATTCGATTTCTAGGTTCAAATTTAGACCTTTATTCGACCAATCTTGATTTTGTAGTGTAGAATGTGCTTATTCGCTTGATACTATCCTCATTCTTTATGCTTATGCCTAGATGTCTTTAAAGTTCACTTGTTTTTTCTCCTATTGCCGTTAAAATGACTTGTGATCTAATATTTCACGCCAAGTTTTTAATGAAATGTCCATGTAAATGACACTCCTAAATGTGGCATTCGGTTTCTAGGTTCGAATTTATGCTTTGATTCGATGTGTCTTGATTTTGTAGTGCAAAATGTGCTTATTAGCTTGATACTGTCCTTGTTCTTTATGCTTATGCCTAGATGTCTTTAAAGTTCAATTGTTTTTTCTCCTTTTGCCTTTAAAATGACTTGTGATCTAACATTGCACACCAAGTGTCCGGTGAAATGTCCATGTAAATGTCACTCCATAATGTGCATTCGGTTTCTAGGTTCGAATTTATACTTTTATTCAATTGGTATTTATTTTGTAGTGTAGAATGTGCTTTTTGGCTTGATACTATCCCCATTTGATATGCTTATGCGTTTTTCTCCTTTTACATTTAAAAATTGACTTGTTATTTAACATTGAACGCCAAGTGTTGGATGAAATGACCATGTAAATGCCACTCCTAAATGTGCATTCGGTTTCTAGGTTCGAATTTGTGCTTTTATTCGACCGGTCTTGATTTTGTAGTGCAGAATGTGCTTATTGGCTTGATACTATCCTCATTCTTTATGCTTATGCCTAAATGTCTTTAAAGTTCACCTGTTTTTTCTCCTTTTCAATTTAAAATGACTTATGCTCTAACATTGCACGACAAATGTCCGTTGAAATGTCCATGAAAACGTCACTCCTTAATGTGGAATTCAGTTTATTGGTTCGAATTTATACTTTTATTCGATCGATATTGATTTTGTTGTGTCCATGAAAACGTCTTTAAAGTTCACTTGTTTTTCTCCGTTTGCCTTTAAAAATTGCTTTGTGATCAAATATTGCACATCAAGTGTTCGATGAACTGTCTATATAAATGTTGAATTTGGTATATAGGTTCGAATTTATGCTTTTATTCGATCAATCTTGGTTTTTTAGTGTAGATTGTGCTTATTGGCTTGATACTATCCTCATTCTTTATGCTAATGCCTATATGTCTTTAAAGTTCACTTGATTTTTCTCCTTTTGCCTTTAAAAATTGACATGTGATCTAACATTGTACACCAAGTGTTCGATGAAATGTCCATGTAAATGTCACTCCTAAATGTTGCATTTGGTTTCTAGGTTCGAATTTATGCTTTTATTCGATTGTTCTTGATTTTGTAGTGTAGAATGTGCTTATTGGCTTGATACTATCCTCATTCTTTATGATTATGCCTAGATGTCTTGAAAGTTCACTTGTTTTTTCTCCTTTTGCCTTTACAAATTTACTTGTGTTGTAACACTACACGCCAAGTGTTCGATGAAATGTCCATGTAAATGTCACTCCTAAATGTGGCATTGGGTTTCTTGGTTCAAATTTATGTTTTTATTCGATCGGTCTTGATTTTGAAGTTCAAAACGTGCTTTTTTGCTAGATACTATCCTCATTCTTTATGCCTAGGCCTAGATGTCTTTAAAGTTCAATTGTTTTTTCTCCTTTTGCCTTTAAAATGACTTGTGATCTAACATTGCACACCAAGTGTCCGGTGAAATATCCATGTAAATGTCACTCCATAATGTGCATTCGGTGTCTAGGTTCGAATTTATACTTTTATTCAATTGGTATTTATTTTGTAGTGTAGAATGTGCTTTTTGGCTTGATACTATCCCCATTTGATATGCTTATGCGTTTTTCTCCTTTTACATTTAAAAATTGACTTGTTATTTAACATTGAACGCCAAGTGTTGGATGAAATGACCATGTAAATGCCACTCCTAAATGTGCATTCGGTTTCTAGGTTCGAATTTGTGCTTTTATTCGACCGGTCTTGATTTTGTAGTGCAGAATGTGCTTATTGGCTTGATACTATCCTCATTCTTTATGCTTATGCCTAGATGTCTTTAAAGTTCACCTATTTTTTCTCCTTTTCAATTTAAAATGACTTATGCTCTAACATTGCACGACAAATGTCCGTTGAAATGTCCATGAAAATGTCACTCCTTAATGTGGAATTCAGTTTATTGGTTCGAATTTATACTTTTATTCGATAAATATTGATTTTGTAGTGTAGATTGTGCTTATTGGCTTGATACTATCCTCATTCTTTATGCTTATGCGTAGATGTCTTTAAAGTTCCCTTGTTTTTATCTCCATTTGCCTTTAAAATGACTTGTGATCTAACATTGCACGCCAAGTGTCCGATGAAATGTCCATATCAATGTCACTCCTAAATGTGGCATTCGATTTCTAGCTTAGAATTTATACTATCCTCAATCTTTATGCTTATACCTAGATGTCTTTAAAGTTCACTTAATTTTTCTCCTTTTGCCTTTACAAATTTACTTGTGTTGTAACACTACACGCCAAGTGTTCGATAAAGTTCACTAAATGTGGCATTGGGTTTCTTGGTCCAAATTTATGTTTTTATTCGATCGGTCTTGATTTTGAAGTTCAGAACGTGCTTTTTTGCTAGATACTATCCTCATTCTTTATGCTTAGACCTAGATGTCTTTAAAGTTCACTTGTTTTTTCTCCTTTTGCCTTTAAAAGTACTTGTGATCTAACATTGCACTCCAAGTGTTCGATGAAATTTCCATGTAAATGTCCCTCCTAAATGTGGCATTCGTTTTCAAATTTGTAATTTTATTCGATCTGTCATGATTTTCTAGTGCAGAATGTGCTTATTGGCTTGATACTATCCTCATTCTTTATGCTCATGCCTAGATGTCTTTAAAGTTTACATGTTTTTTCTCCTTTTGCTTTTAAAAATTGACTTGTGATTTAACATTATATACAGAGTGTTGGAAAAAATTTCCATCTAAATGCCACTCCTAAATGTGCATTCGATTTCTAGGTTCGAATTTAGACTTTTATTCGACCGGTCTTGATTTTGTAGTGCAGAATGTGCTTATTGGCTTGATACTAAGCTCATTCTTTATGCTTATGCCTAGATGTCTTTAAAGTTCACTTGTTTCTTCTCCTTTGGCCGTTAAAATGATTTGTGATCTAACATTTCACACGAAGTGTTCGATTAAATGTACATATAAATGAGACACCTAAATGTGGCATTCGGTTTCTAGGTTGGAATTTATGCTTTTATTCGATACATCTTGATTTTGTAGTGCAAAATGTGCTTATTGGCTTGATACTATCCTCATTTTTTATGCTTATGCATAAATGTCCTTAAAGTTCACTTGTTTTTTCTCTTTTTCCCTTTAAAATGATTTGTGCTCTAACATTGCGTAACAAGTGTCCGTCGATCGATATTGATTTTGTAGTTTAGAACGTGCTTAGTGGCTTGATACTATCCTCATTCTTTATGCATATGAGTTGATGTCTTTAAAGTTCACTTGTTTTTTCTCCTTTTTCCTTTGAAATGACTTGTGATCTAACATTGCACGTCAAGTGTTCAATGAAATATCCATGTCAATGTCACTCCTAAATAAGGAATTCGATTTCTAGGTTCGAATTTATGCTTTTAATCGATCGGTCTTGATTTTTTAGTGTAGAATGTGCTTATAGGCTTTATACTATGCTCATTCTTTATGCTTATGCCTAGATGTCTTTAAAGTTCACTTGTTTTTTCTCCTTTTGCCTTTAAATGACTTGTGATATGACATTTCACGCCAAGTGTTCGATGAAATGTCCATGTAAATGACACTCCTAAATGTGGCATACGGTTTCTAGATTCGAATTTAAGTCTTGATTTTGTAGTGCAGAGTGTTCTTATTGGCATGATACCATTCTCATTCTTTGTGATTATGCCTAGATGTCATTAAAGTTCACTTGCTTTTTCTCCTTTTGCCTTAAAATTTGACTTGTGATCTAACATTGACGCCAAGGATTCGATGAAATGTCCATGTGGATGTCACTCCTAAATGTGGCATTCGGTTTCTAGGTTCGAATTTATGCTTTAATTCGATACGTCTTGGTTTTGTAGTGCAAAAGGTGCTTATTGACTTGATACTATCCTCATTTTTTATGCTTATGCCCAGATGTCTTTAAAATTCACTTATTTTTTCTCCTTTTTCCTTTTAAATGAGTTGTTATTTAACATTGCACGCCATGTGTTTGATGAAATGTCCATGTAAATGTCACTCATTAATGTGGCATTCTGTTTCTTGGTACGAATTTATGCTTTTATTCGATGGGTCTTTATTTTTTAGTATAGAATGTGCTTACTGGCTTGATAATATATTCATTCTTAATGCTTTTACCTAGATGTCTTTAAAGATCACTTAGTTTTTCTCCTTTTGTCTTTAAAATGGCTTGTGATCTAACATTTCACGCCAAGTGTTCGATGAAATGTCCATCTAAATGACACTCCTAAATGTGGCATTCGGTTTCTAGATTCAAATTTATTCTTATATTCGTTACCTCTTGATTTTGAAGTGCACAATGTGCTTATTGGCTTGATACAATCCTCATGCTTTATGCTTATGCCTAGATGTGTTTAAAGATTACATGTTTTTTCTCCTTTTGCCTTTAATATTTGACTTGGGATTTAACATTGCACGCCAAGTGTTTGATGAATTGTCCATGTAAATGCCACTCCTAAATGTGCATTCGGTTTTTAGGTTCGAATTTATGCTTTTATTCGACCGGTCTTGATTTTTTAGTGTAGAATGTGCCTATTGGCTTGATACTATCCTCATTCTTTATGCTCATGCTTAGATGTCTTTAAAGTTTACATGTTTTTTGTCCTTTTACCTTTAAAAATTGACTTTATATTTAACATTGAACGCCAAGTGTTGGATGAATTGTCCGTGTAAATATTACTCCTAAATGTGCATTCGGTTTCTAGGTTGGAATTTGTGCTTTTATTCGACCGGTCTTGATTTTGTAGTGTAGAATGTGTTTATTGGCTTGATACTATCCTCATTATTTATGCTTATGCCTAGATGTCTTTAAAGTTCACTTGTTTTTTCTCCTTTTGCCTTTAAAATGACTTGTGATCTAACATTTCACTCCAAGTGTTCGATGAAATGTCCATGTAAATGACACTCCTAAATGTGCCATTCGGTTTCTAGATTCAAAATTATGATTTTATTCAATACGTCTTGATTTTGTAGTGCACAATGTGCTTATTGGCTTCATACAATCCTCATTCTTTATGCTTATGCCTAGATGTCTTTATAGTTTACGTGTTTTTTCTCCTTTTGTCTTTAATATTGGACTTGTGATTTAACATTGCACGCCAAGTGTTTGATGAAATATCCATGTCAATGCCACTCCTAAATGTGCATTCGGTTTTTAGGTTCGAAATTATGCTTTTATTCGAGCGGTCTTGATTTTGTAGTGTAGAATGTGCTTATTGGCTTGATACTATCGTCATTCTTTATGCTTAAGCCTTGATGTCGTTAAAGTTCACTTGTTTTTTCTCGTTTTGCCTTTTGAAATGACTTGTGATTTGACTTTTCATGCCAAGGATTCGATGAAATGTCCATGTGGATGTGACTCCTAATTGTGGCATTCGGTTTCTAGGTTTAAAAATTATGCTTTTATTCTATCTGTCTTGATTTTGTAGTGCAAAATGTGCTTATTTACTTGATACTATCCTCATTTTTTATGATTATGCCGTGACGTATTTAAAGTTCACGTGCTTTTTCTCCTTTTTCCTTTTAAATGACTTGTGATTTAACATTGCACGCCAAGTGTTCTGTGAAATGTCCATGTAAATGGCACTACATAATGTGGCATTCAGTTTCTAGGTTCGAATTTGTGCTTTTTTCGATCGGTATCGATTTTGTAGTGTAGAATGTGCTTATTGGCTTGATACTATCCCCATTCCTTATGCTTATGCGTAGATGTCTTTAAAGTTCGCTTATTTTTTTCTTTTGCCTTTAAAATGACCTTTGATCTAACATTTCACGCCAAGTGTTCAATGAAATGTCCATGTCAATGACACTCCTAAATGTGACATTCAGTTACTAGGTTCGAATTTATGCTTTTATTCGATCGATCTTGATTTTGTAGTACAGAATGTGCTTATTGGTTTGATACTATCCTCCATCTTTATGGTCATGCTTAGATGTCTTTAAAGTTTACATGTTTTTCTCCTTTTACCTTTAAAAATTGACTTGTGATTTAACATTGCACGCAAAGTTTTAAATGAAATGTCCATCAAAATTCCACTCCTAAATATGCATTCGGTTTCTATGTTCGAATTTATACTTTATTTCGACCGATCATGATTTTGTAGTGCAGAATGTTCTTATTGGCTTGATTTTATCCTCATTTTTTATGGTTATGCCTAAATGTCTTTATAGATCACCTGTTTTTTCTCCTTTTGTCGTTAAAATGATTTGTGACCTAACATTTAACGCGTAGTGTTCGATAAAATGTCCATGTAAATGACACTCCTAAATGTGGCTTCGGTTTCTAGGTTCGAATTTATGCATTTATTCGATACGTCTTGATTTTTTAGTGCAAAATGTGCTAATTGGCTTGTTACTATCCCCATTTTTTACGCTTATGCCTAGATGTCTTTAACGTCCACTTGTTTTTTCTCCTTTTCTCTTCAAAATGACTTGTGCTCTAACATTGCACAACAAGTGTCCGGTGAAATGTCCATGAAAATGTCACTCCTTAATGTGGCATTCGGTTTCTTGGTTCGAATTTTACTTTTATTCGATCGATATTGTTTTGTAGTGTAGAATGTGCTTATTGGCTTGATACTATCCTCAATCTTTATGTTTATGCGTAGATGTCTTTAAAGTTCCCTTGTTTTTATCCTTTTGCCTTTAAAATGACTTGTGATATAACATTGCACGCCAAGTGTTCGATGAAATGTCCATGTCAATGTCACTCTTAAATGTGGCATTCGATTTCTAGCTTAGAATTATGCTTTTCTCCGAGCGGTCCTTATTTTGTAGTGTAGAATGTGCTTATTGGCATGATACTATCCTCATTCTTTATGCTTATGCCTAGATGTCTTTAAAGTTCACTGGTTTTTTCTCGTTTTGCCTTTAAAATGACTTGTGATCTAACATTTCACTACAATTCTCGTTTTGCCTCTCCACGGCTCACTTTCTGCTTCAACTCTTGAATTATCAAACAAGTCTCCTGCTTAAGTTGTATTTCCTCAATAAATGTTGGCTGACAATCCATATGGCCTAGTCTACCTTGATAGCGTTGAATTTGTACCTCAATCTCATTCCTTATCAGTTCTCTTTGTAATTTTGGTTGGGCAGTCAAGTGACACAACATATGTTCTTGCGGCGTTTTTCTGCTAAGAGCATAAGCAACTACATTCGCCTTTGCGGGATGATACAAGATCTCTAAATCATAATCTTTGAGTAATTCAAGCCATCTTCGTTGTCTCATGTTCAATTCTCTCTGAGTAAAAATGTACTTAAGGATCTTATGGTTTGTCATCACTTTACATGTACTTCCATACAAGTAATGACGCCATATCTTTAGAGCATGAATTACTGCTACTAACTCTAAATCATGGGTTGGATAATTTAACTCGTTTGGTTTCAAATGCCTGGAAGCATATGCAATCACCCTGTCATTCTGCATTAATACACAACCTAAGCCTACCTTTGAGGCATCACTGTAAATCACAAAGCCTTCATCCCTTGAGGAAAAGCAAGTATTGGAGCTGAGTCAACTTCTCCTTCAACTTATCGAAGCCCCTTTGACAAGCATCATTCCAGTCGAAACGAGTGGTCTTTTTCAGCAAGTTGGTAAGTGGTTGGGCTATTCGTGAAAACCCGTCCACAAACCTCCTATAGTACCCTGCCAATCCTAAGAAACTCCGTACATCCTTTACATTCTTCGGGGGTTCCCAAACCTTCGCAGCTTCAATCTTTAAGGGGTCTACCATGACTACCTTAGCGGATACAACATGACTCAGGAAAGTAACTTCTGGTAGCTTGAACTCACATTTGGACAGTTTAGCAAATAGTTGGTGGTGTCTTAACACTTTCAAAACTAATCTAAGGTGCTTTGCATGCTCCTCAGTGCTTTGAGAATAAATCGGTATATCATCAAAAAATACAACCACAAATTTATCCAAATAGTCTATAAACACCCGATTCATTAACTCCATAAATACCACAGGTGCATTAGTCAATCCAAACAGCATTACTACAAACTCATAGTGCACGTATCTTGTTCAGAAAGCCGTCTTAGGAATATCCCCTTCCCGAATCCTCAATTGATGATAGCCCGATCTGAGGTCCACCTTTGTCAACACAGTTCACTTGTTTTTGGCTTAATAGTGCTTTTTGGCTAAAAACAAGTTTTTTCTCCTTTTGCCTTTAAAATGACTTGTGATCTAACATTGCACGCCAAGTGTTCGATGAAATGTCCATGTAAATGTCACTCCTAATTGTGGCATTCGGTTTCTAGGTTCGAATTTATGTTTTTATTCGATTGTTTTTGATTTTGTAGTGGAGAATGTGCTTATTGGCTTAATACTATCCTCATTCTTGATTCTTATGGTTAGATGTCTTTAAAGTTCACTTGTTTTTTCTCCTTTTGCCTTTAAAATGACTTGTGTTCTAATATTGTACGCCAATGGTTCGATGAAATGTCTATGTAAAAGTCACTCGTAAATGTGGCATTCGGTTTCTAGGTTCAAATGTGTGCTTTTATTCGATTGTTCTTGATTTTGTAGTGCAGAATGTGCTTATTTACTCGATACTATCCTCATTCTTTATGCTTATGCCTAGATGTCTTTAAAGATCACTTGTTTCTTCTTCTTTTGCCTTTAAAATAACTTTTGATCTAACATTGTATGCCAAGTGTTCGATGAAATGTCCATGTAAAGTTTACTCCTAAATGTGACATTCGGTTTCTAGGTTCAAATTTATGCTTTTATTCGATATGTCTTGCATTTGTAGTGTAGAATGTGCTTATTTGCTTTAAAATATACTTATTCTTTGTGCTTTGCCGAGGTATCTTGAAAGTTCACTTGTTTTTTCTCCTTTTGCCTTTAAAATGACCTTGATCTATCATTGCACGCGAAGTCTTCGATGAAATGTCCATGTAAATGTAAACCCTAAATGTGGCATTCGGTTTCTAGGCCTAAATTTATGCTTTTATTCGATACGTCTTGATTTTGTAGTGCACAATGTGCTTATTTTCTTGATACTATCCTCATTCTTTGTACTTATGCCTAGATGTCTTTGAGGATCAATTGTTTTTATCCTTTTCCCTTTAAAATGACTTGTGATCTAACTTTGCACGCCATGACCTCGATGGATTATCCATGTAAATGTCACTCCTAAATGTGGCATTTGCTTTCCACGTTCGAATTTATGTTTTTCATCGATATGTCTTGATTTTGTAGTGCAAAATGTGCTTATTGACTTGATACTATCCTCATTGTTGTTTCTTATGGCTAGATGTCTTTAAAGTGCACTTGTTTCTTCTTCTTTTACTTTTAAAATGACTTGTGATGTAATATTGTACTCCAAGTGTTCGATTAAATGTCCATGTAAATGTCACTCCTAAATGTGGCATTCGAAATCTAGGTTCAAATTTATGCTTTTATTCGATTGTTCTTGATTTTTTAGTGCAGAATGTGCTTATCGAATGACTTGTGATCTATTATTGTACGCCATGTGTTGAATGAAATGTCCATGTAAATGTCACTCCTTAATTTGGCATTCGGTTTCTAAGTTCGAATTTTTGCTTTTATTCGATTGTTCTTGATTTTGTAGTGCAGAATGTGCTTATTGGCTTGATACTATCCTCATTCTTGATTCTTTTGCCTAGATGTCTTTAAAGTTCACTTGTTTTTTTCTCTTTCAGCCTTTTAAATTACTTTTGATATAACATTGTACGCCAAGTGTTCGATGAAATGTCCATGTGAATGTCACTCCTAAATGTGGCTTTCGGTTTCTAGGATCGAATTTATGCTCTTATTCGATTATTCTTGATTTTATAGTGCAGAATGTGCTTATCGAATGTCTTGTGATCTATTATTGTACGCCAAGTGTTCAATGAAATGCCCATGTAAATGTCACTCCTTAATGTGGCATTCGGGTTCCAAGTTCGAATTTATTCTTTTATTCGATGGGTCTTGATTTTGTAGTGCAAAATGTGCTTATTGGCTTGATACTATCCTTATTTTTTATGCTTATGCCTAGATGTCTTTAAAGTTCACTTGCTTTTTCTCATTTTGCCTTTAAAATGACCTGTAATCTTTCATTTCATGCCAAGTGTTCGATGAAATGTCCATGTAAATGACACTCCTAAATGTGGCATTTGGTTACTAGGTTCGAATTTATGCTTTTATTCGATCAATCTTGATTTTGTAGTGCAGAATGTGCTTATTGGCTTGATACTATCCTCCATCTTTATGCTTATACCTAAGTGTCTTTAAAGTTCACTTAATTTTTCTCCTTTTACCTTTACAAATTAAGGTGTGTTGTAACATTACACGCCAAGTGTTCGATGAAATTTTCTAGTGCACAATGTACTAATTGGCTTGATACAATCCTCATTCTTTATTCTTATGCTTAGTTTTCTTTAAAGTTTACATGTTTTTTCTCCTTTTGCCTTTAAAATTTGACTTGTGATTTAACATTGCACGCCAATTGTTGGATGAATTGTCCATGTAAATGCCACTCCTAAATGTGCATTGAGTTTCTAGGTTCAAATTTGTGCTTTTGTTCAATCGGTCTTGACTTTGTAGTGCAGAATGTGCTGAATGGCTTGATACTATCCTCATTCTTTATGCTCATGCCTAGATGTCCTTAAAGTTTATCCTTTTTCCTTTAAAATGACTTGAGATCTAACATTGAACGTCAAGTGTTCGATGAAATGTCCATGTTAATGTCACTCCTAAATGTGGCATTTGGTTTCTAGGTTCGAAATTATGCTTTTATTCGATCGGTCTTGATTTTCTAGTGCAGAATGTGCTTATTGGCTTGATACTATCCTCATTCTTTATGCTCAAGCCTAGATGTCTTTAAAGTTTACACATTTTTTCTCCTTTTGCTTCTAAAAATTGACTTCTGATTTAACATTGCACACAGAGTGTTGGATGAAATGTCCATGTAAAGGACACTCCTAAATGTAGCATTCGGTTTCTAGATTCGAATATGCTTTTATTCGATAAATCTTGATTTTTTAGTGCAAAGTGTGCTTATTGGCTTTATACAATTCTCATTCTTTTTGTTTATGCCTAGATGTCTTTAAAGTTCACATTTTTTTTCTCCTTTTGCCATAAAAATTGACTTGTGATCTAACATTGACGTCAAGTATTCGATGAAATGGCCATGTGGATGTCACTCCTAAATGTGGCATTCGGTTTCTAGGTTCGAATTTATGCTTTTATTCGATACGTCTTAATTTTGTAGTGCAAAATGTGCTTATTGACTTGATACTATCCTCATTCTTTATGCGTATGCCTAGATGTCTTTAAAGTTCACTTGTTTTTTCTCCTTTTGCCTTTTAAATGACTTGTGATCTAACATTGCACGCCAAGTGTTCGGTGAAATGTCCTTTTAAATGTTACTCCATCATGTGGCATTCGGTTTCTAGGTTCGAATTTATACTTTTATTCGATCGGTATTGATTTTGTTATGTATAATGTGCTGATTGGCTTGATACTATCCCCATTAGGGCTGTCGAACGAGTTGACCCGAACCGATCCGTAATTCGTATTACGGGTTACGGATCGACCCGATGACGCGTAAAAAAAATAATGTTGACCCGTGACCCGACCCGTGACACGTAAAACGGGTTACGGGTTTATTGTTCGGGTCACGGGTCAACATGTTTTACCTGTAAACCCATTGAACAACCTTCATAGTTCATACATATTACATAGTGGCGTCTGGCGAGAACTATGAAAACATTCATAGTTCCTTGATGTTCGATGGCGAGGGCGAGAACTCATGACTGACGTCTAGCGAGGTCCAATTGAAAGTGAGAAAGAAAGGAGGCTTACGACTGGCGAGGGTGACGTACGACGTTACTGGCGACACGCGACGCGGCTGCCGACGACTATCGAGTCAACTCCTGGAGACTATCGCGAGTCCTGGCGACGTGGCTCTTGGAGACGCGGCTCAAGCGACTGGCGAGGGCTCCTGATGTCCGCCTTTTTAGTCATGTTTTTAGGGTGTGTTTTTAGTGTGTTTGAGTCTTTTTCTTAGTTTTGTGTTTTATTTTGAGTCGTTTATGTAGGTTTTTTGTATTTCCTTAAGATATGGAGTCTACATAAGCTTTGGTGGTGTGTTGTAGGTTTTTAGAAGCTATTTGGAGCATTTGAGCTTGGAGAAGATGAATATTAAGCGCTCAAGTAAAGTTATTGAAGATCAAGTTTGAGCTTGGAAAAATAGAGAAATTCGTTACAAGAACATAGGAAAAATAATACAAGTAAAACGGAGTTGTAACGAATCATCTACGCAAGTTTTACTCAAAGTTGTTCGAAGTGCTGAATAGGTCGTTAACGACCTTGACAATGTCGTTAACGAGGCATCCCGAGACGCAGCGGAGATCCGAGTCGGTGCATTTAAAGGCTTCTATCATATTAGAAGATTTATTTCCTTAGAGATAGATTTAAGATAAAATAGTTTCTCTATAAATACACTTGTCCCCTCTTTAGTTTTCTTATCAATAAAGTTAGAGGAGGTGGAGGAGAGAAGATGATTGAGAGGAGGCGAGAGAAGGAGACGTGTTTATGGAGAAGAACTATTGTTTTGAATTCAAAGTTGTAAGCTTTTTCTTTATTAATTTAATGGTTATGTTTTCAATTATTATGCTTAGTGAGTAGTCTCTCTCTCTATGGTTGGGGTTAAACCCAACAATGGTTGTGCATGCTTGTTTTTGATCATGTCTTGATAGTTTTTATTGCATGAATCTATTCTCTTGTCCTTAATCCTTGAAACGAAAGTTGAAGGGAATTTCTCGTTCATAGTTGAAGTGAAAGCAGAAACCTTGAATCAAAATAGTCAAATTAGGTTATTTGAAGAAAAATCAGATCTATCCTAGTTGAAGTAGAAGAGGTTAGATAGTAAGTTTATTAACTTAGAGAAAGTTGATTGATGTACTTACTTTAGTTAACGAAAGTTGACACCTTTATGTGATAAAAGCATGATCTTTATGTTTCATAAGCGTTTGGCGTGCATAATTGTTGTTGTTAAAACACCTTTACCTTAGAATCTCTCTCTCTCTTTCTTGTTAAAACCCCTTGCTTTGTTTGATTACTTGCGTAATAAATTACAAAACTTGATATTGACTTTCTCCCTGCGGACGAACCTGACTCTACTATACTCAGTGAGGTCTTGATATAAATTTATTTGTTGTCAAGAAACCCTCCCAACAACTCCTGGTGATGGGGATGTGGGGCGACTGACGATGGCGTGAAAGTGAGAAAGGAAGGAGGCGGAGTCACTCAGTCGGGAGATGATAATGAAAGGAAGGAGGTGACTAGGCGGTGGCTCCTGGCGATCGAGATTCGGGAGTATAAAATTAGGGTTTCGCCTTTTGGGCTTTTGGCCAAAAATTATAAACATATAATATATAAATGTAATATATATATATATATATTTTAAATATTACGGGTGCGAACCCAGCCCATTCCTTTTTCGAGTGGCTCATTAATTTCAAAAATGAATGCGATATGTGCGACATCCCAACAATAGGGAATAAATACACATGGAGAAAATCCAAAAATCTTGATAATACCATACTTGAAAAGCTAGACCGAACCCTGGTCGCCAACCAAATAATTCAATGGTTCTCGTCCATAGCGACGAAAAACCATGCTTTTTCTTCTTCAGATCATTGCCCAATTTCATGTGAACTCCCCACGGGAATCTCTTTTAAAGCACAACCCTTTAAATTTGAAATGATGTGGACGTCTAGAAAAGATTTTCAAAACGTCATCAAACAAGCCTGGAGACACAACGCTGGGGATCCCATATGTTTAATCTGGTGAAAAAAACACAACTTCTCAAAACAAAAGCCAAAGCATGGAACAAACAAACGTTCGACAATATCTTCGAACAAATAAAGAAACTCGATGAAAATCTTGTTCAGATCCAAAAGGATATTATAGAGCACAACAACGAGGAACTCATCCAATTGCAGGAACGTCTTTTGAAAAAGCGCGCTTGCCTTTTGGATTTCCACAACTCCTATTGGAAACAAAGGGCCAAAAACAACCACATCAGACTAAATGATAAGAAAACAAAATATTTCCACCTGATTGCCACCGGGAGAAGGAACAAAACCAATATTAAAGAGATCCGAACATCGAAAGCTGCACAAGTTACGGGAGTGGAAAACATCAAAAAGGAAATAAAACGTGACTTCCAAAACCGGTTTCGGGCAACGGAAATTAACCACGGAAAGCTCCAAAATATGATGCAAACCATCAAAAAAGAAGTCACTGATGAGGACAACTTAGAACTTTCCAAACAAGTGTCAAACAATGAAGTCAAGATGGCCCTTTTCAACATTGGGGACGACAAATCTCCTGGCCCGGACGGAATGCCAGCATGCTTTTATAAAAAGTATTGGCACATTGTAGGTCCGGATGTTATTAGGGTCGTCAAAAGTTTTTGTCACTCCGGGAAACTCCTAAAACAAGTAAACCACACATTCATATCCCTATTACCAAAATGTGATAACCCAAGCTCCACCAACCATTATAGGCCCATAAGCCTATGTAATACCATATATAAAGTGATATCAAAAATCCTAACAAACCGACTCAAAAAAATATTAAACAAGATCATACATCGGATGCAAGGGGCGTTTGTCCAAAACGGAAGCATCCACGATAATAACCTGATCGCACACGAGATTTTCCACTCTTTCCGCAGAAAACAAGGGCGTGAGGGTTGGATAGCTGTTAAACTAGACATGGAAAAAGCTTATGACCGGGTTAGCTGGGAATTCCTGGCAATAGTCCTACACAAACTTGGCTTTAATGATAAATTCTTGGGTTGGATATGAGAATGCGTCGAAACGGTTTCCTTCTCTGTTTTGGTCCATAACGGGCCAGCAGAACAATTCTACCCACAATGGGGACTTAGACAGGGAGACCCCCTATCACCTTACCTATTCATTCTCGCATCCGAAATTCTTGCAAGACAACTCCAATTGCAAAGCACTAACCCCAAAAGTGGTTTCGAGATCCAAATCACGAGAAGTGGAACAAAAATCCCATTCCTCGCTTTCGCTAATGATATCCTCATCGTCGCTAAAGCAAATAACACTGCAGGCAAAAACATCAAAGGAATTGTTGATAACTATTGCCAAGTTTCTGGTCAGAAAGTCAACTTCCACAAATCCGCTTTTCAGGTCACCAAAAATACAAGCAATACAAAGAAGGAAAAAATCAAGCAGATTCTCCAAATTACTAACACAACTGTGTTGGATAAATACTTAGGTTGCCCGATTATCAACGGTAGTGATGAAAGGATCGATGGTGTAGATGATGGTGCAAAGAGATCGCCACGAGAATCCAAGGAATTCCGACAACAAACACCACACAACTGACCCGTCTTCAACTGGATGGATCTTCCTCGTCCTAACTCGGATTTGAGTGATTCCAATTCGAGACGTTAGATCTCTGAGTCTAATTTAATCCCTAAAAATATTAGAGAAAGATGATGAGTGTATTGAACGTTATGTCGAATTTACGGAGATGGTGCAGAAACCTCCAAGAAGGATGATGGTTCGAAAATGGAGAGAACAAGGGGACATGGATGCTTGATAACTTGGATATGACTCAACAAGCTCTCAAACAAACTAGGATTCTCGAATTGTCGGATATAACTCACCAACAATTGAACAACAAGAATTGAACGAAACAAAACAAGAACTTTGAATTGAAAAATGCAAGGAAAAGAGAAGCAAATTTCGTCCAAGTCTCCAAGAATGAGGAGGAGGAGGTCGACCTTAAACCTAACACAAAGCCTTACAAAATTAACCCCCTCACCTAAGGAAATTACATAAATTAACCCGAAATCCCAAAAGTTTATAAAGTGTCCTTAACCGTCAAAAAAGTCACTTGTCGGAACACGAGTCCAAAGGAGACTCCAACCTTCTTCTTTGTAAACCTTTGGAAACTTATGATCCATGAGCTCCTCCTTGATCTTGTCAAGCATTGCCCTAGCATGTTCTCGAGTGATGCGCCAATAATAGAGCGTCGTGCCTTGACTCGGCTCCTTAGCACCTCGGACACCGGCCTTGGATATGTGTCCAAATGAAGACTCTCCCTTGTCGTGCAAATTGGACTTGTCTTTAGGGTTGAAATCTTCACTCAAATCATGGGGCCATGACTCGGTAGATGGAACCACATCATCCTCCTCCCCTTCAAAAAGATTCGTCCTCGAATCTATCAAGCCTTGTGAGATCAACAAAGAAGGTAGGGCTTCTAGCTCCCTTGGTGTGGCATTCTCCATGACAAAGACATCCTTCTTGGCCTCCACAAGAAAAGGAATGTTATCACCGCTTTGAGGGACTAAAACAGCCTCGTCCTCCTTATGGAGCAAGAAGGGCAAACATGAAGGAATCATAGGAAATGCATCCATCCATGGTGTAGCCAACGAGTTCATGGAGCTAGGAGTGATGGTAGGACGATGCTTGATTTTAGGAGACAATTCCACAACTTCCTCCTCTTCTTGCAATATGTGCATCATTTCTATTGGACACTTGATGGTAATGAGTTTTTCCAATCCATGGAAAGGAGTCTCTCTTTTTGGTTGTTCTGTGTCACTCATCACTCTTTGTTGGAAGGAAGTCTCCTCCCCTTTACAAGGGGTCATCCTCGAACCTTGATCCTCTTCTCGTGTCTCCTTGATCTTCACAACTTGAGGCACTTGTATCCTCTTTTCCAGCCCTTGGATTCGGCGCTCCAAGGCATCCATGCGTGTCTTCATAGCTTCCACGGATTGTTGCATGGATTGTTGAAAAGTTTGTATCATGGCAGCCACCGAACTAGTGGACGTCTCCACAACTTGTTCCTTATTCTTGTCATCACCTACACTTGTCATCGTAAAAACAAGGCAAAGATCAAGGTATAGAGGTCACACGAATTAATCACCAAGACTTGCCCGAGATGAAAATCCGACAAGTTGCATGTAGAAGATGACCAACAAAATGGAACAAGAAAAACTCAAACACAACAACAAGAAAAGAAACAACCAAGCAAGATTAGCAATTCATGGTGTCGTTCCCGTATCCTAGAGTCGATCCAATTCAACAAGAATGTAACGAACACAAAATCAAAGCTGGTTTTTGGTCTCAATTCCCACGATTTTTCCATAGCAAAAAAAAATCAGCAAAGGCTCTTTCAATTCATGCACTAAAGGAAGGCATTAAACAAGCAACAAAAACAACCATTCAACTACCAACTAATGAAGATCTTTTGGTGTTCTATGGGGACGTTTTTGAGCATGGTTTTGCAGCCATGGCTGAGCACCCACTCGGCCAAGACAACAACAAGATCAAGACAAAGAAACAACCACAACACAAGACAACAATTCGATGATGGTTGCAAACAACAACAACAACGCAACCCTAAGGAGTTCGAACCTAAAACTTGCAACAAGTGGAAATTCAAGGTCGGAACAAGATTTAGATGGCGATACCTTCGCGTGGCTCTGATACCACTTGATGAAAGGATGATGGAGGGGATGATGGTGCAAAGAGATCGCCACGAGAATCCAAGGAATTCCGACAACAAACACCACATAGCTGACCCGTCTTCAACTGGATGGATATTCCTCTTAGAAACTCGGAATTGAGTGATTCCAATTCGAGAAGTTCGATCTATGAGTCTATTTGATGTCCGCAAAATATGAGATCACGATGATGAGTGGATTGAAAGTTATGTCGATTTTACTGAGATGGTGCAGAAATCTCCGAGATGGATGATGGTTCGTAATGGAGAGAACAAGGGGATATGGATGCTTGATAACTTGGATATGACTCACCAAGCTCTCAAACAAAATAGGATGCCCGAGATTGTCGTATATTACTCACCAACAACTTGAGCAACGAGAATTGAACGAAGCAAAAACAAGAAACTTGAATTGAAAATGCAAGGGAAAGAGAGCAACAAGTTTTCGTCCAATCTCCAAGAATGAGGAGGAGGAGGTCGACCTTAAACCTAACAAAAAGCCTTACAAAATTAACCCCCTCACCTAAGGAAATTACATAAATTAACCCGAAATCCCAAAAGTTTATAAAGTGTCCTTAACCGTCAAAAAAGTCACTTGTCGGAACACGAGTCGAAAGGAGACTCCAACCTTCTTCTTTGTAAACCTTTGGAAACTTATGATCCATGAGCTCCTCCTTGATCTTGTCAAGCATTGCCCTAGCATGTTCTCGAGTGATGCGCCAATAATAGAGCGTCGTGCCTTGACTCGGCTCCTTAGCACCTCGGACACCGGCCTTGGATATGTGTCCAAATGAAGACTCTCCCTTGTCGTGCAAATTGGACTTGTCTTTAGGGTTGAAATCTTCACTCAAACCATGGGGCCATGACTCGGTAGATGGAATCACATCAGGCAGAGTAACGCAAAACACCTTTAAACCACTTATTATGCGAACTAGATCCCAATTCGCAAAGTGGAAAGCAAATACACTATCCCAGGAGGGACGTAAAACCCTAATCAAAGCAAATCTATCAGCACAACCCATCTACATTATGCAATCGTTTATGTTACCTCAAGCTACCTTACAAGAACTTGACCAGATCAACAAAAATTTCTTCTGGAATAAGGATGATAACTACAAACCTCTCATTAGTTGGATCTCCATTTGCCGCCCACCCGCTCATGGTGGGTTGGGAATCGCCAAGGCAGAAGAGATGAACCAAGCACTAGAAATGAAGCTGCTTTGGAAAATACTAGCTGAACCTGGAAAACCTATGGGTCAAAGTTATTACGGAAAAATATCTTAAAACGGAAAACATCCTAAACTACAAGAAAAAACAGAATTCCTCTTGGCAGTGGTCCAAACTAATAAGCCTTAAAGACCTATTCGTGAAAGGAGTAATCTGGCAAATTGGGGATGGTAAGACAGTCTGAATATGGAAAGACAACTGGACCGGTACGGGCCCTCTCAACCCAAGGTCAGATGTGGTAAACTTCATTAACTGGGACGAAACCGTGGATGAGTACCTCAGAGAAGACAACTCGTGGAACATTGAGAAATTGAGCAAGGTCATTAATACATACGACCTTGAAATCATACCCAAAATCATAAACCCTATTAACAAAATCCCGGATAGACTATAATGGCAACCTAGCAAAAATGGCTAGTACTCAACTCAGTCTACCATGCAATGGATCCAACAATCTAAAGGAGAACCACAAATTAACCTTTCTTGGATCAACAAACTCAACATCCCGCCAAAAGTGAAAAACTTCATTTGGAAAGTAGCAAGAAATGGTTTGCCAATCAAGATGAGGCTCGCTGCTAACCATATCCCGATTCCGCCGGGATGTGAGGCCTGTAACTGCATGGAGGAAGACATCTTCCATGTGTTACTCTCGTGCCCACTAACCGTGGACACTATCAAATTTGTGAATCCAAAACTCTATCGAATCCTCAACCAAATTTCCCCTGAGGATAAAAAACCACACTATGTCCTAGATGAGATAAGGATGAAATTAACAAAGGAGGAAATGGAAATCCTCGTTATCGCCTGGTGGTGCCTATGGTACTCTAGGAATAAAAGAGTTTTCGACAGCAATAACAACAATAACATAAATAACGCCGCAAACATTTGCGACTTTTTTCACAAACAAATTAAAAGTTGGCAAAACGTGGAAGCATCGGAATCGGATAACCCTCGTACCGGAACGGCTAGAAGTGGACTTAAGAGATAGCGCACAAAATAGGAAAAACCCAGAAGTGAGTTTACTAAATTGAATTTTGATGGTGCAGTTAATGCAGATGGCGTGGCTTCTTACGGGTTCATTCTCAGGGACTCCTGCGGCTCCCCCATCCATTACGACGGAGGATTGATTGGTCATCAGTCCGTTCTGACTTCCGAGACCATCGCCTTACGCCAGGGAGTTCTCGAGGCCATTCGTCGTGGCATTCCCCGGATCCAGATCGAAGGCGATAATTTGCAGCTGGTCAAGGCCGTTCTTGGTGACTGGCGCTGCCCGTGGGAGATTGAGTTGCTTCGTTCGGACATCCACTGCTTGTTGGCTCGCTTTCAGGATTGGAGTATCGCTCACGTCAACCGTGAGTGCAATTCGGTTGCGGACAACATCGCTGGCTCTTTCCGACGCGTCTCCTCGATTCCACTTGCAGTTGACTCGGGTTTGCACACCCTCATCCATCAGGATGCTCTTGGGCGGTCACTAGCCTGTTAGTGACCATCCAAATTTCTTTGCTTATCAAAAAAAAAGCGTTTGGCGTGCATAATTGTTGTTGTGGTGACACCTTTACCTTAGAATTTGTTTCTCTTTCTTGTTAAAACCCCTTGCTTTGTTTGATTACTTGCGTAATAAGTTACAAAACTTAATACTGACTTTCTCCCTGCGGACGAACCTGATTCTGCTATATTCAACGGGGTCTTGATATAAATTTATTTGTTGTCAAGAAACCCTCCCAACAAATTGGCGCCGTTGTCGGGGAGATTTTAATAGTGCCAAGTTTTGTTCTTTTTACGTTTTTTTTGGGACTCCGCCGAGTCGGTAACGACCACCCCAGGGTCGGTACGGACCCTTCTAGGCAACCAAGTTTTCTATGTTTTTTCTATTTATTTTCTAGGTCATTGTCGAGTCGTTACCGACCCTACCCAGGGTCGGTAACGACCCGGTCGACGGGTAGTTGTTTCTTTCTTTTTAGTTTCGGTTTTTACGAGCCGGGATCACTCCAGGCTCGTTAACGAATCCTCAGGTTCGTTACCGAACCTGTCTGAGACCTCGTTTTTGCTTTTTGATTTCGTTTATGTTTTTGTTTTTGTTTTTTCTTACAGTGTATGCCAGCTGAAGGTTGTCAAGCAAACAAAGCCATGGCTACACATGAAGAACTAGCTAAGCAGATTGCTTAACTCTGTTCAGAGATAGAGGAGATCCAAAGAGAAAGGGAAACCATAGTTGCTGAGGAATATGAAAAAGCAAATTACATGAGGGGTCCATATAGGAACCAAGGTGATACTTTTTATGCATGGAGGAATTACAATCAGCCCACCTGGGGCAATTATGTGTACGGCCAAGGAAGCCAACTTCCTCAACAAGAACAGAGAGTTCCACCTTACGGACCCTCGGAATATCAAGAGACGCCATCATGGGTGAATGTACTCTATGAAGGGATCAATGGAGTGAACAATGAAATCAATGGAGTCCAAGCTAACCTCAATTATCAAATGAAACTGAGGGAAGAGTTTGATATTTGGAAGAAGAGCGTTGACTCACAACTTTGTAATCTAGCTGCACAGATTCCAAGATATCAAGGGCAACTTTCGGGTCGACCTGAAGAGAACCCGAGAGGACAAATTGCAGCCATACACCTCAGAAATGGCAAGGAGTTGCCAGATCGAGCCAAGCCTAAAGACATTGAGCACGACAACGAAGATGATGCCCCGGTCAGGCTCGTTATCGACCCCAACAGGGTCGTTATCGAAGCTCCCGAGTTCGATAACGAACCATCCATGCCAGGTAAGTCTTCTGAACCGAACTCTAAGTTTGTTACCGACCCCACCAAGGTCGGTACCGACCCTTCTTATGAACCAGTCGACCCACTTGTCGATTTGGTAAGGCCTCAATCCGAGTCTCTCTCTATCCCAAATCCGCCAAAAACTCTTCCTTTCCCGATTAAGAAGTCTAATGATGTTACGGAAGGACAATTTAGACGGTTTGTCAAAGTTCTTCAAGGGCTAAATATTTCAATTCCATTTACTAACGCCCTTAATGAAATGCCTGCCTACGCTAAAATTTTAAAAGAGATTTTGAGCAGGAAAAGATATATTTCAGAGATGCATAATGAGGTTCATTCCATAAGGCTCCCTGAAAAACTCGGTGATCCAGGTAAGTTTGCAATTTCAATTGGTATTGGGACTCACCGTTTTAATGCTCTATGTGTCCTAGCCTCCTAGGTGCCAGTGCTAGTTTATTACCGTTATCTATTTGGACCAAGGTTAACATGGGACCACTAGAGCCTGTCAAGATGAAACTAAACATGGCGGATGGATCTTTTGTAAAAGCAACTGGAGTCGTTGACGATGTTCCTGTCCGAGTTGGAATTTTTTTTGTCCCAAACGACTTCATTGGGCTAGATATACCTGAAGACCCTGCGGTGCCAATCATTCTAGGCAGACCATTTTTAGCCACCGCAAGAGCACGTGTAGATGTCAAAAAAGGACTTCTCACATTTGATATTGGAGAAGAGAAGGTTGAGTTTCACTTCAATTCGCCCATTAGTACTGAGGAGCCTACCGACCCACAATGGCTCGGTAACAACCCCTCTCTGAGCACAAAAACGGAAAAATTGAATGGAGACACGTCTATCAAGGATCCTACCAACCCCCCATGGGTCGATAACGACCCTTATCTGAAGGAAAACAAGGTGGGAAGTGGATTCAAGCCTGGTACCGTGCCACTTCTAGATCCAGAAGGGTCGTTAACGACCCCCTACACTTCGGTAACGAACCACTTCCCGAATGACCCTGGTGAGTTTTCTTGTTCTTATCAATTCAATTTTGGTGATCCTTTCTTATATCCTTTTTCTATTTTACATCCTACTGTTAGTTCTATGAAGGAGTCAAAACCACCTTGGTTTTCGGATTATACTAACCCTATTGTAGGATTACCAAGCATTCTTATTGATGATAGAGGGTCAGATAGTTTGGAAAGAAGCTATGATGTTTTTCAGGCTAAGTATGGGGTTTCTTATGATCCCTTCGATACTGGATGGCAGCCGCCCTAGGTAAGCTAAGATAAGTTCGTCGGGCTAACGACGTTAAAAATAGCGCTTACGGGATGCAACCCGCTTTTTGTTTTCGTTTTAAGTTTTCAGTTTCCTAGATCTTTTTGCTAGCTTTCTTTTGACTTGTTTTTAGGTTCGATTAGTATAGTAGGGATAGAATTTTTTCTAAAGTGACTCACTTATAGGAAGAAGAAGTGCTATGTAGGAAAAAAATCAATGCACTCGGTACAAGAGCAACAACGAAGAAATTCGGTGGACATACGGTAGGCTCAGTAACGATTCCCTCAGGGTCGGTACCGACCCCAACCGAGAAAGAAAATTTCACCAAATTCCTCAACTTGTCAATGTTTCAAATTGCTTCAGTTTTATTTTGTGAGTTCCCTTTTCTTTGTCCTCTTTTTTTCTTTATTTTAAACAGTGAGGACATTGTTTGGTTTAAGTATAGGGTATGGGAAAAGGAAACTCAGTTTTGTGTAAGTTTTGTCTCTTTGTTTGTGTTTTTAGGATTGATAATATTCCACTTAGATGTCCTATGATATGCTTTAACTTGCTTGATCATGTAATTCCATAACATGTTTGGAGAGCTTTGCCTGAATCATGTTGAAATTTGTTTTTATGTGGATATTTAGCTTGTGATGAAATTGAGCACATATGATCTTTGGTAGAAGTGATTGAAATCCAACAAAAATTACCTTGTGAGTTATTTTTGGCATTATAGGGAGAACATCAAAAATCTCTCTTCTTTTCCTGTGTGATTTACTCTCCTTTTGCATACTATCTCTTGTCATTGATAAGGTTATCTATTACTTGAGACCTATATGAGATATTAGTTCATTGCATGTGAAATCAGATGATGGAGAACTTATTTTTATAAGCCTTATTGATCCATATCCACCCTTATCATTATCCTTTTTTGAAGCCAATTTGAGCCTAAAGCCTTTATTTTTAGCTCCACAAAATTATTTCCTAGCCGATATAAGCTTGACCCTATCCAAGGATTAGGACTTAGTGTTGGTTATTGTGATGGTTTTGTTGAGTGAGTTGTTTGGTTCAAGTGTGGGGTAATATTGGGTAGGGAAAATTAAGAATCTTGTAGTTTGTCATGTAAAAGGAGTTTGATTCCCTGAATGCAGTTACAAAATAAGTGAAAAAAAAGAAGGAAGAATGCAGAGTCGTTACCGAACCCAGAAGGGTCGGTACCGAGCCCCCTTGAAAAAAAATAAAGATCATGAAAAATCCGAAAGAAAAAGAGCTGAATAGTGAATAATGTGCATGAGCCAAATTTCCTTGTTATTGTAAGCAAGATTAGTTGAGATATTAAAAAGGGTGAAAGAAAAAAGTGCATAATGAGAGTGAGTTTGGTATGTTCTTGTTATGAGAGTTTTGGATATATATGTGAGTTTTGGATATATATGTGAGCTGAATAGTGAATAATGTGCTTCTATGAAGTTTTTCATTGAGCCTAAGTTCTCTTGATGATTTTTATGTGTTTTGACATCTTGAGTGGAGAGTTTGGTGATATAAGTACCAATGACTATGTTGATTTTTGTATATTGGATTGAGATGAGAGTTGTTATTATAAGCCTAAACACTTGAGAGTTGAGTGAAACACATTACCCTGGTGAGTAGTTGTTTTTGCTTGAGGTTGCTCATATATGTGTGATGATATTAGATTCACTTTTCTTTTTATTTCTACTTGTGCTTTGATGTTGCTTTTTGATAAAGGCATTGACTTGATATATGTATTGTTGGTTGTGGTTCATGTCTTGTTTATTGCTTGAGGACAAGCAAGTCTAAGTATGGGGTATGTTGATGTCCGCCTGTTTAGTCATGTTTTTAGGGTGTGTTTTTAGTGTGTTTGAGTCTTTTTCTTTAGTTTTGTGTTTTGTTTTGAGTCGTTTATGTAGGTTTTTGTATTTCCTTAAGATATGGAGTCTACATAAGCTTTGGGGGTGTTTTGTAGGTTTTTAGAAGCTATTTGGAGCAATTTTTAAGAAAGGAGGAAAACCGGTGAAGATCACACTCAAGCATGATGAGAAGATGAATATTAAGCACTCAAGTAAAGTTATTGAAGATCATGTTTGTTCTTGGAAAGAGATAGAGAAATTCGTTACAAGAACATAGGAAAAATAATCGAGTCAAACGGAGTTGTAACGAATCATCTAAGTAAAGTTTTACTCAAAGTTGTTCGAACTGATGAATAGGGTCGTTAACGACTTCATTAAGATAGAATAGTTTATTTCCTTAGAGATATATTTAAGATAGAATAGTTTCTCTATAAATACACTTGTCCCCTCTTTAGTTTTCTTATCATTAAAGTTAGAGGAGGAGGAGGGGAGAAGACGATTGAGAGGATGCGAGAGAAGGAGACGTGTTTGTGGAGAAGAACTATTGTTTTTAATTCTAAGTTGTAAGCTTTTTCTTTATTAATTCAATGGTTATGTTTTCAATTATTATGCTTAGTGAGTAGTCTCTCTCTCTCTCTAAGGTTGGGGTTAAACCCAACAATGGTTGTGCATGCTTGTTTATGATCATGTCTTGATAGTTTTTATTGCATGAATCTATTCTCTTGTCCTTAATCCTTGAAACAAAAGTTGAAGGGAATTTCTCGTTCATAGTTGAAGCGAAATCAGAAACCTTGAATCAGAATAGTCAAATTAGGGTATTTGAAGCGAAAGCAGATCTATCCTAGTTGAAGTAGAAGAGGTTAGATAGTAATTTTATTAATTTAGCGAAAGTTGATTGATTTACTTGCTTTAGTTAACAAAAGTTGACACCTTTATGTGATAAAAGCATGATCTTTATGTTTCATAAGCGTTTGACGTGCATAATTGTTGTTGTGGTGACACCTTTACCCTAGAATCTCTCTCTCTTTCTTGTTAAAACCCCTTGCTTTGTTTGATTACATGCGTAATAATTTACAAAACTTGATACTAACTTTCTCCTTGCAGACGAACCTGACTCTACTATACTCAGTGGGGTCTTGATATAAATTTATTTTTTGTCAAGAAACCCTCCCAATAGCTCCTGGTGATGGGGATGGGGGCGACTGGTGATGGCGTGAAAGGAAGAAAGGAAGGAGGCGGAGTCGCTCAGTCGGGAGATGAGAATGAAAGGAAGGAGGTGACTAGGCGGTGGCTCTTGGCGATCGGGATTAGGGAGTATAAAATTAGGGTATCGCCTTTTGGGCTTTTGGCCAAAAATATAAACATATAATATATAAATGTAATATATATATTTTTTTTAAATATAACGGGTGGACTCGTAACCCTACGAGTCGAACCGTAACCCGACCAGTAACCCGTAATCTGAAAAATTCCAATCCGTAACCGGACCCGTAACCCATAATATGGAAAAAACATGACCTGTAACCCGTAAATTTACGGGTGGGTCAGGTCAAGTTACGTGTCAACCCACCCGTTGGACAGCCCTAATCCCCATTTTTTTATGCTTATGCATAGATGTCTTTAAAATTCACTTGTTTTTTCTCCTTTTGCCTTTAAAATGACTTGTGATCTAACATTTCACGCCAAGTGTTCGATGAAATATCCATGTAAATGACACTACTAAATGTGGCATTCGGTTACTAGGTTCGAATTTATGCTTTTATTCGATCGATCTTGATTTTGTAGTGCAGAATGTGCTTATTGGCTTGATATTATCCTCCATCTTTATGCTTATACCTAAATGTCTTTAAAGTTCACTTATTTTTTCTCCTTTTCCCTTTACAAATCAACTTGTGTTGTAAAATTACACGCCAAGTGTTCGATGAATTGTCCATTTAAATATCACTCCCAAATGTAGCATTCGGTTTCTAGGTTCAAATTTATGTTTTTATTCGAACGGTCTTGATTTTGATGTTAAGAACGTGCTTATTGGCTAGATACTATCCTCATTCTTTATGCTTATGCCTAGATGTCTTTAAAGTTAACTTGTTTTTTCTTCTTTTGCCTTTAAAAGGACTTGTGATCTAACATTGCACGCCAAGTGTTCGATGAAATTTCCATGTAAATGTAACTCCTAAATGTGGCATTCGTTTTCAAGGCTCAAATTTATACTTTTATTCGATCGGTCTTGATTTTCTAGTGCACAATGTGCTTATTGACTT
Organism: Fallopia convolvulus; assembly: GCA_964016875.1. NCBI lineage: Eukaryota > Viridiplantae > Streptophyta > Magnoliopsida > Caryophyllales > Polygonaceae > Fallopia > Fallopia convolvulus. The sequence continues at coordinate 24,484,058 of OZ024720.1, read as the reverse complement.
GATACTATCCTCATTCTTTATGCTCATGCCTAGATGTCTTTAAAGTTTACATGTTTTTTCTCCTTTTGCTTTTAAAAATTGTATTGTGATTTAACATTACACGCAGAGTTTTGGATGAAATGTCCTTCTAAATGACACACCTAAATGTGCATTCGGTTTCTAGGTTTGAATTTATACTTTTATTCGACAGGTCTTGTTTTTGTAGTGCAGAATTTGCTTATTGGCTTGATACAATCCTCATTTTCTTATGCTTATGCCTAGATGTCTTTAAAGTTCACTTTTTTTTTTCTCCTTTTCCCTTTAAAATGACTTGTGCTCTAACATTGCACGACAAGTGTCTGGTGAAATGTCCATGAAAATGTCATTCCTTAATGTGGCATTTGGTTTCTTGGATCGAATTTATACCTTTTTTCAATAGATATTGATTTTGTAGTGTAGAATGTGCTTCTTGGGTTGATACTATCCTCGTTCTTTATGCTTATGCCTAGACGTCTTTAAAGTTCACTTGTTTTTTCTCCTTTTGCCTTTAAAATGACTTTGATCTAACATTGCATTCCAAGTGTTCGATGAATTGTCCATGTAAATGTCACCCCTAAATGTTGCATTCGGTTTCTAGGTACGAATTTATGCTTTTATTCGATACATTGTGCTTTTGTAGTGCACAATGTGCTTCTTTTCTTGATACTATCCTCATTCTTTGTACTCATGCCTAGATTCCTTTGAGGATCAATTGTTTTTCTCCTTTTGCCTTTAAAATGACTTGTGATCTAACATTGCACGCCATGTCCTCGATGGAATATCCATGTAAATGTCACTCCTAAATGTGGCATTTGGTTTCTAGATTCGAATTTATGCTTTTCTTCGATACGTCTTGATTTTGTAGTGCAGACTATACTTATTGGCTTAAGACCATCCTCATTCTTTATGCTTATGCCTAGATGTCATTAAATTTCACTTTATTTTCTCCTTTTGCCTTTAAAATGACTTGTGATCTGATATTGTACGCCAAGTGTTCGATGAAATGTCCATGTAAATGTCACCCTAAATGTGGCAATCGAAATCTAGGTTCGAATTTATGCTTTTATTCGATTGTTCTTGATTTTGTATTGCAGAATGTTCTTATCGAATGACTTGTAATCTATTATTGTACGCCAAGTGTTCAATGAAATGTCCATGTAAATGTCACTCCTTAATGTTGCATTCGGTTTCTATGTTCGAATTTATGATTTTATTCGATTGGTCTTGATTTTGTGGTGCAGAATTTGCTTTTTGGCTTGATACTATCCTCATTCTTGATTCTTATGCCTAGATATCTTTAAAGTTCACTTGTTTTTTCTCCTTTTGCCTTTAAAATGATTTTTGATCTAACATTGTATGCCAAGTGTTCGATGAAATGTCCATGTAAATGTCATTCCTAAATGTGGCTTTTGGTTTCTAGGATCGAATTTATGCTCTTATTCGATTGTTCTTGATTTTGTAGTGTAGAATGTGCTTATCGAATGACTTGTGATCAATTATTGTACGCCAAGTGTTCAATGAAATGTCCATGAAAATGTCACTCCTTAATGTGGAATTCGGTTTCTAAGTTCAAATTTATTCTTTTATTCAATGGGTCTTGATTTTGTAGTGCAGAATGTGCTTATTGGCTTGATACTATCCTCATTCTTTATGCTTATGCATAGATGTCTTTAAAGTTCACTTGTTTTTTCTCCTTATGCCTTTAAAATGACTTGTAATCTAACATTTAACACCAAGTGTTCGATGAAATGTCCATGTAAATGACACTCCTAAATGTGGCATTCGGTTACTAGGTTCGAATTTATGCTTTTATTCGATCATACTTGATTTTGTAGTGCAGAAAGTGCTTATTGGCTTTATACTATCCTCCATCTTTATGCTTATACCTAAATGTCTTTAAAGTTCACTTAATTTTTCTCCTTTTTCCTTTACAAATTAGCTTGTGTTGTAACATTACACGCTAAGTGTTCCATGAAATGTCCATGTAAATATCACTCCTATATGTGGCATTCGGTTTCTCGATTCAAATTTATACTTTTATTCGATACTCTTGATTTTGTAGTGTAGAATGTGATTATTGGTTTAATACTATCCTCATTCCTTATGCTCATGCCTAGATGTCTTTAAAGTTTACATGTTTTTTCTCCTTTTGCCTATAAAATGACTTAAGATCTAACATTGCACGTCAAGTGTTCGATGAAATGTCTATGTCAATGTCACTCCTAAATGCGGCATTCGGTTTCTAGGTTCGAATTTATGCTTTTATTCAATCGGTCGTGATTTTCTAGTGCAGAATGTGCTTATTGGCTTGATACTATCCTCATTCTTTATGCTCATGCCTAGATGTCTTTAAAGTATACATGTTTTTTCTCCTTTTGCTTTTAAAAATTGATCTGTGATTTAACATTACACGCAAAGTGTTGGATGAAATGTCCATGTAAATGACACTCCTAAATGTGGCATTCGGTTTCTAGATTCAAATTTATGCTTTTATTCGATAAGTCTTGATTTTGTAGTGCATAGTGTACTTATTGGCTTGATACTATTCTCATTCTTTTTGCTAATGCCTAGATGCCTAGATGTCTTGATACTATTCTCATTATTGGCTTGATACTATTCTCATTCTAGGTTCGAATTTATACTCTTATTCAATCGGTATTTATTTTGTAGTGTAGATGTGCTTATGTGCTTGATACTATCCCCATTCCTTATGCTTATGCGTAGATGTCTTCACAGTTCACTTGTTTTTTCTCCTTTTTCCTTTTAAATGACTTTTGATCTAACATTGCACATCAAGTGTTCGATCAAATGTCCATCTCAATATCACTCCTAATTGTGGCATTCGATTTCTAGGTTCGAATTAATGCTTTTATTCGATCTGTCTTGATTTTGTAGTGTAGAATCTGCTTATTGGCTTGAGACCATCCTCATTCTTTATGCTTATGCCTTGATGTCATTAAATTTCACTTTATTTTCTTCTTTTTCCTTTAAAATGACTTGTGATCTAATATTGTACGCCAAGTGTTCGATGAAATGTCCATGTAAATGTCACCCTAAATGTGGCAATCGAAATCTAGGTTCGAATTTATGCTTTTGTTCGATTGTTCTTGATTTTGTATTGCAGAATGTGCTTATCGAATGACTTGTAATCTATTATTGTACGCCAAGTGTTCAATGAAATGTCCATGTAAATGTCACTCCTTAATGTGGCATTCGGTTTCTATGTTCGAATTTATGATTTTATTCGATTGGTCTTGATTTTGTAGTGCAGAATTTGCTTTTTGGCTTGATACTATCCTCATTCTTGATTCTTATGCCTAGATGTCTTTAAAGTTCAATTGTTTTTTCTCCTTTTGCCTTTAAATGATTTTTGATCTAACATTGTATGCCAAGTGTTCGATGAAATGTCCATGTAAATGTCATTCCTAAATGTGGCTTTTGGTTTCTAGGATTGAATTTATGCTCTTATTCGATTGTTCTTGATTTTGTAGTGTAGAATGTGCTTATCGAATGACTTGTGATCAATTATTGTACGCCAAGTGTTCAATGATATGTCCATGAAAATGTCACTCCTTAATGTGGAATTCGGTTTCTAAGTTCAAATTTATTCTTTTATTCAATGGGTCTTGATTTTGTAGTGCAGAATGTGCTTATTGGCTTGATACTATCCTCATTCTTTATGCTTATGCATAGATGTCTTTAAAGTTCACTTGTTTTTGCTCCTTATGCCTTTAAAATGACTTGTAATCTAACATTTAACGCCAAGTGTTCGATGAAATGTCCATGTAAATGACACTCCTAAATGTGGCATTCGGTTACTAGGTTCGAATTTATGCTTTTATTCGATCATACTTGATTTTGTAGTGCAGAATGTGCTTGTTGGCTTTATACTATCCTCCATCTTTATGCTTATACCTAGATGTCTTTAAAGTTCACTTAATTTTTCTCCTTTTTCCTTTACAAATTAGCTTGTATTGTAACATTACACGCCAAGTGTTCCATGAAATGTCCATGTAAATATCACTCCTAAATGTGGCATTCGGTTTCTAGATTCAAATTTATACTTTTATTCGATACTCTTGATTTTGTAGTGCAGAATGTGATTATTGGTTTAATACTATCCTCATTCTTTATGCTCATGCCTAGATGTCTTTAAAGTTTACATGTTTTTTCTCCTTTTGCCTATAAAATGACTTAAGATCTAACATTGCACGTCAAGTGTTCGATGAAATGTCTATGTCAATGTCACTCCTAAATGCGGCATTCGGTTTCTAGGTTCGAATTTATGCTTTTATTCAATCGGTCGTGATTTTCTAGTGCAGAATGTGCTTATTGACTTGATACTATCCTCATTCTTTATGCTCATGCCTAGATGTCTTTAAAGTATACATGTTTTTTCTCCTTTTGCTTTTAAAAATTGATCTGTGATTTAACATTGCACGCAAAGTGTTGGATGAAATGTCCATGTAAATGACACTCCTAAATGTGGCATTCGGTTTCTAGATTCAAATTTATGCTTTTATTCGATAAGTCTTGATTTTGTAGTGCATAGTGTACTTATTGGCTTGATACTATTCTCATTCTTTTTGCTAATGCCTAGATGCCTAGATGTCTTGATACTATTCTCATTATTGGCTTGATACTATTCTCATTCTAGGTTCGAATTTATACTCTTATTCAATCCGTATTTATTTTGTAGTGTAGATGTGCGTATGTGCTTGATACTATCCCCATTCCTTATGCTTATGCGTAGATGTCTTCACAGTTCACTTGTTTTTTCTCCTTTTTCCTTTTAAATGACTTTTGATCTAACATTGCACGTCAAGTGTTCGATCAAATGTCCATCTCAATATCACCCCTAATTGTGGCATTCGATTTCTAGGTTCGAATTAATGCTTTTATTCGATCTGTCTTGATTTTGTAGTGTAGAATTTGCTTATTGGCTTGATACTATCCTCATTCTTTATGCTTATGCCTAGATGTCTTTAAAGTTCATTTGTTTATTCTCCTTTCCCCTTTAAAACGACTTGTGCTCTAACATTGCACGACAACTGTCCGTTGAAATGTCCATGAAAACGTCACTTCTTAATGTGGAATTCAGTTCCTTGGTTCGAATTTATACTTTTATTCGATCGATATTGATTTTGTAGTGTAGAATGTGCTTATTGGCTTGATACTATCCTCATTCTTTATGCTTATGCGTAGATGTCTTTAAAGTTCACTTGTTTTTTCTCCTTTTGCCTTTGAAATGACTTGTGATCTAACATTGCACACCAAGTGTTCAATGAAATGTCCATGTCAATGTCACTCCTAAATGTGGCATTCGTTTTCTAGGTTCGAATTTATGCTTTTATTCGATCGGTCTTGATTTTGTACTGTAGAATGTGCTTATTGGCTTTAGACTATCCTCATTCTTTATGCTTATGTCTAGATGCCTTTAAATTTCACTTGTTTTTTCTCCTTTTGCCTTTAAAATGACTTGTGATCTAACATTTCACGCCAAGTGTTCGATGAAATGTCCATGTAAATGACACTCCTAAATGTGGCAATCGTTTTCTAGGCTCAAATTTATACTTTTATTCGATCGGTCTTGATTTTGTGGTGCAGAATGTGCTTATTCGCTTGATACAATCCTCATCCTTTATAGTTCACTTGATTTTGTGGTGCAGAATGTGCAGAATGCCTAGATGTCTTTAAAGTTCACTTGTTTTTTCTCCTTTTGCTTTAAAAATTGACTTGTGATCTAACGTTGATGCCAAGGATTCGATGAAGTGTCCATGTGGATGTCACTCCTAAATGTGGCATTCGGTTTCTTGGTTCGAATTTATGGCTTAATTCGATACGTCTTGATTTTGTAGTGCAAAATGTGCTTATTGACTTGATACTATCCTCATTCTTTATGCTTATGCCCAGATGTCTGGTGAAATGTCCATGAAAATGTCACTCCTTAATGTGGCATTCGGTTTCTTGGTACGAAGTTATACTTTTATTCGATCGATATTGATTTTGTAGGGTAGAATGTGCTTATTGGCTTCATATTATCCCCATTCTTTATGCTTATGCATACATGTCTTTAAAGTTCACTTTTGTTCTCCTATTTCCTTTAAAATGACTTTTGATCTAACATTGCACGTCCAGTGTTGGATGAAATGTCCATGTCAATGTCATTCCTAAATGTGGCATTCGATTTCTAGGTTCGAATTTATGCTTTAATTCGATGGGTCTTTATTTTGTAGTGTAAAATGTGCTTATTGGTTTGATAATATCCTCATTCTTTATGCTTATGCCTAGATATCTTTAAAGTTCACTTGTTTTTTCCCCTTTTGCCGTTAATATTTGACTTGTGATTTAACATTGCACGCCAAGTGTTTGATGAATTGTCCACCTAAATGCCACTCCTAAATATGCATTCGGTTTTTAGGTTCGAATTTATGCTTTTATTCGACCGGTCTTGATTTTGTAGTGTAGAATGTGCTTATTGGCTTGATACTATCCTCATTCTTTATGCTCATGCTTAGATGTCTTTAAAGTTTACATGTTTTTTCTCCTTTTACCTTTAAAAATTGACTTGATATTTAACATTGAACGCCAAGTGTTGGATGAAATGTTCATGTAAATGTCACTCCTAAATGTGCATTCGGTTTCTAGGTTCGAATTTGTGCTTTTATTCGACCGGTCTTGATTTTGTAGTGTAGAATGTGTTTAATGGCTCACTAGAACAAAAACTTGATTTTACATCGGGCGTGAATAATGTTTTACACCGGTTATTAACCGGTGTATAAACGGTGTATAAACGTATAAACAACGGTGTAAAAAGATATTTTATACATCGGTTGACAACCGGTGTATAAACGTATAAACAACGGTGTAAAAAATCACTTTGCGCATGCTTAAGGAGTTTATACATCAGTTAGCGACCGGTGTATAAAAAATTAAAAAACCATGTAAAAAGTAAAGATTGGGCACGCATGATTTTATTTAAATCGATTGAGTAACCGGTGTATAAAGTATTATAATTTTTTTTAAATAACCAATATAATTTAATTGAACTACCAATCTGTAGAATTTTTTTTGGACCTAATTGATAAACCATCAACAATGCAACCAGTATAGTAGTTGTAAAGAATGCCTTTCAGAACAATGATCAATATAGTTAAGATTGCCTTTCTAAAGAAGACATTCAAACATGCAACAAGTACAATAGTTGTAAAGTGTGATAATTTTCTAAAGAGCAACAAATCTGGTTGCAGTAATTGACCCTTCAACAAATGCCTAAGACCCTTAAACAATGCCTAAGACTTGATATGTCTCAGTGATAACCAGACTTGAAATGTCTCAAGGATTTCAGTGGGCTCAATAAATGCAACAAGCCAATCACAACTTTAACAACAACAACCCTTAAGCTAGCTGATTTGCACAACAAAACATCACCTTCTGGATTCCCTTATTTCTGCCTGCTCGTCATATGTACTAGGGGGTTCATAACATCCAAGAAGAAATTCCCAAACTTCGGCTCTTATATCTGGATGGATCCCCTAAAAATGAAACATATGTGGTTTAGTTGCAACTTCAAATAATAGTTCCAAGGAGAAAACTTGATTGTTATATTAATTAAATTTAGCCCATCATAGTATAGAGGAATAGAAGAAAAATATCGGAGCCAAAGGCACTTAAGTTCTTTTGCTAATGAATGATTAGATCATAAGCTAATAAAGGAACATAGGACACAAAGTGATCTGTGCACACATCAATCCTCAGTAGCTAAATTAAGATTTAGACTCAAGGTTCTGTTTATAAGAAATTTAATACATGACTAGACATTTTCCTTCATAAAAGAAGGCTGCGGATTATGACAATGATGCAACAGATGATGATTTAGACAAAATGAAGAGGCAAACAAAAATAGTTCACTTGTTGGTAAAAGCCAACCATGTTTTACTTGCACATGTTAACCTGAGAGTTGGAATATATTGACCCTCCGAGGAAGATAGAACTTACCCCATGATGAATCCTACCAAGGGTCTTGCCTATATCAAGATGGCCTTTAGGAGAAAATGCTGATTTCCACTTTCTTACACTTAATGTTTTACCAGCCTATAAAGCAAACCAAGAGAAAACATCATAATGAGATAGGCAAAGAATGAAAGATATGAGAAGCTTGAACAAACTATGCACTCATGGATTACATATATAATCTGTCTATATACAAATGAATCAAATCCAGAGCAACTTAATCAACACAAAATAGAATCCGTATATCAGTAATTTCTAGCAGTATTCATGGTAAACTTAGATTCTCAATATACAAAAATTAGTGAAATAAGTCAAAAGAGCATCATGAGCATTTAACTGTTGGGGGAAAAAATGTTGTATCCGTTGTTGATTTAGCTACTGTTGTTACTGATGATACAAATGAGGATGCCACAACTGAAACTTTTCCAGAAATGAGAGCATATGGATTACTGTTAGATCAGATTGTTGTGTGTGCGGGTGCTAATGTTGGCTCAAGTGGTAATATGGTGGATAATCTTTGTTCTAACATAGTATATGCAACTGAGAATTCAGATAAAGAGGGGGGAAAGGCTGAATTGCTTCCAGGCGTGAGATTGCCAACAGTTCAGACGCTGCTTCAGGTGGTTTTGCCACAAGAGATGGAAAATGCAAAGGCTGAAACACCAAATGGAGAGACTAGGAATAATAAACGGGGAGATCCTGCTGAAATCAACCCAGCTGAGTCACTATTAAGAGAACTAGCTGATGTCGTTAATGGTTCTACAGAAACACACTTGAATGTGCTAACTGGTTCAGCAAAAAACCAATTAATCTCAGATACAGATGCTTCAGTGGGTTAAGGCCTACTCTCTATCAAAGATGGGGCACAAAATGGAGGTTGGTGGTTGCTCTGATCTCTCATTCTTACTCTGTCTTCTGACTTATGATCTACGTAAGCATTGTTTAAGCCAATGAAAGCTTATCGTTTTCAAATATCATCCCATTTATTTGCATATAAACTACTTAAAATAAATTTAGTCCTCAAAAACAGCATTCCCATTCCAATCTACCATTAGATGTTGGGACCAACCACAGCTGAACAGATAATTAACTTTAAGGAAAGCAAAAAGACAACAAACTTGATCAATAATGATATAATAATATACCTTCACTGCATGTGTGCGATCATATACCGTTTCTAGTCTCAACTCAACTTTATGGAATCTCACATCTCTTATGTCTTCAATAAGGGATTTTACTTGTGCTGACACGTACATGCCAAGATGTCATAAAATTTAGATAAGTACTACAAATGAAAGCAGAGCTAGAAGAACCTGCTCAACTCACCATGTATATGTCTGGAATGTCCTCCCTAGCACTGACACAAAACAAAATGTAATATTTAATAAATCTGCTACAATGTGTTAATAAGAAGCAAGAAAACCAAACCATCAACTTACTGGTCAAAAAGAAGCTTTAAGATTTCCACATAGTGAAATGGAAGTGGCTGAAACTCTCTAGGTGACTCCCTCTCTGCCTCCAAAACTCATGTCAGCCTTTCTAGTTCATTCAAAGGATATAAAAGTCAGCTAGTCTGTGTAAGCATACCAGTTTATAGCACAAATAAGAGTGAAAAAAAGCAAGGGCTAACAAATTTATACTCCACCTAATCCTATGACAGTGATTTGAAAAATAACCTTAAATTGTGACTAAAAATCCAGAGTAACTTAACAATCATATGCTTGCAGCTTGCTAATATTAGTCAATTCACCATACTCTCAAAGAAAATGCTCAACAAATGTCATCCACATAGGTGCTCGAATTGTATATTTTCCTCTCTTCTACAAAGCCACTAACAACCACACAGGAACATGTGTAGCAATTTGTGGTCAAAATGGACCCTAGAGACCCTATTAATTAGTCCAAGTCACTTTCTAGCTCAATATTTAACTAATTTGATACTACATTGGTGTGGAAAATTAAGCATATTGAGATTAAATTGATAGGGTCCATTCTCATATTTGGAACGATCTCTAATGTTTCATCATCTGCTAAGAAGTCCATCTGTAGAAACCACAAATAGAAGTGAAACTTTTGTTTCGTTGCAACAAAAATCAGATGATAAGTAAGCCGAATCGGAAATAGAGGGAGAAAGAGAGACCTCGGCTGTGGAGGATGAGGAGACCTGAGGGTCAGATTGGCCGACCATTTCTGTGTGAACCACCTCAAAGATTGCACAAAACTCAAACTACCAAGTAACTCCCGTCTGTAAATCCACAACCCACAACTTCAAAAGCGAGTCAGATACGGAGTTTGTACAGAAAACTCTAGGTCGAGAAGAAGAGCTAATGTGCTAACTGGAAATCGAAGGAAATAAACAATGAAACGTCAATCATCACAGCTAATTTTAAGATTGAAACGAAAAAAATTTGTCTACCAAAAGCAATTTCAACAACTTTTATCCATGCAAACTGGCTGACTCTTCAACACAAATCAATCATTCAAACAAACGTTAAAAAAACTCAACTATTCAAATAAAAACTCGACAAATTTGTCGATGCCTAGACAAAAACAATTCAATTAATCAAGCAAAATATTATCAGCCAATAATCAATTACATTCAATTCAATCAATCAGCCTAGTAAAAATCAATTCAATTTAACAAAAATAATTTAATTCAAAATCAATTCAAACCCTAAAAGACTCTACTCTCAACAAATCGAAAAAAAACTTACAAATAGGTCCGACAAAACAAGTGGTGGCACCTTCGAAGCGGGTTGAGGTCAGGGGTTGGCCGGAATTCCAGGCGGAACCAGTGGACGGGACAACGGTTGTGGGATAGCGGCGTCCGGTTATGCGACTGGAGGCGGGCTATGGGCAGCCAAAATCTAGAGAAAACGAAGAGACGGTTCAGAGTTTTAAAAGGATTCGACTTTAGGGTGTGGAGTGGAGTCGCTGGCCTGGGTGTAGACGGCGAGACAACTCGAACAAGTGGAGCGGAGCGGCGACGAACTGGTGGTGCGCGGTGAAAAGGGACGTGGGTCGGATGAAAGATTCATTCGGCGAAGGAAAAAGGGGTGACGGTTGGTGTACTCGGGAATGCAGGAGAAGGCAAATGCCAAAAATTGAAAAGAGGAGTATAGATTTTACATTAACGCGGATTTTTAAATTTTTTTTAAAAATATCTTTTACATCGGTTATTAAAACCCGAGGTATAATATACCTGCAAAAATTACACATTAAAGATAAACCGACGTATAATGTCGGTCCTATATCTTTTACATCACCTTACACGCGTCTGGTGTATATTCAGTGATGTAAAAGAAGATTTTTGTACTAGTGGCTTGATACTATCCTCATTCTTTATGCTTATGCCTAGATGTCTTCAAAGTTCACTTGTTTTTTCTTCTTTTGTCTTTAAAATGACTTGTGATCTAACATATACTCCAAGTGTTCGAAGAAATGTCCATGAAAATGACACTCCTAAATGTGGCATTCGGTTTCGAGATTCAAATTTATGCTTTTATTCGATACGTCTTGATTTTGTAGTGCAAAATGTGCTTATTGGCTTGATACTATCCTCGTTTTTTATGCTTATCTCTAGATGTCTTTGAAGTTCAATTGTTTTTTCTCCTTTTGCCTTTAAAATGACTTGCGATCTTACATTGCACGCCAAGTGTCCGGTGAAATGTCCATGTAAATTGACTTGTGATCTAATATTTCACGCCAAGTGTTCGATGAAATGTCCATGTAAATGACACTCCTAAATGTGGCATTCGTTTTCTAGATTCAAATTTATGCTTTTATTCGATACGTCTTGATTTTGTAGTGCAAAATGTGCTTATTGGCTTGATACAATCCTCATTCTTTATGCTTATGCCTAGATGTCTTTATAGTTTACATGTTTTCTCTCCTTTGGCCTTTAATATTTGACTTGTGATTTAACATTGCACGCCAAGTGTTGGATGAAATTTCCATGTAAATGCCACTCCTAAATGTGCATTTGGTTTCTAGGTTCGAATTTGTGCTTTTATTCGACCGGTCTTGATTTTGTAGTGGAGAATGTGTTTATTGGCTTGATACTATCCCCATTCTTTATGCTTATGCCTCGATGTCTTTAAAGTTCACTTGTTTTTTCTCCTTTTGCCTTTAAAATGACTTCTGATCTAACATTTCACTCCAAGTGTTCGATGAAATGTCCATGTAAACAACACTCCTAAATGTGGCATTCGGTTTCTAGATTCAAATTTATGCTTTTATTCGATACGTCTTGATTTCGTAGTGCACAATGTGCTTATTGGCTTGATACAATCCTCATTCTTTATGCTTATGCCTATATGTCTTTAAAGTTCAATTCTTTTTTCTCCTATTGCGGTTAAAATGACTTGTGATCTAAGATTTCACGCCAAGTTTTCGATGAAATGTCCATGTAAATGATACTCCTAAATGTGGCATTCAGTTTCTAGGTTTGAATTTATGCTTTTATTCGATGGGTCTTGATTTTATAGTGTAGAATGTGCTTATTGGCTTGATACTATCCTCATTCTTTATCCTAATGCCTAGATGTCTTTAAAGTTCACTTGTTTTTTCTCCTTTTGCCTTTAAAATGACTTGTGATCTAACATTTCATGCCAACTGTTCAATGAAATGTCCATGTAAATGACACTCCTAAATGTGGCATTCGGTTTCTAGATTCAAATTTATGCTTTTATTCGATACGTCTTGATTTTGTAGTGCACAATGTGCTTTTTGGCTTGATACAATCCTCGTTCTTTATGCTTATGCCTAGATGTCTTTATAGTTTTCCTGTTTTTTCTCCTTTTGCCTTTAAAAATTAACTTGTGATTTAACATTGCACACTAAGTGTTGAATGAAATGTCCATGTAAATGCCACTCCTAAATATGTATTCGGTTTCTAGGTTCGAATTTATGCTTTTATTCGACCGGTCTTGATTTTGTGGTGTAGAATGTGCTTATTGGCTTGATACTATCCGCATTCTTTATTATCATGCTTAGACGTCTTTATAGTTTACATGTTTTTTCTCCTTTTACCTTTAAAAAATCACTTGTGATTTCACATTGAACGCCAAGTGTTGGATGAAATGTCCATGTCAATGTCACTCCTAAATGTTGCATTCGCTTTCTAGGTTCGAATTTATTTTTTTATTCAATCGGTCCTGATTTTTTAGTGCAGAATATACTTATTGGCGTGATACCATCCTCCTTCTTTATCCTTATGCCTAGATGTAACACCCCGTCTTTACACCGGACGCTACTCGGTAGTAGACTTCACTTGGTACTACTTAGGCTAGTTTGACAATGAGTTCACTTGGATCTGGCAACTCGGGCACGACGAGAAAACATGAATAAAACATCCAACCGATATTTATAAAAGCCAAGTATAGAAAACATGCATGTAACCCAAAACAACATAATTTACAACACTTCCTAGAACATTTCATCAACATACCACTACCCTTTCTTTATCAAAACAAAAATTATTCGAAAAATATCAAAAAGTATACCACCATTTTTCGCAACCGAACCCAACCTAATGACACGGCCTTCAATGACCTATTTCATCATCCGGACGAGGTTCCATCATGGGTCCCTTGTCTTTACCTGAAACTAAAAAAAAAGTGCCTGAAGGGTCAGCTACCATTCTATACAAGCTAGACTCCATACGGTACTAATAAGGCGTTTAAAAACCAATCGAGTACCTAACGCACACACAAGCACGGTTCACATGAATAAATCCATACATTAACTTCTCATAGATCATAAGCACAAACCACATATCAAACATCCACACACAGTCATACATACACGTCCAAGTAGAACAATACAACCATTCTCTCACCGTTCCATTCCATGGCGCTTATCAACCGTACGACCCAGGTGTCGAGGCGCGACCTCCCACCCTGCACAATTCCATTCTCCTACACCCGGGTCAAGTCTCCTCGGGAGCACTTGTCCAAAACACAGATAAATTTTTTTTTAAGGGGCACGATTTTTTGTCTCATAACCATACGTAACCGTCACTTGACAAGAATATACTAAATATATAAAAGAACACTTTTCTAGTTCAAACCTTTTTGAAAAACTGGATCAAAGATCTCCATAATATCATTACAAAGCAAAACCCTAAAATTACTCTGAAATCTTTTACCGAATATAAATCCACTATCAAAAACACCCTCTGAGAATTATAAATTGACTGATTTTCAAATCAAAATCAATTGTAGATATAGATCTGGAAAATTTAGTATAATCTAAATAAACCATTAACTAATTAAAACTTACCAAACCACGCTTTTACTTCAAGATTAGAACCCGATAGAAAAGATCTTGTACCAAACGAGATCAAAACAACACAACCTTAAATTTCCTCTCCTCTCGTTTCTTTCTCTCTTACTCTACTTTAATCTTGCTCTCTTTCTTTTTTTTAATGATATACGTAACTTATGTTTGAAGATCAACAAAATTGCAATTTTTACCCTCAAATCTCCTTTACTACAAACTTTACCCTGAAATAATTATTAATTACTTTTAAGTTAAAACCTTTTTTTTGAATATAACTTTCTAAAATTCATAATAAAATATTGTAATATTCCCGAATATTACATTTACCCCCTTAAAGAAAGTTTCGTCCCGAAACTTCCCGAGGTATACGAAACAAATTCATTATGTTGCTTAGTTTTTCACACAAGTCAACAACATGTAATTCACATAATCAGAACACTACAAGCAACCATCAAATAAGTCAAGCACATAAAGTCAAGTAAAATAAAACACATAATTAGTTACAACTACCCGTAACTATAACCCCTCAAACGCCCTTAACTTCTATTCTCAAACACCTCAACTAAAACCGGGTACAACTCAGGATAGCTTCACTTATTCTCCTCTCAGTCTCCCAAGTTGCCTCCTCAACTTCTTGTCGGGACCACTGAATCAAAACGAGTCGTATCTCTTTATTTCGCAACTTTTTTAGCTGTCTACCTAAGATTGCTATTGGCTATTCTTGGAAAGTATGATCTGGCTAAATTTCCAACTCTTCATAATTGAGCCTATGACTAGGATCAGGCATATACAGCCTCAACTGCGACACATGAAAAACAGAATGAACTCGTTCTAGACTTGGTGGTAGTGCCAACTTGTAGGCTACCTCGCCTACCCTCTCGAGAATTTCAAATGGCCCGATGTACTGAGGACTCAACTCTCCTTTCACTCCAAATCTTCTTACCCCACCAGTCGGCGATACTCTCACCCAAACATGTGCTCCTACCTCGAATTCCAAAGGTCGTCGCCTCTTATCTGCATAAGATTTCTGACGACTTTGTGATGTCAACATACGTTCTCGAATCAATGTCATCTTTTCAATTGTTTCCTAAATCATTTGAGGCATTCCATCTACAACATCTGATGGATCATCCCAGCATAAAGGTGTCCTACATCTCCTCCCATATAAAGCCTCACATGGAGCCATCTGAATCGAAGAGTGCCAACTATTATTATATGCAAACTCAACCAACTCCAAGTGATCAGACCAATTTCCCCCCTAATCCAGCACACATGATCTCAACATATCTTTTAGTGTTTGAATTGTCCTATCATATTGGCGATATGACTGCGAGTGGTAAGCAGTTGTGAAATGTAACTTGGTGCCTAAAGCTTTTTGCACTTTTTGCCAAAAAATGGAGGTAAACCGACCATCACGATCAGAAACAATCATTTTGGGCACTCCATGTAATCTCACTATTTGTTTCACGAACACCTCTACTGGTTTACTCATTAGCCAAGTCTCTCTAATTGGCAGAAAACGAGCAGTCTTGGTCAGTCTGTCCACAACAACTCACATTGTATCATGTCCTTTACTAATCCATAGTCCGGTAACAAAATCCATGGAAATGTCCTCCCACTTCCATTCCGGAACTGGAAGTGGTTCGAGCATTCCACCTGGTCTTTGGTGCTCTATTTTTACTTGCTGGCACACCTGACACTTTGCTACAAATTTCGCTACATCAGGCTTCATTCCATCCCACCAGTAATATTGCTTCAAGTCCTTGTACATTTTACTAGCTCCCGGGTGGATTGAATAAGGAGTAGCGTGAGCCTTTCGTAATATCTTTTGTCTCAACTCCTCATCTTGAGATACACAAATTCGACCATTCAGTCTCAAAGTACCATCAACATGTTCTTTAAAAGCAGATGCCTCTCCATGGCTCACTTTCTACTTCAACTCTTGAATCATCAAACAAGTCTCCTGCTTAAGTCGTATTTCCTCATTTAATGTTGGTTGACAATCCATACGGCCTAGTCTACCTTGATAGCGCTGAATCTGTACCTCAATCTCATTCTTTATCAGTTCTCTTTGTAACTCTGGTTGGGTAGTCAAGTGACACAACATATGTTCTTGCGGCGTTTTTCTGCTAAGAGCATCAACAACTACATTCGCATTTCCGGGATGATACAAGATCTCTAAATCATAATCTTTCAGTAATTCAAGCCATCTCCGTTGTCTCATGTTCAATTCTCTCTGAGTAAAGATGTACTTATGGCTCTTATTGTCTGTCATCACTTTACATGTACTTCCATACAAGTAATGACGTCATATCTTTAGAGCATGAATTACTGCTGCAAACTCTAAATCATGGGTTGGATAATTCAAATCGTTTGGTTTCAACTTCCTGGAAGCATATGCAATCACCCTGTCATTCTGCATTAATACACAACCTAAGCCTACCTTTGAGGTATCACTGTAAATCACAAAGCCTTCATTCCCTTGAGGAAAAGCAAGTATTGGAGCTGAAGTCAACTTCTCCTTCAACTAATCAAAGCCCCTTTGACAAGCTTCATTCCAGTCGAAACAAGTGGTCTTTTTCAGTAAGTTGGTAAGTGGTTGGGCTATTCGTGAAAACCCGTCCACAAACCTCCTGTAGTACCCTGCCAATCCTAAGAAACTTTGTACCTCCTTTACATTCTTCGGGGGTTCCCAAACCTTTGCAGCTTCAATCCTTAAGGGGTCTACCATGACTCCCTTAGAGGATACAACATGACCCAAGAAAGTAACTTCTGGTAGCCAGAACTCACATTTGGACATTTTAGCAAATAATCGGTCGTGTCTTAACACATTCAAAACTAATCTAAGGTGCTTTACATGGTCCTCAGCTCCAATATGACCCAGGAAAGTAACTTCTAGTAGCCAGAACTCACATTCTGGTAGCTAGAAAAGTAACTTCTGGTAGCCAGAACTCACATTTTGAGATTGGTCTTGTTCCTGGCTCTAATTCAATATTAAAGTCCACCTCTCGTTGAGGAGGCAGCCTTGGAAGTTCCTCTAGAAAAACGTCTTCAAACTCACAGACTACTGGTATATCTTGAATACACGGTCCTTTCTTGTGTCCTTGTAGAACATAACACCAATAACCCACACAGCTATCATTAAGCAACTAAGCGACTTCCACCATAGTGATCACTGATCCTGGACCCTCCTGCTCTGGATCTTGACATACATGTATTGTCCCATCATTTGCAGTCACAGTGACTGTACCCCTATGTGCATCTAATACTGCTTTATAACGTCTCATCCAGTCCATCCCCAAATTAACATCATCACTAGGCGACAACTGAATCACAATAAAGTCTGCAAACCAATCTCTATCCCCAATCCTAATAGGGCAATGAAGTATTTCTCTATTTCCTCTCACCTTACTACCATCGGGCAATCCCACGATAAAGGATGTACCTTCCGAGCAAGTCAACCCTAGTCTATCAACACATGTAGAGGACACAAAAGAGTGCGTAGCACCTGTATCAAACTCATAGGTTTAGACTTAATCCAAATCGTACATGTGGCAGTCGGAGCATTCAAGGCATCAGGCTTTCTCATCTCAAATACCCGAGGCTGGTTGCCCCGGTAGTGCTAGCTCCCGCACCACGACCTCTACTCTGGCTTGGTGCATGTTGAGTCTGCTGGAACTGACGACGAATCCCTTGGTTCACTGACCCCGGCGAAGATCCCTGTGATGGTGTTCCAACCTTACAATATTTTTGTAAGTGGCTTGGCTTCCCACATATAAAACAACTACGAACTAGTTTCCGACACTAATTCCTCATATGACTAGTGTCTCCACAGTTGAAGCACTCCCTCAACCCTCCAGTAAACTAACTTTGTTGAGGTTGGTCTTGACGACCTTGTGAGTGAAATCCAGATTGGTTTTGTTGACACAACCGAACGATTATCTCTCCTAGAGTATGATGGAGCAAACAACCTCTGCTTCTTATTCCTACTAGCTTTTACATTCAACTGTTCCGGCCCCAAGTGGACATAGAATAAGCTAAAACAGAATCTTGAACCTCCTTCAAAGTCTTGAGTCGAAGTCCAGATACGTATGCATGCAGTTGTTCTTGCAACCGCTTCAGAAAGGTTGCAATCCGTAGATTCTCTGTAGGAGCGGCATTGGGCACCGCTGACAAACCTCGTTGAAACTTTTGGATAGTCTCACCCACGATAATGTTCTCCGGTGCCTAGATAGAGTCGAGAGCAGATGCCACTTTCCTTAACCACTCCTCAACATCAGCTTCTTCAGCCCCAGTAAAGTTCGGTACCTAGTCTTCCTAAATTCTGCAAGCCACTTATCAGGAAGAGGCTCGCTATATCCCCTTCCTTGCTCAGTCATGTCATCAGTCGCTACTAGCCTTGGAATACGTGGTGGTCTCCCTAACTGAACCAGTTGTGAAAAAACTAGTCTTAGTGCCCTAACCTCAGCCCCTTGATAGCCAGAATTGGTTGCATTATGATTAGGCAAAAATCCAATACTTACCAGATTTTGTAATAGCTCGGAAAGTGTAGCTCGGATAATAGTAGTCGTCTTTGGTGGTAACTCAACTAGTGGCACCTGAGCTGGCCCACGTACTTCCCCATATGCCCTATCGTTGACTCCATTAGCAGGGAGCCCGTTCCCAACAACCAAAACCTTTCCCCTTTGATGATCAGTCACTTAGTTCCAACATTCTCAACAACCTCCTCTTGAGGAGGAAGTTTGTGTGGCTCTCCCACTGCAGGGCCTCTTCTCAGATTCCAACACGGCCCCTACCACGTCCTCTACCACTACCTTTCCTTCCTGCTTTAGTTGCTCCAGCTCTAGTTTGTGGAGCCATCTATAAACGGATGTTTTACTATTTAAACTATCTTTAACTGAAGTTAACAAAATAACTTACTAGTCTACATACGGTCTTTCGGCTGATGACGACAAAGTCGAGGCTTGTCATCTATGTTGCAAAAGCAATATGACTACCCCATTGAAATAATTTGAAATAACCGACCGATTTTAGTTTTAGGTTGGACCTCGAGTACATTCGTTGTTTAGTTCCATGTGCCCTTGTTGTCAACCTTGCTCTGATACCAATTTGTAACACCCCGTCTTTACAACGGGCGCTACTCGGTAGAAGACCTCACTAGGTACTACATAGGCTAGTTTGACAACGAGTTCACTTGGATCTTGCAACTCGGGCATGACGAGAAAACATGAATAAAACATCCAACCGATATTTATATAACCCAAGTAAGGAAAACATGCATGAAACCCAAAACAACATAATTTACAACACTTCCTGGAATATTTCATTAACATACCACTACCCTTTATTTATCAAAACAACACATTATTCGAAAAATACCAAAAAGTATACCACCATTTTTCCCAACCGAACCCAACCTAATGACACGGCCTTCAACGACATGTTTCATCATCCGGCCGAGGTTCCATCATGTGTCCCTTGTCTTTACCTGAAACTAAAAAAAAAAGTCCCTGAAGGGTCAGCTACCATGTGAGAATATAAATCTTTTACCGAATATAAATCCACTTCCAAAAACACTTCCAAAAATCCACTTCCAAACGAGATCAAAACAACACAACTGTGAGAATTATAAATTGACTGATTTTCAAATCAAAATCAATTGTAGATCTAGATCTGGAAAATTTAGTATAATCTAAAGAAACCATTAACTAATTAAAACTTACCAAACCACGCTTGTACTTTAAGATTAGAACCCGATAGAAAAGATCTGCTACCAAACGAGATCAAAACAACACAACTTTAAGTTTCCTCTCCTCTCGTTTCTTTCTCTCTTGCTTTGCTTTAATCTTGCTCTCTTTCTTTTTTTTAATGGTATACGTAATTATGTTTGAAGATCAACAAAGATTACAATTTATATGCGTAGGCATGTAAACCAGGCATGTCGGTTTACAAAGTCGACAAAAGCTTATACAAAATTGCACTTTTTACTCTCAAATCTCCTTTACTACAAACTTTACCCTGAAATAATTATTAATTATTTTTAAGTTTAAAACTTTTTTTTAAAATATAATTTTCTAAAATTCATAATAAAATATTATAATATTCTCGAATATTACACTAGATGTCTCTAAAGTTCACTTGTGTTTTGTCCTTTTACCTTTCAAAATAGACTTGTGGTCTAACATAGCACGCCAAGTGTTCGATGAAATGTCCATGTAAATTTCACTCCTAAATGTGGCATTCGGAAACTAGGTATGAATTTATGCTTTTGTTCGATTAGTCTTGATGTTGTAGAGAAGAATGATCTTATTGTCTTGATATTATTCTCATTCTTTATGCTTATGCCTTGATGTCTTTAATGTTCACTTGTTTTTTCTCCTTTTGCCTTTAAAATGACTTGTGATCTAACATTTCACACCAAGTGTTCGATGAAATGTCCATGTAAATGACACTCCTAAATGTGGCATTCAGTTTCTAGGTTTGAATTTATGCTTTTATTCGATACCACCTGATTTCGTAGTGCAAAATGTGCTTATTAGCTTGATACTATCCTCATTCTTTGTGCTTATGCCTAGATGTCTTTGAAGATTAATTGTTTTTTCTCCTTTTGCCTTTAAAATGACTTGTGATCTAACATTGCACACCATGTGCTCGATGGAATGTCCATGTAAAGGTCACTCCTAAATGTGGCATTCGGTTTCTAGGTTGGAATTTATGCTTTTATTCGATACGTCTTGATTTTGTAGTGCAGAATATACTTATTGGAGTGATACCATCCTCATTCTTTATGCTTATGCCTAGATGTCTTTAAAGATCACTTGTTTTTTCTCCTTTTAACTTTAAAATGACTTGTGATCTAACATTGCACGCCAAGTGTTCGATGAAATGTCCATGTAAATGTGACTCCTAATTGTGGCATTCGGTTTCTAGGTTCGAATTTATGCTTTTATTCGATTGTTCTTGATTTTGTAGTGGAGAATATGCTTATTTACTTGATATTATCCTCATTCTTTATGCTTATGCCTAGATGTCTTTAAAGATCACTTGTTTCTTCTTCTTATGCCTTTTAAATGACTTCTGATCTAACATTGTACGCCTAGATGTTTTTAAAGATTACTTGTTACTCCTAAATGTGACATTCGGTTTCTAGGTTCGAATTTATTCTTTTATTCGATACGTCTTGCATTTGTAGTGTAGAATGTGCTTATTGACTTTAAAATATCCTTATTCTTTGTGCTTTGTCGAGATGTCTTTAAAGTTCACTTGCTTTTCTCCTTTTGCCTTTAAAATGACCATTGATCTAACATTGCATGCCAAGTGTTCGATGAAATGTCCATGTAAATGTAACCCCTAAATGTGGCATTCGGTTTCTAGGTACGAATTTATGCTTTTGTTCGATACGTCTTGATTTTGTAGTGCACAATGTGCTTATTTTCTTGATATTATCCTCATTCTTGATTCTTATGGCTAGATGTGTTTAAAGTTCACTTGTGTCTTCTCCTTTTTCCTTTAAAATGACTTGTGATCTAACATTGTACGCCAAGTGTTCGATGAAATGGTCATGTAAATGTCACTCCTAAATGTGACTTTCGGTTTCTAGGATCGACTTTATGCTCTTATTCGATTCTTCTTGATTTTATAGTGCAGAATGTGCTTATCAAATGACTTGTGATCTATTATTGCACACAAAGTATTCAATGAAATGTCCATGTAAATGTCACTCCTTAATGTGGCATTCGGTTTCTAAGTTCGAATTTATTCTTTTATTCGATGGGTCTTGATTTAGTAGTGAAGAATGTGCTTATTGGCTTGATATTATCCTCATTCTTTATGCTTATGCCTAGATGTCTTTAAAGTTCACTTGTTTTTTCTCCTTTTGCCTTTAAAATGACTTGTAATCTAACATTTCACGCCAAGTGTTCGATGAAATGTCCATGTAAATGACACTCCTAAATGTGACATTTGGTTACTAGGTTCGAATTTATGCTTTTATTCGATCAATCTTGTTTTTGTAGTGCAAAATCTGCTTATTGGCTTGATACTATCCTCATTCATTATTCTCATGCCTAGATGGCTTTAAAGTTTGCACGTTTTTTCTCCTTTTGCTTTTAAAAATGGACTTGTGATTTAACATTGCACGCAGAGTGTTGGATGAAATGTCCATGTAAATGACACTCGTAAATGTGGCATTCGGTTTCTAGATTCTAATTTATGCTTTTTTTCGATAAGTCTTGATTTTGTAGTGCAAAGTGTGCTTATTGGCTTGATACTATTCTCATTCTTTTTGCTTATGCCTAGATGTCTTTAAATTTCACTTGTTTTTTCTCCTTTTGCCATAAAAATTGACTTGTGATCTAACATTGACGCCGAGTATTTGATGAAATGTCCATCTAAAAGTCACTCCTAAATGTGGCATTTGGTTTCTAGGTTCGAATTTATGCTTTTATTCGATACGTCTTGATTTTGTAGTGCAAAATGTGCTTATTGACTTGATACTATCCTAATTCTTTATGCTTATGCCTAGATGTCTTTAAAGTTCACTTGTTTTTGCTCCTTTTGCCTTTTAAATGACTTGTGATCTAACATTGCACGCCAAGTGTTCGGTGAAATTTCCTTGGTAAATGTCACTCCATAATGTGGCATTCGGTTTCTAGGTTCGAATTTATAGTTTTATTCGATCGGTATTGATTTCTTAATGTAGAATGTGCTGATTGGCTTGATATTATCCCCGTTAGGGCTGTCCAACGGGTAGACCCAATGACCCGTAAAAAAAAATGTGGTACCGTGACCCGACCGGTAACCCGTAAAACGGGTTACGTGTTTATTGTTCGGGTCAGGGGTCAACTAGTTTGACCCGTAAACCCGTTGAACAACCTTCATAGTTCATACATATTACATTGTGGTGACAGGCGAGAACTATGAAAACCTTCATAGTTCCTTGATGTCCGCTGACGAGGGCGAGAACTCACGATTGACGTGTAGCGAGCTCCAAGTAAAAGTGAGAAAGAAAGGAGGCTCACGACTGGCGAGGGTGACGTACGACGTTACTGGCGACGCGGCTCCCGGCGACTATCGAGTCATCTCCTGGCGACTATCGTGGCTCCTAGCGACACGGCTCAAGCGACTGGGGAGGGCTCCTAATGTCCGCCTTTTTAGTCATGTTTTTAGGGTGTGTTTTTGGTGTGTTGTTTTGAGTCGTTTATGTAGGTTTTTGTATTTCCTTAAGATATGGAGTCTACATAAGCTTTGGTAGTGTTTTGTAGGTTTTTAAAAGCTATTTGGAGCATTTTTTAAGAAAGGAGGAAAACTTGTGAAGATAGCACTCAAGCATGAAGAGAAGATGAATATTAAGCGCTCAAGTAAAGTTATTGAAGATCAAGTTTGAGCTTGGAAAGAGATAGATAAATTCATTACAAGAACATAGGAAAAATAATCGAGTCAAACGGAGTTGTAACAAATCATATACGCAAGTTTTACTCAAAGTTGTTCGAAGTGCTGAATAGGTTGTTAACGACCTTGACAATGTCGTTAACGAGTCATCCCGAGACGCAGCAGAGATCCGAGTCGGAGCATTTAAAGGCTTCTATCTTGTTTCCTTTTATTTTATTAGATAGATAGAAGGGATATCTTATTAGAAGATTTATTTCCTTAGAGATAGATTTAAGATAAAATAGTTTCTCTATAAATACACTTGTCCCCTCTTAGGTTTTCTTATCATTAAAGTTAGAGGAGGAGGAGGAGAGAAGACGATTGAGAGGAGGCGAGAGAAGGAGACGTGTTTGTGGAGAAGAACTATTGTTTTGAATTCAAAGTCGTAAGCTTTTTCTTTATTAATTCAATGGTTATGTTTTCAATTATTATGCTTAGTGAGTAGTCTCTCTCTCTCTCTAAGGTTGGGGTTAAACCCAACAATGGTTGTGCATGCTTGTTTATGATCATGTCTTGATTGTTTTTATTGCATGAATCTATTCTCTTGTCCTTAATCCTAGAAACGAAAGTTGAAGGGAATTTCTCGTTCGTAGTTGAAGCGAAAGCATAAACCTTCAATCAGAATAGTAAAATTAGGGTATTTGATGCGAAAGCATATCTATCCTAGTTGAAGTAGAAGAGGTTAGATAGTAAGTTTATTAATTTAGCGAAAGTTGATTGATTTACTTACTTTATTTAACGAAAGTTGACACCTTTATGCGATAAAAGCATGATCTTTATGTTTCATAAGCGTTTGGCGTGCATAATTGTTGTTGTGGTGACACCTTTACCTTAGAATCTCTCTCTCTCTTGTTAAAACCCCTTGCTTTGTTTGATTACTTGCGTAATAAGTTACAAAACTTGATACTGACTTTCTCCCTGCGGATGAACCTGACTCTGCTATACTCAGCGTGGTCTTGATATAAATTTATTTGTTGTCAAGAAACCCTCCCAACAAATTGGCGCCGTTGCTGGGGAGATTTCAATAGTGCCATGTTTTGTTCTTTTTTCATTTTTTTGGGATTCCGCCGAGTCGGAAACGACCACCCCAGGGTCGGTACCTACCCTGCTAGGCAACCAAGTTTTCTGTGTTTTTTCTATTTATTTTCTAGGTCATTGTCGAGTCGTTACCGACCCTACCCAAGCTCGGTAACGACCTTGTCGACAGGTAGTTGTTTCTTTCTTTTTAGTTTTGGTTTTTACGGGATCACTCTAGGCTCGTTAACGACCCCCTAGGTTCGTTACCGACCCTGTCTGAGACCCCGTTTTTGCTTTTTGCTTTTTGATTTCGTTTTTGTTTTTTTTTCTTACAGTGTATACCAGCTGAAGGTTGTCAAGCAAAATTAGCCATGGCTACACATGAAGAACTAGCTAAGCAGATTAATGAACTTTGTTCAGAGATAGAGGAGATCCAGAGAGAAAGGGAAACCATAGCTGCTGAGGAATATGAAAAAGCAAATTACATGAGGGGTCCATATAGAAACCAAGGTGATACTTTTTATGCATGGAGGAATTACAATAAGCCCACCTAGGGCAATTATGCATATGGCCAAGGGAGCCAACTTCCTCAGCAAGAACAGAGAGTTCCACCTTACAAACCCTCGGAATATCTAGAGACGCCATCTAAGCTAACCTCAATTATCAAATGAAACGGAGGGAAGAGTTTGATATTTGGAAGAAGAGCGTTGACTCACAACTTTGTAATCTAGCTGCACGGATTCCAAGACTTCAAGGGCAACTTTCGAGTCGACCCGAAGAGAACCCGAGAGGACAAATTGCAGCCATACACCTCAAAAATGGCAAGGAGTTGCCAGATCGAGCCAAGCCTAAAGACATTGAGCACGACAACGAAGATGATGCCCCGGTCAGGCTCGTTACCGACCCTAACAGGGTCGTTAACGAAGCTCCCCAGTTCGATAACGCACCATCCATGCCAGGTAAGTCTTCTGAACCGAACTCTATGTTTGTTACCGACCCCACCAAGGTCGGTACCGACCCTTCTTGTGCACTAGTCGACCCTCTTGTCGATTCGGTCAGGCCTCAATCCGAGTTTCTCTCTATCCCAAATCCGCCAAAAACTCTTCCTTTCCCGATTAAGAACTCTAGTGATGTTACAGAAGGAAAATTTAGACGGTTTGTCAAGGTTCTTCAAGTGCTAAATATTTCAATTCCATTTACTGACGCCCTTAATGAAATGTCTGCCTTTTTGAGCAGGAAAAGATATATTTTAGAGCTGCATAATGAGGTTCATTCCATAAGGCTCCCTGAAAAACTCGGTGATCCAAGTATGCAATTTCAATTGGTATTGGGACTCACCGTTTTAAAGCTCTATGTGACCTAGGTGTCAGTGCTAGTTTATTACCATTATCTATCTGGACCAAGGTTAACATGGGACCACCAGAGCCTGTCAAGATGAAACTCTACATGGCGGATGGATCTTTTGTAAAAGCAACTGGAGTCGTTGACGATGTTCCTGTCCAAGTTGGAAATGTTTTTGTCCCAAACGACTTCATTGTGCTAGATATGCCTGAAGACCCTACAGTGCCAATCATTCTAGGCAGACCATTTTTAGCCAACGCCGGAGCACGTGTAGATGTCAGAAAAGGACTTCTCACATTTGATATTGGAGAAGAGAAGGTTGAGTTTCACTTCAATTCGCCCATTAGTACTGAGGAGCCTACCGACCCACCATGGCTCGGTAACGACCCCTCTTTGAGCACAAAAATCTCTTTGAGCAAAAAAACAGAAAAATTGAATGGAGACACGCCTATCAAGGATCCTACCGATCCCCATGGGTCGATAACGACCCTTATCTGAAGCAAAACAAGGTGAGAAGTGGATTCAAGCCCGGTACTGCGCCACTTCTAGATCCATAAGGATCGTTAACGACCCCCTACACTTCGGTAACGAACCACTTCCCGAATGACCCTGGTGAGTTTTCTTGGTCTTATCCATTCAATTCTGGTTATGATCCATTCTTATATCCTTGTTCTATTTTACATCCTACTATTAGTTCTATGAAGGAGTCAAAACCTCCTTGGTTTTCGGATTATACTAACCCTGTTGTAGGATTACCAAGCATTCTTATTGATGATAGAGGGTCGGATAGTTTTGAAAGAAGCTATGATATTTTTCAGGCTAAGTATGGGGTTTCTTATGATCCCTTCGATACTGGATGGTAGCCGCCCTAGGTAAGCTAAGACAAGTTCGTCGGGCTAACGATGTTAAAAATAGCGCTTACGAGAGGCAACCCGCTTTTTGTTTTCGTTTTAAGTTTTCAGTTTCCTAGATCTTTTTGCAAGCTATCATTTGACTTATTTTTATGTTAGATTAGTATAGTAGGGATAGAAGTTTTTCTAAAGTGACTCAGGTACAAGAAGAAGAAGTGCTAAGTAGGAAAAAATCAATGCACTCGGTACAAGAGCAACAACGAAGAAATTCGGTGGACATACGACAAGCTCGGTAACGATTCCCTCAGGGTCGGTACTGACCCCAATCGAGAAAGAAAATTTTAGCAAATTCCTTTATGTCGTATTTTTAGTTGGTTTTTGTGGGTAGTTTTCTAGCTAGGATTGAGTCTTTTTTAGGTTTATTGTGTTGTCTTGAGTCGTTTGTGTAGGTTTTCATATTATCTTAAGATATGGAGTCTACATAAGCTTGGATGGTGTTTTGTAGGTGTTTGAAGCGTTGAGGAAGAGATATCCCGATTTTTCAAGATTTCTAGGAGGTGGCGTTAGAATTGTCTTGTGGTGATGTTGATAGAAGGGCGAGAGTCGATTGCATTTGAAGGTTTGATGATTCCAAGGTGAAGATTTCAAAATGAAGGTGCTTTAAGAAGGAGCTAAAGGAAGTCTTAGAAGGCCAAGAGCGATTAAAGAAGGAACATTGAAGAAGAACCAAGCTTTGGAGCAAGTTTTGAGGAATGAAGTGAAGAAAACAAGTGCTGCCTAGGTCGGTGACGACCTACTCTAGGTCGAAGACGACCACCTCCGTGTCTAGCGGAATTAAACTTGCGCCTTAAGTTAGGTTTTAATAAATGTTTTATTTATGGGCCTTTTTAAGATAGAATTTAGTTTCCTTATGAAGATATTCCCACTATTATATAAGGTTCTTTTAGGGTTTATTTTGGAGGGAGGCTTTTGGAGAGACGTTATTTTGGAGAGACGGAACAAGTTGCAAGTCTGTTTTCCAGGTTAACTTTGATTCCAAGCTCTTGGACAATTTTAAGGGAGACTTGGAGGTTTGTTTGAGATTTTGTAAGTGGCCTTTTTAATTGAGGTTTGTTTGGTTTTGAATTATGTCTTCTCTTTTATTTATGGTTTTTGATTGTGCCATGGATCGTGAGTAGTCTATTTTTCTAGGGTTGGGGTGAAACTCGACGAGTTGTGCATGATTAAGACATGAATCTTTGAATAAACCATCCCTTTTAATCTCTATCCTTTAATTGGATCGAAAGTTAAGGCATGTTCATGTTTATAATTGGATCGGAAGATTCAATTGTGAATTTGGATACTATTTGGGTGAAAACGAAAGTTAAAACCTTTAGAAAACAAGTAGGGTTGCAAGTTTATATCTTTACGAAAGTTAGGATTTGTGCTTGATTATTCATGACGAAAGTCATTCTTGGGATTATTTTTGGTTAATTTTGATTCATGTTTGCATGCATAGCTTGTTGTGGTGAATCCTTTGCTCTAGATCTCTTTTAATTTGATTTTTCGGATTTTATTTATTACCCGGATAGGTCGGAGACGACCTAAAGTGGGTCGGTGCTGAGCACCTACTACGTGTGTTTGCTTTGTTTTGTTTTATTTTTGTTAGGATTAATAGCTAGATTTAGATACTTCTAATTCCCGTGGACGAACCTGACCTCCCTGTACTCAGCGGGGTCTTGATATAAATTTATTTATTGTCAAGAAACCCTTTCAACATTCCTCAAGTTATCAATGTTTCAAATAGGTTCAGTTTTATTTAGTCAGTTCCCTTTTCTTTATCCTCTTTATTTCTTTGTTTTAAACAGTGAGGACACTGTTTGGTTTAAGTATGGGGTATGGAAAAGGAAACTCAGTTTTGTGTCAGTTTTGTGTCTTTGTTTGTGTTTTTAGGATTGATAATATTCCACTTAGATGTCCAATGATATGCTTTAACTTGCTTGATCATGTAATTCCATAACATGTTTGGAGAGCTTTGCCTGAATTATGTTGAAATTTGTTTTTATGTGGATATTTAGCTTGTGATGAAATTGAGCACATATGATCTTTGGTAGAAGTGACTGAAATCCAACAAAAATTACCTTGTGAGTTATTTTTGGCATTATAGGGAGAACATAAAAAATCTCTCTTCTTTTCTTGTGTGATTTACTCTCCTTATGCATATTATCTCTTGCCATTGATAAGGTTATCTATTACTTGAGACCTATATGAGAAATTAGTTCATTGAATGTGAAATCAGATGATGGAGAACTTATTTTTCATAAGCCTTATTAATCCATATCCACCCTTATCAATATCCTTTTTTGAAGCCAATTTGAGCCTAAAGCCTTTTATTTTTAGCTCCACAAAATTTTTCCCTAGCCGATATCAGCTTGACCCTATCCGGGGATTAGGACTTAGTGTTGGTTATTGTGATTGTTTTGTTGAGTGAGTTGTTTGGTTCATGTGTGGGGTAATATTGGGTTGGGAAAATTAAGAATCTTGCAGTTTGTCATGTAAAAGGAGTTTGATTCCCTAAATGCACTTACAAAATAAGTGAATAAAAAGAAGGAAGAATGCAGAGTCGTTACCGAACCCAGAAAGGTCGGTACCGAGCCCCCTCGAAAAAAAAAAGAAAGATCACGAAAAATCCGAAAGAAAAAGAGCTGAATAGTGAATAATGTGCATGAGCCAAATTTCCTTGTTATTGTAAGCAAGATTAGTTGGGATATTAACAAGGGTGATAGAAAAAAGTTCATAATGAGAGTGAGTTTGGTATGTTCTTGTTATGAGAGTTTTGGATATATATGTGAGTTTTTAAGAGTCTTTGATTTCCGGATATTATTAGCACCACATAGCCAAAATATTTCCACGCCTTAATGTCTTTATTAAGCCCTAGTACAACCCGGCCGAATGGAAGCTTCTATGAAGTTTTTCATTGAGCCTAAGTTCTCTTGATGATTTTTATGTGTTTTGATATCTTGGGTGGAGAGTTTGGTGATATAAGTACCAATGACTATGTTGATGTTTGTATATTGGATTGAGATGAGAGTTGTTATTATAAGCCTAAACACTTGAGAGTTGAGTGAAACACATTACCCTGGTGAGGTTGGATTTTTAGTTGCTTTTGCTTGAGGTTGCTCATATATGTGTGATGATATTAGATTCACTTTTCTATTTATTTCTACTTGTGCTTTGATGTTGCTTTTTGATAAAGGCATTGACTTGATATATGTGTTGTTGGTTGTGGTTCATGGCTTGTTTATTGCTTGAGGAGAAGCAAGTCTAAGTATGAGGTATTTTGATGTCCGCCTTTTTAGTCATGTTTTTAGGGTGTGTTTTTAGTGTGTTTGAGTCTTTTTCTTTAGTTTTGTGTTTTGTTTTGAGTCGTTTATGTAGGTTTTTGTATTTCCTTAAGATATGGAGTCTACATAAGCTTTGATGGTGTTTTGTAGGTTTTTAGAAGCTATTTGGAGCATTTTTGAAGAAAGGAGGAAAACCGGTGATAATAGCACTCAAGCATGGGGAGAAGATGAATATTAAGCACTCAACTTTTACTCAAAGCTGTTCAAGAAGATGAATATTAAGAGATAGAGAAATTCGTTACAAGAACATAGGAAAAAGAATCGAGTCAAACGGAGTTGTAACGAATCATTTACGCAAGTTTTACTCAAAGCTGTTTGAAGTGCTGAATGGGGTGGTTACTGACCTTCTCAAGGTCGTTAACGAGGCATTCCGAGACACAACGGAGATCCGAGTCGGTGCATTTAAAGGCTTCTATCTTGTTTCCTTTTATGTTATTAGATAGATAGAAGGGATATATCTTATTAGAAGATTTATTTCCTTAGAGATAGATTTAAGATAGAATGGTTTCTCTATAAATACACTTGTCCCCTCTTTAATTTTCTTATCATTAAAGTTAGAGGAGGAGGAGGAGAGAAGACGATTGAGAGGAGGCGAGAGAATGAGACGTGTTTGTGGAGAAGAACTATTGTTTTGAATTCAAAGTTGTAAGCTTTTTCTTTATTAATTCAATGGTTATGTTTTCAATTATTATGCTTAGTGAGTAGTCTCTCTCTCTCTCTCTCTAAGGTTGGGGTTAAACCCAACAATGGTTGTTGTTGAGACGGTTTCTTGACAACAAATAAATTTATAAGTCAAGACCCCGCTGAGTATAGCGAAGTCAGGATCGTTCCACAGGAAGCAAGGTTGTTCGTTTATCAATCTACTAAAAAGCAGACAAAAACAAACAAAAACACTCACAAGTAGCCTCGTTAACGACGTTGTCAGGGTCGTTAACGAACCACCGAACACAAAAATACTCAAATAACGACCTAACTAAATTCGGTACCGAGGCAAGTAACTCAACAACGAAAATTCACTAAAAATAATTCAAATAAAACAAAGATCTAGGACTAGGGACACCACAACATAGCCAAGCATATAAACTCGTAAGAAGATAAGATCATGCCTTTAAACAGATAGATTCATCAACTTTCGTTGACTTAGCAAGTAAATTAACCAACTTTCGTATCCTAATTCACTTAATTGCTTGTTTTGGATCTAAAGCATGAAACTTTCGTATTCAAACAATATCAACCTTCAAGTTACTAACTTTCTCTTTCAATCAAGTTAAAAACTAAAATTACCTCCACTTATGTTTCGGTATAAGCACAACAAACAATCTCCATAAAAGATAAAAGGCATTCAACACACAATCTTACTCATCAAACATGCTCAACTATGTTGGGCTTAACCCCGATCCTAGAAAAGAAAACTACTCACTAATCATGACTAAGAAACTAATAACTTTAATCAAAGAAAACATTGAAAACAAAATAGTACTCAAATTAATAAGAAATATCGTCTTACAAAGATTCAGAAGAAACCGAAAACACCGAAATACTGAATCAAAATCACGACTAACAATCCCGGTAACTTTCGTCTACCGAGCCCCTTCGATCACGACTCCGATCCGTCCCTCTCTCTCTCGGCTCTCCAAAATTCTCCTAGAAAATCCCCCCCTTTCTTCTATGCTAGATAGAAGGATATTTATACTAAAAAAGCTAAAAACTAAAAAGGCTAAAAGATATAAACTTTTCTAAAAAGATAGAAATAAAACTCTAAAAGATAGAAACAAAATCTAAGAAGATAATAAGACCTAAAATACATATTCTAATAACCCTAAAAGATTCTAAAAAGATACTCAACCAACACGGAAATAAATTCCCGCTCAGGGTCGATGAATCATAAAAATCATCCTTCAAATCTTCTCTTTCGTGGCCTCGTTAACGAGCCCTCACAGCCTCGTTAACGAGCCCTTACAGCCTCGTTAACGAGCCTGGGCTTTGTTTTCTTCCACACTTCCTCTCGTAATCTTGAGCTCTGACATCTTCAATCTTGTATTCCTCCGTCTTTCACTGTAATGCTCCAAATTCAGCTCCATATAGCTCTTTTCCTTGCTAAAACCTGCAAAATACACAAAATAGCGTAGCTTCCACTCTTTTCATAGAAATATACAAAACTATCTAAAAACACTCAAAACTAAACCTAAACTTAACATAACTAAACCTAATAAGCAAAGAAAACCTACTAAAAACTATACTAGAAATGCGAACATCAAAATACCCCATACTTAAACTTCCTTGTCCTCAAGCAATAAACAGACACCAACCAAAACCACAACAAATCATGCTCATCAAGACATAGCCATATTCTAAAAAGTAACATCTACACATGAGAAAAATATAGCAAAAGACTATTAATGTCCTCACACATATATGTACTTAAATAGACATAAGATAATACAATCCAACCTTACACGGGATATTGTGTTTCTCTCAACTCTCAAGTGTTTAGGCTTATAAATTCAATCTCTCAACTCATCTAATATACAAAAACACATAGAAATTGGAACTTATATCACCAATACTCTCCACCCAAAATTTGTTAAAACAAGCAAAAATAATCAAGTGAACTTAGGCTCTATGAAAAACTTCATAGAAGCTTCCATTCGGCCGGGTTGTAATGACAATAAGGCGTGGAAATATCCGGGAATCAAAGACTCCTAAAAACTCACACTTCCAAAAACTCTCATAAAAGATTATACCAAACTCACTCTTCTTTATGCACTTATACTCATTCACCCTTTATTATCCTAGAAAGTCTTATAACAACTAAAAGAATCTATGATATTATCTATAAATACAAATGCACTTCAACTCTTCACTCCTCTTTATTATCGTTCTTATTCTTCTTCTTTCTTTTTTTTTCCCTTTTTTATTATATATACTGCCTCACTGCCTCGTTAACGAACCCACTTCAGGGTCGTTAACGAGCTCTCGTATACATTTTTTCTTTTCTTTCACACCTCCATCAAATATTTTATTTTGTGCATCTTTTGCTTATCAAGAGATCTTTCTTATTACATGTAAAAACAAGAGACTTCCAATCTACCCTTCCCGAATATCCTTTAGATGAAGCAAAATATAAGCAACTTCTCACAACAAAACTTACCTCTCCAATCTAAGTCCTAATTCCCGGATAGGGTCAAGCTTATCTCGGCTATGGTATACTTTTGTGGAGCTAAAAATAAAAGGTTTCAGGCTAGAATTGGTTATCAAAAGAAGGATCATGTAAAGGTGGATAGGGAATAATAGAGCTTATAAAAATAAGTTCTCCATCATATGATTTTCACAAGTAATGAACTAAAAATCTCATACGGGTCTCAAGAAATAGATAACCATCACAATTCCAAGAGATAATATGCATAAAGAGAGTAAATCACAAAAGAAAAGAAGACGGATTTATAATGTTCTCCCTATAAGGCAAAAAATAACTCACAGGGTAGATTTTGTTGGATTGCATCATTTATGCTATAAAGTATATGTGCTCAATTTCATCAAATGCTATCTTCTTCTCAAACAAATAATTTCAAGTTGAGAATCCGGCTATACTATTAAAGACATGCTTGCAAGGAATTATATGATTAAGTTAGCGATTGCTATCATAGAACCTAATAAAGGGATATCTATCAATTCTAAAACTCTTTTTAAATATTTCAAAAATTTTCGATTTTTTTTTCGATTTTTTTTCCAATTTGCAACATAAAGAAATAAAAACTACATAAAACACATAATCACCTAGGACACAAGCTTTCTATTTTCTCCAACCCCATACTTAAAATTACAGTGTCCCCATTGTAAGAAAAATAAGAAGAAGGAATAGAAATAGAAAAGAAAACAACAAAAGATTAAAAAGAAAAAGAAAGACATAAAAACTT
Organism: Fallopia convolvulus; assembly: GCA_964016875.1. Taxonomy (NCBI): domain Eukaryota; kingdom Viridiplantae; phylum Streptophyta; class Magnoliopsida; order Caryophyllales; family Polygonaceae; genus Fallopia; species Fallopia convolvulus. The sequence continues at coordinate 24,449,807 of OZ024720.1, read as the reverse complement.
ACAAATTTTCAAAAGTGGGAAACAAGGAAAAACTTCATCTTCGGGCTGAATCAATGGTTTGGTGGAGGAAAGTAGTGCTCAAAGTTCCCCACGAAGTCGTACATCGTCCTCCAACGCTCAACGTCATCCGCCTCTCTTTGACAATGCCTCTCATCCTCCATTGACATGCGAGCAGAATAGACAGATTCCCATCTATCCATCCTCCTATGAAAGTGATCCTGCTGGAGGTGAAGTTGCTGCATCCGTGCAGAAAGATCCTCGGCCCATGGTGGTGGTATACTCGATCCTGTGTACTCGGGCTGAGGAGGTGGTGGGTAGTGAGGTTGGAAATGATCTTGATACATCACCGGGTTGTAAGGCATGAGTCCATAGGAATGAGGGTCGACAGGAGCTGGTGGTGGGTCGATAGGATCTCTCGGCACCTCGTTAACGAAGCTGGGTGCCTCGTTAACAATGTGAGGAGGGGGGCTGGAAATGGTCGTTAACGAGCCTGGTGGGCTCGTCAACGAGGAAATTGCTTCCTAAGACTTCTGTGTCGATGTCTTCTTCCTCGAAATTTAGCTCCTCAGTTCCGCCCTCGGTGTCGGCCTCTTTAGTGTCCTTGCCTACTACCTCGATATCCTCTTCTTCATCTTCATCTTCATCTTCATCCATGGCTTTTCGCTCAAACCGGGATTCACATGGCCTAAGCGAAAGCTCGTCCTCCGGCTTAGGTTCCAAAGGGTAGGCATGTCCCGTCCACGCCTCGTACCAATTCGGTACGTAGAGAAGCTCAAACTTGTCGAGGGTCGGTGTAACGAATTGGTATGAGGGATCCTACAAAATTCTTGTTGGGGACCTATGGTTTCTCCTCAACAAGAATTATTGGGGACCTATGGTTTCTCCTCTTCTTCTGAGCTCGGGTAGCGGGTCTGCTTGAACTTGCCATGGGATCCTACAAAATAATCAAGACTTTTCCAAGATAAGATCCACTCAAAATAGATAGGCAAGAGACCCCATACTTGGTCTTAAATTAACCTCAGATTTATTCGTTAACTACCCAATTGGGTCGTTTACGATTCTGGACTCGGTATTGATCTTTGAAGCATTGCAGGGTCGTTAACGAACCTGGGTGGGTCGTTAACGAGCCGCCGAGACCAAAATTACAAAATTTCCGATTTTAATCTACCTTAAATTAAAGCATAAATCAAGCCTGCAATCTTCTATATTTCTCCACCAATCCCACGGTCGGATATAAGCACCCCATACTTGCTCGATTACCCATCCTGATCATGCTAAAATTACCCAAAATTTTGACATGCAATGTTTGAACTTAAGACTAGAACAAGAAAAATTCATGCTTTTCTAACTAGAGTGTTGCAATAGATAATCTAACATGAATAATCTTTCCTAAAACAAGAACAACTAAGCACAATCAATAATTTTATGAGCGAAAACCAAGCATGCCAATCGACTTCTCTAAGAACAAGGTCCAAGACATGAAATTTCTACCCTAAAAACCATGAATCATGCAATTTCGAGTGAGGGTTTAGAAATAATACCGGAGAATTGAGAAATTGAAGAAAAAGAGGTCGGAATCGGGTGGTTAACGAGCTCGGATCTCGTCGGTGAGAAAATCGGGTTTCCGGGCATCGGTAACGACGACCTCTCGGTGGTCGGTGGAGTGAAGGATTCCGAATGGTGGGAGAGGGATTTCGAGCTCTTTGGTTGGGTTTTTGAGAAGTATGGAATTGGGAGAGTGTGGTGGTAGATTTTTTGGAAGGGGTAAAAGGGTTTTTATAGGAGAGGGAAGGGATAAGGGTAGGTAGAGGGTGGCGGCTAGGGTAGTAAAACTTACCTGCCCTGTTTTTGACGAGTCGGGTCGTCGAACCGGGTCGTTAACGACCCTGGGTGGGTCGTTAATGAGCTGCCGTAGCCTCTTGGAGTGATTTTTTCGATCCCTTCTCCTGAAATCTTGTTAGCTCAAAAATTCTAATTTCTATCTTAACTAAAACTTAAAAAGAAAACAAAAGAAAGCTAAGAAAAATAATCTAAAAAGAAAAAGAAAAACTAAATCTATTCTAAAAGCGGGTTGCCTCCCGTAAGCGCTATTTTTAACGTCGTTAGCCCGACGAGCTCCCTTTTGCTAGTCTGATGATGTGAGAGCCATGGTGACTCTTATCTCTTCGTCCGGGTCAGTTTGCTCATGGAATTTCTTCAGCCGGTGTCCATTAACTTTGAAGATTACGCCTCGGTTATCGGTCAACTCTACTGCTCCGTGAGGATAAATGTGATGAACCACAAATGGCCCACTCCATCGTGTCCTGAGCTTTCCTGGGAATAATCGGAGTCTAGAGTTGAAAAGAAGTACCTTATCACCGACGTAATAAGTTTTGGGCACTAATTTCCGATCATGCCACCTTTTGGTGCGCTCCTTGTAGATTTCAGCATTTTCATACGCCTTCAGCCTCAGTTCTTCTAATGCTTGCAAGTCCATGAATCTTTTTGCTCCCGCCGCGTCTAGGTTCATGTTGAGCTCTTTAAGAGCCCATAATGCTTTATGCTCCATTTCGACCGGTAAATGACATGCCTTGCCATACACTAGATTATAAGGGGTGGTGCGGACAGGTGTCTTGTATGCTGTCCTATATGACCACAGAGTGTCATCCAATTTGGAGGACCAATCCTTCCTAGAACGGGAAACTGTCTTCTCCAATATGCTCTTTATTTGCCTGTTTCAAACTTCAACCTGGCCACTAGTTTGGGGATGATAGGGTGTTGCCACCCGATGAGATACCCCATACTTAGCCAAAAGTGCTTCGAAACTCCAGTCAATGAAATGGGAGCCACCATCACTGATAAGGACCCTTGGAACGCCGAATCTGGGGAAAATGTTGGTTTTGATGAATTTAGTTTTAGCGCCGTTAGTCCTTGTAGCAACAGCTTCAACCCACTTGGAGACATAATCGACCGCAACTAAGATGTATTTGTAGGGGACGGATGCCGGAAATGGTCCCATGAAGTCTATGCCCCATACATCAAATAGCTCAACCTCTAATATCCCGGTTAGTGGATTTTCATGTCTCCAAGTGATATTTCCTGAGCGTTGGCATCCATCGCATATTGTCACGTAAGCTTGCACATCCTTGAACATGTTTGGCCAATAGAGACAACTTTGGAGAATTTTTAATGTGGTTTTGAATCCGTTCGCATGGCCTCCAATTGGAAGTGTGTGACATTAACGGATCACACTCTCTATCTCCTCTTTTGGAACACAACGCCTAAAGAGGTGATCGCTCCCTTGCTTAAACAAGTAAGGATCATCCCAATAGTATCGTTTTACATCATGGAGAAATTTCTTCTTCTTTTGTGGGGTTAGTCCCTCGGGAATCATGCCTCCTACAAGATAGTTAGCGAAATCCGCAAACCAAGGGGCTTTTGACCCTCTAACAACATGGATTGATATTAAGGAAGAAGAAATAGAAGTAAGAGAAGGAATGGATTCGATTTGAGCTGATTTAGTTTCAGAAATCTTACCTGAATGGGTCGTTAACAAGCTAGGATTCATTATTTTGACCTCGGTAACGACCTCCCGTGGCTCAGTAACGACCTGATTGACTGGCATGCCGATCCACTCTGAAAATTTACCCTCGCAATTTGTGTCTTCCAGCCTCGGCACCTCGTTACCGATCCTGAAGAGGTCGGTGACGAGGGTTTTGTGGAGTTCGACCTCGTTTAGCAGGAGGTGTTCGTCGGGCCTTGAATCGTTTATTGGCACATCATTGTTGGACTCGGTGATATGCTCTACTGGTAACCTGGATAAGTGATCCGCCACTAGATTCTCTACTCCTTTTTTGTCTCTTATTTCATGGTCGAATTCCTACAGTAAAAGCATCCAACGAAGCAATCTGGGTTTGGCATCCTTCTTAGCCATTAAATATCTAACAGCCTCATGGTCAGTATAAACAATCACTTTGGATCCAACAAGATAGGACCGTAATTTTTCAAAGGCAAATACCACCGCAAGGAACTCCTTCTCCGTTGTGGTATACTTACTCTTTGCCTCATCCAGCGTCTTACTGGCATAATAGATGGCGTGGAGTTTTTTGTCCTTCCATTTCCCTAAGACTGCACCAACTGCATAGTCACTGGCATCACACATAATCTCAAAGGGTAATGTCCAATCTGGAGACTGCATAATGGGGGCAGACACAAGGGCAGCTCTTAACCTGTAAAATTGTTGATAGGGTTTCTTGACAAAAAATAAATTTATAATCAAGACCCCGCTGAGTATAGCAGAGTCAGGTTCGTCCGCAGGGAGAAAGTCAGTATCAAGTTTTGTTACTTCTCACGCAAGCAATCAACTAAAGGTAGGGTTTTTAACAAGGAAAGAGAGAATCTAAGGTAAAGGTGTCACCACAACAACAATTATGCATGCCAAACGCTAATGAAACATAAAGATCATGCTTTTATCACATAAAGGTGTCAACTTTCGTCAACCAAAGTAAGTAAATCAATCAACTTTCGCTTAAATTAATAAACTTACTATCTATCTCTTCTACTTCAACTAGGATAGATATGCTTTCGCTTCAAAACCCTAATTTGACTATTCTGATTCAAGGTTTCGCCTTCGCTTCAACTATGAATGAGAAATTCCTTTCAACTTTCGTTTCAAGGATTAAGAGCAAGAGAATAGATTCATGCAATAAAAAACAATCAAAACATGATCATAAACAAGCATGCACAACCATTGTTGGGTTCAACCCCAACCTTAGAAAGAGAGACTACTCGCAATTCATAATAATTGAAAACATCTGAATTAAATTAAAAAGAAAGCTTACAACCGAATCCAAAACAAAACTTGTTCTCCAAGCTATCTTCTCTACTCGTCCTCTCGCCCCTCTCTCTTCTCTCCTCCTCCTCCTCTAACTTGCCCTCCAAGGCAATTCATTGTCTGTTCATAACAAAGGGTAGACAAGAGTATTTATAGAGAAACTATTCTATCTTAAATCTATCTATAAGGAAATAAATCTATCTTAAATCTAACTATAAGGAAATAATATCTTCTAATAAGATATACCCCTTCTATCTATCTAATAACATAAAAAAGGAAACAAGATAGAAGCCCATTAATAGCACCGACTCGGATCTCTGCTGCTCTCGCTGCCTCGTTAACGACCCTGACAGGGTCGTTAACGACTCTTGAGTAAAACTTGCGTAGAAGATTCGTTACAACTCCGTTTGGCTCGATTCTTTTTCCTATGTTCTTGTAACGAATTTCTCTATCTCTTTCAAAGCTCAAACTTGATCTTAAATAACTTTACTTGAGAGCTTAATCTTCATCTTCTCTTCCTTCTTGAGTGCTATCTTCACCGTCTTTACTCCTTTCTTCAAAATATGCTCCAAAAAGCTTCTAAAAACCTACAAAACACCACCAAAGCTTATGTAGACTCCATATCTCAAGAAAATACGAAAACCTACACAAACGACTCAAAATAAAACACAAAACTAAAGAAAAAGACTCAAAAGACACAAAAACACACCCTAAAAACATGACTAAAAAGGCGGACATCAAAATACCCCATACTTAGACTTGCTTGTCCTCAAGCAATCAACAATACATCAACCAAAACCAACAACACAAATATCAAGTCAATGCCCTGATCAAAAAGCAACATCTAAGCACAAGTAGAAAATAGACAAGTGAATCTAACATCATCACACATATATAAGCAACCTCAAGCAAAACCAACTAAAAATCCAACCTCACAAGGGATGATGTGTTTCTCTCAACTATCAAGTGTTTAGGCTTTGAATAACAACTCTCAACTCAATCCAATATGCAAAAACTACATAGTCATTGTTACTTATATCACCAAACTCTCCACCAGAGATGTCAAAACACATAAAAATCATCAAGAGAACTTAGGCTCAATGAAAAACTTCAAAGAAGTTTCCATTCGGCCGGGTTGTAATGGGGCTTGGTAATGACAATAAGGCGTGGAAAATATTTTGGCTATGTGGTGCTAATAATATCCGGGAATCAAAGACTCCTAAAAACTCACATCTCCAAAAACTCTCATAAAAGATTATACCAAACTCACTTTTCTTTATGCACACTTCTCTTATTAAACCCTTTTATCTCAACAAATCTTGCTTACAAACACTTAGGAAATTTGGCTCATGCACATTTTCACTTTTCAACTCTTCACTTTGGATTTCTCAAGTCCTTTCTTTTCTTTTTTTTTCTTTCCGCGGGGGCTCGGTACCGAACCCTTTTAGGGCCAGTAACGACTCTGAATTATTTTTCTTTTGTTTTCCCCTTTACTTTCCACTTCATTTCTTTTGTAAGTGCATTCAGGGAACGAAATTCCTTTTACATAACAAACTGCAAGATACTATCACTTTACCCAACCCAAATTACCCCACACTTGAACCAAAACATCTCATTCAACAAAACCATCACCATAACCAACACTAAGTCCTAATCCCCGGATAGGGTCAAACTTATATCGGCTAGGGAATTATTTTGTGGATCTAAAAATAAAAGGCTTTAAGGCTCAACTTAGCTTCAAACAGAGGATAATGATAAGGGTGGATAAGGATTAATAGGGCTTATGAAAATAAGTTCTCCATCATATGACTTACATGCAATGAACTAATATCTCATATAGGTCTCAAGTAATAGATAACCATGCAATGAGAAGAGATAATATGCATAAGGAGAGTAAATCACACAAAAAAGAAGAGGGATTTTTGATGTTCTCCCTATAAGGCCAAAAATAACTCACAAGGTAGCAATTTTTGTTGGATTTCAGTCACTTCTACCTAAGATTATATGTGCTCAATTTCATCACATGCTAAATATCCACATAAAGTAATTTTTAACATGATTCAGGCAAAGCTCTCCAAACATGCTATGGAATTATATGATCAAGCAAGTTAAAGCATATCATAGGACATCTAAGTGGAATATCATTACTCCTAAAAAACAAAAAAACTGACACAAAACTGAGTTTCCTTTTCCCATACCCCACACTTAAACCAAACAGTGTCCTCACTGTTTAAAGCAAAGACAGAAAAAATAAAGAGAATAAGGAAAAGGGAACTCACAAAATAAAACTGAAGCTACTTGAAACCATTGATCACTTGAGGAGCATTGCGGAAATTTTATTCGGTTTTGTAGAGGAGGTCGGTACCGAACCTGCGGGGGTCGTTACCGAGCCTGCGTGCTTGTACACCGAATCTTCTTGATTTTCTTCTTCTTAGCACTTCTTCTTTTTTGTACCTGAGTCACTTTAGAAAAACTTCTATCCTATTACACTAATCTAACCTAAAAACAAGTCAAAAGAAAGCTAGCAAAAAGATCTAAGAAAGGAAAATAAAAACAAAAACTTAAAAGCGGGTTGCCTCCCGTAAGCGCTACTTTTAACGTCGTTAGCCTGACGAACTTACTTTGGCAGATCAAGGCGGTTTCCATCCAAATATGTTGGGATCAAGAGGAACCCCATACTTGGCTTGAAAAACATCATAGCTTCTTTCCAAAATATTCGGTCCTCTATCATCAATAAGAATGCTTGGTAATCCTACAACAGGGTTAGTATAATCCGAAAACCAAGGAGGTTTTGGCTCGTTCATAGGACTAACAGTAGGATGTAATATAGAACTAGGATAAGAGAAAGGATCATGACCAGAATTGATTGGATAAGAACAAGAAAACTTACTTGGGTCATTCGAGAAGTGGCTCGTTACCGAGGTGTAGGGGGTCGTTAACGACCCTGCTGGATCTGGAAGTGGCTCGATATCGTTCTTGGATCCACCTCCCACCTCGTACTTCTTCAGGAATGGGTCATTACCGACCCAGGGTGGGTCGGTAGGCTCCTCTTTAGGCGTGTCTCCATCGAACTTGCTCGCTTTTGTACTCAGGGAGGGATCGTTACCGAGCCATGGTGGGTCGGTAGGCTCCTCAGTACTACAATTATCCACTTCGCTTATGGGCGAATTGAAATGAAACTCAACCCTCTCCTCCCCAATGTCAAATGTGAGGAGTCGTTTTCTGACATCTACACATGCTCCCGCGGTGGCTAAGAATGGTCTGCCTAGAATAATTGGCACCGCAGGGTCTTCAGGCATATCTAGAACAATGAAGTCGTTTGGGACAAAGAATTTTCCAACTTGAACAGGAGCATCGTCAACGACTCCAGTTGCTTTTACAGAAGATCCATCCGCCATGTAGAGTTTCATCTTGACAGGCTCTAGTGGTCCCATGTTAGCTTTTAGCCAGATGGAAAGAGGAAGCAAACTAGCACTGGCTCCCAAATCACATAAAGCTTTAAATTTGTGGTCGCCTATGCCAATCGTGATGGCAAATCTCCCTAGGTCTCCAAGCTTTTCTGGTAGAGCTATTGATCTGACTTCATCCTGCAGCTCTGTAATGGACCTTTTCCTGCTAAGAATATCCTTTAAAAATTTTGTGTAAGCCGGCATTTCGCTTAGGGCGTCAGCGAATGGGATGGAAATATTAATGCCCTGAAGAATCTTTACGCAACGCTTGAACCTACTCTCAGTAGAGTCCATAGATATCTTAGTTGGAAATGGAAGGGATTTCACCATTCTCGGAACCAACTTGGGCTCGAGAGGTGAGAGTACCGGGTCGACACTAGGGTCGTTAGGTACGCTCGGCGGGTCGTTACCGACCCTGATGGGGTCGTTAACTACCCTTGAATAGAGAGGAAGGCTCGGTTTAGAGAACTTACCTGGGGTGGGCTCGTCAGGAATCCTCGGAGCCTCGTCATCCTGGCTTGTAGGTTCGGTACTAGCTCTCGCTGGCTCGCTAACGAGCTGGTTGGCGAGATCTTGTTCCTCCTTCTCTTCAGCTTGAACTCTCTCCGGTAGTGTCGTCCCACTTCTAAGGTGTACCGCTGCTATTTGTCCTCTAGGGTTCTCTTCGGGACGACCCGGGAGTTGCCCTTGTGGTCTTGGGATCCGTGCAGCAAGGTCTCCTAGTTGGGAATCAACACTCCTCTTCCAAATATCGAACTCTGCCCATCTTTTATCCAATCCGTTGATGCTCTCTTTAATCTCCTGAACCCATGATGGTGTCTCCTGATAGTCCGGAGGTTGGTAAGGAGGAAGCCTTTGTTCTTGTTGAGGAGGTTGGCTCCATTGGTCATATGCATAATTACCCCAGGTGGGCTGATTGTAATTCCTCCATGCATAAAAAGTGTAACCTTGGTTCCTATATGGGCCCCACATGTAATTATCCTCTTCATATGCCTCAGCAGCTATGGTTTCCCTTTCTCTCTGGATCTCCTCTATCTCTAAACAGAGTTCAGCAATCTGCTTAGCTAGTTCTTCATGTGTAGCCATGGCTTTGTTTTCTTGACGAACTTCAGCTGGCATACACTGTAAGCAAAACCAAAACCAAAAACAAAAACGAAATCAAAAAGCAAAAACGGGTTCTCGGACAGGGTCGGTAACGAACCTGGGGGGGTTGTTAACGAGCCTGGAGTGATCCCGTAAAACAGAAACTAAAAAAGAAAAAGCAACTACCTGTCGACAGGGTCGTTAACGACACTGAAGGGGTTGGTAACGACTCGACAATGACCTAGAAAATAAACAGAAAAAACACAAAAAACTGGGTTTCCCAACAGGGTCGGCACCGACCCTGGGGGGTCGTTACCGACTCGGCGGAGTCCCAAAAAACGTAAAAAGAACAAAACTTGGCACTATTGAAATCTCCCCGGCAACGGCGCCAATTTGTTGATAGGGTTTCTTGACAACAAATAAATTTATAATCAAGACCCCGCTGAGTATAGCAGAGTCAGGTTCGTCCGCAGGGAGAAAGTCAGTATCAAGTTTTGTTACTTCTCACGCAAGCAATCAACTGAAGGTAGGGTTTTTAACAAGGAAAGAGAGAATCTAAGGTAAAGGTGTCACCACAACAACAATTATGCATGCCAAAACGCTAATGAAACATAAAGATCATGCTTTTATCACATAAAGGTGTCAACTTTCGTCAACCAAAGCAAGTAAATCAATCAACTTTCGCTTAAATTAATAAACTTACTATCTATCTCTTCTACTTCAACTAGGATAGATTTGCTTTCGCTTCAAAACCCTAATTTGACTATTCTGATTCAAGGTTTCGCCTTCGCTTCAACTATGAATGAGAAATTCCTTTCAACTTTCGTTTCAAGGATTAAGAGCAAGAGAATAGATTCATGCAATAAAAAACAATCAAAACATGATCATAAACAAGCATGCACAACCATTGTTGGGTTCAACCCCAACCTTAGAAAGAGAGACTACTCGCAATTCATAATAATTGAAAATATCTGAATTAAATTAAAAAGAAAGCTTACAACCGAATCCAAAACAAAACTTGTTCTCCAAGCTATCTTCTCTACTCGTCCTCTCGCCCCTCTCTCTTCTCTCCTCCTCCTCCTCTAACTTGCCCTCCAAGGCAATTCATTGTCTGTTCATAACAAAGGGTAGACAAGAGTATTTATAGAGAAACTATTCTATCTTAAATCTATCTATAAGGAAATAAATCTATCTTAAATCTAACTATAAGGAAATAATATCTTCTAATAAGATATACCCCTTCTATCTATCTAATAACATAAAAAAGGAAACAAGATAGAAGCCCATTAATAGCACCGACTCGGATCTCTGCTGCTCTCGCTGCTTCGTTAACGACCCTGACAGGGTCGTTAACGACTCTTGAGTAAAACTTGCGTAGAAGATTCGTTACAACTCCGTTTGGCTCGATTCTTTTTCCTATGTTCTTGTAACGAATTTCTCTATATCTTTACAAGCTCAAACTTGATCTTAAATAACTTTACTTGAGCGCTTAATCTTCATCTTCTCTTCCTTCTTGAGTGCTATCTTCACCGTCTTTACCTTTTTCTTCAAAATATGCTCCAAAAAGCTTCTAAAAACCTACAAAACACCACCAAAGCTTATGTAGACTCCATATCTCAAGAAAATACGAAAACCTACACAAACGACTCAAAATAAAACACAAAACTAAAGAAAAAGACTCAAAAGACACAAAAACACACCCTAAAAACATGACTAAAAAGGCGGACATCAAAAATGCTTCAAGACATTCTGGAGACAGCTCAAACACTACATCTTTTATTAGTAGGTTAGTCAAAGGTTTACCTATCTTAGAAAAATCTTGAATAAATCGTATGTAAAAGCCAACATGCCCTAGAAAACTCCTAATATCTTTCACAGAAGAAGGAGGAGGTAGTTTTTCAATAAGCTCAATTTTTGCTCTATCTACCTCTATCCCTCTTTTAGAGACAAGGTGTCCTAGTACTATCCCCTTTTGAACCATGAAATGACACTTTTCCCAATTTAGCACAAGATTGGTGTCTTCACATCTCTTAAGAACTCGTGCAAGGTTAGCAAGACTAGAATCAAATGAAGAACCATAAACAGAGAAGTCATCCATAAAAACCTCTACAATATCCTCTATCATATCCGAAAAAATGGCCATCATACATCTTTGAAAGGTAGCAGGGGCATTGCAAAGCCCAAATGGCATTCTTTTATAAGCAAAGGTCCCATAAGGACATGTAAAGGTTGTTTTCTCTTGATCATCAGGATGAATGGGAATCTGCCAAAAACCGCTATAGCCATCTAAATAACAGAAATAATCATGCTGGGCTAAGTGTTCTAACACCTGATCTAAGAAAGGAAGCGGAAAATGATCTTTTCTAGTAGCACTATTAAGCTTCCTATAATCAATGCACACCCTCCAACTAGTGGTAGTTCTAGTCGGAATAAGCTCTCCTTTTTCATTTTCTATTACCGTCATCCCCCCTTTCTTTGGGATTACATGGACCGGACTCACCCATTGGCTGTCCGAAATAGGAAATATGATCCCAGCAACAAGTAATTTAATAATTTCCTTTTTAACCACATCCTTCATATTAGGATTTAATCTACGTTGATGCTGTATGGTGGGTTTATGGTTGTCCTCCATGTAAATCCTATGCATGCAAAGGGAAGGGGATATGCCAGTTATATCATCTAGGCAGTAGCCTATGGCTTTTCTATGCATCCTAAGCACATTCAGGAGTTTTCCTACTTCCTCATCTTTTAATTCAGCATTAATGATGACAGGTAGAGTAGAATTAGGACCAAGGAATTCATACCTGAGGGAGTCTGGCAAAGGTTTAAGTGTTGGGGACGGTTCAGCAGGGATTAGAATCGGTTCTTCTGGCTTTGTCTTCAACACCTCCGCAAGATATTCAAAGGCTAAAATTTCGCTGTCTTCGGCAAGGGTCGTTAACGAAGCTGGTGTGGTCGTTAACGAGCCTGCATCTTCTTCCAGGAGAGTCGGTAACGTTGCTGGAGGACTCATTACTGAAACTGCAGTGGTTATTTATGCCCATCTTTGACCTGAAATTTCATCGCTTAATGTTGATCTTCCTATAGGATCTCCACATTCAATGATCTCTTTGTGGGTGTAGAGCATCTTGACTTCGGCTTTTTCGGACTCCTTATTGGATTGTTTGAATCGGAATTCTGTCACCTCATCCCCAATTTCGAAAGTTAGGAGTCCACTCCTAACATCGATTATGGCTCCTGTTGTGGCAAGGAACGGTCTTCCCAAAATAATAGGCACCACCGGATCTTCGGGCATTGTCATAACGATGAAGTCGTTAGGAACAAAGGAATTGCCTACTTGAATTGGAAAATCTTCTATCAGACCTGTTGGTTTGATGCAGGATCCCTCTGCCATGTAAAGCCGCATGTTGATGGGCTCTAATGGTCCCATATTAGCTTTAGACCAGATTGAGAGAGGAACGAGACTAGCACTGGCACCCAGATCGCATAAAGCCTTGAACTTGTGGTTGCCTATGCCAATCGTTATTGTAAACCTTCCCGGATCTCATAGCTTTTCCGTTAGAGCTATTGATCTGACTTCATCTTGTAGCTCTGTAATGGATCTTTTCCTACTAAGAATATCTTTCAAAAACTTTGTGTAAGCCGGCATTTCGCTTAGGGCCTCAGCGAATGGGATGGAAATATTAATGCCTTGAAGAATTTTTATGAAACGCTTGAACTTACTCTCAGTAGAGGTCATAGATTTCTTAGTTGGAAATGGAAGAGATTTCACCTTTCTCGGAACCAAGTTAGGCGCGAGAGGTGAGAGTACCGGGTCGACACTAGGGTCGTTTATTGTCCTCGGTGGGTCGTTACCGACCCTGGTGGGGTCGTTAACTACCCTGGGGTTGAGAGGAAGACTCGGATTAGTAGACTTACCTGGGTTAGGGTCGTCAGATACCCTCGGAGCCTCGTCACCCTGGTATGCGGGCTCGGTATTTACCCTCGCTGGCTCGTTAACGAGCCGTGTTGTGAGGTCTTGTTCCTACTTGTCTTCAGCTTGAACTCTCTCTGGTAATATCTTCCCACTTCTGAGGTGTACCGTTGCTATTTGGCCTCTCGGGTTCTCCTCGGGGCGGCTCGGGAGTTGTCCTTGTGGTCTTGGAATCCGTGCAGCTAGGTCCCCTAGTTCGGAATCAGCACTCCTCTTCCAAATATCGAACTCTCCCCATCTTTTATCTTGTCGGTTCAGTTTCGCTTGAACTTCATCAACTTTGTTGTTCACTCCGTTAATGCTTTCCTTTATTTCCTAAACCCATGGTGGCGTCTCCTGATTGCTTGGAGGTCGATATGTTGCAGGCCGTCTATCTGGTGGGGGCACTGCATGGTTTTGACTTGTATTTTGATTGCCCCATGATTGATAGTTGTTCGACCTGTCATGGTAACTAGGCTGGTTTCTGTATGGTCCTCTCATATAATTCATCTCAGCTATTGTCTCAGTGGCTCTAACCTGCTCAATGTTACTGCAAGCAGAGGTACTATGTGCAGAAGAACCACATTCTTGACATGATTGAGAGGATTTTAGAAAACTTACCTGTTTCTTCAGACGGTTGACCTCGTCTTGTAAGAATGGATTTTTAACATCTGGGTCAACTTCTTCTCGGTTAGGTATGTAGAGACGTTTTTTAGTTTGTGGAGCTTGCTGGGTTCCGTACATAGCATCGTAATTAGCCAGTTTATCCAAAAGTTCCTACGCCTCCGTCGGGTTCATCTCTATAAAACCGCACGCAGTATGCGTGTTGATGCGGTTCTTGGTCTCTGCGTTGATACCCTGGAAAAAGATTTCTTGCAAAACATATAAAGGTTGCCAATGAGTAGGGCATTGTCTAAGCATCTCCTTCAATCTTTCCCATGTTTCAACGAATGTTTCATTAGGCAACTGGTGATAGGAGGTGATGCGTTTCGTCAACTTCGTCGTCTTAGCAGGAGGGAAGAACTTTGTATGAAATTGATCGTACAAAGCTTTCCAAGTCCTGATAGACTTAGAAGGTAGGCTCTCCAACCAGTTCAGGGCCTTTCCAGTAAGAGACCATCTAAAAGCTTTTAACAAAACATATTCTAGTGAGACACCTTCAGCAGCTATGGTGTCACATAAATCAAGAAAGTTTCTAATATGCTCCATAGGGCACTCAGCAGGTTTCCCTTCAAACTGAGCCCGTTTGATTAAGGATATAAATTGAGATTTGATCTCAAAAGGTTTCTCTATCGCTGGAAGCACAATAGGAGATTCTGGCACCCTCAGTTCCGGATGCATGAATTGTTTGGCATTCCTTGGATAGGCATCAAGCTCTTCTTGTAAACGAGCCTTGTTGTTGGAAAGTTGTGTGTTAGAATAGAGTCAAGGAACAGTTATGGGAACTGTTCCTTTGGCAGCGGAATAACAATAAATATGCAGGTGATAGGCACAAGCTAGAGAACAATATGGGAAGTATAGGAACAAAGAGTATTATGGGAACAATTCAAGGAATTTTAATGAACAGGAACTAAAGGCATGAGATAAGTAAAGGGACACAGTTCCTTATAGAGGAACCCCACTTCAACCAACTAGTTGAATGGGTAAACCTCTACCTCCCTTGGAGGATTTTGAATGACTTACTTATATTGATTTGCTTTGTTCCTTAGTTACACAGCCGAATTTACAATTCTCTGTTCCCACAAGTTCTTCCTAACTCTAGCAACACTAGTAAATCCTCTCAACTGAGTTCCTAAGCTCACAACAGCAAAACACAAGTAACTCAAACCTTACGCTGACTTCTCAGCTCCCTTGCTCCAGGGAACTTCAGCTTCACCGTCGTCGAGATCACACACTCGCCGGCGGGGACTTCTCTTCCTTTTCTTTCTTTTCTCTGATGTGGGTGTTTGTAAGTTCTGGGAGAAGTACTCAGACCGAGTACCATTCATTTGGCTTTATAGTCCATTTGTCTTGGGCAGTCGCATCTTTCGTTTGTGTCCAAAATGCCCTTTGCTTGATGCCCAAGTTGTACTTTCTTCACATGTGACTTTGGTTTGAACTAGGTCAACTTCTTGAATCAATCGGACCGTTGGATGAAGCGTGACAGTCTGATCCTCAGACTGTTCCCTCTGGTTGTATGAGACAGAATCCCGCGATCTGCGCTGAACGGTCGTTGTCTTCACATGTGAGTTCCCATTTCATGGGAACTGACTTCTTCAGAGTTCCCTTGATGGAAACTCTTCATCGTTGTAAGCTTGTGTTTTCTTGTTTGTTTCTGGGAGTTCCCACTTCATGGGAACTTTCCTCTTCAGAGTTCCCTTGATGGAAACTCTTCATTGTGGCCAGTGGTCTTTCTTCTCCTGGAGCTTTGGTCTTGGGGAGCTATTCCTTGGATGGGAGCAGTTCCTTCACATTACATTGTCGTTCTCTTCATTGTTCCTTTGAGCCTGAACCTTCATTGTTCCCATCATGTTCCTGGATGGGAACAACTCCTCATATTGCACTGGCGTTCCCATCACTGTTCCTTTGAGCCTTAAACCTTCATTGTTCCCATCATGTTCCTGGATGGGAACAACTCCTCAAATTGCACTGGCGTTCCCATCATTGTTCCTTTGAGCTTTGAAACTTCACTGTTCCCATCATGTTCCCTAGATGGGAACAGTTCCCATCATAATACACTAGTGTTCCCTTCAGTGTTCCTTCTTCTTGGTTTTTCTATCATTTTCAATTGTCAAGGGAACAGTGTCATACTATTACACTGAGAGTTCCCTTTACTGTTCCCTCTATCAAGGGAACAGTTCCTTTCATCGTTCCCTTGAATCTTCATTCTTTGTCTTGCTTCTCTTGGAGCCTTGAACTTCACAGTTCCCTTCACTGTTCCCTCTAGTTAGAGGAACAGTTCCTTTCATTGTTCCCTTGGACAATTCCTTCCCTGAAACACTTCATAGAACATATCAAATGCCAAGGGTTTGTTATCATCAAAACCCAAAGGGGCAAGGGAACCTTGCCTTAACACTTGTCAACTCGTTGACGCTCAGCTTCAGCGTCTGTGCCGTCCTTCTCGGCTTTAAGAGCCTCCATCTGAGTCCGGAGGATCTCCAACTGTTGAGCCATCTCTTCTGCTGTGGCCATGGCATAGTTTTCTCGGAGTCGATGGTGCAGGGAACGTTTGGGTTCTGAGTAATAACCAGTGTTATCAAACTGAAGCCTTCGTCGTCCTACCGGCATACACTGAGAAAAACAGACAAAGAAAACAAAAATTTAAAACAAAAACGGGGTCGGGCTATTCCCGAACCCAAAGATAAACTAACAAACTCGTTGCTTCCCCGACAACGGCGCCAATTTGTTGAGAGGCTTTCTTGACAACAAATAAATTTATAAGTCAAGACCCCGCTGAGTATAGCGAAGTCAGGATCGTTCCACAGGAAGCAAAGTTGTTCGTTTATCAATCTACTAAAAAGCAAACAAAAACAAACAAAAACACTCACAAGTAGCCTCGTTAACGACGTTGTCAGGGTCGTTAACGAACCACCGAACACAAAAATACTCAAATAACGACCTAACTAAATTCGGTACCGAGGCAAGTAACTCAGCAACGAAAATTCACTAAAAATAATTCAAATAAAACAAAGATCTAGGACTAGGGACACCACAACATAGCCAAGCATATAAACTCGTAAGAAGATAAGATCATGCCTTTAAATAGATAGATTCATCAGCTTTCGTTGACTTAGCAAGTAAATTAACCAACTTTCGTATCCGAATTCACTTAATTGCTTGTTTTGGATCTAAAGCTTGAAACTTTCGTATTCAAACAATATCAACCTTCAAGTTACTACTTTTCTCTTTCAATCAAGTTAAAAACTAAAATTACCTCCACTTATGTTTCGGTATAAGCACAACAAACAATCTCCATAAAAGATAAAAGGCATTCAACACACAATCTTACTCATCAAACATGCTCAACTATGTCGGGCTTAACCCCGATCCTAGAAAAGAAAACTACTCACTAATCATGACTAAGAAACTAATAACTTTAATCAAAGAAAACCTTGAAAACAAAACAGTACTCAAATTAATAAGAAATATCGTCTTACAAAGATTCAGAAGAAACCGAAAACACCGAAATACTGAATCAAAATCACGACTAACGATCCCGGTAACTTTCGTTTACCGAGTCCCTTCGATCACGACTCCGATCCGTCCTTCTCTCTCTCGGCTCTCCAAAATTCTCCTAGAAAATCCCCCCCTTTCTTCTATGCTAGATAGAAGGGTATTTATACTAAAAAGCTAAAAACTAAAAAGGCTAAAAGATATAAACTTTCCTAAAAAGATAGAAATAATACTCTAAAAGATAGAAACAAAATCTAAGAAGATAATAAGACCTAAAATATATATTCTAATAACCCTAAAAGATTCTAAAAAGATACTCAACCGACACGGAAATAAATTCTCGCTCAGGGTCGGTGAATCATAAAAATCATCCTTCAAATCTTCTCTTTCTTGGCCTCGTTAACGAGCCCTCACAACCTCGTTAACGAGCCTGGGCATTGTTTTCTTCCACACTTCCTCTCGTAATCTTGAGCTCTGACTTCTTCAATCTTGCATTCCTCCGTCTTTCACTGTAATGCTCCAAATTCAGCTCCATATAGCTCTTTTCCTAGCTAAAACCTACAAAATACACAAAATAGCATAGCTTCCACTCTTTTCATAGAAATGTACAAAACTATCTAAAAACACTCAAAACTAAACCTAAACTTAACTAAACCTACAAAAACTATACTAGAAATGCGAACATCAGTTGTGCGTGCTTGTTTATGATCATGTCTTGATTGTTTTTATTGCATGAATCTATTCTCTTGTCCTTAATCCTTGAAACGAAAGTTGAAGGGAATTTCTCGTTCATAGTTGAAGCGAAAGCAGAAACCTTGAATCAGAATAGTCAAATTAGGGTATTTGAAGCGAAAGCAGATCTATCCTAGTTGAAGTAGAAGAGGTTAGATAGTAAGTTTATTAATTTAGCGAAACTTGATTGATTTACTTGCTTTAGTTAACGAAAGTTGACACCTTTATGTGATAAAAGCATGATCTTTATGTTTCATAAGCGTCTGGCATGCATAATTGTTTTTGTGGTGACACCTTTACCTTAGAATCTATCTCTCTCTTTCTTGTTAAAACCCCTTGCTTTGTTTGATTACTTGCGTAATAAGTTACAAAACTTCATACTGACTTTCTCCCTGCGGACGAACATGACTCTGCTATACTCAGCGGGGTCTTGAAATAAATTTATTTGTTGTCAAGAAACCCTTCCAACAGCGCCTGGGGATGGGGATGGGGGGCGACTGGCGATGGCGTGAAAGTGAGAACGGAAGGAGGCGGAGTCGCTCAGTCGGGAGATGAGAATGAAAGGAAGGAGGTGACTAGGCGGTGGCTCCAGGCGATCGGGATTCGGGAGTATAAAATTAGGGTTTCGCCTTTTGGGCTTTTGGCCCAAAATTATAAACGTATAATATATAAATGTAATATATATATATATATTTTAAATATTACGGGTCGACCCGTAACCCTTACGGGTCGACCCGTAGCCCGTAATCTAACAAATTCCAACCCGTAATATGGAAAAAACATGACAAGTAACCCGTAAATTTACGGGTGGGTCGGGTCGGGTTACGGGTCAACCCACCCATTGGACAGCCCTTATCCCCATTATTTATGCTTATGCGTAGATGTCCTTAAAGTTCACTTGTTTTTTCTCCTTTTGCCTTTAAAATGACTTGTGATCTAACAT
This sequence comes from Fallopia convolvulus, assembly GCA_964016875.1. Lineage (NCBI taxonomy): Eukaryota > Viridiplantae > Streptophyta > Magnoliopsida > Caryophyllales > Polygonaceae > Fallopia > Fallopia convolvulus. Next base: position 24,430,683 of record OZ024720.1, on the reverse strand, counting down.
TTCACGCCAAGTGTTCGATGAAATGTCCATGTAAATGACACTCCTAAATGTGGCATTCGGTTACTAAGTTCGAATTTATGCTTTTATGCGATCGATCTTGATTTTGTAGTGCAGAATGTGCTTATTGGCTTGATACTATCCTCCATCTTTATGCTTATACCTAGATGTCTTTAAAGTTCACTTATTTTTTCTCCTTTTGCCTTTACAAATTAACTTGTGTTGTAAAATTAGACGCCAAGTGTTCGATGAAATGTCCATTTAATTGTCACTCCTAAATGTAGCATTCAGTTTCTAGGTTCAAATTTATGTTTTTATTCAATCGGTCTTGATTTTGAAGTTAAGAACGTGATTATTGGCTAGATACTATCCTCATTCTTTATGCTTAGACCTAGATGTTTGTAAAGTTCACTTGTTTTTTCTTCTTTTGCCTTTAAAAGGACTTGTGATCTAGCATTGCACGCCAAGTGTTCGATAAAATATTAATGTAAATGTCACTCTAAATGTGGCATTCGTTTTCTAGGCTCAAATTTATACTTTTATTCGATTGGTCTTGATTTTCTAGTGAAGAATGTGCTTATTGGCTTGATACTATCCTCATTCTTTATGTTCATGCCTAGATGTCATTAAAGTTTACATGTTTTTTCTCCTTTTGCTTGTAAAAATTGACTTGTGATTTAACATTACACTCAGAGTGTTGGATGAAATGTCCATCTAAATACCACTCCTAAATCTGCATTCGGTTTCTAGGTTCGAATTTTTACTTTTATTCAACCGGTCTTGATTTTGTAGTGCAGAATTTTCTTATTGGCTTGATACTATCGTTATTTTTTTATGCTTATGCCTAGATGTCTTTATAGTTCACTTGTTTTTGATCGTTTTCCCTTTAAAATGAATTATGCTCTAACATTGCACGACAAGTATCCGGTGAAATGTCCATGAAAATGTCACTTCTTAATGTGGCATTTGGTTTCTTGGATCGAATTTATACTTTTATTCGATAGATATTGATTTTGTAGTGTAGAATGTGCTTATTAGCTTGATACTATCCTCATTCTTTATGCTTATGCCTAGATGTATTTAAAGTTCACTTTATTTTTTCTCCTTTCACGCCAAATGTTTGATGAAATGTCCATGTAAATGACATTGCTAAATGTGGCATACGGTTTCTAATTCGAATTTATGCTTTTATTCGATAAGTCTTGATTTTGTAGTGCAACGTGTGCTTATTGGCTTGATACTATTCACATTCTTTGTGATTATGCTTAGATGTCTGTAAAGTTCACTTGTTTCTTCTCCTTTTTCCTTTAAAATGACTTGTGACCTAACATTACACGCCATGTCCTCGATGGAATATCCATGTAAATGTCACTCCTCAATGTGGCATTTGGTTTCTAGTTTCGAATTTATGCTTTTCTTCGATACGTCTTGATTTTTTAGTGCAGACTATACTTATTGGCTTGATACCATCCTCATTCTTTATGCTTATGCCTAGATGTGTTTAAAGATCACTTGTTTTTTCTCCTTTTGCCTTTAAAATGACTTGTGATCTAACATTGCACACCATGTGTTTGATGAAATGTCCATGTAAATGTCACTCCTAATTGTGGCATTTGGTTTCTCGGTTCGAATTTATGCTTTTATTCGATTGTTCTTGATTTTGTAGTGCAGAATGTGCTTATTGACATAATACTATCCTCATTCTTGATTCTTATGGCTAGATGTCTTTAAAGTTCACTTGTTTTTTCTCCTTTTTCCTTTAAAATGACTTGTGATCTAATATTGTACGCCAAGTGTTCGATGAAATGTCCATGTAAATATCACCCCTAAATGTGGCATTCGAAATCTAGGTTCGAATTTATGCTTTTATTCGATTTTTCTTGATTTTGTATTGCAGAATGTGCTTATCGAATGACTTGTGATCTATTATTGTACGCCAGGTGTTCAATGAAATGTCGATGTAAATGTCACTCCTTAATGTGGCATTCGGTTTCTAAGTTCGAATTTATGATTTTATTCGATTGTTCTTGATTTTGTAGTGTAGAATTTGCTTATTGGCTTGATACTATCCTCATTCTTGATTCTCATGCCTAGATGTCTTTAAAGTTCACTTGTTTTTTCTCCTTTTGCTTTTAAAATGATTTTTGATCTAACATTGTACACCAAGTGTTCGATGAAATGTCCATGTAAATGTCACTCCTAAATGTGGCTTTCGGTTTCTAGGATCGAACTTATGCTCTTATTCGACTGTTCTTCATTTTGTAGTGCAGAATGTGCTTATCGAATGACTTGGGATCTATTATTGTACGCCAAGTGTTCAATGCAATGTCCATGCAAATGTCACTCCTTAATGTGGCATTCTGTTTCTAAGTTCGAATTTATTCTTTTATTCGATGGGTCTTGATTTTGTAGTGTAGAATGTGCTTATTGGCTTGATAATATCCTCATTCTTTATGCTTATGCGTAGATGTCTTTAAATTTCACTTGTTTTTTCTCCTTTTGCCTTTAAAATGACTTGTGATCTCACATTTCACGCCAAGTTTTCGATGAAATGTCCATGTAAATGACACTCTTAAATGTGGAATTCGGTTAGTAGGATCGAATTTATGCTTTTATTCGATCGATCTTGATTTTGTAGTGCAGAATGTTCTTATTGGGTTGATACTATCCTCCATCTTTATGCTTATACCTAGATGTCTTTAAAGTTCACTTAATTTTTCTCCTTTTGCCTTTACAAATTAACTTGTGTTGTAAAATTACACATCTAGTGTTTGTTTATGCCAAAATTTACCAAAGGTAGGACTTTGGCCTGGATCGGGCCTTCATCAAGTATACCGAGAAGAACACGAACGAGAGTGTGTTTTTATTGATGTAAAAATTTTGTGCCCATCGATTGTCCCGCCCTTAAGGATTACATTCACTTATATAGCTTCTTAGGGCATATTCTATCTTAATCAAAGATATGATCTTATCCCTAACTAACAAATCTTTGCTTATTTCTATCTTATAACGGGTACAATCTTGAGAATCTCGTAATAAACATATATTGGATCTTCTTTCCTCCAACCAACTTAGCTAATCCCGAAGATCCTCCGTAGCTCTAGATGCGTTGAAGATTTCCTGACTATGAGCTGACGCTTCTTTGCCTAAAAATCTGAGTCCAACAGTTTTCGATGAAATGTCCATGTAAATGTCAATCCTAAATGTAGCATTCGGTTTCTAGGTTCAAATTTATGTTTTTATTCAATCGGTCTTGATTTTGAAGTTAAGAAGGTTCTTATTGGCTAGATACTATCCTCGTTCTTTATGGATATGCCTAGATGTCTTTAAAGTTCACTTGTTTTTCATCTTTTGCCTTAAAAAGGACTTGTGATCTAACATTGCACGCCAAGTGTTTGATGAATTGTCCACGTAAATGCCACTCCTAAATGTGCATTCGGTTTTTAGGTTCGAATTTATGCTTTTATTCGACCGGTCTTGATTTTGTAGTGTAGAATGTGTTTATTGGCTTGATACAATCCTCATTCCTTATGCTTATGCCTAGATGTCTTTAAATTTTACATGTTTTTTCTCCTTTTACTTTTAAAAATTGACTTGATATTTAACATTGAACGCCAAGTGTTGGATGAAACGTCCATGTAAATAGCACTCCTAAATGTGCATTCGGTTTCTGGGCTCGAATTTGTGCTTTTATTCGACCGGTCTTGATTTTGTAGTGCAGAATGTGTTTATTGGCTTGATAATATCCTCATTCTTTATGTTTATGCCTAGATGTCTTTAAAGTTTAATTGTTTTTTCTCCTTTTGCCTTTAAAATGACTTGTGATCTAACATTGCACGCCAAGTGTTCGATGAAATGTCCATGTAAATGACACTCCTAAATGTGGCATTCGCTTTCTAGATTCGAATTTATGCTTTTATTCGAAAAGTCTTGATTTTGTAGTGCAGAGTGTGCTTATTGGCGTGATACTATTCTCATTCTTTGTGATTATGCCTAGATGTCTTTAAAGTTCACTTGTTTTTTCTCCTTTTGCCTTAAAAATTGACTTGTGATCTAACATTGACGCCACGGATTCGATGAAATGTCCATGTGGATGTCACTCCTAATTGTGGCATTCGGTTTCTAGGTTCGAATTTTTGCTTTAATTCGATACGTCTTGATTTTGTAGTGCAAAATGTACTTATTGACTTGATACTATCCTCATTCTTTATGCTTATACCTAGATGTCTTTAAAATTCCCATGTTTTTTCTTCTTTTTCCTTTTAAATGACTTGTGATTTAAAATTGCACGCCAAGTGTTTGGTGAAATGTCCATGTAAATGTCACTCCTTGATGTGGCATTCGGTTTCTTGGTACGAATTTACACTTTTATTCGATCGATATTGATGTTGTAGTGTAGAATGTTCTTATTGGCTTGATACTATCCCCATTCTTTATGCTTATGCATAGATGTCTTTAAAGTTCACTTATTTTTTCTCCTTTTGCCTTAAAAATTGACTTGTGATCTAACATTGACGCAAAGGATTCGATGAAATGTCCATGTGGATGTCACTCCTAATTGTGGCATTCGGTTTCTAGGTTCGAAATTATGGTTTAATTCGATACGTTTTGATTTTGTAGTGCAAAATGTGCTTATTGACTTGATACTATCATCATTATTTATGCTTATGCCCAGATGTCTTTAAAATTCCCTTGTTTTTTTCTCCTTTTTCCTTTTAAATGACTTGTGATTTAACATTGCACGCCAAGTGTTTGGTGAAATGTCAACGTAAATGTCAGTCCTTGATGTGGCATTCAGTTTCTTGGTACGAATTTATACTTTTATTCGATCGATATTGATTTTGTAGTGTAGAATGTGCTTATTGGCTTGATACTATCCCCATTCTTTATGCTTATGCATAGATGTCTTAAAAGCTCACTTTTTTTTCTCCTTGTACCTTTAAAATGACTTTTGATCTAATATTGCACGTCAAGTGTTCGATGAAATGTCCATGTCAATGTCACTCCTAAATGTGGCATTCGATTTCTAGGTTCGAATTTATGCTTTTATTCGATGGGGCTTGATTTTGTAGTGTAGAATGTGCTTTTTGGCTTCATAATATCCTCATTCTTTATGCTTATGCCTAGATATTTTAAAGTTCACTTGTTTTTTCTCCTTTTGCCTTTAAAATGACTGGTGATCTAACATTTCACGCCAAGTGTTCGATGAAATGTCCATCTAAATGACACTCCTAAATGTGGCATTCGGTTTCTAGATTAAAATTTATGCTTTTATTCGATACGTCTTGATTTTGAAGTGCACAATGTGTTTATTGGCTTGATACAATCCTCATTCCTTATGCTTATGCCTAGATGTCTTTAAAGATTACATGTTTTTTCTCCTTTTGCCTTTAATATTTGACTTGTGATTTAACATTGCACGCCAAGTGTTTGATGAATTGTCCACGTAAATGCCACTCCTAAATGTGCATTCGGTTTCTAGGCTCGAATTTGTGCTTTTATTAAACCGGTCTTGATTTTGTAGTGCAGAATGTGTTTATTGGCTTGATAATAACCTCATTCTTTATGCTTATGCCTAGATGTCTTTAAAGTTCAATTGTTTTTTCTCCTTTTGCCTTTAAAACAACTTGCGATCTAACATTTCACGCCAAGTGTTCGATGAAATATCCATGTAAATGACACTCCTAAATGTGGCATGCGGTTTCTAGATTCAAATTTATGCTTTTATTCGATACGTCTTGATTTTGTAGTGCAAAATGTGCTTATTGGCTTGATACTATCCCCGTTCTTTATGTTAATGCCTAGATATCTTTAAAGTTCAATTGATTTTTCTCCTTTTGCATTTTAAATGACTAGTGATCTAACATTGCACGCCAAGTGTCCGGTGAAATGTCCAAGTAAATGTCACTCCATAATGTGGCATTCGGTTTCTAGGTTCGAATTTATACTTTTATTCAATTGGTATTTATTTTGTAGTGTAGAATGTGCTTATTGGATTGATACTATCCCCATTCCTTATGCTTATGCGTAGATGTCTTTAAAGTTCACTTGTTTTTTCTCATTTTTCCTTTAAAATGACTTTTGATCTAACATTGCACGCCAAGTGTTCGATGAAATGTCCATATGAATGTAACTCCTAAATGTCGCATTCGATTTCTAGGTTCGAATTTATGCTTTTATTCGATGGGTCTTGATTTTGTAGTGCATAATGTGCTTACTGGCTTGATACTATCCTCATTCTTTAGGCTTATGCCTAGATGTTTTTAAAGTTCACTTGTTTTTCTCCTTTTACCTTTAAAATGACTTGTGATTTAACATTGCACGCCAAATGTTTCATGAATTGTCCATGTAAAAGCCACTCCTAAATGTGCATTCGGTTTTTAGGTTCGAATTTATGCTTTTATTCAACCGGACGTGATTTTGTAGTGTAGAATGTGCTTATTGGCTTCATATTATCCTCATTCTTTATGCTCATGCTTCGACTTCTTTAAAGTTTACATGTTTTTTCTCCTTTTACCTTTAAAAATTGACTTGTGATCTAACATTGAACGCCAAGTGTTCGATGAAATGTCCATGTAAATGCCACTGCTAAGTGTGCATTCGATTTCTAGATTCGAATTTGTGTTTTTATTCGACCATTCTTAATTTTGTAGTGCAGAATGTGCTTATTCGCTTGATACTATCCTCATTCTTTTTGCTTATGCCTAGATGTCTTTGAAATTCACTAGTTCTTTCTCCTTTTGCCTTTAAATGACCTGTGATCTAACATTTCACGCCAAGTTTTCGATGAAATGTCCATGTAAATGACATTCCTAAATGTGGAATTCGGTTTCTAGATTCAAATTTATGCTTTTATTCGATACGTCTTGATTTTGTAGTGCACAATGTGTTTATTGGCTTGATACAATCCTCATTCTTTATGCTTATGCCTAGATGTCTTTAAAGATTACATGTTTTTTCTCCTTTTGCCTTTAATATTTGACTTGTGATTTAACATTGCACGCCAAGTGTCTGATGAATTGTCCACGTAAATGCCACTACTAAATGTGCATTCGCTTTCTACGTTCGAATTTGTGCTTTTTTCGACCGGTCTTGATCTTGTAGTGCAGAATGTGTTTATTGGCTTCATAATATCCTCATTCTTTATGCTTATGCCTAGACGTCTTTAAAGTTCACTTGTTTTTTCTTCTTTTGCATTTAAAATGGCTTGTGATCTAACATTTCACTGCAAGTGTTCGATGAAATGTACATGTAAATGACACTCCTAAATGTGGCATTCGGTTTCGAGATTCAAATTTATGCTTTTATTTGATACGTCTTGATTTTGTAGTGCACAATGTGCTTATTGGCTTGATACAATCCTCATTCGTTATGCTTATGCCTAGATGTCTTTATAGTTTACATGTTTTTTCTCCATTTGCCTTTAATATTTGACTTGTGATTTAACATTGCACACCAAGTTTTTGATGAGTTGTCCATTTAAATTCCACTCCTAAATGTGCATTCGGTTTTTATGTTAAAAATTATGCTTTTATTCGACCGGCTTGATTTTATAGTAGAATGTGCTTATTGGCTTGATACTATCCTCATTCTTTATGCTCAAGCTTAGACTTCTTTAAAGTTTACATGTTTTTTCTCCTTTTACTTTGAAAAATTGACTTGTGATTTAACATTGAACGCCAAGTGTTGGATGAATTGTCCATGTAAATGCCACTCCTAAATGCGCATTCGGTTTCTCGGTTCGAATTTCTGTTTTTATTCGACCGTTCTTTATTTTGTGGTGCAGAATGTGCTTATTCACTTGATACTATCCTCATTTTTTATGCCTATGCCTAGATGTCTTTAAAGTTCACTTTTTTTTCCTCCTATTGTCGTTAAAATGACTTGTGATCTAACATTTCACGCCAAGTTTTCGATGAAATGTCCATTTAAATGACACTCCTAAATGTGGCATTCGGTTTCTAGAGTCGAATTTATGCTTTTATTCGATACGTCTTGATTTTGTAGTGCAAAATGGGTTTATTGGCTTGATACTATCCTCGTTCTTTATGCTTCAATTATTTTTTCTCCTTTTGCATTTAAAATGACTTGTGATCTAACATTGCACACCATGTTTCCGATGAAATGTCCATGTAAATGTCACTCCATAATGTGGCATTCGGTTTCTAGGTTCGAATTTATACTTTTATTCAATCGGTATTTATTTTGTAGTGTAGAATGTGCTTATTGGATTGATACTATCCCTATTCCTTATGCTTATGCGTACATGTCTTTACAGTTCACTTGTTTTTTCTCCTTTTTCCTTTAAAATGATTTTTGATCTAACATTGCACGCCAAGTGTTCGATGAAATGTCCATGTGAATGTGACTCCTTAATGTGGCATTCGATTTATAGGTTCAAATTTATGCTTTTATTCGACGGGTCTTGATTTGTAGTGTAGAATGTGCTTATTGGCTTGATACTATCCTCATTGTTTATGCTTATGCCTAGATGTCTTTAAAGTTCACTTGTTTTTCTCCTTTTGCCTTTAAAATGACTTGTGATTTAATATTGCACGCCAAGTGTTTGATGAATTGTCCATGTAAATGCCACTCCTAAATGTGCATTCGGTTTTTAGGTTCGAATTTATGCTTTTATTCGACTGGTCGTGATTTTGTAGTGTAGAATGTGCTTATTGGCTTGATATTAACCTCAATCATTATGCTCATGCTTAGACTTCCTTAAAGTTTACATGTTTTTTCTCCTTTTACCTTTAAAAATTGACTTGTGATCTAATATTGAACGCCAAGTATTCGATGAAATGTCCATGTAAATGCCACTCCTAAATGTGCATTCGGTTTCTAGGTTCGAATTTGTAGTGTAGAATGTGCTTATTGGCTTGATATTAACCTCAATCATTATGCTCATGCTTAGACTTCCTTAAAGTTTACATGTTTTTGCTTATGGGCTTGATACTATCCCCATTCTTTATGCTTATACGTAGATGTCTTCAAAGTTCACTTTTTTTTTCTCCTTTTGTCTTTAAAAAGACTTTTGATCTAACATTGCACGTCAAGTGTTCGATGAAATGTCCATGTCCATGTCACTCCTAAATGTGGCATTCGATTTCTAAGTTCGAATTTATACTTTTATTCGACGGGTCTTGATTTTGTAGTTTAGAATGTGCTTATTGGCTTGATATTATCCTCATTCTTTAAGCTTATGTGTAGATGTCTTTAAAGTTCACATGTTTTTTCTTCTTTTGCATTTAAAATGGCTTGTGATCTAACATTTCACTCCAAGTGTACGATGAAATGACCATCTAAATGACACTCCTAATGTGGAATTCGGTTTCTAGATTCAAATTTATGCATTTATTCGATACGTCTTGATTTTGTAGTGCACAATGTGCTTATTGGCTTGATACAATCCTCATTCTTTATGCTTATGCCTAGATGTCTTTAAAGTGTACATGTTTTTTCTCCTTTTGCCTTTAAGATTTGACTTGTGATTTAACAATGCACGCCAAGTGTTTGATGAATTGTCCGTGTAAATGCCACTCCTAAATGTGCATTCTGTTTTTAGGTTCGAAATTATGCTTTTTTTCGATCGGTCTTGATTATTTAGTGTAGAATGTGCTTATCGCCTTGATACTATCCTACTTCTTTATGCTCATGCTTAGACTTCTTTAAAGTTTACATGTTTTTTCTCCTTTTACCTTTAAAAATTGACTTGTGATTTAACATGGAACGCCAAGTGTTGGATGAAATGTCCATGTAAATGCCACTCCTAAATGTGCAGTCGGTTTCTAGGTTCGAATTTGTGTTTTTATTCGACCGTTTTTGATTTTGTAGTGCATAATGTGCTTATTCGCTTGATACTATCCTCATTCTTTATGTTTATGCCTAGATGTCTTTAAAGTTCACTTGTTTTTTCTCCTATTGTCGTTAAAATGACTTGGGATCTAACATTTCACTCCAAGTTTTCGATGAAATATCCATGTAAATGACACTCCTAAATGTGGTATTCGGTTTACAGGTTCGAATTTATGCTTTTATTTGACACGTCTTGATTTTGTAGTGCAAAATGTGCTTATTGGCTTGATATTATCCTCGTTCTTGATGCTTATGCCCAGATGTCTTTAACGTTCAATTGTTTTTTCTACTTTTGCCTTTAAAATGACTTGTGATCTAACATTGCACGCCAAGTGTCCGGTGAAATGTCCATGTAAATGTCACTCCATAATGTGGCATTCGGTTTCTAGGTTCGAATTTGTACTTTTAAACAATCGGTATTTATTTTGTAGTGTAGAATGTGCTTATTGGCTTGATACTATCCCCATTCTTTATGCTTATGCGTAGATGTCTTTAAAGTTCACTTGATTTTTCTCCTTTTGCTTTTAAAATGACTTTTGATCTAACATTGCATGTCAAGTGTTCGATGAAATGTCGATGTCAATGTCACTCCTAAATGTGGCATTCGATTTCTATGTTCGAATTTATGCTTTTATTCGATCGGTCTTGATTTTCTAGTGGAGAGTGTGCATATTGGCTTGATACTATCCTCATTCTTTATGCTCATGCCTAGATGTCTTTAAAGTATACATGTTTTTTCTCCTTTTGCTTTTAAAAATTGAGTTGTGATTTAACATTGCACGCAAAGTGTTGGATGAAATGTCCATGTAAATGACACTCCTAAATGTGGCATTCGGTTTCTAGATTCGAATTTATGCTTATATTCGATAAGTCTTGATTTTGTAGTGCAAAGTGTGCTTATTGACTTGATACTATTCTCATTCTTTTTACTTATGCCCAGATGTCTTTAAAAGTACACTTGTTTTTTCTCCTTTTGCCTTAAAAATTGACTTGTGATCTAACACTGTTGCCAAGTATTCGATGAAATGTCCATGTGGATGTCACTCGTAAATATGGCATTCGGTTTCTAGGTTCGAATTTATGCTTATATTCAATACGTCTTGATTTTGTAGTGCAAAATGTGCTTATTGAATTGATACTATCCTCATTCTTTATGCTTATGCCTAAATGTCTTTAAAGTTCACTTGTTTTTTCTTCTTTTGCCTTTGAAATGACTTGTGATCTAACAATCCACGCCAAGTGTTCGGTGAAATGTCCATGTAAATGTCAATCCATAATGTGGCATTCGGTTTCTAGGTTCGAATTTATACATTTATTCGATCGGTTTTGATTTTGTGGTGTAGAATGTGCTTATTGGCTTGATACTATCCCCATTATTTATTCTTATGCGTAGATGTCTTTAAAGTTCACTTGTTTTTTCTCCTATTGCGTTTAAAATGACTTGTGATCTAACATTTCATGCCAAGTGTTCGATGAAATACCATCTTAATGACACTCATAAATGTGGAATTCGGTTACTAGGTTCGAATTTATGCTTTTTTTCTATCGATCTTGATTTTCTAGTGCAGAATGTGCTTATTGGCTTGATACTATCCTCCATCTTTATGCTTATACCTAGATGTCTATAAAGTTCACTTAATTTTTCTCCTTTTGCCTTTACAAATTAACTTGTCTTGTAAAATTACACGCCTAGTGTTCGATGTAATGGCCATTGTAATACTCGGGTTCTGGAAGAGTCTAAACTCGAAATAAGAACTATGAATCTGCTGTTGCAAATTGAGAACAAGGTGGGTCGACCATACTAAAATGTGGGACTTCTCAAAATTGGATCAAATGTCGAGCTAGCTCGAGTTGAGGGGACGGGAAGAGAAAATTTGAAAGATGGCTACCTAATATGTGAATCGTATGTGAAGTGTAAGGATACCATCAAGTTTAACTAATGTCATTAGAATGGGTGAAGTTCAAAATAAAAATCTTATTAAGCTTCTAACCCCTATATAGAGACTTGTACCGATGATATTTCAACTGCTTTTGAACGGGGGAGAAAGCTTCCCATTTGGAGACCATGTTGGGAGTTCAATGATGCCAGTTTTGTAGAACGCTCATGAATTTGATTAGGTAGTTAAGACCTTTATCGAGAAAGAGTAATCTTGGTCAAACTGAGGTGAATTGATAGGTGGTTTGGTAGAGCTTTAGTGAAAGCGTGAAGCTTTGGAGACTAATAAGATACCATTGATAGGGTGTATAGGAATTTTCTAGCCCGAACCATTATGAAACAGTTTTGAAGAAAACGAGATGATTGCATGAATCAAGAGTTATCCGGAGAATTACAAATAGGGTGACTAGAGTACCAAACCACCTTTGTCGTGAGATCTTGTGGTTTACGCAAGTGCCAAAGATGCTCCAAAATTACACATTATTGAAAGAGACTAGTTAATCATCTCGCATCAGGTGGGATAAAAAAAAACATCACTAGTTAGTGTAAGTTAAAGATGGAGCAACCAAGAGGGCTTAAGCTCGTGGGATCACAAGGGTTGGAAGTTCATTATCTTTTAGTATAGTAACTATTATGGCCAATATACCGACACAATATAGAGGTAAATTTTGAATTAGTAGAATTCAAGAGAGATCGTGGTGGAGAACGTAGTTAAAATACGAACGTGTTAGGTGGAGAAGAATCTCTATTGATAAGACATTCTAAGGAATTTTCAAAGGATAAAAGAGAGGGTTAAGACAAAAATTAAAGAAGTGCGAGTCAAGGCGATGGAAATTCCATACATACAAGGTTGATTACGGCTAGTAAGACCGGGACCCAAGGATAGATGACTTTTTAAGATACTCAGGTTGTGTAGTAGACTTTCTTACATTAACAAGTAAGAGGCATGCAATATTAGCCTAAATTATTAAATTCAAGTATTAGAAGCCTGGTGCACAGTGAAATAGTTCAGGCTAGTTAGGCACTAGATAACTCACCATAGACGAGTGGGGAAGCAAAAATTGATTCCAATTTAGAGAAAAAATGGGAAGCATGTCAATGAATGATGACGATTGAGAAAAATGAAGTTACATGGATGTCGATACTTGGATACCAATTGAGATGTTCTCCCACCAAATCAGTGGAACATGGTTAATAAATGACTAATGGATCTATACTTCGGAGACAAAAGGGAGACGACTAGTCGACGTAAGCACCAGAGGAAGTGTTGAGAATATGTGTCATGGATTAGAGACGAAACGGGTTAAGGTACTTGAATATTAGTAGAGTTTGTGTGTTATAGCAGTTAGTGTTCCGCGTTTAAGACGACACCTTACGAGGCCTTGTTTGGGCGGAGAGGCGGGACACCTTTACGCTGGGATGATCTATCAAATATGGTGAAAGAGACACCTGAGATGATTCAGGAGACTGTTAGGGAGATAACTTTGCTCCGTGAAGCGCAAGTTAGATGCGCAGAGCTGCCAGAAGTTTTGTGCGAATAAGAAACGACGATCTTTAGAATTCAAGATGGGTGCACATGTGTGGTGGACAGTTTCACCGACTTGCGAGGTCAATAGATTTGGAATGAAAGGGAAACTGAGCCCCCGCTATATCGATCCCTTGGAGATTCTAGAGCGAGTGGATAAGGTGGCCTACATGCTAGCATTGTCGCCTACTTGGGACAGAGTTCATCTTGTATTCCATGTTTCACAGTTGAGACAGTATGTCCCGGATCCTAGTCACAGACTAAATTATGAGGATTTGGTGGTAGAACAAGATCACACTTTCCGGGAACAACCGCTGAAGATTTTAGATCGACGAATGAAGAAGCTGCGGAGCAAGGAGATTCCTCTGGTGTTGATTCAGTGGTCTCGACGAGGAGTTGAGGAGGCCACTTGGGAGAACGAATCTATGATGAGATAGAGCTACCCGGAGATCTACCCAGGTTTAGTAAATGTGTTTGAGGGGTGAGTTTAATTAATAGCTAGTAGGAGTACAATATCGATGCTTGTTGGTGTGATCGCCTATTTCTCTTGACTTGGTTGTTTGATTGTTTGGTTGTCGTATTGCGTGTTTTGGATGCTTAGTAGTGATTATAGTTTTTCTTTTATTCGATAAAAGTCGATTCAGGGACGAACCGTTTTCTTAGAGGGAGGTAATTGTAGAATCTCGTAATAGGACTAGTAATTTGTAAGTATTCCGCCATTACGTCAGTTTTGTCCATTCCTAAGTTTCGGGACGAAACTTTCTTAAGGGGGATAATATGTAATACTCGGGTTCTTTTCTTAGCACGTTACACCAAAAATCGACGTTTCTTGTTTTACAAAGAATACCTATTATTTATAGCTCATTTTGATAATCAGTTTGAAAACACCTACCTAATTACAAGTTTACCCATAGGTTAATATTTAGCTATGCACCAAATTTTACATATATTCTAAAGCCCTATTTTTATAACTATATATATAGTTTCGTTTTTTTTTATAAAAAAAAAAAGAAGAGCAAAAATTCTATCAACCGATTTCCGCCCGATTCAAGGAGCTTTATGAGCATATCATATCTTGTCTGTTTTGATCGTTAAACCCATCGTAACCAATTTAAGAAAATTCTTATCTTAACCCTAATGATATCTTTTCCTTTTACCTTTTATACCGAAAACCATTCCCTCGAGAAGACGCCTTCGTCTTCCCAAATTGAATTGTCGTTCTTGCTCCTTTGAACTCCGACTCGTGTAAACCGTGAGCCTTCGGCGCCGAGCGTCCTCATCCAGCAGAGATAGAGCCGAAATAGAGTCGGTACCTCCGCTCTTCACCGCCGGTAGGAAACTCTTGCCATCACGTCGCCGGTAAGTCGCCTCGTTGTTTGTCCGGTTGCGTAGCCTAGGTAGTCCGTTTAGACGTTAGTTAGTAGATTGTATAGTTTGTTAATGGAGTTAAGCAATGGGATGAAAATTAATTAAGAGAACAGGTGTTCTCTAGTTTAGGAGATGTGTTGTGATATGTTGATCGGAAGGGTCGAAGTGTGTACGTTTTCACGTTCAAGAAGTAAAGGTTGAACTATGTTATAGTAAGTTGGACATTGTACGAGTTAGCATTTAAATTGGATCCTTGTTTAAGTCCTTAAATTAGTGGTGGGTGGGAATTAGTTTGGCTAAGTGAAATTCATGCTATATATTAGTACACAGGGGTGGGCAAATTAATTAGTATTGGAGTTAATGGGTTGTTATGTACGTGGCTTAATAGTACGTAGTTTTGGGGTAGATGTTGTTAGGATTAGATATTTATTATTGTATTATATGTATGGTGTCGTAGCTTGCGGAATTAGGTAGACTAATTAGTGTTAGCTTAGTTTGGAGTAATGGGTATTTGGGATTAAAAGGTTATATATATACAAGTATTGACATGTGAGAACTTATTGGTAATTGTGGGTGGGTAATGGAAATCCAGTTCGGTTTCAAAACGAGTATTGTTGGTTTAAGTTTTGTTAGACGAAGCATGGGTCGAACCTAATTTAATTTGTCGCGTTAATATTTCTTCTAGGGAATCGTTTTTGCCCATATTCATAATTTCCGTCTTCATCAAAGGATCTTCGTTTCGGGGTAAGTCGTTTTTCGACTTGCTCGGTTCTTCTCTATCCTGTTAGATTGCGTACCGTTATTGTAGGGCGGGTTTTGGGAACTAGTCCCGAATATCTTTTTAAATTGCTTTGAGCTTCTTGAATTGTTGTGTGCGTAAATAGTTTTGAACGTATTTTATCGAAAAGATATTTTAGAACGTTTTTTCTGTGTTGGTATCGTTTCCGACACGGCCCATCGTAGCTGGTGTTGAGGAAGAGTTGGCTACGTTGACCCGTGTGACTGGGAAAATCATGCCCCTTCAAAACGAAAATTATTATCTGCGTGTTTTTGGCAAGTGCTCCAGTGGAGGCTTAGCCAGGGGTTAGAAGGGAGATTGTGAAGTGGAGTGAGAGGGCCTGCCTCTACACTCGGCGCGGTGATGAGCGCCTTGGAAGTCGGATTGTGGACAAAGGAGGAATTTCATTGTATGGGATTATGAATGTGAATGCGTATGTGACCTTGTGTGACTGATATAACTAATTTAGGTATTGGCCTTTAGAGTTAAGATTGCGATTGTGGATTTGTATGCTGACTTTAGATAAATGGTTTCAAAGCGTTCTACAATTTCCGTATTCTCTCTAGCTTGGTATATTAGACACTGACCCTTCGGGGAATATTTTTTTCAGTTCCAGGTATGAACCAGGGAGTCGTGCAGGAACCGAGGCTAGATGGCGGGCCGGAGCGGTAAAGAGCGCGTGTCATAGTGGGATTGGTTTATACTAGTTTATTTATAATAGTTAGGATGTTGGTTTTAATATTTGTTAGACGGAGTTGGTATTATGTTTCGTTTAATATCATTTTGTTCGGATAGTTCAGTTTCAGTAGGCGTTGTGACGTATTTGAATATTTATGATTTTCGGGGATTCATGCATGATTACATTTTCTAAGTTTTATTAAATAAAGGTTGGATGTTTTATTATGTTTTTCTCGTCGTGCCCGCGTTGCAAGATCCTAAAGTGTAGTTGTCAACCTAATTAATAGTACCGTGTAAGGCCTATTCCCTAGTAGCGCCTCGACGGAAGTCGGGGTGTTACAGCCATGTAAATGTCACTCCTAAGTGTAGGATTCAGTTTCTAGGTTCAAATTTATGTTTTTATTCGATCGGTCTTCATTTTGAAGTTAAGAAGGTGCTTATTTGCTAGATATTATCCTCATTCTTTATGCATAGGCCTAGATGTCTTTAAAGTGCACTTGTTTTTTCATCTTTTGCCTTTAAAAGGGCTTGTGATCTAACATGTCACTCCTAAATGTGGAATTCGTTTTCTAGGCTCAAATTTATACTTTTATTTGATTGGTCCTGATTTTCTAGTGCAGAATGTGCTTATTGTCTTGATTCTATCCTCATTCTTTATGATCATGCCTAGATGTCTTTAAAATTTACATGTTTTTTCTTCTCTTGCTTTTGAAAGTCTGACTTGTGATTTAACATTACAAGCAGAGTGTTGGATGAAATGTCCATCTAAATGCCACTCCTAAATGTGCATTCGATAGGTTCGAATTTAATACTTTCATTCGACCGGTCTTGATTTTATAGTGCAGAATGTGCTTATTAGCTTGATACTATCCCCATTCTTTATGCTTATGCGTAGATGTTTTTAAAGTTCACTTGTTTTTACACCTTTTGCATTTAAAATGACTTGTGATCTAAAATTTCACGTCAATTGTTCGATGAAATGTCCATGTCAATGTCACTCCTAAATGTGGCATTCGATTTTTAGATTCTAATTTATTCTTTTATTCGACCGGTCTGGATTTTGTAGTGTAGAACATGCTTATTGGCTTGACACTATCCTCATTCTTTATGCTTATGCCTAGATGTCATTAACGTTCAATTGTTTTTTCTCGTTTTTCCTTTAATAATTGATTTGTGATCTAACATTGCACGCCAAGTGTTCGATGAAATGTCCATGTAAATGTCACTCCTAAATGTGGCATTCGGTTTCTATGTTAGAATTTATGCTTTTATTCGATTCGTCTTGATTTTGTAGTGGAGAATGTGCTTATTGGCTTGATGTTATCTTCATTCTTTATGCTTTTGCCTAGATTTGATAAAAGTTCACTTGTTTTTTCTCCTTTTGCCTTTAAAAATTGACTTGTAATCTAACATTTTACGTCAAGTGTTCGATGAAATGTCCAGGTCAATGTCACTCCTAAATGTGGAATTCGATTTCTTGGTTCAAATTTATGATTTTATTCAATCGGTCTTGATTTTGTAGTGTAGAATGTGCTTATTGGCTTTTATTCTATCCTCATTTTTATGCTTATGCCTAGATTTCTTTAAAGTTCACTTGTTTTTTATCCTTTTGCCTTTTAAATGACTTGTGATTTAACATTGCACGCCAAGTGTTTGATGAATTGTCCATGTAAATGCCACTTCTAAATGTGCATTCGGTTTTTAGGTTTGAATTTATGCTTTTATTCGACCGGTCTTGATTTTATAGTGTAGAATGTGCTTATTGGCTTGATATTATCCTCATTCTTTATGCTCATGCTTAGACTTCTGTAAAGTTTACATGTTTTTTCTCCTTTTACCTTTAAAAATTGACTTGTGATCCAACATTGAACGCCAAGTGTTCGATGAAATGTCCATGTAAATGCCACTCTCAAATGTGCATTCGGTTTCTAGGTTCGAATTTGTGTTTTTATTCGACCGTTCTTGATTTTGTAGTGCATAATGTGCTTATTCGCTTGATATTATCCTCATTCTTTATGCTTATGTCTAGATGTCTTTGAAGTTCACTAGTTTTTTCTCCTTTTTCCTTTAAAATGACTTGTGATCTAACATTTCACGCCAAGTGTTCGATGAAATGTCCATGTAAATGACACTCCTAAATGTGGCATTTGGTTTCTAGATTCAAATTTATGCTTTTATTCAATACGTCTTGATTTTGTAGTGCACAATGTGCTTATTGGCTTCATACAATCCTGATTGTTTATGCTTATGCCTAGATGTCTTTACACTTTACATGTTTTTTCTCCTTTTTCCTTTAATATTTGAGTTGTGATTTAACATTGCACGCCAAGTGTTTGATGAATTGTCCATGTAAATGCCACTCCTAAATGTGCATTCGCTTTTTAGGTTCGAAATTATGCTTTTATTCGACCGGTCTGGATTTTGTATTGTAGAATGTGCTTATTGGCCTTATACTATCCTTATTCTTTATGCTTATGCCTAGATGTCTTTAAAGTTTACATGTTTTTTCTCCTTTTGCCTTTTAAATGACTTGTGATTTAACATTGAGCGCCAAGTGTTGGATGAGATGTCCATGTAAATGTCACTCCTTAATGTGGCATTCGGTTTCTTGGTTCGAATTTATACTTTTATTCGATCGATATTGATTTTGGAGTGTAGAATTTGCTTATGGGCTTGATACTATCCCCATTATTTATGCTTATACGTAGATGTCTTTAAAGTTCACTTTTTTCTTCTCCTTTTGCCTTTAAAATGACTTTTGATCTAACATTACACGTCAAGTGTTCGATGAAATGTCCATGTCAATGTCACTCCTAAATGTGGCATTCGATTTCTAAGTACGAATTTATGTTTTAATTCCATGGGTCTTGATTTTGTAGTGTAGAATGGGCTTGATACTATCCTCATTCTTTATGCTTATGTGTAGCAGTCTTTGAAGTTCACATGTTTTTTCTCCTTTTGCCTTTAAAATAACTTGTGATCTAACATTTCACGCCAAGTGTTCGATGAAATGTCCATCTAAATGACACTCCTAAATGTGGCATTCGGTTTCTAGATTGAAATTTATGCTTTTATTCGATACGTCTTGATTTTGGAGTGCACAATGTGTTATTGGCTTGATACAATCCTCATTCTTTATGCTTATGCCTAGATATTCTACTTTTGCCTTTAATATTTGACTTGTGATTTAACATTGCACGCCAAGTGTTTGATGAATTGTCCATGTAAATGCCACTCCTAAATGTGCATTCGGTTCTTAGGTTCAAAATTATGCTTTTATTCGATCGGTCTTGATTTTGTAGTGTAGAATGTGCTTATCGGCTTGATACTATCCTACTTGTTTATGCTCATGCGTAGATGTCTTTAAAGTTTACATGTTTTTTCTTCTTTCGCTTTTCAAAGTCTGACTTGTGATTTAACATTACACGCAAAGTGTTGGATGAAATGTCCATGTAAATGCCACTCCTAAATGTGCATTCGGTTTCTAGGTTTGAATTTGTGTTTTTATTCGACTGTTCTTGATTTTGTAGTGCATAATCTGGTTATTCGCTTGATACTATCCTCATTCTTTATGCTTATGCCTAGATGTCTTTAAAGTTCACTTGTTTTTTCTCCTATTGCCATTAAAATGACTTGGGATCTAACATTTCACGCCAAGTTTTCGATGAAATGTCCATGTAAATGACACTCCTAAATGTGGCATTCGGTTTAGAGGTTCGAATTTATGCTTTTATTCGACACGTCTTGATTTTGTAGTGCAAAATGTGCTTATTGGCTTGATACTATCCTCGTTCTTGATGCTTATGCCTAGATGGCTTTAAAGTTCAATTGTTTTTTCTCCTTTTTCCTTTAAAATGACTTGTGATCTAACATTGCACGCCAAGTGTTCGATTTCTATGTTCGAATTTATGCTTTTAATTGATCGGTCTAGATTTTCTAGTGTAGAGTGTGCATATTGGCACGCAGAGTGTTGGATGAAATGTCCATGTAAATGACAATCCTAAATGTGGCATTCGGTGTCTAGATTCGAATTTATGCTTTTATTCGATAAGTCTTGATTTTGTAGTGCAAAGTGTGCTTATTGACTTGATACTATCCTCATTCTTTATGCTTATGCCTAAATGTCTTTAAAGTTCACTTGTTTTTTCTTCATTTGCCTTTGAAATGACTTGTGATCTAACAATCCACGCCTAGTGTTCGATGAAATGTCCATGTAAATGTCACTCCTAAATGTAGTATTCGGTTTCTAGGTTCAAATTTATGTTTTTATTCGATCAATCTTCATTTTGAAGTTAAGAAGGTGCTTATTGGATAGATACTATCCTCATTCTTTATGCATAGGCCTAGATGTCTTTAAAGTTCACTTGTTTTTTCATCTTTTGCCTTTAAAAGGACTTATGATCTAACATTGCACGCCAAGTGTTCGATGAAATTTCCACATAAATGACACTCCTAAATGTGGTATTCGGTTTCTAGATTCGAATTTATGCTTTTATTCGATAAGGCTTGATTTTGTAGGGCAAAGTGTGCTTATTGACTTGATTTTATTCTCATTCTTTTTACTTATGCCTAGATATCTTTAAAAGTTCACTTGTTTTTTCTTCTTTCGCCTTAAAAATTGACGTGTAGTCTAACACTGCTGCCAAGTATTCGATGAAATGTCCATGTGGATGTCACTTCTAAATGTGGCATTCGGTTTCTAGGTTCGAATTTATGCTTTTATTCGATACGTCTTGATTTTGTAGTGCAAAATGTGCTTATTGACTTGATACTATCCTCATTCTTTATGCTTATGACTAAATGTCCTTAAAGTTCACTTGTTTTTTCTCCTTTTGCCTTTCAAATGACTTGTGATCTAACATTCCACGCCAAGTGTTCGGTGAAATGTCCATGTAAATGTCAATCCATAATGTGGCATTCGGTTTCTAGGTTTGAATTTATACATTTATTGGATCGGTATTGATTTTTTAGTGTAGAATGTGCTTATTGGCTTCATACTATCCCCATTATTTATGCTTATGCCTAGATGTCTTTAAAGTTCACTTGTTTTTTCTCCTATTGCCTTTAAAATGACTAGTGATCTAACATTTCATGCCATGTGTTCGATGAAATGTCCACGTAAATGACACTCCTAAATGTGGAATTCCGTTACTAGGTTCGAATTTATGCTTTTATTCGATCGATCTTGATTTTGTAGTGTAGAATATGCTTAGTGGCTTGATACTATCCTCCATCTTTATGCTTATACCTAGATGTCCTTAAAGTTCACTTGATTTTTGATCTTTTGCCTTTAAAAGGACTTGTGATCTAACATTGAACGCCAAGTGTTCGATGAAATTTCCATCTAAATGTCACTCCTAAATGTGGCATTCGTTTTCTAGGCTCAAATTTATACTTTTATTCAATTGGTCCTGATTTTCTAGTGCATAATGTGCTTATTGGCATGATTCTATCCTCACTCTTTATGGTCATGCCTAGATATCTTTAAAGTTTACATGTTTTATCTTCTTTTGCTTTTGAAAGTCTGACTTGTGATTTACATTACACGCAGAGTGTTGGATGAAATGTCCATCTAAATGCCAGTCCTAAATGTGCATTCGGTTTCTAGGTTCGAATTTATACTTTTATTCGACCGGTCTTGATTTTGTAGTGCAGAATGTGCTTATTAGCTTGATACTATCCCCATTCTTTATTCTTATGCAAAGATGTCTTTAAAGTTCACTTGTTTTTTCTCCTTTTGCATTTAAAATGAGTTGTGATCTAACATTTCACGTCAAGTGTTCGATGAAATATCCATGTCAATTTCACTCCTAAACGTGGCATTCGGTTTTTAGATTCTAATTTATGCTTTTATTCGATACGTCTTGATTTTGTAGTGTAGAACATGCTTATTGTCTTGACACTATCCTCATTCTTTATGCTTATGCCTAGATGTCTTTAACGCTCACTTGTTTTTTCTCCTTTTGCCTTTAAAATAACTTGTGATCTAACATTTCACGTCAAGTGTTCGATGAAATGTCCATGTCAATGTCACTCCTAAATGTGGCATTCGATTTCTAGGTTCAAATTTATGATTTTATTCAATCGGTCTTGATTTTTTAGTGTAGAATGTGCTTATTCGCTTTTATACTATCCTCATTTTTTATGCTTATGCCTAGATTTCTTTAAAGTTCACTTGTTTTTTCTCCTTTTGCCTTTAAAATGACTTGTGATTTAACATTTCACGCCAAGTATTGGATGAAATGTCCATGTAAATGACACTGCTAAATGTGGCATTCGGTTTCTAGATTCGAATTTATGCTTTTATTCGATATGTCTTGATTTTGTAGTGTAGAGTGTGCTTATTGTCTTGATAATATTCTCATTATTTGTGATTATGCTTAGATGTCTTTAAAGTTCACTTGTTTTTTCTCCTTTTGCCTTTAAAATAACTTGTGATTTAACATTGCACGCCAAGTGTTCGGTGATATGTACATGTAAATGTCACTCCATAATGTGGCAATCGCTTTCTAGGTTCGAATTTGTGCTTTTATTAGATCGATAATTATTTTGTAGTGTAGAATTGCTTAATTGCTTCATACTATCCCCATTCTTTAAGCTTTTGCGTAGAAATCTTTAGAGTTCACTTGTTTTTTCTCCTTTTGCCTTTAAAATGACTTTTGATCTAACATTGCACGTCAAGTGTTCGGTGAAATATCCATGTAAATGTCACTCCATAATGTGGCAATCGGTTTCTAGTTTCAAATTTTTGCTTTAATTCGATCGGTATTGATTTTCTAATGTAGAATGTGCTTATTGGCTTGATACTATCCCCATTCTTTATGCTTATACGTAGATGTCTTTAAAGTTCACTTTTTTTCTCCTTTTTCCTTTAAAATGACTTTTGATCTAACATTGCAAGTCAAGTGTTCGATGAAATGTCCATGTCAATGTCACTCCCAAATGTGGCATTCGATTTCTAGATTCTAATTTATGCTTTTGTTCGATACGTCTTGATTTTGTAGTGCAGAACGTGCTTATTGGCTTGATTCTATCCTCATTCTTTATGCTTATACCGAGATGTTTTTAACGTTCACTTGTTTTTTCTCCTTTTGGCTTTAAAATGACTTCTTATCTAACATTGCACGTCAAGTGTTCGATGAAATGTCCATGTGAATGTCACACTTAAATGTGGCATTCGATTTTCTAGGTTAGAGTTTATGCTTTTATTCGATCGGTCATGATTTTGTAGTGTAGAATCGGCTTATTGGCTTGATACTATCTTCATTCTTTATGCTTATGCCTATATGTCTTTAAAGTTCACTTGTTTTTTCTCCTTTTGCCTTTTAAATGACATGTGATCTAACATTGCACGCCAAGTGTTCGGTGAAATGTCCTTGTAAATGTGACTGCATAATGTGGCATTCGATTTCTAGGTTCGAATTTATGCTTTTATTCGATCGGTCTTGATGTTGTAGTGTATAATGTGCTTATTGGCTTGATACTATCCGCATTTTTTATGCTTATGCGTAGATGTCTTTAAAGTTAACTTGTTTTTTCTCCTTTTGCCTTTAAAATGACTTGTAATCTAACATTTCACGCCAGGTGTTCGATGAAATTTCCACGTAAATGACCCTCCTAAATGTGGAATTCGGTTACTAGGTTCGAATTTATTCTTTTATTCCATCGATCTTGATTTTGTAGTGCAGAATATGCTTAATAGCTTGATACTATCCTCCATCTTTATCCTTATACCTAGATGTCTATAAAGTTCACTTATTTTTTCTGCTTTTGCCTTTACAAATTAACTTGTGTTGTAAAATTACACGCCTAGTGTTCGATGAAATGTCCATGTAAATGTCACTCCTAATGTAGCATTCGGTTTCTAGGTTCAAATTTATGTTTTTATTCGATCGGTCTTCATTTTGAAGTTAAGAAGGTGCTTATTGGCTAGATACTATCCTCATTCTTTATGCATAGGCCTAGATGTCTTTAAAGTTCACTTGTTTTTTCATCTTTTGCCTTTAAAAGGACTTGTGATCTAACATTGCACGCCAAGTGTTCGATGAAATTTCCATCTAAATGTCACTCCTAAATGTGGCATTCATTTTTAAGGCTCAAATTTATACTTTTATTCGATTGGTCCTGATTTCCTAGTGCAGAATGTGCTTATTGGCTTGATTGTATCCTCATTCTTTATGCTCATGCCTAGATGTCTTTAAAGTTTACATGTTTTTTCTTCTTTTGCTTTTGAAAGTCTTACTTGTGATTTAACATTACACGCAGAGTGTTGGATGAAATGTCCATCTAAATGCCACTCCTAAATGTGCATTCGGTTTCTAGGTTCGAATTTATACTTTTATTCGACCGGTCTTGATTTTGTAGTGCAGAATGTGCTTATTAGCTTGATACTATCCCCATTCTTTATGCTTATGCGTAGATGTCTTTAAAGTTCACTTGTTTTTTCTCCTATTGCATTTAAAATGACTTGTGATCTAACATTTCACGTCAAGTGTTCGATGAAATATCCCTGTCAATCTCACTCCTAAATGTGGCATTCGATTTTTAGATTCTAATTTATGCTTTTATTCGATACGTCTTGATTTTGTAGTGTAGAACATGCTTATTGGCTTGACACTATCCTCATTCTCTATGCTTATGCCTAGATGTCTTTAACGTTCAATTGTTTTTTCTCTTTTTGCCTTTAGAATGACATGTGATCTAACATTTCACGTCAAGTGTTCGATGAAATGTCCATGTCAATTTCACTCCTAAATGTGGCATTCGATTTCTAGGTTCAAATTTATGATTTTATTCAATCGGTCTTGATTTTGTAGTATAGAATGTGCATATTGGCTTTTATACTATCCTCATCTTTTATGCTTATGCCTAGATTTCTTTAAAGTTAACTTGTTTTTTCTCCTTTTGCCTTTAAAATGATTTGTGATTTAACATTTCACGCCAAGTGTTGGATGAAATGTCCATGTAAATGACACTGCTAAATGTGGCATTCGGTTTCTAGATTCGAATTTATGCTTTTATTCGATATGTCTTGATTTTGTAGTGTAGAATGTGCTTATTGGCTTGATACTATTTTCATTATTTGGGATTATGCTTAGATGTCTTTAAAGTTCACTTGTTTTTTCTCCTTTTGCCTTTAAAATAACTTGTGATTTAACATTGCACTCCATAATGTGGCAATCGGTTTCTAGGTTCAAATTTTTGCTTTTATTCGATCGGTATTGATTCTATAATGTAGAATGTGCTTATTGGCTTGATACTATCCCCATTCTTTATGCTTATACGTAGATGTCTTTAAAGTTCACTTGTTTTTTCTCCTTTTGCCTTTAAAATGACTTTTGATCTAACATTGCAAGTCAAGTGTTCGATGAAATGTCCATGTCGATGTCACTCCTAAATGTGGCATTCGATTTCTAGATTCTAATTTATGCTTTTGTTCGATATGTCTTGATTTTGTAGTGGAGAACGTGCTTATTGGCTTGATTCTATCCTCATTCTTTATGCTTATGCCTAAATGTCTTTAACGTTCACTTGTTTTTTCTCCTTTTGGCTTTAAAATGACTTCTAATCTAACATTGCATGTCAAGTGTTCGATGAAATGTCCATGTTAATGTCATGCTTAAATTTGGCATTCGATTTTCTAGGTTAGAATTTATGCTTTTTTTCGATCGGTCTTGATTTTGTAGTGTAGAATCGGCTTATTGGCTTGATACTATCCTCATTCTTTATGCTTATGCCTAGATGTCTTTAAAGTTCACTTGTTTTTTCTCCTTTTGCCTTTTAAATGACATGTGATCTAACATTGCACGCCAAGTGTTCGGTGAAATGTCCTTGTAAATAACACTGCATAATGTGGCATTCGGTTTCTAGGTTCGAATTTATGCTTTTATTCGATCGGTCTTGATTTTGTAGTGTAGAATGTGCTTATTGGCTTGATATTATCCTCATTTTTTGTGCTTATGCGTTGATGTCTTTAAAGTTCCTTGTTTTTTCTCCTTTTGTCTTTAAAATGACTTATAATTGTTGAGAGGGTTTCTCGGCCAACAAATAAATTTGTAAGTCAAGACCCCACTGAGTACAGTGGAGTCAGGATCGTTCCACAGGAAGCAAGGTTGTTTGTTTATCAATCTAATAAAAATCAAATAAAATCAAACACAATCACTCACGAGATGCCTCGTTAACGACCTTGTCAGGATCGTTACCGAACCACCGAACACAAAAATACTAACTAATGACCTAATTATATTCCAATTAATACTCGGTACCGAGGCAAGTACTCAACAACGAAGATTTACCAGAAATAATTCAATTAAAACAAAAATCTAGGATAAGGGACACCACAACATAGCCAAGCATAAGAATTCATAAGAAGATAAGATCATGCCTTTAAATAGATAGAGTCATCAACTTTCATTGACTTAACAAGTAAATTAATCTACTTTCATAAACTAACCCACTCAATTGCTTGTTTTGGATCTAAAGCTTGAAACTTTCGTTTTCAAACAATATCAACCTTCAACTTACTAACTTTCTCTTTCAATCAAGTTAAAACTCAAATTACCTCAACTCCCGTTTCGGTATTAAGCACAACAAACAATCTCAATAAAGATAAAAGGCATTCAACACACAATCTTACTCATCAAACATGCTCAACTATGCCGGGCTTAACCCCGACCCTAGAAAAATAGACTACTCAATACTCATAATTAAGAAACTAAAAACTTCAATAAAAACAAACATTGAAACAAAACTCAAACTTAAATTACCAACAAAAACATCGTCTTACAGAGATTCAGAAGAAAACTAAACAAAACATCCACCGAACCACACACTCGATCAACGAACCTCGGAAACCGTCGTCACCGAACCTCGTCACCGACTTTCGATCCGGTTTTCTCTCCTTCGGCCATCCTCCAAATCTTCTCCAAAAACTAGCTCCAAAATTCGACTCCCCTTTCTATGCTAGATAGAAGGGTATTTATACTAGAAAAAATCCTAAAAAACTAAAAAGGCTAAAAGATAAAAACTTTCCTAAAAAGATAGAAACAATCTCTAAAAGATAGAAATAAAGTCTAGAAAGATATTAAACCCTAAAATACATATTCTAATAACCCATAAAGATTATAAAAAGATACTCAACCGATACGGAAATAAATTCCCGCTCAGGATCGGTGAATAATAAAAATAATACTCGAAATCTTTCTCTTCATGGCCTCGTTAACGACCCTTCACAGCCTCGTTAACGAGCCTGGGGTTTGTTTTCTTCAACACCTCCTCTTGTACTCTTAAGCTTTGACTTCTAAATCTTGCACTCTCCCATCCTTCACTGTGATGCTCCAAATTTAGCTCCATTTAGATCCTTTTCTCGCTAAAATCTACAAAATACACAAAATAGCGTAGATTCCACTCTTTTCGTAGATTTATGCAAAACTAACTCAAAATACTCAAAACTAAACCTAAACTACACAAAACTAAACCTAATAAGCAAAGAAAACCTATCAAAAACTATACTAAAAATGCGAACATCAGTAATCTAACATTTTACGCCAAGTGTTCGATGAAATTTCCATGCAAATAACACTCCTAAATATGGCATTCGGTTTCTAGATTCGAATTTATGCCATTATTCGATAAGTCTTGATTTTGTAGTGCAAAGTGTGCTTATTAGATTGACACTATTCTCATTCTTTTTGCTAATGCTTAGATGTCTTTAAAGTTCACTTGTTTTTTCTCCTTTTGCCTTAAAAATTGACTTGTGATCTAATATTGACGCCAAGTATTCGATGAAATGTCCATGTGGAAGTGACGCCTAAATGTGGCTTTCGGTTTCTAGGTTCGAATTTATGCTTTTATTCGATATGTTTTGATTTTGTAGTGCATATTGTGATTATTGGCTTGATACAATCCTCATTCTTTATGCGTATGCCAAGATGTCTTTATAGTTTACATGTTTTTTCTCCTTTTGCCTTTAAAAATTGACATGCGATTTAACATTGCACGCCAAGTGTTGGATGAAATGTCCATGTCAATGTCACTCCGTAATGTGGCAATCATTTTCTAGGTTCGAATTTGTGCTTTTATTCCATCGATCTTGATTTTGTAGTGTAGAATGTGCTTATAGGCTCGATACTATATCCATTCATTATGCTTATGCGTAGATGTCTTTAAAATTCACTTTTTTTTCTACTTTTGCCTTTAAAATGACTTTTGATCTAACATTGCATGTCAAGTGTTCGATGAAATGTCCATGTCAATGTCACTCCTAATTGTGGCATTCGATTTCTAGGTTCGAATTTATGTTTTTATTCGATCGGTCTTGATTTTGTAGTATACAATCGGCTTATTGGCGTGATACTATCCTCATTCTTTATGCTTATGCCTAGATGTCTTTAAAGTTCACTTGTTTTTTCTCCTTTTTCCTTTTAAATGACATGTGATCTAACATAGCACGCCAAGTGTTCGGTGAAATGTGCTTGTAAATGTCACTCCATATAATGGCATTCGGTTTCTAGGTTCGAAATTACGCTTTTATTCGATCTGTATTGATTTTGTAGTATAGAATGTGCTTATTGGCTTGATATTATCCTCATATTTTATGCTTATGCGTTGATGTCTTTAAAGTTCACTTGTTTTTTCTCCTTTTGCCTTTAAAATGACTTGTAATCTAACCTTTCACGCCAAGTGTTCGATGAAATTTCCATGTAAATGACACTCCTAAATGTGGCATTCGGTTTCTAGATTCGAATTTATGCCATTATTCGATAAGTCTTGATTTTGTAGTGCAAACTGTGCTTATTAGCTTGATACTATTCTCATTCTTTTTGCTAATGCCTAGATGTCTTTAAAGTTCACTTGTTTTTTCTCCTTTTGCCTTCAAAATTGACTTGTGATCTAACATTGACGCCAAGTGTTCGATGAAATGTCCATGTGGAAGTCACGCCTAAATGTGGCTTTCGGTTTCTAGGTTCGAATTTATGCTTTTATTCGATACGTCTTGATTTTGTAGTGCATAATGTGATTATTGGCTTGATACAATCCTCATTCTTTATGCGTATGCCAAGATGTCTTTATAGTTTACATGTTTTTTCTCCTTTTGCCGTTAAAAATTGACATGCGATTTAACATTGCACGCCAAGTGTTGGATGTAATGTCCATGTCAATATCACTCCGTAATGTGGCGGTTTCTAGGTTCGAATTTTTGCTTTTATTCGATCGGTATTGATTTTGTAGTGTAGAATGTGCGTATTGGCTTGATACTATCCCCATTCTTTATGCTTATGCGCATATGTCTTTAAAGTTTTTTTTTTTCCTTTTGCCCTTAAAATGACTTTTGATCTAACATTGCACGTCAAGTGTTCGATGAAATGTCCATCTAAATGTCACTCCATAATGTTGCAATTGGTTTCTAGGTTCGAATTTGTGCTTTTATTCGATCAGTATTGATTCTGTAGTGTAGAATGTGCTTATTAGCTCGATACTATCTCCATTCATTATGCTTATGCGTAGAAGTCTTTAAAGTTGACTTTTTTTCTACTTTTGCCTTTAAAATGACTTTTGATCTAACATTGCATGTCAAGTGCTCGATGAAATGTCCATGTCAATGTCACTCCTCAACTTGGCATTCGATTTCTAGATTCTAATTTATGCTTTTATTCGATACAACTTGATTTTTTAGTGCAGAACGTGCTTATTGGCTTGATACTATCCTCATTCTTTATGCTTATGCCAAGATGTCTTTAAAGTTCACTTGTTTTTTCTCCTTTTGCCTTTAAAATGAATTGTGATCTAACATTGCACGTAGAGTGTTCGATCAAATATCCATGCCAATGTCACTCCTAATTGTGGCATTCGATTTCTAGGTTCGAATTTATGTTTGTATTCGATCGGTCTTGATTTTGTAGTATAGAATCGACTTATTTGCTTGATACTAGCCTCATTTTTTATGCTTTTGCCTAGATGTCTTTAAAGTTCACTTGTTTTTTCTCCTTTTTCCTTTTAAATGACATGTGATCTA
Organism: Fallopia convolvulus; assembly: GCA_964016875.1. NCBI lineage: Eukaryota > Viridiplantae > Streptophyta > Magnoliopsida > Caryophyllales > Polygonaceae > Fallopia > Fallopia convolvulus. Next base: position 24,400,532 of record OZ024720.1, on the reverse strand, counting down.
ACATTGCACCCCAAGTGTTCGGTGAAATGTTCTTGTAAATATCACTCCATAATATGGCATTCGGTTTCTAGGTTCGAATTTATGCTTTTATTCGATCGGTCTTGATTTTGTAGTGTGGAATGTGCTTATTGGCTTGATACTATCCTCATTTTTTATGCTTATGCGTAGATGTCTTTAAAGTTCTCTTGTTTTGTCTCCTTTTGCCTTTAAAATGACTTGTAATCTAACATTTCACAACAAGTGTTCGTTGAAATTTCCATGTAAATGACACTCCTAAATGTGGCATTCGATTTCTAGAGTCGAATTTATGCTTTTATTCGATATGTCTTGATTTTGTAGTGCAAAGTGTGCTTATTGGCTTGATAGTATTCTCATTCTTTTTGCTTATGCCTATATGTCTTTAAAGTTCGCTTGTTTTTTCTCCTTTTGCCTTCAAAATTGACTTGTAATCTAACATTTACGCCAAGTATTCGATGAAATGTCCATGTGGAAGTCACGCCTAAATGTGGCTTTCGGTTTCTAGGTTCGAATTTATGCTTTTATTCGATACGTCTTGATTTTGTAGTGCATAATGTGATTATTGGCTTGATACTATCCTCATTCTTTATGCTTATGCGTAGATGTCTTTGAAGTTCAGTTGTTTGTTCTCCTTTTGCCTTTAAAACGACTTGTGATCTAACATTGCACGTCAAGTGTTCGATCAAATGTCCATGTGAATGTCACTCCTAAATATGGCATTTGATTTCTAGTTTCGAATTTATGGTTTTATTCGATCGATCATGATTTTGTACTGTAGAATGTGCTTATTGGCTTGTTACTATCCCCATTCTTTATGCTTATGCGTAGATGTCTTTAAAGTTCACTTGTTTTTTCTCCTTTTGCCTTTAAAATGACTTGTGATCTAACATTGCACGTAGAGTGTTCGATCAAATATCCATGCCAATGTCACTCCTAATTGTTGCATTCGATTTCTAGGTTCGAATTTATGTTTTTATTCGATCGGTCTTGATTTTGTAGTATAGAATCGGCTTATTTGCTTGATACTATCCTCATTCTTTATGCTTGTGCCTAGATGTCTTTAAAGTTCACTTCTTTTTTCTCCTTTTTCCTTTTAAATGACATGTGATCTAACATTGCACCCCAAGTGTTTGGTGAAATGTGCTTGTAAATGTCACTCCATAATATGCCATTCGGTTTCTAGGTTCGAATTTATGCTTTTATTCGATCGGTCTTGATTTTGTAGTGTAGAATGTGCTTATTGGCTTGATACTATTCCCAATTTTTATGCTTATGCGTAGATGTCTTTAAAGTTCTCTTGTTTTTTCTTCTTTTGCCTTTAAAATGACTTGTAATCTAGCATTTCACAACAAGTGTTCGATGAAATTTCCATTTAAATGACCCTCCTAAATGTGGCATTCGGTTTCAAGATTCGAATTTATGCTTTTGTTGGGACGTTGTTGGGACCTCTGGTTCTAAGCAACGGATCAACGATTCACTTCTCTTTAAGTTTTGATAATGACAAATACCATAGGGAACTAATGTGGTTTGTTCAAGTATTTCTAAGGAACACAGGTACAGTCAAGAACTCCTATGAATGACAAAGCCACTACTGGCCACAATGAAGAGTTTCCATCAAGGGAACTCTGAAGAGGAAAGTTCCCATGAAATGGGAACTCCCAGAAACAAACAAGAAAACACAAGCTTACAACGATGAAGAGTTTCCATCAAGGGAACTCTGATGAAGTCAGTTCCCATGAAATGGGAACTCACATGTGAAGACAACGACCGTTCAGCGCAGATCGCGGGATTCTGTCTTAGACAGCCCGAGCGAACAGTCTAAGGATCAGACTGTCACGCTTCATCCAACGGTCCGATTGATTCAAGAAGTTGACCTAGTTCAAACCAAAGTCACATGTGAAGAAAGTACAACTTGGGCATCAAGCAAAGGGCATTTTGGACACAAACGAAAGATGCGACTGCCCAAGACAAATGGACTATAAAGCCAAATGAATAGTACACGGTCTGAGTGCTTCTCCCAGAACTTACAAACACCCACATCAGAGAAAAGAAAGAAAAGGAAGAGAAGTCCCCGCCGGCGAGTGTGTGATCTCGACGACGGTGAAGCTGAAGTTCCCTGGAGCAAGGGAACTGAGAAGTCAGCGTAAGGTTTGAGTTACTTGTGTTTTGCTGTTGTGAGCTTAGGAACTCAGTTGAGAGGATTTACTAGTGTTGCTAGAGTTAGGAAGAACTTGTAGGAACAGAGAAGTGTAAATCCGGCTGTGTAACTAAGGAACAAAGCAATCAATATAAGTAAGTCATTCAAAATCCTCCAAGCGGAGGTAGAGGTTTACCCATACAACTAGTTGTTTGTAGTGGGGTTCCTCTATAAAGGAACTGTGCCTTTCACTGTTTTTATTACTTGCGATTATTTACTTTCGCTGCCTTGGGAACAGCTTAATTGCCAGTTCCCAAGCTCACTGCTAACCGATTACGATCCAACAATTGGTATCAGAGCCAGCGCTCTAGATTTGTGTTAGCATCGCAGGTGCCAAAATGGCTCAGGAACTTACTCAGGTGGGGAACAATACCAGCAAGCCGCCAAGGCTTATAACAGGAAGATTTGAAAGCTGGCAACGCGACATGAAAGATTGGATGCGTGGCCAAGACTACCAAGCCTGGTGCGTCATCGAAAGGGGGAACTTCGAAATCGATCCAGCCATTGTCAACGACCTCTCAAAGTGGGGTCCCAACGAGTACAAGTGCATGGAGGCAAACTACAAAGCCAAATAGTACCTAAAGAGGTCCATGTGCGTACAAGATTGTGACAGGGTTGCAAACCTTGACACAGCCAAGGAAATGTGGGAAGCCATCCAACAAATGCACGTTGGGAACTCAGATCTTAGAGAAGATCTTCAGATGAATGCAAAAAGGGAGTTCTATAACTTCCAAATGGAAATGGGAGAGTCCGTCGATAGCTACCAATCCCGGTTTGAAGGACTTTGCACCAAGATGGAAGGATTGGGGATCACAAAAGAAGAAATCACCCACAAAATGAAGGTCCAACAGCTCTTCAATGGATTGACTGGAGAATGGGAAAACGAGAGAACGATGTTCAAGAAAAATCCAGAAAATCGAACACTTATGCTTCATCAAGTGTTTGGAAAGCTAGTAGGACATGAGAAGAGGAAGATCGATGATAAGGAACAAACTCGAGCTCATCGAGGGATCGCACTCAAGATCGAAAAGATGCTCAAATCAACCCAAGAACAACATGAAGACTCTGAAGAAGAAGAGGATGAAGAGCTAGTTCTTGTAACAAAGGCTCTTCGAAATTTCTACAAAGGAAAGTCTCAACGGAACAGTGGGAACTGGGGAAAGGGACAAAGTTCCCAAAGAAAGCCCATAGAGAAGGATCTCTCAGAAGTGACCTGCTACAAATGCAACAGGAAAGGACATTTTGCGAAGGAATGTCCACAAGGAACTGAAGGCAGAAAGCAAGGAAAAAAGGCCTACATCGCTACTTGGAGCGATGATGAAGACGAAGATCCTGAAGCATGGGCACTCCCAGACATGTGTGGCATGGCCATAGGAGAAACCACTGGGGAACAACCCAGTGAGGTAACCACTGAAACTGTTCTTGATTCCTTAAGTAATTATGAAAAACCTGAATTGTTGAAAATTCTTTCAAGTCTTGTTAAAGATAACATAAAACTGCAAAACAAGTTGGAAAAACAGGAACACATAAATTCTCAATTAGTTGGTCTTGAGCCCTGTCCCAACTGCACATCCCTTCTAGAAAAACTCAAGTCCCATGTGTCTCACATCGTAGATCTAGAAAGAGAAATCAAAACTTTAGAGAAAGATGAGAACACCCTCCTGCAAAACCTGAGTAAGACTCCCGAACATCCTGAAGCCTCTAGTTCCCAAATTAAGTTTGTCCCAGCCAGACATGGCATAGGATACAAAGGTGAGTGCTCCAAGAACAGAAAGTCACCCCTGAGCGAACATGAGATCCACGAGTGTAGGGCCTTAGAACTCCAGTGTGAGAAACAGAAAAATGCTCATCTCGAGGAGAAAATCAAGGTCCTAGAGAGTGGAAACAATGGTGAGAAAGACTACTATACTGGGAACTCTGGACATAGAATCTATGTCAAAATTGCTAAGGGAAATGGGTCTCGAGTGTACAACAAAGAAACCATGGATAGGAACCGTATCCAGAGACCACACCCAAAATACTACCTGGGAGAATACTACAAGACATGTTGGCACTGTGGTGCTCATGGGCACTACAAGGATGCATGTCCCAAGAAGAGAGCCCAAACCCCTAGAAGCCATGAGTTCCCAAACAGACAAAAACGTCATGCTCATCACCAAAGGAACTCAACTCTCAAAATTCCAAAGACATCAACATTTCTGACTATATCTTGAATGAAAATGTTTTCCCTTGCAAGGGACCTGGCAAGAGTCATCTTGCTTGGGTCTCAAAACACTAACTTTTCCATGTAGGTGGCTGTGAGAGGGAACAGTACATGGTTCATAGATAGTGGATGCTCGAACCATATGACAGGGAACAAGGATATCCTCATCTCACTCCACACTCATCACGTCTCATTTGGCAACAAGAACAAGGGAGAAGTTATTGGAAAAGGAGAAGTGTTGCTCAATAGATCTATTAAAGTTAGCAACGTAAATCTGGTAAAGGATCTGGGATACAATCTGCTGAGTGTCTCCCAGATGTGTGATCAAGGGAACAACATCGTCACTTTCGACTCAGATGAATGTCTCGTCATCAACAAGAAGACCAACAAAGTAATTCTGAGAGGAAGAAGATACAACAATGTGTATGTGGTGGACACCAACTTTGAACCACCAATGAAGCTGTGCCTTGCGAGTTCCCAAGATGACACGGAACTCTGGCATCGAAGACTGGGACATGCTGGTGTAAATCAAATCCTGAAGCTTTATCTACAGGATCTGGTCATTGGTCTTCCGCGGATCAATCTCGAAGGAGTCAAAATGTGTGAAGCATGTGTTCGAGGGAAACAGACCAGGACCTCCTTCAAACCGAAGAAGGTGGTAAGCACAACCAGGTCCCTGGAGTTAATTCACATGGATCTCTGTGGTCCCATGAGAACAGCTAGCTACGGTGGAAAAAGGTACATGTATGTTTTAATTGATGATTTTTCAAGATTCACCTGGGTTATTTTCTTGAAGGCAAAATCACAAGCGTTTGAAGAGTTTGAGCCCTTCATCAAAAGAACAGAAGTAAGCTTGGGGCTGAAACTGAAAGCAATCAGATCTGATCACGGAACTGAGTTTCAAAACTCGGAGTTCCTAAACTTCTGTGAGCAAAATGGGATCTCTCACAACCTTTCAGCTCCTCGCACTCCTCAGCAAAATGGAGTGGTCGAGAGAAAGAACAGAACTCTGGAGGATATTGCTAGAACCATGATGATCGAAAGTGGAGTTCCTGAGTACTTCTGGACTGAAGCAATCTCCACAGCTACATACATCCTGAATCGAGCCATGACAAGGCCCCTGATCAACAAGACTTCCTATGAGCTCATCAAAGGGAGAAAACCAAACATCTCACACTTGAGAACATTTGGTTGCACATGCTTTGTTCACAACAACGGCAAAGACAATCTTGGAAAATTCGACCCCAGAAGTGACGAAGGGATCTTCCTGGGATACTCATCAAAAAGCAAGGCTTATAGGGTCTACAATAAAAGAACAAAGAAGATAGAGGAAAGCATTCATGTCGTCTTCAATGAAAAGTTTGTAAAGATGGGAACCGAGATCCAAGGGAAGGGAACTCTGTTCAAGCTAGTCAGACATGAAGACGAGGATGATGACGAGGATGAGCCAAGGAAAAGGGATGAAGACTATCCAAGTGCAAGCAATATCCCGCAACCAGGGAACAACGACGAAGGTCCAACCCTCACTGATCAAACCTCCCTTGAGGCTCCCTCCTCAGAAGAACTACAAGAAACCTCCAACTCTCTCGAGGTCCCCTCTTCAGGGAACAACTCTGCTGTCCCCCAAGACAATACACTGCCAGAATCAAGTATTCAAGGGGAACAAAGAGGGAACCTGCCAAAAATCTCTGAAGAAACATCAAATGAAGAAGCTGAAGATGAGAGTTCCCATGACAAAGAAACACCAACTGAGGATAATACACATGCAAAGGAACTCACTCATACAAGAACCTTTCAACAAAGGAAGGACCACCCCCTTGAGAACATCATCTCCCCTCTTGATAAAGGTGTTCAAACTCGTTCCTCTCTCAATAATTTTTGTGCTTTTAACGCGTTTGTTTCAATGGTGGAACCCAAAAATATCAAAGAAGCATTACAGGACCCAAATTGGATTCAAGCCATGCAAGAGGAACTCCACCAATTCGAGAGAAACAAAGTTTGGAAGCTAGTTCCTAGGCCCAAAAACAAGAACATCATAGGAACCCGATGGGTTTTTAGGAACAAGCTCGATGATACTGGAGCTGTAGCAAGGAACAAGGCTAGGTTAGTAGCACAAGGATACAGGCAAGAGGAAGGGATTGACTACGATGAGACCTTCGCACCAGTTGCCAGGATCGAGGCAATCAGACTCCTCATCGCCTATGCTGTTCACAAGGGATTCAAACTTTATCAAATGGATGTGAAAACAGCCTTCCTAAATGGACATCTCAAGGAAGAAGTGTATGTGGCCCAACCTCCAGGATTCGAAGATGAGAAAATGCCCAACCATGTCTATTTCCTGGAAAGGGCCCTTTAGGGACTCAAACAAGCTCCCCGAGCTTGGTATGACAGGTTTGCTCAATTCCTCTTGTCCCATGGATACATTCGTGGTTCCATAGACAAGACTTTGTTTTTAAAGAAAGAATCTAAAGACATTTTGATTGTGCAAGTATATGTTGATGACATTGTGTTTGGAGCAACTAACGAAACTCTTGTAGAAAAGTTCAAGGACCTCATGAGCAATGAGTTTGAGATGAGTCTCATTGGGGAACTCACGTTCTTCTTGGGACTTCAAATATCCCAAACAAAGGAGGGAACAAAGATCCATCAACAGAAATACATCAAGGAAATGCTCGTGAAGTATGGGATGGAACATTCGAAGCCCATTGACACTCCCATCTCACCAAATTCAAGGCTAAATGCAGATGAAACAGGTATCAGTGTGGACCAAAGGAACTATCGAGGTATGATCGGGTCCCTTCTCTACTTAACAGCTAGTAGACCTGATTTCATGTTCTCCGTATGTCTTTGTGCTCGTTTTCAAGCTAACCCTAAGGAATCACACCTGAAAGAGGTGAAGAGAATTTTCAGGTATCTCAAAGGGAACAATAACTTGTGCCTTTGGTATCCAAGGAACAGTTCCCTTGAGATCATTGCATACACAGATGCTGACTTTGCAGGGCACTTGGTTGACAGAAAGAGCACTTCAGGAATGGCCCAGTTCCTAGGGTCTTGCTTAGTTTCGTGGGGATCTAAAAAGCAAAACTCAGTGGCACTCTCCACAGCTGAAGCTGAATATGTGGCTGCCGCATCATGCTGTTCCCAGGTTCTATGGCTTAAGTCACAACTCCAGGATTACGGTATGTCTTTTGGCCCAGTTCCCATACTCTGTGATAACACTAGTGCCATAAACATTTCCAAAAATCCTGTGCATCATTCTAGAACTAAGCATATTGATATAAGGCATCACTTTCTACGTGACAATGTTGAGAATGGGAACATTTCGATGGAACACTGTAGAACTGAAGAGCAAATTGCGGATATTCTTACCAAAGCTTTAGACAGACGTCCCTACCAGCGTTTTCGAATGCTTCTAGGGATGATAACTCTAAACTAAACAAGTCCCTGTTTATCTCTCTCTCAATGCCTGACTAGTTTATCTAAAATTGCATGATAAGGAACTTGGATTCATTGCTTTCACTATGCCATGATTACTAGTCTAGAGAAAAATGTGTACAAAGGAACTCTATTTCTTTTGGCCCAAAATGATCAACCAGAGTTCCCTTTATCCCTCATTACAAGCCACCATGACGGTTGATCATATGACCCACCTTAAGCTAGGGACCAGACAAATGCTTCTCATGAGCCAAAACATTTCCTTTATCGAGTTGCAAATTGTCTGGTTCCCTTTGAGTTCCCTAGCCTCACAAAAAGATGAGTGTGAAGTTCCCTCAACCACTTCACTCTCCCTGACCTTGAAAAGATCATGGGAACTGCTGCATCTACAAAGGGAACACTGACTAATCTTCAAAGAAAAACCGTCACTTGGGAAGCGGACTTTCGTGTCAGAAGCTCTGAAGCGTTACAGGCCAAGTATTCAAAATTTGAAAAGGACTTCCCAAGAGATTGTGACGCGTGTCCAGAAGCGTGCTTGAGAAGTTGAAACGGCGCCCCACGTTCATTGGGCAACGGTTATCGAGGTTATTCCACTTCCCTTTCTACCCTTCACCTCCTCTCTCCTTTAAAACCCCTCTTTGCCATTTTTAGGCCCTTTATTCCATCTTACATCCCTGTCCTTCGTCTTCCCCAAATCCTTTTCACTCTCTTTTCAAGAAACCTCCAAATCCTCCCAAATTCTTACAAAAATGGCCCCTCAACACACATTCGCACAAATCAATGAGTGGGTACTTGCCAATCCTCGCACTCTCTTCATCACTCAACTGAACGAGATCGAGCAAGAACAAGACCCAACCATGAAGGATGTCCTCATTCAAGGGCTATACAATCAAGTAAGCCCCTTCTTGCCCCCTCCTCCTCCTCAGGTCGACGAAACCGTCTCCTGGACCTCTTCCTCCTCCGAATCTCTTCCTCTTCCACCTCCAACCACCAACACCTCCTCCGGAGTTGTCATCGTTGACAACTTCGGAGATGCTCGCCCCTCCATCAATGAAAAACCCCATAAATCCAAACATCGCCACTCATCCAAACATCGCCACTCATCAAAAGATCCCTCAAAATCCAAAAAATCCAAACACTCCCACAACCCCTCCAAATCCAAAAAGCGTAAACACTCTGAGGCCTCTGAATTCTCGGAGCCCAGAAAGAAGGCTTTCTTCCGATTTGAGGACTACCTGAACTGCTCCAAGGAGAGTTCTTGTGCTCCCAAACCTCCCTACCCTTTTCCTTCCGACGATGGGAACTCCGAACCCCAGAGTCTACTTCCCTCTTCCTCCTCCATCCCTCCTCTTCAAATCGAGGGACCTCCTCCGCCACCTCCTCCAGTTCCCGCCACGATGTGAACTTCAACATCCCAACCTCCTTCACTTCCTCTCGTTCCCATCATTACGGGATCTCCAACTCCACCCTCACCTCACAAAACGCCTTCTCCCTCCTCACCAAAACACATTTCCACCACTCCCATCTCCGCTTCGGGGATCTCTCCTCCACAGGACCGCAGATCCCTTCCTCCTCCTTCCACTCAACTCACAACCCCTATTCCTTCTTCTCCTCTCCCCTCTTCCATCACGTCTCCCACCACCACCAAACTCCCCTCTCCCTCACCATCCAAAAGTATCGTCGCCCTCTCCTCAGACGACGACGATCTTCCTCTTTCTGTGATCATCGGCAAAATGAACAAGGACCCTCCTCCGATCATCATGGGAACTTTGGAGGAGGAAGCCCAGCTCAAGGCCATCGAGGAAGAACTCAGCAGGGGTCCCTCTGAGCACACAGTCTCCCAAGGGACAAAGTCCCCAGAAAAGGTTGCTTCTCAAGAGCCCACAGAGACAAGGGACCTCGCACCAGCTGGAGGTGCTAAGGCAACAACAAGTCATCCTGGAGATGACGCGGAGGGCTCCGGTTCGAGCTCCTCCGAGGAAGAAGGGACCTCCCATGATGAGGTCGAAGAAGAAGAAGAAGCTCCAGCTACAAAGGAGCCAGCACGCATCCCTACACCTGGAAACCAAATGTTGGTGTCCGCGAGTTCCCCACCACCAAGGGACCGCGTGCTCATGATCGAAGCGGCTGCACCCCCTCAGCAGAAAGCACCAAGCATCATGTCAATGAGCGCCGAAAGCTTCTCCCTCACCTCATTGTTTCCAAAGAGGTGCTAACTGAAAATGGTCTGGAGGAACTGTGGGAACTGATCAAGGCCCAGGGCTGGGAGAGACTCTATCAAGAAACTGTGAGAGTAGATCCCTCACAAGTGCGTCAATTCTACAACAACTTCACTATCACCAACGACGGCACTCAGGGAACTCTCTCCCACGAAGGCGACGAGTTCATTTTTACAACGTCTACGATCCGCCTTCAACTCCAGGTCCCTGGTCAAGGGCTTAGCGAGGTGCCCAGCAAGCTCTGGGGCGACTTCAACAGCGCCGAGGTGTACAACACAATTTTTGAGGGTCGGGTTCCCTCTAAGGTCCTCTCGACGCATCATTGTCCTTGGTCGCCAAGCTCGCTCACCAATTCATCATCAACGTGGTGATCCCACGCCAAGAAAAGCGCCTGGTCGTCAACATCCCCGATGCCATCATCCTCTACCACTTCCTCCTCAAGAAGCCCATAAATCTTCCCCGAATTATCCTTGGGCACATGGAAAAGTGCATGGCCTCCAAGTCCCACTCCCTTCCCTACTCCGGGCTGATCAAGAAGCTCCTACAAAAAGAGGGTCTCTACGATGCCTCTAAAGACGAAATCGAGCTTGGAAGGGAACTGGACATTACAGTTGCCCAGAAGATGAGGCACTCGGAGCCTGTAGAGGAGGCGGCTCCCCTAGAGTCTGGTACACAAGAGGGGAACTCTTCAGTGTTGCTTCGCATCGCCAACACCCTCGATCAGATTGCTAGGGACCAGGCAGTGTTGGCCAGAGGACAAGAAAAGCTTACACAAGTCCTTACGCGCCTTTGTGACGCTTTGTTCCCTCAGAGCCCATGATCTCTCCCTTCTTGTTCCCTTAATCCAAAAATGACCACAAATTGTACTTGGGTTCCCATTGTACATATTCTCTTAAGTAATGAAATGGTATTTATTTTGATTGCGTGTTCCATTCTTTCCTAATATTGCTTTGCTTATTTTTCGATGATGTCAAAAGGGGGAAAGATAAATAATGTGAGATGAGTTAAAAGTTTAAGTTATCACAGACCACGCATAAGCTAAGGGGGAACAATTGCATAAAAAGCTTAATAGGAACTATGTGTCTCACCAGAAGTGGCTCCCTAAATATAAATGTCTCACTAAGAGTGACTTCCCAAAATCATACTTAGGAACTCATCAGCATATCATTCATTGAAATACTTGCATTTTTGTGATGGGTTTGTCATCATCAAAAAGGGGGAAATTGTTGGGACGTTGTTGGGACCTCTGGTTCTAAGCAACGGATCAACGATTCACTTCTCTTTAAGTTTTGATAATGACAAATACCATAGGGAACTAATGTGGTTTGTTCAAGTATTTCTAAGGAACACAGGTACAGCCAAGAACTCCTATGAATGACAAAGCCACTACTGGCCACAATGAAGAGTTTCCATCAAGGGAACTCTGAAGAGGAAAGTTCCCATGAAATGGGAACTCCCAGAAACAAACAAGAAAACACAAGCTTACAACGATGAAGAGTTTCCATCAAGGGAACTCTGAAGAAGTCAGTTCCCATGAAATGGGAACTCACATGTGAAGACAACGACCGTTCAGCGCAGATCGCGGGATTCTGTCTCAGACAGCCAGAGGGAACAGTCTGAGGATCAGACTGTCATGCTTCATCCAACGGTCCGATTGATTCAAGAAGTTGACCTAGTTCAAACCAAAGTCACATGTGAAGAAAGTACAACTTGGGCATCAAGCAAAGGGCATTTTGGACACAAACGAAAGATGCGACTACCCAAGACAAATGGACAATAAAGCCAAATGAATAGTACTCGGTCTGAGTGCTTCTCCCAGAACTTACAAACACCCACATCAGAGAAAAGAAAGAAAAGGAAGAGAAGTCCCCGCCGGCGAGTGTGTGATCTCGACGACGGTGAAGCTGAAGTTCCCTGGAGCAAGGGAACTGAGAAGTCAGCGTAAGGTTTGAGTTACTTGTGTTTTGCTGTTGTGAGCTTAGGAACTCTGTTGAGAGGATTTACTAGTGTTGCTAGAGTTAGGAAGAACTTGTAGGAACAGAGAAGTGTAAATCCGGCTGTGTAACTAAGGAACAAAGCAATCAATATAAGTAAGTCATTCAAAATCCTCCAAGCGGAGGTAGAGGTTTACCCATACAACTAGTTGGTTGTAGTGGGGTTCCTCTATAAAGGAACTGTGCCTTTCACTGTTTTTATTACTTGCGATTATTTACTTCCGCTGCCTTGGGAACAACTTAATTGCCAGTTCCCAAGCTCACTGCTAACCGATTACGATCCAACAACTTTTATTCGATATGTCTTGATTTTGTAGCGCAAAGTGTGCTTATTGGATTCATACTATTCTCATTCTTTTTGCTTATGCCTATATGTCTTTAAAGTTCACTTGTTTTTTGTCCTTTTGCCTTCAAAATTTACTTGTGATCTAACATTGACGCCAAGTATTCGATGAAATATCCATGTGGATGTCAATCCTAAATTTGTCAATCGGTTTCTAAGTTCGAATTTATGCTTTTATTCGATACGTCTTGATTTTGTAGTGCAAAATGTGTTTATTGACTTGATACTATCCTCATTCTTTATGCCTATGCCCATATGTCTTTAAAGTTAACTTGTTTTTTTTCTCCTTTTGCCTTTTAAATGACTTGTGATTTAACATTACACGTCAAGTGTTCGGTGAAATGTCCATGTTAATGTCACTCCATAATGTGGCAATCTGTTTCAAGGTTCGAATTTGTGCTTTTATTCGATCGGTATTGATTTTGTAGTGTACAATGTGCTTATTGTTTTAATACTATCCTCATTCTTTATGCTCATGCTTAGACGTCTTTAAGGTTTACATGTTTTTTCTCCTTTTAACTTTAAAAATTGACTTGTGATTTAACATTGAACGCCAAGTGTTGGATGAAATGTCCATGTAAATGTCACTCCATATTGTGGCAATCGGTTTCTAGGATCGAATTTGTGGTTTTATTCGATCGATATTGATTTTGTAGTGTAGAATGTGCTTATTGGCTTGATACTCTCCGCATTCTTTATGCTTATGCGTAGATGTCTTTAAAGTTCACTTGTTTCTTCCCCTTTTGCCTTTAAAATGACTTTTGATCTAACATTGCACGTCAAGTGTTCGATGAAATGTCCATGTAAATGTCACTCCATAATGTTGCAATCAGTTTCTAGGTTCAAAATTGTGTTTTCAAATTTTTATTGATTTTGTAGTGTAGAATGTGCTTATTGACTCGATACTATCTCCACTCATTATGCTTATGCGTAGATGTCTTTAAAGTTCACTTTATTTTCTGCTTTTGCCTTTAAAATGACTTTTGATCTAACATTGCATGTCAAGTGTTCGATGAAATGTCCATGTCAATGTCACTGCTAAACGTGGCATTTGATTTCTAGATTCTAACTTATGGTTTCATTCGATACGTCTTCATTTTGTAGTGTAGAACGTGCTTATTGGCTTGATATAAGCCTCATTCTTTATGCTTATCCCAAGATGTCTTTAAAGTTCACATGTTTTTTCACCTTTTGCCTTTAAAATTACTTGTAATCTAACATTGCACGTCAAGTGTTCGATCAAATGTCCATGTCCATGTCACTCCTAATTGTGGCATTCGATTTCTAGGTTCGAATTTATGCTTTTATTCGACCGGTCTTGATTTTGTAGTGTAGAAACGGCTTATTGGCTTCATACTATCCTCATTCTTTATGCTTATGCCTAGATATCTTTAAAGTTCACTTGTTTTTTCTCCTTTTGCCTCTTAAATGACATGTGATCTAACATTGCACGCCAAGTGTTCGGTGAAATGTGCTTGTAGTTGTCACTCCATAATGTGGCATTCGGTTTCTAGGATCGAATTTGTGCATTTATTCGATCGGTATTGATTTTGTTGTGTAGAATGTGCTTATTGGCTTGATACTATCCTCACTCTTTATTCTCATGCTTAGACGTCGATAAAGTTTACATTTTTTGTCTCCTTTTGACTTTAAAAATTGACTTGTGATTTAACATTGAACGTCAAGTTTTCGATGAAATGTCCATGTTAATGTCACTCCATAATGTCGCAATCGGTTTCTATGATCGAATTTGTGCTTTTATTCGATCGGTATTGATTTTGTAGTGTAGAATGTGCTTATTGGCTTGATAGTATCCTCATTCTTTATGCGTATGCGAAGATGTCTTTATAGTTTACATGTTTTTTCTCCTTTTGCCTTTAAAATGACTTGTGATCTAACATTGCACGTCAAGTGTTCGATGAAATGTCCATGTTAATGTCACTACTTAATGTGGCATTAGATTTCTAGTTTCGAATTTATGCTTTTATTCGACCGGTCTTGATTTTGTAGTGTAGAATCGGCTTATTGGCTTGATACTATCCTCATTCTTTATGCTTATGCCTAGATATCATTAAAGTTCACTTGTTTTTTCTCCTTTTGCCTTATAAATGACATGTGATCTAACATTGCACGCCAAGTGTTCGGTGAAATGTGCTTGTAACTGTCACTCCATAATGTGGCATTCGGTTTCTAGGTTCGAATTTATGCTTTTATTCGATCGGTCTTGATTTTGTAGTGTAGAATGTGCTTATTGGCTTGAAACTATCCTCATTCTTCATGCTCATGCTTAGACGTCGTTAAAAATTACATGTTTTTTCTCCTATTACCTTTAACAATTGACTTGTGATTTAACCTTGAACGTCAAGTGTTGGATGAAATGTCCATGTAAATGTTACTCCATAATGTGGCAATCGGTTTCTAGGATCGAATTTGTGCTTTTATTCGATCGGTATTGATTTTGTAGTGTAGAATGTGCTTATTGACTTGATACTATCCCCATTCTTTATGCTTATGCGTAGATATCTTTAAAGTTCACTTGTTTTTTTCTCCTTTTGCCTTTAAAATGACTTTTAATTTAACATTACACGTCAAGTGTTCGATGAAATGTCCATGTAAATGTCACTCCATAATGTTGCAATCGGTTTCTAGGTTCGAATTTGTGCATTTATTCGATCGGTATTGATTTTGTTGTGTAGAATGTGCTTATTGGCTTGATACTATCCTCACTCTTTATTCTCATGCTTAGACGTCGATAAAGTTTACATTTTTTTTCTCCTTTTGACTTTAAAAATTGACTTGTGATTTAACATTGAACGCCAAGTCTTGGATGAAATGTCCATGTAAATGTCACTCCATAATGTCGCAATCAGTTTCTAGGATCGAATTTGTGCTTTTATTCGATCGGTATTGATTTTGTAGTGTAGAATGTGCTTATTGACTTGATACTATCCCTATTCTTTATGCATATGCGTAGATGTCTTTAAAGTTCACTTGTTTTTTCTCCTTTTGCCTTTAAAATGACTTTTGATCTAACATTGCACGTCAAATGTTCGACGAAATGTCCATCTTAATGTCACTCCTTAATGTGGCATTCGATTTTAAGGTTCGAATTTATGCTTTTATTCGACCTGTCTTGATTTTGTAGTGTAGAATGTGCTTATTGGTTTGATACTATCCTCATTCTTTATGCTCATACTTAGACGTCGTTAAAGTTTACATGTTTTTTCTCCTCTTACCTTTAAAAATTGAATTCTGATTTAACATTGATATCCTAGTGTTGGATGAAATGTCCATGTAAATATCACTCCATATTGTGGCAATCGGTTTCTAGGATCGAATTTGTGCTTTTATTCGATCGGTATTGATTTTGTAGTGTAGAATCTGCTTATTGACTTGATACTATCCCCATTCTTTTACTTATGTGTAGATGTCTTTAAAGTTCACTTGTTTTTCCTCCTTTTGCCTTTAAAATGACTTTTGATTTAACATTGCACGTCAAGTGTTCGATGAAATGTCTATGTAAATGTCAGTCCTTAATGTTGCAATCGGTTTCTAGGTTCGAATTTGTGCTTTTATTCGATCGGTATTGATTTTGTAGTGTAGAATGTGCTTATTGGCTTGATACTATCTCCATTCCTTATGCTTATGCGTTGATGTCTTTAGAGTTCACTTGTTTTTTCTCCGTTTGCCTTTAAAATGACTTGTGATCTAACATTGCACGTCAAGTGTTCGATCAAATGTCCATGTCAATGTCACTCCTAATTGTGGCTTTCGATTTCTATGTTCGAATTTATGCTTTTATTCGATCGGTCATGATTTTGTAGTGTAGAATCCGCTTATTGGCTTGATATTATCCTCATTCCTATGCTTATTCCTAGATGTCTTTAAAGTTCACTTGTTTTTTCTCCTTTTGCCTTTTAAATGACATGTGATCTAACAGTGCACACCAAGTGTTCAGTGAAATGTTCTTGTAAATGTCACTCCATTATGTGGCATTTTGTTTCTAGGTTCGAATTTATGCTTTTATTCGATCGGTATTAATTTTGTATTGTAGAATGTGCTTATTGGCTTGATACTATCCACATTCATTAAGCTTATGCCTAGATATCTTTAAAGTTCACTTGTTTTTTCTCCTTTTGCCTTTAAAATGGACTTGTGATCTAACATTGACGCCAAGTATTCGATGAAATGTCCATGTGGATGTCACTCCTAAATTTGGCATTCGGTTTCTAGGTTTGAATTTATGCTTTTATTCGATACCTCTTGATTTTGTAGTGCAAAATGTGCTTATTGACTTGATACTATCCGGAATCCTTATGCTTATGCCCAGTTGTCGTTAAAGTTCACATGTTTCTTATCATTTTGCCGTTAAAATGACTTGTGATCTAACATTGGATGTCAAGTGTTCGATGAAATGTCCATGTCAATGTCACTCCTAAATGTGGCTTTCGATTTCTAGGATTGAATTAATGCTTTTATTCGATCGGTCTTGATTTTGTACTGTAGAATGTGCTTATTGGCTTGATACTGTCCCCATTCTTTATGCTTATGCGTAGATGTCTTTAAAGTTCACTTGTTTTTTCTCCTTTTGCCTATTAAATGACATATGATCTAAAATTGCACGTCAAGTGTTCGGTGAAATGACCTTGTAAATCTCACTCCATAATGTGGCATTCGGTTTCTAGGTTCGAATTTATGCTTTTATTCAATCGGTATTGATTTTGTAGTGTAGAATGTGCTTATTGGCTTGATACTATCTCCATTCCTTATGCTCATGTGTACATGTCTTTAAAGTTCACTTGTTTTTTCTCCTTTTGCATTTAAAATGACTTTTGATCTAACATTGCACGTCAAGTGTTCGATGAAATGTCCATGTTAATGTCACTCCTTATAGTGGCATTCGGTTCCTATGTTCGAATTTATGCTTTTATTCGATATGTCTTGATTTTGTAGTGTAGAATGTGCTTATTGGCTTGAAACTATCCTCATTCTTTATGCTTTTTTCTTCTATTACCTTTAACAATTAGGAATGTCCATGTTCATGTTTTTTCTTCTATTACCTTTAACAATTGACTTGTGATTTAACCTTGAACGTCAAGTGTTGGATGAAATGTCCATGTAAATGACACTCCATAATGTGGCAATCGGTTTCTAGGGTCGAATTTGTGCTTTTATTCGATCCGTATTGATTATGTACTCTAGAATGTTCTTATTGGCTTGATACTATCCTCATTTTTTATGCTTATGCGTAGAAGTCTTTACAGTTCACTTGTTTTTTCTCCTTTTGCCTTTAAAATGACTTGTAATCTAACATTTCACGTCAAGTGTTCGATGAAATTTCCATGTAAATGACACTCCTAATTGTGGCATTCAGTTTCTAGATTCGAATTTAGGCTTTTATTCGATATGTCTTTATTTTGTAGTGCAAAGTGTGCTTATTGGCTTGATACTATTCTTATTCTTTTTGCTTATGCCTGTATGTCTTTAAACTTCACTTGCGATCTTTTTGCCTTCAAAATTGACTTGTGATCTAACATTGACGCCAAGTATTTGATGAAATGTCCATGTGGATGTCACTCCAAAATTTGGCATTCTGTTTCTAGGTTCGAACTTATGCTTTTATTCGATACATCTTGATTTTGTAGTGCAAAATGTGCTTATTGACTTGATACTATCCTCATTCTTTAGTGCAAAATGTTTCTAGGTTCACTGGTTTTTTCTCCTTTTGCCTTTTAAATGACTTGTGATTTAACATTGCACGCCAAGTTTTCGGTGAAATGTCCATGTTAATGTCACTCCATAATGTGGCAATCTGTTTCAAGGTTCGAATTTGTGCTTTTATTCGATCGGTATTGATTTTGTAGTGTAGAATGTGCTTATTGGCTTGATACTATCCTCATTCTTTATGCTCATGCGTAGAAGTCGTTAAAGTTTACATGTTTTTTCTCCTTTTACCTTTAAAAATTGACTTGTGATTTATCATTGAACACCAAGTGTTGGATGAAATGTCCACGTAAATTTCACTCCATATTGTGGCAATCGGTTTCTATGATCGAATTTGTGCCTTTATTCCATCGGTATTGATTTTGTAGTGTAGAATGTGCTTATTAGCTTGATACTATTCCCATTCTTTAAGCTTATGCGTAGATGTCTTTAAAGTTCACTTATTTTTTCTCCTTTTGCCTTTAAAATGACTTTTGATCTAACATTGCACTTCAAGTGTTCGATGAAATGTCCATGTAAATGTGACTCCATAATGTTGCAATCGGTTTCTAGGTTCGAATTTGTGCTTTTATTCGATCGGTATTGATTTTGTAGTGTAGAATGTGCTTATTGGCTCGATACTATCTCCATTCGTTATGCTTATGCGTAGATGTCATTAAAGTTCACTTTTTTTTATAACTTTAAAATGACTTTTGATCTAACATTGCATGTCAAGTGTTCGATGAAATTTCCATGACAATGTCACTCCTAAACGTGGCATTCGATTTCTAGATTCTAATTTATGCTTTTAATCGATATGTCTTGATTTTGTAGTGCAGAATGTGCTTATTGGCTTGATTCTATCCTCATTCTATATGCTTATGCCTAGATGTCTTTAACGTTCACTTATTTTTTCTCCTTTTGCCTTCAAAATGACATGTGATTTAACATTGCACGCCAATTGTTGGATGAAATGTCCATGTCAATGTCGCTCCGTAATGTGGCATTCGGTTTCTAGGTTCGAATTTATGCTTTTATTCGATCGGTATTGATGTTTTAGTGTAGAATGTGCTTATTGGCTTGATACTATCCCCATTCTTTATGCTTATGAGTAGATGTCTTTAAAGTTCACTTGTTTTTTCTCCTTTTGCCCTTAAAATGACTTTTGATCTAACAATGCACATCAAATGTTCGATGAAATGTCCATCTTAATGTCACACCTTATTGTGGCATTCGTTTTCTAGGTTCGAATTTATGCTTTTATTCGACCGGTATTAATTTTGTAGTGTAGAATGTGCTTATTGGCTTGATACTAACCCCATTCTTAATGCTTATGCGTAGATGTCTTTAAAGTTCACTTGTTTTTTCTCCTTTTGCCTTTAAAATGACTTTTGATCTAACATGGCACGTCAAGTGTTCGATGAAATGTCCATGTAAATGTCACTCCATAATGTTGCAATCGGTTTCTAGGTTCGAATTTGTGCTTTTATTCGATCGGTATTGATTTTGTAGTGTACAATGTGCTTATTGGCTTGATCCTATCTCCATTCCTTATGCTTATGCGTAGATGTCTTTAAAGTTCACTTGTTTTTTCTCCTTTTGCCTTTAAAATGACTTTTGATCTAACATTGCACGTCAAGTGTTCGGTGAAATGTCCACGGCAATGACACTCCTAATTGTGGAATTCGATTTCTAGGTTCGAATTTATGCTTTTCTTCGATCGGTCTTTATTTTGTAGTGTAGAATTTGCTTATTGGCTTGATATTATCCTCATTCTTTATGCATATGCCTAGATGTCTTTAAAGTTCACTTGTTTTTTGTCCTTTTGCCTTTTAAATGATATGTGATCTAACACTGCACACCAAGTGTTCGGTGAAATGTCCTTGTAAATGTCACTCCATAATATGGCATTCGGTTTCTAGGTTCGAATTTATGCTTTTATTCGATCGGTATTGATTTTGTAGTGAAGAATATGCTTATTGGCTTGATATTATCCCCATTATTTATGCTTATGCGTGGATGTCTTTAAAGTTGACTTGTTTCTTCTCCTTTTTCCTGTAAAATGACTTATTATCTAACATTGCACGTCAAGTGTTCGACCAAATGTCCATCTCAATGTCACTCCTAATTGTGGCATTGGATTTCTAGGTTCGAGTTTTTGCTTTTATTCGATTTGTCTTGATTTCGTAGTGTAGAATCTGCTTATTGGCTTGATACAATCCTCATTTTTTATGCTTATGCCTAGATGTCTTCAAAGTTCACTTTGTTTTTCTCCTTTTGCCTTTTAAATGACTTGTTATTTAACATTGCACGCCAAACGTTCAGTGAAATGTCAAGGTAAATGTCACCCCATAAAGTGGCATTCGTTTTCTAGGTTCGAATTTATGCTTTTATTCGATCGGTATTAATTTTGTAGTGTAGAATGTTCTTATTGGCTTGATACTAACCCCATTCTTAATGCTTATGCGTAGATATCTTTAAAGTTCACTTGTTTTTTCTCCTTTTGCCTTTAAAATGACTTTTGATCTAACATTGCACGTCAAGTGTTCGATGAAATGTCCATGTAAATGTCACTCCATAATGTTGCAATCGTTTTCTAGGTTCGAATTTGTGCTTTTATTCGATCGATATTGATTTTGTAGTGTACAATGTGCTTATTGGCATGATCCTATCTCCATTCCTTATGCTTATGCGTAGATGTCTTTAAAGTTCACTTGTTTTTTATCCTTTTGCCTTTAAAATGACTTTTGATCTAACATTGCATGTCAAGTGTTCGGTGAAATGTCCACGTCAATGACATTCCTAATTGTGGAATTCGATTTCTAGGTTCAAATTTATGCTTTTCTTCGATCGGTCTTGATTTTGTAGTGTAGAATTTGCTTATTGGCTTGATACTATCCTCATTCTTTATGCTTATAACTAGATGTCTTTAAAGTTCACTTGTTTTTTGTCCTTTTGCCTTTTAAATGATATGTGATCTAACACTGCACGCCAAGTGTTCGGTGAAATGTCCTTGTAAATGTCACTCCATAATATGGCATTCGGTTTCTAGGTTCGAATTTATGCTTTTATTCGATCGGTATTGATTTTATAGTGTAGAATATGCTTATTGGCTTGATATTATCCCCATTATTTATGCTTATGCGAGGTTGTCTTTAAAGTTCACTTGTTTCTTCTCCTTTTTCCTTTAAAATGACTTATTATCTAACATTGCACGTCAAGTGTTCGATCAAATGTCCATCTCAATGTCACTCCTAATTGTGGCATTCGATTTCTAGGTTCGAGTTTTTGCTTTTATTCGATCTGTTTTGATTTCGTAGTGTAGAATATGCTTATTGGCTTGATACAATCCTCATTTTTTATGCTTATGCCTAGATGTCTTTAAAGTTCACTTTGTTTTTCTCCTTTTGCCTTTTAAATGACTTGTTATTTAACATTGCACGCCAAGCGTTCAGTGAAATGTCAAGGTAAATGACACCCCATAAAGTGGCAATCGGTTTCTAGGTTCAAATTTGTGCTTTTATTCGATCAGTATTGATTTTGTAGTGTAAAATGTGCTTATATGCTTGATACTATCGCCATTCTTTATGCTTATGAGTAGATGTCTTTAAAGTTCACTTGTTTTTTCTCCTTTTGCCCTTAAAATGACTTTTGATCTAACAATGCACATCAAGTGTTCGATGAAATGTCCATCTTAATGTCACACCTTAGTGTGGCATTCGTTTTCTAGGTTCGAGTTTATGCTTTTATTCGATCGGTATTAATTTTGTAGTGTAGAATGTTCTTATTGGCTTGATACTAACCCCATTCTTAATGCTTATGCGTAGATGTCTTTAAAGTTCACTTGTTTTTTCTCCTTTTGCCTTTAAAATGACTTTTGATCTAACATTGCACGTCAAGTGTTCGATGAAATGTCCATGTAAATGTCACTCCATAATGTTGCAATCGTTTTCTAGGTTCGAATTTGTGCTTTTATTCGATCGATATTGATTTTGTAGTGTACAATATGCTTATTGGCTTGATCCTATCTTCATTCCTTATGCTTATGCGTAGATGTCTTTAAAGTTCACTTGTTTTTTATCCTTTTGCCTTTAAAATGACTTTTGATCTAACATTGCATGTCAAGTGTTCGGTGAAATGTCCACGTCAATGACATTCCTAATTGTGGAATTCGATTTCTAGGTTCAAATTTATGCTTTTCTTCGATCGGTCTTGATTTTGTAGTGTAGAATTTGCTTATTGGATTGATACTATCCTCATTCTTTATGCTTATAACTAGATGTCTTTAAAGATCATTTGTTTTTTGTCCTTTTGCCTTTTAAATGATATGTGATCTAACACTGCACGCCAAGTGTTCGGCGAAATGTCCTTGTAAATGTCACTCCACAATGTGGCATTCGGTTTCTAGGTTCGAATTTGTGCTTTTATTCGATCGGTATTGATTTTGTAGTGTAGAATATGCTTATTGTCTTGATATTATCCCCATTATTTATGCTTATGCGTAGATGTCTTTAAAGTTCACTTGTTTTTTATCCTTTTGCCTTTAAAATGACTTTTGATCTAACATTACATGTCAAGTGTTCGGTGAAATGTCCACGTTAATGACATTCTTAATTGTGGAATTCGATTTCTAGGTTCGAATTTATGCTTTTCTTCGATCGGTCTTGATTTTGTAGTGTAGAATTTGCTTATTGGCTTGATACTATCCTCATTCGTTATGCTTATACCTAGATGTCTTTAAAGTTCACTTGTTTTTGGTCCTTTTACATTTAACTATTGACTTTTTATTTAACATTGAACGTCAAGTGTTGGATGAAATGTCCGTGTAAATGTCACTCCATAATGTGGCAATCGGTTTCTTTGATGACCTTGTTCTTTTATTCGATAAGTATTGATTTTGTAGTGTAGAATGTGCTTATTGACTTGATAATGTCCCCATTCTTTATGCTTATGTGTACATGTCTTTAAAGTTCACTTGTTTTTTCTCCTTTTGCCCTTAAAATGACTTTTGATCTAACAATGCACATCAAGTGTTCGATGAAATGTCCATCTTAATGTCACACCTTAATGTGGCATTCGTTTTCTAGGTTCGAATTTATGCTTTTATTCGATCGGTATTAATTTTGTAGTGTAGAATGTGCTTATTGGCTTGATACTAACCCCATTCTTAATGCTTATGCGTAGATGTCTTTAAAGTTCACTTGTTTTTTCTCCTTTTGCCTTTAAAATGACTTTTGATCTAACATTGCACGTCAAGTGTTCGATGAAATGTCCATGTAAATTTCACTCCATAATGTTGCAATCGGTTTCTAGGTTCGAATTTGTGCTTTTATTCGATCGGTATTGATTTTGTAGTGTACAATGTGCTTATTGGCTTGATCCTATCTCCATTCCTTATGCTTATGCGTAGATGTCTTTAAAGTTCACTTGTTTTTTATCCTTTGGCCTTTAAAATGACTTTTGATCTAACCTTGCATGTCAAGTGTTCGTTGAAATGTCCACGTCAATGACATTCCTAATTGTGGAATTCGATTTCTAGGTTCGAATTTATGCTTTTCTTCGATCGGTCTTGATTTTGTAGTGTAGAATTTGTTTATTGGCTTGATACTATCCTCATTCTTTATGCTTATAACTAGATGTCTTTAAAGTTCACTTGTTTTTTGTCCTTTTGCCTTTTAATGATATGTGATCTAACACTGCACGCCAAGTGTTCGGTGAAATGTAGAATGTGCTTATTGATTTGATACTACTCCTATTCTGTATGCATATGCGTAGATGTCTATAATGGTCACTAGTTTTTTCTCATTTTGCTTTTAAAATGACTTTTGATCTAACATTGCATGTCAAGTGTTCTATGAAATGTCAATGTTAATGTTACACCTTAATGTGGCACTCGATTTCTAGGTTCAAACATATGCTTTTATTCGACCGGTCTTGATTTTGTAGTGTAGAATGTTCTTATTGGCTTCATACTATCCTCATTATTTATGCTCATGCCTAGACGTCATTAAAGTTCACTTTGTTCTTCTCCTTTTGCCTTTAAAATTACTTTTGAGCTAACATTGCACGTCAAGTATTCGATGAAATGTCCACGTCAATGTCACTCCTAATTGTGCATTCAATTTCTAGGTTCGAATTTATGCTTTTATTCGATCGGTCTTGATTTTGTAGTGTAGAATCTGCTTATTGGCTTGATACTATCCTCATTCTTTATGCTTATGCCTAGATGTCTTTAAAGTTCACTAGTTTCTTCTCCTTTTGCCTTTAAAATTACTTTTGATCTAACATTGCACGCCAAGTGTTCGATGAAATGTCCATGTAAATGACACTCCTAAATGTGGCATTCGGTTTCTAGATTCAAATTTATGCTTTTATTCGATACTTCTAGATTTGGTAGTGCACAATATGCTTATTGGCTTGATACAATCCTCATTCTTTATGTGTATGCAAAGATTTCTTTATAGTTTACATGCTTTTTCTCCTTTTGCCTTTAAAAATTGACTTGTGATTTAACATTGCATGCCAAGTGTTGGATGAAATGTACATGTCAATGTCACTCCTAAATGTGGCATTCGATTTCTAGGTTCGAATTTATGCTTTTATTCGATCGAACTTGATTTTGTAGTGTAGAATGTGCTTATTGGCTTCATACTATCCCCATTCATTATGCTTATGTGTAGATTTCTTCAAAGTTCACTTGTTTTTTCTCCTTTTGCCTTTAAAATGACTTTTGATCTAACATTGCATGCGCAGTGTTCGATGAAATGTCCATGTAAATGACACTACTAAATGAGGCATTCAGTTTCTAGATTCAAATTTATGCTTTTATTCGATACTTCTTGATTTGGTAGTGCGCAATATGCTTATTGGCTTGATACAATCCTCATTCTTTATGCGTATGCCAAGATGTCTTTATAATTTACATGTTTTTTCTCTTTTTACCTTTAACAATTGACTTGTGATTTAACATTGAACGCCAAGTGTTGGATGAAATGTCCATGTAAATGTCACTCCATAATGTGGCAATCGGTTTCTAGGATGAACTTGTTCTTTTATTCGATCAGTATTGATTTTGTAGTGTAGAATGTGCTTATTGACTTGATAATATCCCCATTCTTTATGCATATGCGTAGATGTCTTTAATGGTCACTTGTTTTTTCTCCTTTTGCTTTTAAAATGACTTTTGATCTAACATTGCATGTCAAGTGTTCTATGAAATGTCAATGTTAATGTCACACCTTAATGTGGCATTCGATTTCTAGGTTCAAACTTATGCTTTTATTCGACCGGTCTTGATTTTGTAGTGTAGAATGTTCTTATCGGCTTGATACTATCCTCATTCTTTATGCTCATGCCTAGACGTCGTTAAAGTTCACTTGTTTCTTATCCTTTTGCCTTTAAAATTACTTTTGATCTAAAATTGCACGTCAAGTGTTCGCCGAAATGTCCACGTCAATGTCACTCCTAATTGTGTCATTCAATTTCTAGGTTCGAATTTATGCTTTTATTCGATCGGTCTTTATTTTGCAGTGTAGAATCTGCTTATTCGCTTGATACTATCCTCATTCTTTATGCTTATGCCTAGATGTGTTTAAAGTTCACTAGTTTCTTCTCCTTTTGCCTTTAAAATTACTTTTGATCTAACATTGCACGCCAAGTGTTCGATGAAATGTCCATGTAAATGACACTCCTAAATGTGGCATTCGGTTTCTAGATTCACTTTTATGCTTTTATTCGATACTTCTTTATTTTGTAGTGCACAATATGCTTATTGGCTTGATACAATCCTCATTCTTTATGCGTATACCAAGATTTCTTTATAGTTTACATGTTTTTTCTCCTTTTGCCTTTAAAATTGACTTGTGATTTAACATTGCGTGCCAAGTCTTGGATGAAATGTCCATATCAATGTCACTCCTAAATGTGGCATTCGATTTCTAGGTTCAAATTTATGCTTTTATTCGATCGAACTTGATTTTGTAGTGTAGAATGTGCTTATTGGCTTGATATTATCCCCATTATTTATGCTTATGCGTAGATGTCTTATAAGTTCACTTGTTTTTTCTCCTTTTGCCTTTAAAATGACTTTTGATCTAACATTGCATGCGAAGTGTTCGATGAAATGTCCATGTAAATGACACTCCTAAATGTGGCATTCAGTTTCTAGATTCAAATTTATGCTTTTATTCGATACTTCTTGATTTGGTAGTGCGCAATATACTTATTGGCTTGATACTATCCTCATTCTTTATGAGTATGCCAAGATGTCTTTATAATTTACATGTTTTTTCTCCTTTTACCTTTAACAATTGACTTGTGATTTAACATTGAACGCCAAGTGTTGGATGAAATGTCCATGTAAATCTCACTACATAATGTGGCAATCGGTTTCTAGGATGAACTTGTTCTTTTATTCGATCGGTATTGATTTTGTAGTTTAGAATATGCTTATTGACTTTATAATGTCCCCATTCATTATGCTTATGTGTAGATGTCTTTAAAGTTCACTTGATTTTTCTCCTTTTGCTTTTAAAATGACTTTTGATCTAACATTGCATGTCAAATGTTCAATGAAATGTCCATGTTAATGTCACTCCTTAATGTGGCATTCGATTTCTAGGTTCAAATTTATGCTTTTATTATACCGGTCTTGATTTTGTAGTGTAGATTGTTCTTATTGGCTTGATACTATCCTCATTCTTTATGCTCATGCCTAGACGTCGTTAAAGTTTACATGTTTTTTCTCCTTTTACCTTTAAAAATTGACTTGTGATTTAACATTGAATGCCAAGTGTTGGAGGAAATGTCCATGTAAATGTCACTCTATAATGTGGCATTCGGTTTCTAGGATCGAATTTGTGCTTTTTTCGATCGGTATTGATATGGTAGAGTAGAATGTGCTTATTGACTTGATACTATCCCCATTCATTATGCATATGCGTAGATGTCTTTAATGGTCACTTGTTTTTTCTCCTTTTGCTTTTAAAATGACTTTTGATCTAACATTGCATGTCAAGTGTTCTATGAAATGTCAATGTTGATGTCACACCTTAATGTGGCATTCGATTTCTAGGTTCAAACTTTTGCTTTTATTCGACCGGTCTTGATTTTGTAGTGTAGAATGTTCTTATTGGCTTGATACTATCCTCATTCTTTATGCTCATGCCTAGACGTCGTTAAAGTTCACTTGTTTCTTATCCTTTTGCCTTTAAAATTAGTTTTGATCTAACATTGCATATCAAGTGTTCGATGAAATGTCCAAGTCAATGTCACTCCTAATTGTGGCATTCAATTTCAAGGTTCGAATTTATGCTTTTATTCGATCGGTCTTTATTTTGCAGTGTAGAGTCTTCTTATTGGCTTGATACTATCCTCATTCTTTATGCTTATGCCTATATGTCTTTAAATTTCACTTGTTTCTTCGCCTTTTGCCTTTAAAATTACTTTTGATCTAACATTGCACGCCAAGTGTTCGATGAAATGTCCATGTAAATGACACTCCTAAATGTGGCATTCAGTTTCTAGTTTCAAATTTATGCTTTTATTCGATACTTCTTGATTTGGTAGTGAACAATATGCTTATTGGCTTGATACAATCCTCATTCTTTATGCGTATGCCAAGATCTCTTTATAGTTTACATGCTTTTTCTCCTTTTGCCTTTAAAAATTGACTTGTGATTTAACATTTCATGCCAAGTGTTGGATGACATGTCCATGTCAATGTCACTCCTAAATGTGGCATTCGATTTCTAGGTTCGAATTTATGTTTTTATTCGATCGAACTTGATTTTGTAGTGTAGAATGTGCTTATTGGCTTGATATTATCCCCATTCTTTATGCTTATGCGTAGATGTCTTCAAAGTTCACTTGTTTTTTCTCCTTTTGCCTTTAAAATGACTTTTGATCTAACATTGCATGCGAAGTGTTCGATGAAATGTCCATGTAAATGACACTCCTAAATGTGGCATTCAGTTTCTAGATTCAAATTTATGCTTTTATTCGATACTTCTTGATTTGGTAGTGCGCAATATACTTATTGGCTTGATACTATCCTCATTCTTTATGAGTATGCCAAGATGTCTTTATAATTTACATGTTTTTTCTCCTTTTACCTTTAACAATTGACTTGTGATTTAACATTGAACGCAAAGTGTTGGATGAAATGTCCATGTAAATCTCACTACATAATGTGGCAATCGGTTTCTAGGATGAACTTGTTCTTTTATTCGATCGGTATTGATTTTGTAGTTTAGAATATGCTTATTGACTTGATAATGTCCCCATTCATTATGCTTATGTGTAGATGTCTTTAAAGTTCACTTGATTTTTCTCCTTTTGCTTTTAAAATGACTTTTGATCTAACATTGCATGTCAAATGTTCAATGAAATGTCCATGTTAATGTCACTCCTTAATGTGGCATTCGATTTCTAGGTTCAAATTTATGCTTTTATTATACCGGTCTTGATTTTGTAGTGTAGATTGTTCTTATTGGCTTGATACTATCCTCATTCTTTATGCTCATGCCTAGACGTCGTTAAAGTTTACATGTTTTTTCTCCTTTTACCTTTAAAAATTGACTTGTGATTTAACATTGAATGCCAAGTGTTGGAGGAAATGTCCATGTAAATGTCACTCTATAATGTGGCATTCGGTTTCTAGGATCGAATTTGTGCTTTTTTCGATCGGTATTGATATGGTAGAGTAGAATGTGCTTATTGACTTGATACTATCCCCATTCTTTATGCATATGCGTAGATGTCTTTAATGGTCACTTGTTTTTTCTCCTTTTGCTTTTAAAATGACTTTTGATCTAACATTGCATGTCAAGTGTTCTATGAAATGTCAATGTTGATGTCACACCTTAATGTGGCATTCGATTTCTAGGTTCAAACTTTTGCTTTTATTCGACCGGTCTTGATTTTGTAGTGTAGAATGTTCTTATTGGCTTGATACTATCCTCATTCTTTATGCTCATGCCTAGACGTCGTTAAAGTTCACTTGTTTCTTATCCTTTTGCCTTTAAAATTAGTTTTGATCTAACATTGCATATCAAGTGTTCGATGAAATGTCCAAGTCAATGTCACTCCTAATTGTGGCATTCAATTTCAAGGTTCGAATTTATGCTTTTATTCGATCGGTCTTTATTTTGCAGTGTAGAGTCTTCTTATTGGCTTGATACTATCCTCATTCTTTATGCTTATGCCTATATGTCTTTAATTTCACTTGTTTCTTCGCCTTTTGCCTTTAAAATTACTTTTGATCTAACATTGCACGCTAAGTGTTCGATGAAATGTCCATGTAAATGACACTCCTAAATGTGGCATTCAGTTTCTAGTTTCAAATTTATGCTTTTATTCGATACTTCTTGATTTGGTAGTGAACAATATGCTTATTGGCTTGATACAATCCTCATTCTTTATGCGTATGCCAAGATCTCTTTATAGTTTACATGTTTTTTCTCCTTTTGCCTTTAAAAATTGACTTGTGATTTAACATTTCATGCCAAGTGTTGGATGACATGTCCATGTCAATGTCACTCCTAAATGTGGCATTCGATTTCTAGGTTCGAATTTATGTTTTTATTCGATCGAACTTGATTTTGTAGTGTAGAATGTGCTTATTGGCTTGATATTATCCCCATTCTTTATGCTTATGCGTAGATGTCTTCAAAGTTCACTTGTTTTTTCTCCTTTTGCCTTTAAAATGACTTTTGATCTAACATTGCATGCGAAGTGTTCGATGAAATGTCCATGTAAATGACACTCCTAAATGTGGCATTCAGTTTCTAGATTCAAATTTATGCTTTTATTCGATACTTCTGGATTTGGTAGTGCGCAATATACTTATTGGCTTGATACTATCCTCATTCTTTATGAGTATGCCAAGATGTCATTATAATTTACATGTTTTTTCTCCTTTTACCTTTAACAATTGACTTGTGATTTAACATTGAATGCCAAGTGTTGGATGAAATGTCCATGCAAATGTCACTCCATAATGTGGCAATCGGTTTCTAGAATCGAATTTGTGCTTTTATTCGATCGGTATTGATTTTGTAGTGTAGAATGTGTTTAATGACTTGATACTATCCCCATTCCTTATGCATATGCGTAGATGTCATTAATGGTCACTTGCTTTTTCTCCTTTTGCTTTTAAAATGACTTTTGATCTAACATTGCTTGTCAAGTGTTCTATGAAATGTCCATGTTAATGTCACACCTTAATGTGGCATTCGATTTCTAGGTTCAAACTTATGCTTTTATTCGACCGGTCTTGATTTTGTAGTGTAGAATGTTCTTATTGGCTTGATACTATCCTCATTCTTTATGCTTATGCCTTAATATCGTTAAAGTTTACATATTTTTTCTCCATTTACCTTTAAAAATTGACATGTGATTTAACATT
This sequence comes from Fallopia convolvulus, assembly GCA_964016875.1. Lineage (NCBI taxonomy): Eukaryota > Viridiplantae > Streptophyta > Magnoliopsida > Caryophyllales > Polygonaceae > Fallopia > Fallopia convolvulus. The sequence goes on along the minus strand of OZ024720.1, from coordinate 24,370,014 downwards.
GAACGCCAAGTGTTGGATGAAATGTCCATGTAAATGACACTCCATAATGTGGCAATCGGTTTCTAGGATCGAATTTGTGCTTTTATTCGATCGGTATTGATTATGTACTCTAGAATGTTCTTATTGGCTTGATACTATCCCCATTCTTAATGCTTATGCGTAGATGTCTTTAAAGTTCACTTGTTTTTTCTCCTTTTGCCTTTAAAATGACTTTTGATCTAACATTGCACGTCAAGTGTTCGATGAAATATCCATGTAAATATCACTCCATAATGTTGCAATCTGTTTCTAGGTTCGAATTTGTGCTTTCATTCGATCGGTATTGATTTTTGTTGTGTAGAATGTGCTCATTGGCTTGATACTATCTCCATTCCTTATGGTTATACGTAGATGTCTTTAAACTTCACTTGTTTTTTCTGCTTTTGCCTTTAAAATGACTTTTGATCTAAAATTGCACGCAAGTGTTCGATGAAATGTCTATGTCAATGTCACTCCTAAATGTGGCATTCGATTTCTAGTTTCTAATTTATGCTTTTATTCGATACGTCTTGATTTTGTAGTGCATAACGTGCTTATTGGCATGATACTATCCTCATTCTTTATGCTTATGCCTAGATGTCTTTAAAGTTCACTTGTTTTTTCCCCTTTTGCCTTTAAAATGACTTGAGACCTAACATTGCACGTCAAGTGTTCGATCAAATGTCCACGTCAATGTCACTCCAAATTGTGGCATTCGATTTCTAGGTTCGAATTTATGCTTTTATTCTATCGGTCTTGATTTTGTAGTGTAGAATCTGCTTATTGGATTAATACTATCCTCATTCTTTATGCTTATGCCTAGATGTTTTTAAAGTTCACTTGTTTTTTCTCGTTTTGCATTCTAAATGATATGTGATCTAACGTTCCACGCCAAGTGTTCGATGAAATGTTCTTGTAAATATCTCTCCATAATGTGGCATTCGGTTTCTAGGTTCGAATTTATGCTTTTATTCGATCGGTATTGATTTTGTAGTGTAGAATGTGCTTATTGGCTTGATACTATCCCCATTCTTTATGCTTATGCGTAGATGTCTTTAAAGTTCACTTGTTTTTTCTCCTTTTGCCTTTAAAATAAATTTTGATCTATCATTGCACGCCAAGTGTTCGATGAAATGTCCATGTAAATGACACTCCTAAATGTGGCATTCAGTTTCTAAATTCAAATTTATGCTTTTATTCGATACTTCTCGATTTGGTAGTGCGCAATATACTTATTGGCTTGATACTATCCTCATTCTTTATGAGTATGCCAAGATGTCATTATAATTTACATGTTTTTTCTCCTTTTACCTTTAACAATTGACTTGTGATTTAACATTGAATGCCAAGTGTTGGATGAAATGTCCATGCAAATGTCACTCCATAATGTGGCAATCGGTTTCTAGGATCGAATTTGTGCTTTTATTCGATCGGTATTGATTTTGTAGTGTAGAATGTGTTTAATGACTTGATACTATCCCCATTCCTTATGCATATGCGTAGATGTCATTAATGGTCACTTGCTTTTTCTCCTTTTGCTTTTAAAATGACTTTTGATCTAACATTGCATGTCAAGTGTTCTATGAAATGTCCATGTTAATGTCACACCTTAATGTGGCATTCGATTTCTAGGTTCAAACTTATGCTTTTATTCGACCGGTCTTGATTTTGTAGTGTAGAATGTTCTTATTGGCTTGATACTATCCTCATTCTTTATGCTTATGCCTTAATATCGTTAAAGTTTACATATTTTTTCTCCATTTACCTTTAAAAATTGACATGTGATTTAACATTGAACGCCAAGTGTTGGATGAAATGTCCATGTAAATGACACTCCATAATGTGGCAATCTGTTTCTAGGATCGAATTTGTGCTTTTATTCGATTGGTATTGATTATGTACTCTAGAATGTTCTTATTGGCTTGATACTATCCCCATTCTTAATGCTTATGCGTAGATGTCTTTAAAGTTCACTTGTTTTTTCTCCTTTTGCCTTTAAAATGACTTTTGATCTAACATTGCACGTCAAGTGTTCGATGAAATGTCCATGTAAATATCACTCCATAATGTTGCAATCTGTTTCTAGGTTCGAATTTGTGCTTTCATTCGATCGGTATTGATTTTTGTTGTGTAGAATGTGTTCATTGGCTTGATACTATCTCCATTCCTTATGGTTATACGTAGATGTCTTTAAACTTCACTTGTTTTTTCTGCTTTTGCCTTTAAAATGACTTTTGATCTAAAATTGCACGTCAAGTGTTCGATGAAATGTCTATGTCAATGTCACTCCTAAATGTGGCATTCGATTTCTAGTTTCTAATTTATGCTTTTATTCGATACGTCTTGATTTTGTAGTGCAGAACGTGCTTATTGGCATGATACTATCCTCATTCTTTATGCTTATGCCTAGATGTCTTTAAAGTTCACTTGTTTTTTCCCCTTTTGCCTTTAAAATGACTTGAGACCTAACATTGCACGTCAAGTGTTCGATCAAATGTCCACGTCAATGTCACTCCAAATTGTGGCATTCGATTTCTAGGTTCGAATTTATGCTTTTATTCTATCGGTCTTGATTTTGTAGTGTAGAATCTGCTTATTGGATTAATACTATCCTCATTCTTTATGCTTATGCCTAGATGTTTTTAAAGTTCACTTGTTTTTTCTTGTTTTGCATTCTAAATGATATGTGATCTAACGTTCCACGCCAAGTGTTCGATGAAATGTCCTTGTAAATATCTCTCCATAATGTGGCATTCGGTTTCTAGGTTCGAATTTATGCTTTTATTCGATCGGTATTGATTTTGTAGTGTAGAATGTGCTTATTGGCTTGATACTATCCCCATTCTTTATGCTTATGCGTAGATGTCTTTAAAGTTCACTTGTTTTTTCTCCTTTTGCCTTTAAAATGACTTTTGATCTATCATTGCACGCCAAGTGTTCGATGAAATGTCCATGTAAATGACACTCCTAAATGTGTCATTCAGTTTCTAGATTCAAATTTATGCTTTTACTCGATACTTCTTGATTTGGTAGTGCACAATATGCTTATTGGCTTGATACAATCCTTATTCTTTATGAGTATGCCAAGATGTCTTGATAGTTTACATGTTTTTCTCCTTTTGCCTTTAAAAATTGACTCGTGATTTAACATTGCACGCCATGTTTTCGATGAAATGTCCACGTAAATGTCACTCCTAAATGTGGCATTCTATTTCTAGGTTCGAATTGATGCTTTTATTCGATCGATCTTGATCTTGTACTGTAGAATGTGCTTATTGGCTTGATACTGTAACACCCCGTCTTTACACCGGGCGCTACTCGATAATAGACCTCACTAGGTACTACCTAGGCTAGTTTGACAACGAGTTCACTTGGATCTTGCAATTCGAGCACGACGAGAAAACATGAATAAAACATCCAATCGATATTTATAAAACCCAAGTATAGAAGACATGCATGAAACCCAAAACAACATATTTTACAACACTTCCTAGAAACATTTGATTAACGTACCACTACCCTTTCTTTATCAAAACTACACATTATACAAAAGATACCAAAAAGTAACCACCATTTCTCCCAGATGAACCCATCCTAATGACACAACCTTCAACTACCTGTTCCATCGTTCAGCCGAGGTTCCATCATGGGTCCCTTATCTTTACCTGAGACAAAAAAAAACAAGTCCCCAAAGGGTCAGCTACCATTCTAATACAAGCTAGAATCCATACGGTACTAGTAAGACATTTAAAAACCAATCAAGTGTCTAACATATACACAAACAAGTTTCACATTATTACAACACATATCAATTCTAAATTCATACTTCACTTCCCATAGATCATAAACATAGATCATAAACACAAACCACATAACAAACTTCTATACACATTCATACATACAAGTCTAAGTAGAACAATACCACCATTCTCTCACCGTTCCATTCCATGGCGCCTATCAACCCTACACCCCAGGTGTCGAGGCGCGACCTCCCACCCTGCACAATTCCATCCTCCTAACCCCGGGTCAAGCCTCCTCGGGAGCACTTGCCCAAAACACAGATAACTTTTCTTTTGAAGGGGCACGATTCTATGTCACATAACCATTTGTAGCCGTCACTTCAACCCAGAAGACTACGCACATGGCCATGCCGAGAACGGTACCACCTTAGAGAAAATATTGGAAAACATCACATACGATGAAAGCCCAATGAAATCCTTTTCATACATATCATACACAAGTAACCTTTTTTCATAAAATAATCATCTAGGGACTAGTTCCATAAAACCAATCCTACAAGCACCACATGAAGTCTAACAAGTATTGAATGGAAACTGAGCAAATCGAAAACGACTTACCTTGAAGACGAATTTTCTAGGCCAACAAACAATAACTAAAACGCAAAGTGGTACCCTGTCTAAGACATATATTTTGTCTTTTCCCCTCGTCTCTGGTCACGACCTAAGGCCACACTCCTATATACATATATATACCCCAATGAATATTAATTGCACGCCAAGTGTTGGATGAAATATCCATCTCATTGTCACTCCGTAATGTGGCAATCGGTTTTTGGGTTCGAATTTATGCTTTTATTCGATCGGAATTGATTTTGTAGTGTAGAAGGTGCTTATTGGCTTGATACTATCCCCATTCTTTATGCTTATGCGTAGATGTCTTTAAAGTTCACTTGTTTTTTCTCCTTTTACCCTTAAAATGACTTTTGATCTAACATTGCACGTCAAGTGTTCGATGAAATGTCCATGTTAATATCACTCCTTAATGTGGCATTCGATTTCTAGGTTCGAATTTATGCTTTTATTCGAACGGTCTTGATTTTGTAATGTAGAATGTGCTTATTGGCTTGATACTATCCTCATTGTTTATGCTCATGCTTAGACGTCGTTGTAGTTTACATGTTTTTTCTCCTTTTACCTTTAAAAATTGACTTGTGATTTAACATTGAACGCCAAGTGTTGGATGAAATGTCCATGTAAATGTCATTCCATAATGTGGCAATCGGTTTCTAGGATCGAATTTGTGCGTTTATTCGATCGGTATTGATTTTGTAGTGTAAAATGTGCTTATTGGCTTGATATTATCCCCATTCTTTATGCTTATGCGTAGATGTCTTTAAAGTTCACTTTTTTTTCTACTTTTGCCTTTAAAATGACTTTTGATCTAACATTGCATGTCAAGTGTTCGATGAAATGTCCATGTCAATGTCACTCTTGAACGTGGCATTCGTTTTCTAGGTTCGAATTTATGCTTTTATTCGATCGGTCTTGATTTTGTAGTGTAGAATGTTCTTATTGGCTTGATACTATCCTCATTCTTTATGCTCATGCCTAGACGTCGTTAAAGTTTACATGTTTTTTCTCCTTTTACCTTTAAAAATTGACTTGTGATCTAACATTCCACGTCAAGTGTTCGATGAAATGTCCATGTTAATGTCACTCCTAAATGTGGCATTCGATTTCTAGGTTCGATATTATGGTTTTATTCGATCGATATTGATTTTGTAGTGTAGAATGTGCTTATTGACTTGATACTATCCCCATTATTTATGCTTATGCGTAGATGTCTTTAAAGTTCACTTGTTTTTTCTCCTTTAGTCTTTAAAATGACTTGTGATCTAACATTGCACGCCAAGTGTTGGATGAAATGTCCATGTCAATGTCACTCATAAATGTGGCATTCGGTTTCCAGATTCAAATTTACGCTTTTATTCGATCGAACTTTATTTTTGTAGTGTATAATGTGCCTATTGGCTTGGTACTATCCCCATTATTTATGCTTATGCATAGATGTCTTTAAAGTTCACTTGTTTTTTCTCCTTTTGCCTTTAAAATGACTTGTGATCTAACATTGCACGCCAAGTGTTGGATGAAGGGTCCATGTGAAACTCACTCCTAAATTAGGCATTCGATTTCTAGGTTCGAATTTATGCTTTTATTCGATCGAACTTGATTTTGTTGTGTAGAATGTGCTTATTGGCTTGATACTATCCCCATTCTTTATGCTTATGCGTAGATGCCTTTAAAGTTCACTTGTTTTTTCTCCTTTTGCCTTTAAAATGACTTGTGATCTGACATTGCACGTAAAGTGTTCGATGAAATGTCCATGTCAATGTCACTCCTAAATGTGACATTCGATTTCTAGGTTTTAATTTATGCTTTTATTCGATCGGTCTTGATTTTGTAGTGTAGAATGTGCTTATTGGCTTGATACTATCCCCATTCTTTATGTTTATGCGTAGATTTCTTTAAAGTTCACTTGTTTTTTCTCCTTTTGCTTTTAAAATGACTTGTGATCTAAATTGCACGTCAAGTGTTCGATGAAATGTCCATGTCAATGTCACTCCTGAATGTGGCATTCGATTTCTACCTTCGATATTATGCTTTTATTCGATCGAACTTGATTTTCTAGTGTAGAATGTGCTTATTGGCTTGATACTATCCCTATTCTTTATGAAACCCAAAACAACATAATTTACAACACTTCCTAGAAACATTTCATTAACGTACCACTACCCTTTCATTATCAAAACTACACATTATACAGAAGATACCAAAAAGTAACCACCATTTCTCCCAGCAGAACCCATCCTAATGACACAACCTTCAACTACCTGTTCCATCGTTCAGCCGAGGTTCCATCATGGGTTTCTTATCTTTACCTGAGACTAAAAAAAAAACAAGTCCCCGAAGGGTCAGCTACCATTCTAATACAAGCTAGAATCCATACGGTACTAGTAAGACATTTAAAACCAATCAAGTGTCTAACATATACACAAACAAGTTTCACATTATTACAACACATATCAATTCTAAATTCATACTTCACTTCCCATAGATCATAAACATAGATCATAAACACAAACCACATAACAAACTTCTATACACATTCATACATACAAGTCTAAGCAGAACAATACCACCATTCTCTCACCGTTCCATTCCATGGCGCCTATCAACCCTACACCCCAGGTGTCGAGGCGCGACCTCCCACCCTGCACAATTCCATCCTCCTAACCCCGGGTCAAGCCTCCTCGGGAGAACTTGCCCAAAACACAGATAACTTGTCTTTTGAAGGGGCACGATTCTTTGTCACATAACCATATGTAGCCATCACTTCAACCCAGAAGACTAGGCACATGGCCATGCTGAGAACGGTACCAACAGAGAGAAAATATTCGAAAACTTCACATTCGATGAAAGCCCAATGAAATCCTTTTCACACATATCATACATAATTAAACCTTTTTCATAAAATAATCATCTAGGGACTAGTTCCCCAAAACCAATCCTACAAGCACCACATAAAGTCTAACAAATATTGAATGGAAACTGAGCAAGTCGAAAACGACTTACCTTGAAGACGAATTTTCTAGGCCAACAAACAATAACTAACACGCAAAGTGGTCCCCTGTCTGAGACATATTGTTTTGTCTCTTCCCCTCATCTCTGGTCACGACCTAAGGCCACACTCCTATATACATATATATACCCCAATGAATAATAATAGCTTTTTAACTCTTACAAACTCTAACCCCAAAAACAAAGAAAAGCCAAGATGCTTTATAACTTCTTTTGTATAATTCTAAATCCAATAAAAATTGACATGATTATACTAGATATATAAAAGAACATTTTTCTAGTTCAAACCTTTCTGAAAAACTGGATCAATGTCTCACTAATATCATTACAATGCAATACCGTAAAATTACTCTGAAATCTTTTATCGAATATAAATCAAATATCAAAAATACCATCTGAGAACTATAAGTCGACTGATTTTTAAATCCAAATCAATTGTAAAGCCATATCTGGAAAAATTAGTAAAATCTAAACAAACTATTAACTAATTAAAACATACCAAATCACACCTGAACTGCAAAATCCGACTCAACAGATGAATCCCGCATCAGGGTTCTCTCCCTCCCACTCTCTCTCTCTCTCTCTCTCTCTCTCTCTCTCGTTCTCTTCCTTCCTCTCGGTCTCCTTTTCTCATGAATATTAGTACATGAACATGCACATATATAGGCCAATTAACAGAAAGTCGGCAAAAGTTTAGAAATTTTACGGTTACCACCCTCAAATCTCTTTTACTACAAACTTTACCCTGAAATTATTATTAATTACTTTTAACATATAAAATTTTCAAAATATAACTATTTTAAATTAAAAATTAAAAATTAAAAATTAAAAAATTTTAAATATCCGAGATTACTTATAAGCTAAGTAATCCCAACACGAAATTAAAAAAGAGTAAAAATAGAATAAAAATATCAAAATATTCCCGAATATTACATTCTACCCCCTTAAATAAAGTTTCATCCCGAAACATCCCGGGATATACGAAAACAAACTCATTACATTGCTTAGTTTTTCACACAAGTCAACAACACGTAATTGACATCACCAAAACACTACAAGCAACCATCAAACAAGTCAAGCACACAAGGTAAACTCGAACAAAGCACACAAATAGTCACAACTACCCATAACTATAACACTTGATCACCGCTAACTCTTATAAGCTAAGTAATCTCAACACGAAATTCAAAAAGCGTAAAAATAGAATAAAAATATCGAAATATTCTCGAATATTATAGATACTATCCCCATTCTTTATGCTTATGCGTAGATGTCTTTAAAGTTCACTTGTTTTTTCTCCTTTTACCTTTAAAATGACTTTTGATCTAACATTGCACACCAAGTGTTCGATGAAATGTCCATGTAAATGGCACTCCTAAATGTGGCATTCGGTTTCTAGATTCAAATTTATGCTTTTATTCGATACGTATTGATTTTTGTAGTGCACAATGTGCTTATTGGCTTGATACAATCCTCATTCTTTATGCGTATGCCAAGATGTCTTTATAGTTTACATGTTTTTCTCCTTTTGCCTTTAAAAATTGACTTGAGATTTAACATTGCACGACAATTGTTGGATGAAAAGTCCATGTCAATGCCAAGATGTCTTTCTAGGTTCGAGTTTATGCTTTTATTCGATCGGTCTTAACTTTGTAGTGTAGAACGTGCTTATTGGCTTGATACTATCCCCATTCTTTATGCTTATGCGTAGATATCTTTAAAGTTCACTTGTTTTTTCTCCTTTTGCCCTTAAAATGACTTTTGATCTAACATTGCAAGCCAAGTGTTCGATGAAATGTCCATGTTAATGTCACTCCTTAATGTGACATTCGATTTCTAGGTTCGAATCTATTCTTTTATTCGACCGGTCTTGATTTTGTAATGTAGAATGTGCTTATTGGCTTGATACTATCCTCATTCTTTATGCTTATGCTAGTTTACATGTTTTTTCTCCTTTTACCTTTGCAAATTGACTTGTGATTTATCATTGAACGCCTAGTTTTGGATGTAATGTCCATGTAAATGTCACTCCATAATGTGGCAATCGGTTTCTAGGATCGAATTTGTGCTTTTATGCAATCGGTATTGATTTTGTAGTGTAGAATGTGCTTATTTGCTTGATACTATCCCCATTCTTTATGCTTATGCGTAGATGTCTTTAAAGTTTACTTGTTTTTTTCTCCTTTTTCCTTAAAAATGACTTTTGATTTAACAATGCACGTCAAGTGTTCGATGAAATGTCCATCTAAATGTCACTCCATAATGTTGCAATGGGTTTCTAGGTTAGAATTTGTGCTTTTATTCGATCGGTTAAAGTTCACTTGTTTTCTCTGCTTTTGCCTTTAAAATGACTTTTGATATAACATTGCACGTCAAGTGTTCGATGAAATGTCCATGTCCATGTCGCTGCTAAATGTGGCATTCGATTTCTAGATTCTAATTTATGCCTTTATTCGATACGTCTTGATTTTGTAGTGCAGAACGTGCTTATTGGCTTGATACTATCTTCATTCTTTATGCTTATGCCTAGATGTCTTTAAAGTTCACTTATTTGTTCTCCTTTTGCCTTTAAAATGACTTGTGATCTAACATTGCACGTGAAGTGTTCGATGAAATGTCCATATCAATGTCACTCCTATATGTGGCATTCGATTTCTAGATTCTAATTTATGCTTTTATTCGATACGTCTCTATTTTGTAGTGCAGAACGTGCTTATTGGCTTGATACTATCCTCATTCTTTATGCTTATGCCTAGATGTCTTTTAAGTTCACTTGTTTGTTCTCCTTTTCCCTTTAAAATGACTTGTGATCTAACATTGCACGTCAAGTGTTCGATCAAATGTCAATGTCAATGTCATTCCTAATTATGGCTTTCGATTTCTAGGTTCGAATTTATGCTTTTATTCGATCGGTCTTGATTTTGTACTGTAGAATGTGCTTATTGGCTTTATACTATCCTCATTCTTTATGCTTATGCGTTGATGTCGTTAAAGTTCACTTGTTTTTCTCCTTTTGCCTTTAAAATGACTTGTGATCTAACATTGCACGTCAAGTGTTCGATCAAATGTCCATGTCAATGTCACTCCTAATGTGGCTTTCGATTTCTAGGTTCGAATTTATGCTTTTATTCGATCGGTCATGATTTTGTAGTGTAGAATCCGCTTATTGGCTTGATATTATCCTCATTCTTTATGCTTATGCCTAGATGTCCTTAAAGTTCACTTGTTTTTTCTCCTTTTACCTTTTAAATGACATGTGATCTAACATTGCACGCCAAGTGTTCGGTGAAATGTTCTTGTAAATGTCACTCCATAATGTGGCATTTTGTTTCTAGGTTCGGATTTATGCTTTTATTCGATCGGTATTAATTTTGTAGTGTAGAATGTACTTATTGGCTTGATACTATCCCCATTCTTTATGCTTATGCCTAGATGTTTTTAAAGTTCACTTGTTTTTTCTCCTTTTGCCTTTAAAATTGACTTGTGATCTAACATTGATGCCAAGTATTCGATTAAATGTCCATAAGGATGTCACACCTAAATTTCGCATTCGGTCTCTAGGTTTGAATTTATGCTTTTATTCGATACCTCTTGATTTTGTAGTGCAAAATGTGCTTATTGACTTGATACTATCCTCAATCTTTATGCTTATGCCCAAATGTCGTTAAAATTCACTTGTTTCTTATCCTTTTGCCGTTAAAATGACTTGTGATCTAACATTGCACGTCAAGTGTTCGATGAAATGTCCATGTCAATGTCACTCCTAAATGTGACATTCGATTTTCTAGGTTTCGAATTTATGCTTTTATTCGATCGCTCTTGATTTTGTAGTGTAGAATGTGCTTATTGGCTTAGTATTGTCCTCATTTTTTATGCTTATGCCTAGATGTCTTTAAAGTTCACTTGTTTTTTCTCCTTTTTCCTTTAAAATGACTTGTAATCTAACATTTCACGCCAAGTGTTCAATGAAATGTCCATGTAATCTAACATTTCTAGATTCTAATTTATGCTTTTATTCAATACGTCTTGATTTTGTAGTGCAGAACATGCTTATTGGCTTGATGCTATCCTCATTCTTTATGCTTATGCCTAGATGTCTTTAAAGTTCACTTGTTTGTTCTCCTTTTGCCTTTAAAATGACTTGTGATCTAACATTGCACGTCAAGAGTTCGATGAAATGTCCATGTCAATGTCACTCCTAAATGTGGCTTTCGATTTCTAGGTTCGAATTAATGCTTTTATTTGACCGGTCTTTATTTTGTACTGTAGAATGTGCTTATTGACTTGATTCTATCCACATTCTTTATGCTTATGCGTAGATGTCTTTAAAGTTCACTTGTTTTTTCTCCTTTTGCCTTTTAAATGACATGTGATCTAAAATTGCACGCCAAGTGCTCGGTGAAATGTCTTGGTAAATCTCACTCCATAATGTGGCATTCGGTTTCTAGGTTCGAATTTATGCTTTTATTCGATCGGTATTGATTTTGTAGTATAGAATGTGTTATTGGCTTGATACTATCTCCATTCCTTATGCTCATGTGTACATGTCTTTAAAGTTCACTTGTTTTTTCTCTTATTGCCTTTAAAATGACTTTTGATCTAAAATTGCACGTCAAATGTTCGATGAAATGTCCATGTTAATGTCACTCCTTAAAGTGGCATTCGGTTTCTAGGTTCGAATTTATGCTTTTATTCGATACGTCATGCTTAGACGTCGTTAAAAATTACATGTTTTTTCTCCTTTTACCTTTAACAATAGACTAGTGATTTAAAATTAAACATCAAGTGTTGGATGAAATGACCATGTAAATGTCACTCCATAATGTGGCAATCGGTTTCTAGGATCGAATTTGTGCTTTTATTCGATCGATATTGATTTTGTAGTGTAGAATGTGCTGATTGACTTGATATTATCCCCATTCTTTATGCTTATGCGTAGATGTCTTTAAAGTTCACTTGTTTATTCTCCTTTTTCCCTTAAAATGACTTTTGATCTAACATTGCACGTCAAGTGTTCGATGAAATGTCCATGTTAATCTCACTCCTTAATGTGACATTCGATTTCTAGGTTCGAATTTATTCTTTTATTCGACCGGTCTTGATTTTGAAGTGTAGAATGTGCTTATTGGCTTGATACTATCCTCATTCTTTATGCTCATGCTTAGACATCGTTAAAGTTTATATGTTTTTTTCTCCTTCTACCTTTAATAATTGACTTGTGATTTAACATTGAACGGCTAGTGTTCGATGAAATGTTCATGCAAATGTCACTCCATAATGTGGCAATTGGTTTCTAGGATCGAATATGTGCTTTTATTCAATCGGTATTGATTTTTTAGTGTAGAATGTGCTTATTGGCTTGATACTATCCCCATTATTTATGCTTATGCGTAGATGTATTTAAACTTCACATGTTTGTTCTCCTTTTGCCTTTAAAATGACTTTTGATTTAACATTGCACGTCAAGTGTTCGATGAAATCTCCACGTAAATGTCACTCCATAATGTTGCAATCGGTTTCTAGGTTCGAATTTGTGCTTTTATTTGATCGGTATTGATTTTTTAGTGTAGAATGTGCTTATTGGCTTGATATTATCTCAATTCCTTATTCTTTTGCGTACATGTCTTTAAAGTTCACTTGTTTTTTCTTCTTTTGCCTTTAAAATGACTTTTCATCTAACATTGCACATCAAGTGTTCGATGAAATGTCCATGTCAATGTTACTCCTAAATGTGGCATTCTATTTCTAGATTCTAATTTATGCTTTTATTCGATACGTCTTGATTTTGTAGTGAAGAGCATGCTTATTGGCTTGATACTATCCTCATTCTTTATGCTTATGCGTAGATGTCTTTAAAATTCACTTGTTTTTTCTCGTTTTGCCTTTAAAATGACTTGTGATCTAACATGGCACGTCAAGTGTTCGATCAAATGTCCATGTGAATGTCACTCCTAATTATGGCTTTTGATTTCTAGGTTCGAATTTATGCTTTTATTCGATCGGTCTTCATTTTGTACTGTAGAATGTAATTATTGGCGTTTTTCTATCCCCATTCTTTATGCTTATGCGTAGATGTCTTTAAAGTTCACTTTTTTATTCTCCTTTTTCCCTTAAAATGACTTTTAATCTAACATTGTACGTCAAGTGTTCGATGAAATGGCCATGTTAATCTCACTCCTTAATGTGACATTCGATTTCTAGGTTCGAATTTATTCTTTTATCCGACCGGTCTTGATTTTGTAGTGTAGAATGTGCTTATTGGCTTGATACTATCCTCATTCTTTATGCTCATGCTTAAACGTCATTAAAGTTTACATGTTTTTTCTCCTTCTACCTTTAAAAATTGACTTGTGATTTAACATTGAACGTCTAGTGTTCGATGAAAGGTCCATGCAAATATCACTCCATAATGTGGCAATCGGTTTCTAGGATCGAATTTGTTCTTTTATTCAAACGGTATTGATTTTGTAGTGTAGAATGTGCTTATTGACTTGATATTATCCCCATTCTTTATGCTTATGCGTAGATGTCTTTAAAGTTCACTTGTTTATTCTCCTTTTTCCCTTAAAATGACTTTTGATCTAACATTGCACGTCAAGTGTTCGATGAAATGTCCATGTTAATCTCACTCCTTAATGTGACATTCGATTTCTAGGTTCGAATTTATTCTTTTATTCGACCGGTCTTGATTTTGAAGTGTAGAATGTGCTTATTGGCTTGATACTATCCTCATTCTTTATGCTCATGCTTAGACATCGTTAAAGTTTATATGTTTTTTTCTCCTTCTACCTTTAATAATTGACTTGTGATTTAACATTGAACGGCTAGTGTTCGATGAAATGTTCATGCAAATGTCACTCCATAATGTGGCAATTGGTTTCTAGGATCGAATATGTGCTTTTATTCAATCGGTATTGATTTTTTAGTGTAGAATGTGCTTATTGGCTTGATACTATCCCCATTATTTATGCTTATGCGTAGATGTATTTAAACTTCACATGTTTGTTCTCCTTTTGCCTTTAAAATGACTTTTGATTTAACATTGCACGTCAAGTTATCGATGAAATCTCCACGTAAATGTCACTCCATAATGTTGCAATCGGTTTCTAGGTTCGAATTTGTGCTTTTATTTGATCGGTATTGATTTTTTAGTGTAGAATGTGCTTATTGGCTTGATATTATCTCAATTCCTTATTCTTTTGCGTACATGTCTTTAAAGTTCACTTGTTTTTTCTTCTTTTGCCTTTAAAATGACTTTTCATCTAACATTGCACATCAAGTGTTCGATGAAATGTCCATGTCAATGTTACTCCTAAATGTGGCATTCTATTTCTAGATTCTAATTTATGCTTTTATTCGATACGTCTTGATTTTGTAGTGAAGAGCATGCTTATTGGCTTGATACTATCCTCATTGTTTATGCTTATGCGTAGATGTCTTTAAAATTCACTTGTTTTTTCTCGTTTTGCCTTTAAAATGACTTGTGATCTAACATGGCACGTCAAGTGTTCGATCAAATGTCCATGTGAATGTCACTCCTAATTATGGCTTTTGATTTCTAGGTTCGAATTTATGCTTTTATTCGATCGGTCTTGATTTTGTACTGTAGAATGTAATTATTGGCGTTTTTCTATCCCCATTCTTTATGCTTATGCGTAGATTTCTTTAAAGTTCACTTTTTTATTCTCCTTTTTCCCTTAAAATGACTTTTAATCTAACATTGTACGTCAAGTGTTCGATGAAATGGCCATGTTAATCTCACTCCTTAATGTGACATTCGATTTCTAGGTTCGAATTTATTCTTTTATCCGACCGGTCTTGATTTTGTAGTGTAGAATGTGCTTATTGGCTTGATACTATCCTCATTCTTTATGCTCATGCTTAAACGTCATTAAAGTTTACATGTTTTTTCTCCTTCTACCTTTAAAAATTGACTTGTGATTTAACATTGAACGTCTAGTGTTCGATGAAAGGTCCATGCAAATATCACTCCATAATGTGGCAATCGGTTTCTAGGATCGAATTTGTTCTTTTATTCAAACGGTATTGATTTTGTAGTGTAGAATGTGCTTATTGACTTGATATTATCCCCATTCTTTATGCTTATGCGTAGATGTCTTTAAAGTTCACTTGTTTATTCTCCTTTTTCCCTTAAAATGACTTTTGATCTAACATTGCACGTCAAGTGTTCGATGAAATGTCCATGTTAATCTCACTCCTTAATGTGACATTCGATTTCTAGGTTCGAATTTATTCTTTTATTCGACCGGTCTTGATTTTGAAGTGTAGAATGTGCTTATTGGCTTGATACTATCCTCATTCTTTATGCTCATGCTTAGACATCGTTAAAGTTTATATGTTTTTTTCTCCTTCTACCTTTAATAATTGACTTGTGATTTAACATTGAACGGCTAGTGTTCGATGAAATGTTCATGCAAATGTCACTCCATAATGTGGCAATTGGTTTCTAGGATCGAATATGTGCTTTTATTCAATCGGTATTGATTTTTTAGTGTAGAATGTGCTTATTGGCTTGATACTATCCCCATTATTTATGCTTATGCGTAGATGTATTTAAACTTCACATGTTTGTTCTCCTTTTGCCTTTAAAATGACTTTTGATTTAACATTGCACGTCAAGTGTTCGATGAAATCTCCACGTAAATGTCACTCCATAATGTTGCAATCGGTTTCTAGGTTCGAATTTGTGCTTTTATTTGATCGGTATTGATTTTTTAGTGTAGAATGTGCTTATTGGCTTGATATTATCTCAATTCCTTATTCTTTTGCGTACATGTCTTTAAAGTTCACTTGTTTTTTCTTCTTTTGCCTTTAAAATGACTTTTCATCTAACATTGCACGTCAAGTGTTCGATGAAATGTCCATGTCAATGTTACTCCTAAATGTGGCATTCTATTTCTAGATTCTAATTTATGCTTTTATTCGATACGTCTTGATTTTGTAGTGAAGAGCATGCTTATTGGCTTGATACTATCCTCATTCTTTATGCTTATGCGTAGATGTCTTTAAAATTCACTTGTTTTTTCTCGTTTTGCCTTTAAAATGACTTGTGATCTAACATGGCACGTCAAGTGTTCGATCAAATGTCCATGTGAATGTCACTCCTAATTATGGCTTTTGATTTCTAGGTTCGAATTTATGCTTTTATTCGATCGGTCTTGATTTTGTACTGTAGAATGTAATTATTGGCGTTTTTCTATCCCCATTCTTTATGCTTATGCGTAGATGTCTTTAAAGTTCACTTTTTTATTCTCCTTTTTCCCTTAAAATGACTTTTAATCTAACATTGTACGTCAAGTGTTCGATGAAATGTCCATGTTAATCTCACTCCTTAATGTGACATTCGATTTCTAGGTTCGAATTTATTCTTTTATCCGACCGGTCTTGATTTTGTAGTGTAGAATGTGCTTATTGGCTTGATACTATCCTCATTCTTTATGCTCATGCTTAAACGTCATTAAAGTTTACATGTTTTTTCTCCTTCTACCTTTAAAAATTGACTTGTGTTTTAACATTGAACGTCTAGTGTTCGATGAAAGGTCCATGCAAATATCACTCCATAATGTGGCAATCGGTTTCTAGGATCGAATTTGTTCTTTTATTCAAACGGTATTGATTTTGTAGTGTAGAATGTGCTTATTGGCTTGATACTATCCCCATTCTTTATGCTTATGCGTAGATGTCTTTAAAGTTCACATGTTTGTACTCCATTTGCCTTTAAAATGACTTTTGATTTAACATTGCACGTCAAGTGTTCGATGAAATGTCCACGTAAATGTCACTCCATAATGTTGCAATCGATTTCTAGGCTCGAATTTGTGCTTTTATTTGATCGGTATTGATTTTGTAGTGTAGAATGTGCTTATTGGCCTGATATTATCTCAATTCCGTATGCTTATGCGTATATGTCTTTAAAGTTCACTTGTTTTTTCTGCTTTTGCCTTTAAAATGACTTTTCATCCAACATTGCACTTTAAGTTTTCGATGAAATGTCCATGTCAATAGCACTCCTAAATGTGGCATTTGATTTCTAGATTCTAATTTATGCTTTTATTCGATACGTCTTGATTTTGTAGTGAAGAACGTACTTATTGGCTCGATACTATCCTCATTCTGTATCCTTATACATAGATGCCTTTAAAGTTCACTTGTTTGTTCTCCTTTTGCCTTTAAATTGACTTGTGATCTAACATTGCACGTCAAGTGTTCGATCAAATGTCCATGTGAATTTCACTCCTAATTATGACTTTTGATTTCTAGGTTCGAATTTATGCTTTTATCCGATCGGTCTTGATTTTGTACTGTAGAATGTGCTTATTGGCTTTTTCCTATCCCCATTCTTTATGCTTATGCGTTTATGTCTGTAAAGTTCACTTGTTTTTTCTCCTTTTGCCTTTAAAATGACTTTTGATCTAACATTGCACGTCAAGTGTTCGACGAAATGTCCATGTCAATGTCACTCCTAAATGTGGCTTTCGATTTCTAGGTTCGAACTAATGCTTTTATTCTATCGGTCTTGATTTTTTACTGTAGAATGTGCTTATTGGCTTGATACTATCCCCATTATTTATGCTTATGCGTAGATGTCTTTAAAGTTCACTTGTTTTTTCTCCTTTTGCCTTTTAAATGACATATGATCTAAAATTGCACGTCAAGTGTTCGGTGAAATGTCCTTGTAAATCTCACTCCATAATGTGGCATTCGGTATCTAGGTTCGAATTTATGCTTTTATTCGATCGGTATTGATTTTGCAGTGTAGAATGTGCTTATTGGCTTGATACTATCTCCATTCCTTATGCTCATGTGTACATGTCTTTAAAGTTCACTTGTTTTTTCTCCTTTTGCCTTTAAAATGACTTTTGATCTAACATTGCACGTCAAGTGCTCGATGAAATGTCCATGTTAATGTCACTCGTTATAGTGGCATTCGGTTTCTAGGTTCGAATTTATGCTTTTATTCGATACGTCTTGATTTTGTAGTGTAGAATGTGCTTATTGGCTTGAAACTATCCTCATTCTTCATGCTAATGCTTAGACGTCGTTAAAAATTACATGTTTTTTCTCCTATTACCTTTAACAATTGACTTGTGATTTAACCTTGAACGTCAAGTGTTGGATGAAATGTCCATGTAAATGTTACTCCATAATGTGGCAATCGGTTTCTAGGATCGAATTTGTGCTTTTATTCGATCGGTATTGATTTTGTAGTGTAGAATGTGCTTATTGACTTGATACTATCCCCATTCTTTATGCTTATGCGTAGATATCTTTAAAGTTCACTTGTTTTTTTCTCCTTTTGCCTTTAAAATGACTTTTAATTTAACATTACACGTCAAGTGTTCGATGAAATGTCCATGTAAATGTCACTCCATAATGTTGCAATCGGTATCTAGGTTCGAATTTGTGCATTTATTCGATCGGTATTGATTTTGTTGTGTAGAATGTGCTTATTGGCTTGATACTATCCTCACTCTTTATTCTCATGCTTAGACGTCGATAAAGTTTACATTTTTTTTCTCCTTTTGACTTTAAAAATTGACTTGTGATTTAACATTGAACTCCAAGTCTTGGATGAAATGTCCATGTAAATGTCACTCCATAATGTCGCAATCAGTTTCTAGGATCGAATTTCTGCTTTTATTCGATCGGTATTGATTTTGTAGTGTAGAATGTGCTTATTGACTTGATACTATCCCTATTCTTTATGCATATGCGTAGATGTCTTTAAAGTTCACTTGTTTTTTCTCCTTTTGCCTTTAAAATGACTTTTGATCTAACATTGCACGTCAAATGTTCGACGAAATGTCCATCTTAATGTCACTCCTTAATGTGGCATTCGATTTTAAGGTTCGAATTTATGCTTTTATTCGACCTGTCTTGATTTTGTAGTGTAGAATGTGCTTATTGGTTTGATACTATCCTCATTCTTTATGCTCATACTTAGACGTCGTTAAAGTTTACATGTTTTTTCTCCTCTTACCTTTAAAAATTGAATTCTGATTTAACATTGATATCCTAGTGTTGGATGAAATGTCCATGTAAATATCACTCCATATTGTGGCAATCGGTTTCTAGGATCGAATTTGTGCTTTTATTCGATCGGTATTGATTTTGTAGTGTAGAATGTGCTTATTGGCTTGATACTATCTCCATTCCTTATGCTTATGCGTTGATGTCTTTAGAGTTCACTTGTTTTTTCTCCGTTTGCCTTTAAAATGACTTGTGATCTAACATTGCACGTCAAGTGTTCGATCAAATGTCCATGTCAATGTCACTCCTAATTGTGGCTTTCGATTTCTATGTTCGAATTTATGCTTTTATTCGATCGGTCATGATTTTGTAGTGTAGAATCCGCTTATTGGCTTGATATTATCCTCATTCCTATGCTTATTCCTAGATGTCTTTAAAGTTCACTTGTTTTTTCTCCTTTTGCCTTTTAAATGACATGTGATCTAACAGTGCACACCAAGTGTTCAGTGAAATGTTCTTGTAAATGTCACTCCATTATGTGGCATTTTGTTTCTAGGTTCGAATTTATGCTTTTATTCGATCGGTATTAATTTTGTATTGTAGAATGTGCTTATTGGCTTGATACTATCCACATTCATTAAGCTTATGCCTAGATATCTTTAAAGTTCACTTGTTTTTTCTCCTTTTGCCTTTAAAATGGACTTGTGATCTAACATTGACGCCAAGTATTCGATGAAATGTCCATGTGGATGTCACTCCTAAATTTGGCATTCGGTTTCTAGGTTTGAATTTATGCTTTTATTCGATACCTCTTGATTTTGTAGTGCAAAATGTGCTTATTGACTTGATACTATCCGGAATCCTTATGCTTATGCCCAGTTGTCGTTAAAGTTCACATGTTTCTTATCATTTTGCCGTTAAAATGACTTGTGATCTAACATTGGATGTTAAGTGTTCGATGAAATGTCCATGTCAATGTCACTCCTAAATGTGGCTTTCGGTTTCTAGGTTCGAATTTATGCTTTTATTCGATACGTCTTGATTTTGTAGTGTAGAATGTGCTTATTGGCTTGAAACTATCCTCATTCTTCATGCTCATGCTTAGACGTCGTTAAAAATTACATGTTTTTTCTCCTATTACCTTTAACAATTGACTTGTGATTTAACCTTGAACGTCAAGTGTTGGATGAAATGTCCATGTAAATGTTACTCCATAATGTGGCAATCGGTTTCTAGGATCGAATTTGTGCTTTTATTCGATCGGTATTGATTTTGTAGTGTAGAATGTGCTTATTGACTTGATACTATCCCCATTCTTTATGCTTATGCGTAGATATCTTTAAAGTTCACTTGTTTTTTTCTCCTTTTGCCTTTAAAATGACTTTTAATTTAACATTACACGTCTAGTGTTCGATGAAATGTCCATGTAAATGTCACTCCATAATGTTGCAATCGGTTTCTAGGTTCGAATTTGTGCATTTATTCGATCGGTATTGATTTTGTTGTGTAGAATGTGCTTATTGGCTTGATACTATCCTCACTCTTTATTCTCATGCTTAGACGTCGATAAAGTTTACATTTTTTTTCTCCTTTTGACTTTAAAAATTGACTTGTGATTTAACATTGAACGCCAAGTCTTGGATGAAATGTCCATGTAAATGTCACTCCATAATGTCGCAATCAGTTTCTAGGATCGAATTTGTGCTTTTATTCGATCGGTATTGATTTTGTAGTGTAGAATGTGCTTATTGACTTGATACTATCCCTATTCTTTATGCATATGCGTAGATGTCTTTAAAGTTCACTTGTTTTTTCTCCTTTTGCCTTTAAAATGACTTTTGATCTAACATTGCACGTCAAATGTTCGACGAAATGTCCATCTTAATGTCACTCCTTAATGTGCCATTCGATTTTAAGGTTCGAATTTATGCTTTTATTCGACCTGTCTTGATTTTGTAGTGTAGAATGTGCTTATTGGTTTGATACTATCCTCATTCTTTATGCTCATACTTAGACGTCGTTAAAGTTTACATGTTTTTTCTCCTCTTACCTTTAAAAATTGAATTCTGATTTAACATTGATATCCTAGTGTTGGATGAAATGTCCATGTAAATATCACTCCATATTGTGGCAATCGGTTTCTAGGATCGAATTTGTGCTTTTATTCGATCGGTATTGATTTTGTAGTGTAGAATGTGCTTATTGACTTGATACTATCCCCATTCTTTTACTTATGTGTAGATGTCTTTAAAGTTCACTTGTTTTTCCTCCTTTTGCCTTTAAAATGACTTTTGATTTAACATTGCACGTCAAGTGTTCGATGAAATGTCTATGTAAATGTCAGTCCTTAATGTTGCAATCGGTTTCTAGGTTCGAATTTGTGCTTTTATTCGATCGGTATTGATTTTGTAGTGTAGAATGTGCTTATTGGCTTGATACTATCTCCATTCCTTATGCTTATGCGTTGATGTCTTTAGAGTTCACTTGTTTTTTCTCCGTTTGCCTTTAAAATGACTTGTGATCTAACATTGCACGTCAAGTGTTCGATCAAATGTCCATGTCAATGTCACTCCTAATTGTGGCTTTCGATTTCTATGTTCGAATTTATGCTTTTATTCGATCGGTCATGATTTTGTAGTGTAGAATCCGCTTATTGGCTTGATATTATCCTCATTCCTATGCTTATTCCTAGATGTCTTTAAAGTTCACTTGTTTTTTCTCCTTTTGCCTTTTAAATGACATGTGATCTAACAGTGCACACCAAGTGTTCAGTGAAATGTTCTTGTAAATGTCACTCCATTATGTGGCATTTTGTTTCTAGGTTCAAATTTATGCTTTTATTCGATCGGTATTGATTTTGCAGTTTAGAATGTGTTATTGGCTTGATACTATCTCCATTCCTTATGCTCATGTGTACATGTCTTTAAAGTTCACTTGTTTTTTCTCCTATTGCCTTTAAAATGACTTTTGATCTAAAATTGCACGTCAAGTGTTCGATGAAATGTCCATGTTAATGTCACTCCTTAAAGTGGCATTCGGTTTCTAGGTTCGAATTTATGCTTTTATTCGATACGTCTTGATTTTGTAGTGTAGAATGTGCTTTTTGGCTTGAAACTATCCTCATTCTTTATGCTCATGCTTAGACGTCGTTAAAAATTACATGTTTTTTCTCCTTTTACCTTTAACAATTGACTTGTGATTTAAAATTAAACGTCAAGTGTTGGATGAAATGACCATGTAAATGTCACACCATAATGTGGCAATCGGTTTCTAGGATCGAATTTGTGCTTTTATTCGATCGATATTGATTTTGTAGTGTAGAATGTGCTTATTGACTTGATATTATCCCCATTCTTTATGCTTATGCGTAGATGTCTTTAAAGTTCACTTGTTTATTCTCCTTTTTCCCTTAAAATGACTTTTGATCTAACATTGCACGTCAAGTGTTCGATGAAATGTCCATGTTAATCTCACTCCTTAATGTGACATTCGATTTCTAGGTTCGAATTTATTCTTTTATTCGACCGGTCTTGATTTTGAAGTGTAGAATGTGCTTATTGGCTTGATACTATCCTCATTCTTTATGCTCATGCTTAGACGTCGTTAAAGTTTATATGTTTTTTTCTCCTTCTACCTTTAAAAATTGACTTGTGATTTAACATTGAACGGCTAGTGTTCGATGAAATGTCCATGCAAATGTCACTCCATAATGTGGCAATTGGTTTCTAGGATCGAATGTGTGCTTTTATTCAATCGGTATTGATTTTTTAGTGTAGAATGTGCTTATTGGCTTGATACTATCCCCAGTTTTTATGCTTATGCGTAGATGTATTTAAACTTCACATGTTTGTTCTCCTTTTGCCTTTAAAATGACTTTTGATTTAACATTGCACGTCAAGTGTTCGATGAAATGTCCATGTAAATGTCACTCCATAATGTTGCAATCGGTTTCTAGGTTCGAATTTGTGCTTTTATTTGATCGGTATTGATTTTGTAGTGTAGAATGTGCTTATTGGCTTGATATTATCTCAATTCCTTATTCTTATGCGTACATGTCTTTAAAGTTCACTTGTTTTTTCTTCTTTTGCTTTTAAAATGACTTTTCATCTAACATTGCACGTCAAGTGTTCGATGAAATGTCCATGTCAATGTTACTCCTAAATCTGGCATTCTATTTCTAGATTCTAATTTATGCTTTTATTCGATACGTCTTGATTTTGTAGTGAAGAACATGCTTATTGGCTTGATACTATCCTCATTCTTTATGCTTATGCGTAGATGTCTTTAAAATTCACTTGTTTGTTCTCGTTTTGCCTTTAAAATGACTTGTGATCTAACATGGCACGTCAAGTGTTCGATCAAATGTCCATGTGAATGTCACTCCTAATTATGGCTTTTGATTTCTAGGTTCGAATTTATGCTTTTATTCGATCGGTCTTGATTTTGTACTGTAGAATGTAATTATTGGCGTTTTTCTATCCCCATTCTTTATGCTTATGCGTAGATGTCTTTAAAGTTCACTTTTTTATTCTCCTTTTTCCCTTAAAATGACTTTTGATCTAACATTGTACGTCAAGTGTTCGATGAAATGGCCATGTTAATCTCACTCCTTAATGTGACATTCGATTTCTAGGTTCGAATTTATTCTTTTATCCGACCGGTCTTGATTTTGTAGTGTAGAATGTGCTTATTGGCTTGATACTATCCTCATTCTTTATGCTCATGCTTAAACGTCATTAAAGTTTACATGTTTTTTCTCCTTCTACCTTTAAAAATTGACTTGTGATTTAACATTGAACGTCTAGTGTTCGATAAAAGGTCCATGCAAATATCACTCCATAATGTGGCAATCGGTTTCTAGGATCGAATTTGTTCTTTTATTCAAACGGTATTGATTTTGTAGTGTAGAATGTGCTTATTGGCTTGATACTATCCCCATTCTTTATGCTTATGCGTAGATGTCTTTAAAGTTCACATGTTTGTACTCCTTTTGCCTTTAAAATGACTTTTGATTTAACATTGCACGTCAAGTGTTCGATGAAATGTCCACGTAAATGTCACTCCATAATGTTGCAATCGATTTCTAGGCTCGAATTTGTGCTTTTATTTGATCGGTATTGATTTTGTAGTGTAGAATGTGCTTATTGGCCTGATATTATCTCAATTCCGTATGCTTATGCGTATATGTCTTTAAAGTTCACTTGTTTTTTCTGCTTTTGCCTTTAAAATGACTTTTCATCCAACATTGCACTTTAAGTTTTCGATGAAATGTCCATGTCAATAGCACTCCTAAATGTGGCATTTGATTTCTAGATTCTAATTTATGCTTTTATTCGATACGTCTTGATTTTGTAGTGAAGAACGTACTTATTGGCTTGATACTATCCTCATTCTGTATCCTTATGCATAGATGCCTTTAAAGTTCACTTGTTTGTTCTCCTTTTGCCTTTAAATTGACTTGTGATCTAACATTGCACGTCAAGTGTTCGATCAAATGTCCATGTGAATTTCACTCCTAATTATGGCTTTTGATTTCTAGGTTCGAATTTATGCTTTTATCCGATCGGTCTTGATTTTGTACTGTAGAATGTGCTTATTGGCTTTTTCCTATCCCCATTCTTTATGCTTATGCGTTTATGTCTGTAAAGTTCACTTGTTTTTTCTCCTTTTGCCTTTAAAATGACTTTTGATCTAACATTGCACGTCAAGTGTTCGACGAAATGTCCATGTCAATGTCACTCCTAAATGTGGCTTTCGATTTCTAGGTTCGAACTAATGCTTTTATTCTATCGGTCTTGATTTTTTACTGTAGAATGTGCTTATTGGCTTGATACTATCCCCATTATTTATGCTTATGCGTAGATGTCTTTAAAGTTCACTTGTTTTTTCTCCTTTTGCCTTTTAAATGACATATGATCTAAAATTGCACGTCAAGTGTTCGGTGAAATGTCCTTGTAAATCTCACTCCATAATGTGGCATTCGGTATCTAGGTTCGAATTTATGCTTTTATTCGATCGGTATTGATTTTGCAGTGTAGAATGTGCTTATTGGCTTG
Source organism: Fallopia convolvulus (assembly GCA_964016875.1). NCBI lineage: Eukaryota > Viridiplantae > Streptophyta > Magnoliopsida > Caryophyllales > Polygonaceae > Fallopia > Fallopia convolvulus. Next base: position 24,344,570 of record OZ024720.1, on the reverse strand, counting down.
ATACTATCTCCATTCCTTATGCTCATGTGTACATGTCTTTAAAGTTCACTTGTTTTTTCTCCTTTTGCCTTTAAAATGACTTTTGATCTAACATTGCACGTCAAGTGCTCGATAAAATGTCCATGTTAATGTCACTCGTTATAGTGGCATTCGGTTTCTAGGTTCGAATTTATGCTTTTATTCGATACGTCTTGATTTTGTAGTGTAGAATGTGCTTATTGGCTTGAAACTATCCTCATTCTTCATGCTCATGCTTAGACGTCGTTAAAAATTACATGTTTTTTCTCCTATTACCTTTAACAATTGACTTGTGATTTAACCTTGAACGTCAAGTGTTGGATGAAATGTCCATGTAAATGTTACTCCATAATGTGGCAATCGGTTTCTAGGATCGAATTTGTGCTTTTATTCGATCGGTATTGATTTTGTAGTGTAGAATGTGCTTATTGACTTGATACTATCCCCATTCTTTATGCTTATGCGTAGATATCTTTAAAGTTCACTTGTTTTTTTCTCCTTTTGCCTTTAAAATGACTTTTAATTTAACATTACACGTCAAGTGTTCGATGAAATGTCCATGTAAATGTCACTCCATAATGTTGCAATCGGTTTCTAGGTTCGAATTTGTGCATTTATTCGATCGGTATTGATTTTGTTGTGTAGAATGTGCTTATTGGCTTGATACTATCCTCACTCTTTATTCTCATGCTTAGACGTCGATAAAGTTTACATTTTTTTTCTCCTTTTGACTTTAAAAATTGACTTGTGATTTAACATTGAACTCCAAGTCTTGGATGAAATGTCCATGTAAATGTCACTCCATAATGTCGCAATCAGTTTCTAGGATCGAATTTGTGCTTTTATTCGATCGGTATTGATTTTGTAGTGTAGAATGTGCTTATTGACTTGATACTATCCCTATTCTTTATGCATATGCGTAGATGTCTTTAAAGTTCACTTGTTTTTTCTCCTTTTGCCTTTAAAATGACTTTTGATCTAACATTGCACGTCAATTGTTCGACGAAATGTCCATCTTAATGTCACTCCTTAATGTGGCATTCGATTTTAAGGTTCGAATTTATGCTTTTATTCGACCTGTCTTGATTTTGTAGTGTAGAATGTGCTTATTGGTTTGATACTATCCTCATTCTTTATGCTCATACTTAGACGTCGTTAAAGTTTACATGTTTTTTCTCCTCTTACCTTTAAAAATTGAATTCTGATTTAACATTGATATCCTAGTGTTGGATGAAATGTCCATGTAAATATCACTCCATATTGTGGCAATCGGTTTCTAGGATCGAATTTGTGCTTTTATTCGATCGGTATTGATTTTGTAGTGTAGAATGTGCTTATTGACTTGATACTATCCCCATTCTTTTACTTATGTGTAGATGTCTTTAAAGTTCACTTGTTTTTCCTCCTTTTGCCTTTAAAATGACTTTTGATTTAACATTGCACGTCAAGTGTTCGATGAAATGTCTATGTAAATGTCAGTCCTTAATGTTGCAATCGGTTTCTAGGTTCGAATTTGTGCTTTTATTCGATCGGTATTGATTTTGTAGTGTAGAATGTGCTTATTGGCTTGATACTATCTCCATTCCTTATGCTTATGCGTTGATGTCTTTAGAGTTCACTTGTTTTTTCTCCGTTTGCCTTTAAAATGACTTGTGATCTAACATTGCACGTCAAGTGTTCGATCAAATGTCCATGTCAATGTCACTCCTAATTGTGGCTTTCGATTTCTATGTTCGAATTTATGCTTTTATTCGATCGGTCATGATTTTGTAGTGTAGAATCCGCTTATTGGCTTGATATTATCCTCATTCCTATGCTTATTCCTAGATGTCTTTAAAGTTCACTTGTTTTTTCTCCTTTTGCCTTTTAAATGACATGTGATCTAACAGTGCACACCAAGTGTTCAGTGAAATGTTCTTGTAAATGTCACTCCATTATGTGGCATTTTGTTTCTAGGTTCGAATTTATGCTTTTATTCGATCGGTATTGATTTTGCAGTTTAGAATGTGTTATTGGCTTGATACTATCTCCATTCCTTATGCTCATGTGTACATGTCTTTAAAGTTCACTTGTTTTTTCTCCTATTGCCTTTAAAATGACTTTTGATCTAAAATTGCACGTCAAGTGTTCGATGAAATGTCCATGTTAATGTCACTCCTTAAAGTGGCATTCGGTTTCTAGGTTCGAATTTATGCTTTTATTCGATACGTCTTGATTTTGTAGTGTAGAATGTGCTTTTTGGCTTGAAACTATCCTCATTCTTTATGCTCATGCTTAGACGTCGTTAAAAATTACATGTTTTTTCTCCTTTTACCTTTAACAATTGACTTGTGATTTAAAATTAAACGTCAAGTGTTGGATGAAATGACCATGTAAATGTCACACCATAATGTGGCAATCGGTTTCTAGGATCGAATTTGTGCTTTTATTCGATCGATATTGATTTTGTAGTGTAGAATGTGCTTATTGACTTGATATTATCCCCATTCTTTATGCTTATGCGTAGATGTCTTTAAAGTTCACTTGTTTATTCTCCTTTTTCCCTTAAAATGACTTTTGATCTAACATTGCACGTCAAGTGTTCGATGAAATGTCCATGTTAATCTCACTCCTTAATGTGACATTCGATTTCTAGGTTCGAATTTATTCTTTTATTCGACCGGTCTTGATTTTGAAGTGTAGAATGTGCTTATTGGCTTGATACTATCCTCATTCTTTATGCTCATGCTTAGACGTCGTTAAAGTTTATATGTTTTTTTCTCCTTCTACCTTTAAAAATTGACTTGTGATTTAACATTGAACGGCTAGTGTTCGATGAAATGTCCATGCAAATGTCACTCCATAATGTGGCAATTGGTTTCTAGGATCGAATGTGTGCTTTTATTCAATCGGTATTGATTTTTTAGTGTAGAATGTGCTTATTGGCTTGATACTATCCCCAGTTTTTATGCTTATGCGTAGATGTATTTAAACTTCACATGTTTGTTCTCCTTTTGCCTTTAAAATGACTTTTGATTTAACATTGCACGTCAAGTGTTCGATGAAATGTCCATGTAAATGTCACTCCATAATGTTGCAATCGGTTTCTAGGTTCGAATTTGTGCTTTTATTTGATCGGTATTGATTTTGTAGTGTAGAATGTGCTTATTGGCTTGATATTATCTCAATTCCTTATTCTTATGCGTACATGTCTTTAAAGTTCACTTGTTTTTTCTTCTTTTGCTTTTAAAATGACTTTTCATCTAACATTGCACGTCAAGTGTTCGATGAAATGTCCATGTCAATGTTACTCCTAAATCTGGCATTCTATTTCTAGATTCTAATTTATGCTTTTATTCGATACGTCTTGATTTTGTAGTGAAGAACATGCTTATTGGCTTGATACTATCCTCATTCTTTATGCTTATGCGTAGATGTCTTTAAAATTCACTTGTTTGTTCTCGTTTTGCCTTTAAAATGACTTGTGATCTAACATGGCACGTCAAGTGTTCGATCAAATGTCCATGTGAATGTCACTCCTAATTATGGCTTTTGATTTCTAGGTTCGAATTTATGCTTTTATTCGATCGGTCTTGATTTTGTACTGTAGAATGTAATTATTGGCGTTTTTCTATCCCCATTCTTTATGCTTATGCGTAGATGACTTTAAAGTTCACTTTTTTATTCTCCTTTTTCCCTTAAAATGACTTTTGATCTAACATTGTACGTCAAGTGTTCGATGAAATATCCATGTTAATCTCACTCCTTAATGTGACATTCGATTTCTAGGTTCGAATTTATTCTTTTATCCGACCGGTCTTGATTTTGTAGTGTAGAATGTGCTTATTGGCTTGATACTATCCTCATTCTTTATGCTCATGCTTAAACGTCATTAAAGTTTACATGTTTTTTCTCCTTCTACCTTTAAAAATTGACTTGTGATTTAACATTGAACGTCTAGTGTTCGATGAAAGGTCCATGCAAATATCACTCCATAATGTGGCAATCGGTTTCTAGGATCGAATTTGTTCTTTTATTCAAACGGTATTGATTTTGTAGTGTAGAATGTGCTTATTGGCTTGATACTATCCCCATTCTTTATGCTTATGCGTAGATGTCTTTAAAGTTCACATGTTTGTACTCCTTTTGCCTTTAAAATGACTTTTGATTTAACATTGCACGTCAAGTGTTCGATGAAATGTCCACGTAAATGTCACTCCATAATGTTGCAATCGATTTCTAGGCTCGAATTTGTGCTTTTATTTGATCGGTATTGATTTTGTAGTGTAGAATGTGCTTATTGGCCTGATATTATCTCAATTCCGTATGCTTATGCGTATATGTCTTTAAAGTTCACTTGTTTTTTCTGCTTTTGCCTTTAAAATGACTTTTCATCCAACATTGCACTTTAAGTTTTCGATGAAATGTCCATGTCAATAGCACTCCTAAATGTGGCATTTGATTTCTAGATTCTAATTTATGCTTTTATTCGATACGTCTTGATTTTGTAGTGAAGAACGTACTTATTGGCTTGATACTATCCTCATTCTGTATCCTTATGCATAGATGCCTTTAAAGTTCACTTGTTTGTTCTCCTTTTGCCTTTAAATTGACTTGTGATCTAACATTGCACGTCAAGTCTTCGATCAAATGTCCATGTGAATTTCACTCCTAATTATGGCTTTTGATTTCTAGGTTCGAATTTATGCTTTTATCCGATCGGTCTTGATTTTGTACTGTAGAATGTGCTTATTGGCTTTTTCCTATCCCCATTCTTTATGCTTATGCGTTTATGTCTGTAAAGTTCACTTGTTTTTTCTCCTTTTGCCTTTAAAATGACTTTTGATCTAACATTGCACGTCAAGTGTTCGACGAAATGTCCATGTCAATGTTACTCCTAAATGTGGCTTTCGATTTCTAGGTTCGAACTAATGCTTTTATTCTATCGGTCTTGATTTGTTACTGTAGAATGTGCTTATTGGCTTGATACTATCCCCATTATTTATGCTTATGCGTAGATGTCTTTAAAGTTCACTTGTTTTTTCTCCTTTTGCCTTTTAAATGACATATGATCTAAAATTGCACGTCAAGTGTTCGGTGAAATGTCCTTGTAAATCTCACTCCATAATGTGGCATTCGGTATCTAGGTTCGAATTTATGCTTTTATTCGATCGGTATTGATTTTGCAGTGTAGAATGTGCTTATTGGCTTGATACTATCTCCATTCCTTATGCTCATGTGTACATGTCTTTAAAGTTCACTTGTTTTTTCTCCTTTTGCCTTTAAAATGACTTTTGATCTAACATTGCACGTCAAGTGCTCGATAAAATGTCCATGTTAATGTCACTCGTTATAGTGGCATTCGGTTTCTAGGTTCGAATTTATGCTTTTATTCGATACGTCTTGATTTTGTAGTGTAGAATGTGCTTATTGGCTTGAAACTATCCTCATTCTTCATGCTCATGCTTAGACGTCGTTAAAAATTACATGTTTTTTCTCCTATTACCTTTAACAATTGACTTGTGATTTAACCTTGAACGTCAAGTGTTGGATGAAATGTCCATGTAAATGTTACTCCATAATGTGGCAATCGGTTTCTAGGATCGAATTTGTGCTTTTATTCGATCGATATTGATTTTGTAGTGTAGAATGTGCTTATTGACTTGATACTATCCCCATTCTTTATGCTTATGCGTAGATATCTTTAAAGTTCACTTGTTTTTTTCTCCTTTTGCCTTTAAAATGACTTTTAATTTAACATTACACGTCAAGTGTTCGATGAAATGTCCATGTAAATGTCACTCCATAATGTTGCAATCGATATCTAGGTTCGAATTTGTGCATTTATTCGATCGGTATTGATTTTGTTGTGTAGAATGTGCTTATTGGCTTGATACTATCCTCACTCTTTATTCTCATGCTTAGACGTCGATAAAGTTTACATTTTTTTTCTCCTTTTGACTTTAAAAATTGACTTGTGATTTAACATTGAACTCCAAGTCTTGGATGAAATGTCCATGTAAATGTCACTCCATAATGTCGCAATCAGTTTCTAGGATCGAATTTCTGCTTTTATTCGATCGGTATTGATTTTGTAGTGTAGAATGTGCTTATTGACTTGATACTATCCCTATTCTTTATGCATATGCGTAGATGTCTTTAAAGTTCACTTGTTTTTTCTCCTTTTGCCTTTAAAATGACTTTTGATCTAACATTGCACGTCAAATGTTCGACGAAATGTCCATCTTAATGTCACTCCTTAATGTGGCATTCGATTTTAAGGTTCGAATTTATGCTTTTATTCGACCTGTCTTGATTTTGTAGTGTAGAATGTGCTTATTGGTTTGATACTATCCTCATTCTTTATGCTCATACTTAGACGTCGTTAAAGTTTACATGTTTTTTCTCCTCTTACCTTTAAAAATTGAATTCTGATTTAACATTGATATCCTAATGTTGGATGAAATGTCCATGTAAATATCACTCCATATTGTGGCAATCGGTTTCTAGGATCGAATTTGTGCTTTTATTCGATCGGTATTGATTTTGTAGTGTAGAATGTGCTTATTGGCTTGATACTATCTCCATTCCTTATGCTTATGCGTTGATGTCTTTAGAGTTCACTTGTTTTTTCTCCGTTTGCCTTTAAAATGACTTGTGATCTAACATTGCACGTCAAGTGTTCGATCAAATGTCCATGTCAATGTCACTCCTAATTGTGGCTTTCGATTTCTATGTTCGCATTTATGTTTTTATTCGATCGGTCATGATTTTGTAGTGTAGAATCCGCTTATTGGCTTGATATTATCCTCATTCCTATGCTTATTCCTAGATGTCTTTAAAGTTCACTTGTTTTTTCTCCTTTTGCCTTTTAAATGACATGTGATCTAACAGTGCACACCAAGTGTTCAGTGAAATGTTCTTGTAAATGTCACTCCATTATGTGGCATTTTGTTTCTAGGTTCGAATTTATGCTTTTATTCGATCGGTATTAATTTTGTATTGTAGAATGTGCTTATTGGCTTGATACTATCCACATTCATTAAGCTTATGCCTAAATATCTTTAAAGTTCACTTGTTTTTTCTCCTTTTGCCTTTAAAATGGACTTGTGATCTAACATTGACGCCAAGTATTCGATGAAATGTCCATGTGGATGTCACTCCTAAATTTGGCATTCGGTTTCTAGGTTTGAATTTATGCTTTTATTCGATACCTCTTGATTTTGTAGTGCAAAATGTGCTTATTGACTTGATACTATCCGGAATCCTTATGCTTATGCCCAGTTGTCGTTAAAGTTCACATGTTCCTTATCATTTTGCCGTTAAAATGACTTGTGATCTAACATTGGATGTCAAGTGTTCGATGAAATGTCCATGTCAATGTCACTCCTAAATGTGGCTTTCGATTTCTAGGATTGAATTAATGCTTTTATTCGATCGGTCTTGATTTTGTACTGTAGAATGTGCTTATTGGCTTGATACTATCCCCATTCTTTATGCTTATGCGTAGATGTCTTTAAAGTTCACTTGTTTTTTCTCCTTTTGCCTTTTAAATGACATATGATCTAAAATTGCACGTCAAGTGTTCGGTGAAATGACCTTGTAAATCTCACTCCATAATGTGGCATTCGGTTTCTAGGTTCGAATTTATGCTTTTATTCAATCGGTATTGATTTTGTAGTGTAGAATGTGCTTATTGGCTTGATACTATCTCCATTCCTTATGCTCATGTGTACATGTCCTTAAAGTTCACTTGTTTTTTCTCCTTTTGCATTTAAAATGACTTTTGATCTAACATTGCACGTCAAGTGTTCGATGAAATGTCCATGTTAATGTCACTCCTTATAGTGGCATTCGGTTCCTATGTTCGAATTTATGCTTTTATTCGATATGTCTTGATTTTGTAGTGTAGAATGTGCTTATTGGCTTGAAACTATCCTCATTCTTTATGTTCATGCTTAGACGTCGTTAAAAATTACATGTTTTTTCTTCTATTACCTTTAACAATTGACTTGTGATTTAACCTTGAACGTCAAGTGTTGGATGAAATGTCCATGTAAATGTCACTCCATAATGTGGCAATCGGTTTCTAGGATCGAATTTGTGCTTTTATCCGATCGGTATTGATTTTGTAGTGTAGAATGTGCTTATTGACTTGATACTATCCCCATTCTTTATGCTTATGCGTAGATGTCTTTAAAGTTCAATTGTTTTTTCTCCTTTTGCCTTTAAAATTGACTTGTGATCTAACATTGACGCCAAGTATTCGATGAAATGTCCATGTGGTTGTCACTCCTAAATGTGGCATTCGGTTTCTAGGTTTGAATTTATGGTTTTATTCGATATATCTTGATTTTGTAGTGTAGAATGTGCTTATTGGCTTGATATTATCCTCACTCTTTATGCTCATGCTTAGTTGTCGTTAAGGTTTACATTTTTTTTTCTCCTTTTGACTTTAAAAATTGACTTGTGATTTAACATTGAACGCCAAGTGTTGGATGAAATGTCCATGTAAATGTCACTCCATAATGTCGCAATCAGTTTCTAGGATCGAATTTGTGCTTTTATTCGATCGGTATTGATTTTTTAGTGGAGAATGTGCTTATTGACTTGATACTATCCCCATTTTTTATGCATATGCGTAGATGTCTTTAAAGTTCACTTGTTTTTTCTCCTTTTGCCTTTAAAATGACTTTTGATCTAACATTGCACGTCAAGTGTTCGACGAAATGTCCATCTTAATGTCACTCCTTAATGTGGCATTCGATTTTAAGGTTCGAATTTATGCTTTTATTCGACCTGTCTTGATTTTGTAGTGTAGAATGTGCTTATTGGTTTGATACTATCCTCATTCTTTATGCTCATACTTAGACGTCGTTAAAGTTTACATGTTTTTTCTCCTCTTACCTTTAAAAATTGAATTCTGATTTAACATTGATATCCTAGTGTTGGATGAAATGTCCATGTAAATATCACTCCATATTGTGGCAATCGGTTTCTAGGATCGAATTTGTGCTTTTATTCGATCGGTATTGATTTTGTAGTGTAGAATGTGCTTATTGACTTGATGCTATCCCCATTCTTTTACTTATGTGTAGATGTCTTTAAAGTTCACTTGTTTTTCCTCCTTTTGCCTTTAAAATGACTTTTGATTTAACATTGCACGTCAAGTGTTCGATGAAATGTCTATGTAAATGTCAGTCCTTAATGTTGCAATCGGTTTCTAGGTTCGAATTTGTGCTTTTATTCGATCGGTATTGATTTTGTAGTGTAGAATGTGCTTATTGGCTTGATACTATCTCCATTCCTTATGCTTATGCGTTGATGTCTTTAGAGTTCACTTGTTTTTTCTCCGTTTGCCTTTAAAATGACTTGTGATCTAACATTGCACGTCAAGTGTTCGATCAAATGTCCATGTCAATGTCACTCCTAATTGTGGCTTTCGATTTCTATGTTTGAATTTATGCTTTTATTCGATCGGTCATGATTTTGTAGTGTAGAATCCGCTTATTGGCTTGATATTATCCTCATTCCTATGCTTATTCCTAGATGTCTTTAAAGTTCACTTGTTTTTTCTCCTTTTGCCTTTTAAATGACATGTGATCTAACAGTGCACACCAAGTGTTCAGTGAAATGTTCTTGTAAATGTCACTCCATTATGTGGCATTTTGTTTCTAGGTTCGAATTTATGCTTTTATTCGATCGGTATTAATTTTGTATTGTAGAATGTGCTTATTGGCTTGATACTATCCACATTCATTAAGCTTATGCCTAGATATCTTTAAAGTTCACTTGTTTTTTCTCCTTTTGCCTTTAAAATGGACTTGTGATCTAACATTGACGCCAAGTATTCGATGAAATGTCCATGTGGATGTCACTCCTAAATTTGGCATTCGGTTTCTAGGTTTGAATTTATGCTTTTATTCGATACCTCTTGATTTTGTAGTGCAAAATGTGCTTATTGACTTGATACTATCCGGAATCCTTATGCTTATGCCCAGTTGTCGTTAAAGTTCACATGTTTCTTATCATTTTGCCGTTAAAATGACTTGTGATCTAACATTGCATGTCAAGTGTTCGATGAAATGTCCATGTCAATGTCACTCCTAAATGTGGCTTTCGATTTCTAGGATTGAATTAATGCTTTTATTCGATCGGTCTTGATTTTGTACTGTAGAATGTGCTTATTGGCTTGATACTATCCCCATTCTTTATGCTTATGCGTAGATGTCTTTAAAGTTCACTTGTTTTTTCTCCTTTTGCCTTTTAAATGACATATGATCTAAAATTGCACGTCAAGTGTTCGGTGAAATGACCTTGTAAATCTCACTCCATAATGTGGCATTCGGTTTCTAGGTTCGAATTTATGCTTTTATTCAATCGGTATTGATTTTGTAGTGTAGAATGTGCTTATTTGATTGATACTATCCCCATTCTTTTACTTATGCGTAGATGTCTTTAAAGTTCACTTGTGCTCGATGAAATGTGCTTATTTGATTGATACTAACATTGCACGTCAAGTGCTCGATGAAATGTCCATGTTAATGTCACTCGTTATAGTGGCATTCGGTTTCTAGGTTCGAATTTATGCTTTTATTCGATACGTCTTGATTTTGTAGTGTAGAATGTGCTTATTGGCTTGAAACTATCCTCATTCTTCATGCTCATGCTTAGACGTCGTTAAAAATTACATGTTTTTTCTCCTATTACCTTTAACAATTGACTTGTGATTTAACCTTGAACGTCAAGTGTTGGATGAAATGTCCATGTAAATGTTACTCCATAATGTGGCAATCGGTTTCTAGGATCGAATTTGTGCTTTTATTCGATCGGTATTGATTTTGTTGTGTAGAATGTTCTTATTGACTTGATACTATCCCCATTCTTTATGCTTATGCGTAGATATCTTTAAAGTTCACTTGTTTTTTTCTCCTTTTGCCTTTAAAATGACTTTTAATTTAACATTACACGTCAAGTGTTCGATGAAATGTCCATGTAAATGTGACTCCATAATGTTGCAATCGGTTTCTAGGTTCGAATTTGTGCATTTATTCGATCGGTATTGATTTTGTTGTGTAGAATGTGCTTATTGGCTTGATACTATCCTCACTCTTTATTCTCATGCTTAGACGTCGATAAAGTTTACATTTTTTTTCTCCTTTTGACTTTAAAAATTGACTTGTGATTTAACATTGAACTCCAAGTCTTTGATGAAATGTCCATGTAAATGTCACTCCATAATGTCGCAATCAATTTCTAGGATCGAATTTGTGCTTTTATTCGATCGGTATTGATTTTGTAGTGTAGAATGTGCTTATTGACTTGATACTATCCCTATTCTTTATGCATATGCGTAGATGTCTTTAAAGTTCACTTGTTTTTTCTCCTTTTGCCTTTAAAATGACTTTTGATCTAACATTGCACGTCAAATGTTCGACGAAATGTCCATCTTAATGTCACTCCTTAATGTGGCATTCGATTTTAAGGTTCGAATTTATGCTTTTATTCGACCTGTCTTGATTTTGTAGTGTAGAATGTGCTTATTGGTTTGATACTATCCTCATTCTTTATGCTCATACTTAGACGTTGTTAAAGTTTACATGTTTTTCTCCTCTTACCTTTAAAAATTGACTTCTGATTTAACATTGATAGCCTAGTGTTGGATGAAATGTCCATGTAAATATCACTCCATGATGTGGCAATCGGTTTCTAGGATCGAAATTGTGCTTTTATTCGATCGGTATTGATTTTGTAGTGTAGAATATGCTTATTTGCTTGATACTATCCCCATTCTTTTACTTATGCGTAGATGTCTTTAAAGTTCCCTTGTTTTTTCTCCTTTTGCCTTTAAAATGACTTTTGATTTAACATTGCACGTCAAGTGTTCGATGAAATGTCTATGTAAATGTTAGTCCTTAATGTTGCAATCGGTTTCTAGGTTCGAATTTGTGCTTTTATTCGATCGGTATTGATTTTGTAGTGTAGAATGTGCTTATTGGCTTGATACTATCTCCATTCCTTATGCTTATGCGTTGATGTCTTTAAAGTTCACTTGTTTTTTCTCCTTTTGCCTTTAAAATGACTTGTGATCTAACATTGCACGTCAAGTGTTCGATCAAATGTCCATGTCAATGTCAATCCTAATTGTTGCTTTCGATTTTTAGGGTCGAATTTATGCTTTTATTCGATCGGTCATGATTTTGTAGTGTAGAATCCACTTATTGGCTTCATATTATCCTCATTCCTATGCTTATGCCTAGATGTCTTTAAAGTTCACTTGTTTTTTCTCCTTTTGCCTTTTAAATGACATGTGATCTAACAGTGCACACCAAGTGTTCGGTGAAATGTTCTTGTAAATGTCACTCCATAATGTGGCATTTTGTTTCTAGGTTCGAATTTATGCTTTTATTCGATCAGTATTAATTTTGTATTGTAGAATGTGCTTATTGGCTTGATACTATCCCCATTCATTACGCTTATGCCTAGATGTCTTTAAAGTTCACTTGTTTTTTCTCCTTTTGCCTTTAAAATTGACTTGTAATCTAAAATTGACGCCAAGTATTCGATGAAATGTCCATGTGGATGTCACTCCTAAATTTGGCATTCAGTTTCTAGGTTTGAATTTATGCTTTTATTCGATACCTCTTGATTTTGTAGTGCAAAATGTGCTTATTGACTTGATACTATCCGAAATCCTTATGCTTATGCCCAATTGTCGTTAAAGTTCACATGTTTCTTATCCTTTTGCCGTTAAAATGACTTGTGATCTAACATTGCATGTCAAGTGTTCGATGATATGTCCATGTCAATGTCACTCCTAAAAGTGGCATTCGATTTTCTAGGTTCGAATTTATGCTTTTATTCGATCGGTCTTGATTTTGTAGTGTAGACTGTGCTTATTGGCTTAGTACTGTCCTCATTTTTTATGCTTATGCCTAGATTTTTTTAAAGTCCACTTGTTTTTTCTCCTTTTACCTTTAAAATGACTTGTAATCTAACATTTCACGCCAAGTGTTCAATGAAATGTCCATGTAAATGACACTCCTAAATGTGGCTTTCAATTTCTAGGTTCGAATTAATGCTTTTATTCGATCGGTCTTGATTTTGTAGTGCAAAATGTGCTTATTGACTTGATACTATCCGGAATCCTTATGCTTATGCCCAGTTGTCGTTAAAGTTCACATGTTTCTTATCATTTTGCAATTAAAATTGACTTGTGATCTAAAATTGACGCCAAGTATTCGATGAAATGTCCATGTGGATATCACTCCTAAATTTGGCATTCGGTTTCAAGATTCGAATTTATGCTTGTATTCGATAAGTCTTGATTTTGTAGTGCAAAGTGCACTTATTGGCTTGATACTATCCTCATTCTTTATGCTTATGCCTAGATGTCTTTAAAGTTCACTTGTTTGTTCTCCTTTTGCCTTTAAAATGACTTGTGATCTAACATTGCACGTCAAGTGTTCGATGAAATGTCCATGTCAATGTCACTCCTAAATGTGGCTTTCAATTTCTAGGTTCGAATTAATGCTTTTATTCGATCGGTCTTGATTTTGTACTGTAGAATGTGCTTATTGGCTTTATAAGATCCCCATTCTTTATGCTCATGCGTAGATGTCTTTAAGAGTTTACTTGTTTTTTCTCCTTTTGCCTTTTAAATGACATGTGATCTAAAATTCCATGCCAAGTGTTCGGTGAAATGTCCTTGTTAATGTCACTCCTTAAAATGGCATTCGGTTTCTAGGTTCGAATTTATGCTTTTATTCGATATGTCTTGATTTTGTAGTGTAGAATGTGCTTATTGGCTTGATACTATCCTCATCTTTTATGCTCATGCATAGACGTCGTTAAAAATTACATGTTTTTTCTCCTTCTACCTTTAACAATTGACTTGTGATTTAACATTGAACGTCAAGTTTTGGATGAAATGTCCATGTAAATGTCACTCCATAATGTGGCAATCGGTTTCTAGGATCAAATTTGTGCTTTTATTCGATCGGTATTGATTTTGTAGTGTAGAATGTGCTTATTTAATTTATACTATCCCCATTCTTTATGCTTATGCGTAGATGTCTTTTAAGTTAAGTTGTTTATTCTCCTTTTGCCCTTAAAATGACTTATGATCTAACATTGCACGTCAAGTGTTCGATGAAATGTCCATGTTAATCTCACTCCTTAATGTGACATTCGATTTCTAGGTTCGAATTTATTCTTTTATTCGACCGGTCTTGATTTTGTAGTGTAGAATGTGCTTATTGGCTTGATAGTATCCTCATTCTTTATGCTCATGCTTAGACGTCGTTAAAGTTTAAATGTCCATGTTTTTTCTCCAAAAATGACCACAAAAATGTACTCGAGTTCCCCTTGTACATATTTTCTCAAGTAATTAAATGGCCTTTATTTTGAATGCGTGTTCCTTTTCTCCCTTATATTTGCATTGCTTGTTTTCGATGATGTCAAAAGGGGGAAAGACAAAAAAATGCGAGATGAGTTAAAAGTTTAAGTTATCACAGAACATGCATAACCTAAGGGGGAACAATTGCATAAAAAGCTAGGTAAGATCTAAGTGTCACACTAGAAGTGGCTCCCTAATCTAAGCATTTCACTAGAAGTGACTCCCTAAAATCATACTTAAGAACTCATTCACATATCATTCATTGAAATACTTGCATATTTAGTGATGGGTTTGTCATCATCAAAAAGGGGGAAATTGTTGGGACGTTGTTGGGACCTCTGATTCTAAACAACGGATCAACGATGCCATTCTCCGAGTTTTGAAAATGACAAACACCATGAGGAACTAATGTTGTTTGTTCAAATATTTCCAAGGAACGCAGGTAGAGCCAAGAACTCTCATGAATGACCAAAAGCCATAGAAGCTCACAATCCAGAAGTTCCCATCAAGGGAACTCAGAAGAGGAAAATTCCCATGTAATAAGAACTCCCAGGAATGATCAAGAGAACACAAGCTTACAACGATAAAGAGTTTCCATCAAGGGAACTCTGAAGAAGACAGTTCCCAAGACATGGGAACTCACATGTGAGGACAACGACCGTTCAATGCAGATCGCGGGATTCTGTCTTGGACAGCCCGAAGGAATAGTCTGAGGATCAGACTGTCACGCTTGATCCAACGGTCAGATTGATTCAAGAAGTTGACCTAGTTCAAACCAAAGTCACATGTGAAGAAAGTACAACTTGGGCATCAAGCAAAGGGCATTTTGGACACAATTGAAAGATACGATTGCCCAAGCTCACCTGCACTATAAAGCCAAATGAATAGAACTCGGATTGAGTACTTCTCCTAGAACTCACAAACACCCACACCAGAGAAAAGAAAGAAAAGGAAGAGAAGTCCCCGCCGGCGAGTGTGTGATCTCGATGACGGTAAGGCCGAAGTTCCCAGGGGCAAGGGAACTGAGAAGTCGGTGTAAGGTTTGAGTTACTTGTATTTTGTTCTTGTGAGCTTAGGAACTCAGTTGAGAGGATTCACTAGTGTTGCTAGAGTTACGTAGAACTCGTAGGAACAGAGATGTGTGGATCCGGCAGCTATAACTAAGGAACAAAGCAATCAATATAAGTAAGTCATTCAAAATCCTCCATGCGGAGGTAGAGGTTTACCCATACAACTAGTTGGTTGTAGTGGGGTTCCTCTATAAGGGAACTGCGCTCTTTACTGTTTTTATACTTGCGCTTAATTTACTCTAGCTGCCTTGGGAACCGCTTAACAGCCAGTTCCCAAGCTCTTTGCTAACGGTTTACGATCCATCAATACTTCTTGATTTTATAGTGGAGAACGTGCTTATTGGCTTGATACTATCCTCATTCTTTATGCTTATGCCTAGATGTCTTTAAAGTTCACTTGTTTTTTCTCCTTTTGCCTTTAAAATGACTTGTGATCTAACATTGCACGTCAAGTGTTCGATCAAATGTCCATGTCAATGTGACTCCTAATTTTGGCATTCGATTTCTAGGTTCAAATTTATTCTTTTATTCAATCGGTCTTGATTTTGTAGTGTAGAATCAGCTTATTGGTTTGATACTATCCTCATTCTTTATGCTTATGCATAGATGTCTTTAAAGTTCACTTGTTTTATCTCCTTTTGCCTTTAAAATGACTTTTGATCTAACATTGCACGCCAAGTGTTCGATGAAATGTCCATGTAAATGACACTCCTAAATGTGGGATGTGCTTATTGGCTTGATACTATCCTCATTCTTGATTCTTATGCCTAGATATCATTAAAGATCACTTGTTTTTTTCCCCTTTTGCCTATCAAATCACTTGTGATCTAACATTGCACATCGATGAAATGTCCATGAAAATGTCACTCCTAAATGATGCATAAGGTTTCTAGGTTCGAATTTATGTGCTTATTCGATCAGTCTTGATTTTGTGGTGCAAAATGTGCTTATTAGCTTGATACTATCCTCATTGTTGATTCTTATGCCTAGATATAATAAAAGATCACTTGTTTTTTTCTCCTTTTGCCTTTTTAATGACTTGTGATCTAACATTGCACGCTAAGTGTTCGATGAAATTTCCATGTAAATGTCACTCCTAATTGTGGCATTCGGTTTCTAGGTTCGAATTTACGTGCTTATTCGATCGGTCTTGAATTTGTAGTGCAGAATGTGCTTATTGACTTGATACTATCCTCATTCTCGATTCTTATGCCTAGATATCATTAAAGATCACTTGTTTTTTCTCCTTTTGCCTTTTAAATGAGTTGTGATCTAACATTGCACGCCAAGTGTTCGAAGAAATGACCATGTAAATTTCAGTCCAAAATGTGGCATTCGGTTTCTAGGTTTGAATTTATGCTTTTATTTGATTGTTCTTGATTTTTTATTTTAGAATGTGCTTATTGGCATGATACTATCCTCATTCTTGGTTCTTATACCTAGATGTCTTTAAAGATCACTTGTTTTTTCTCGTTTTTCCTTTTAAATGACTTGCGATCTAACATTGCACGCCAGGTGTTCGATTAAATACCATGTAAATGTCACTCCTAAATGTGGCATTCGGTTTCTAGGTTCGAATTCATGCTTTTATTCAATACTTCTTGATTTTGTTGTGCAGAATGTGCTTATTGGCATGATACTATCCTCATTCTTTGTGCTTATGCCTAGATGTCTTTAAAGATAACTTGTGTTTTCTCCTTTTGCCTTTAAAAGTACTTGCGATCTAATATTGCACGCTAATTGTTTGATGAAATTTCCATGTAAATGTCACTCCTAATTGTGGAATTCGGTTTCTAGGTTCGAATTTATGCTTTTATTCGACACGTCTTGATTTTGTACTACAGAATGTGCTTATTGGCTTGATACTATCCTAATTCTATTATGCTTGTGCCTAGATGTCTTTAAAGATCACTAGTTTTTTTCTCCTTTTGCCTTTAAAATCACTTGTGATCTAACATTTTACGCTAATTGTTTGAAGAAATTTCCATGTAAATGTCACTACTAATTGTGGAATTCGGTTTCTAAGTTCAAATTTATGCTTTTATTCGATACGTCTTGATTTTGTACTGCAAAATGTGTTAATTGGTTTGATACTATCCTAATTCTTTTATGCTTGTGCCTAGATGTCTTTAATGATCACTTGTTTTTTCTCCTTTTTCATTTTAAATGACTTGCGATCTAGCATTGCACGCTAGGTGTTCGATGAAGTGTCCATATAAATGTCATTCCTAAATGTGGCATTCGGATTCTAGGTTCAAATTCATGCTTTTATTCGATACTTCTTGATTTTGTAGTGCAGAATGTGCTCATTGGCTTGATACTATCCTCATTCTTGATTCTTATGCCTAGATATCATTAAAGATCACTTGTTTTTTCTCCTTTAGCCTTTTAAATGACTTGTGATCTTACATAGGACGCCAAATGTTCGATGAAATGTCCATGTAAATGTCAATCGTAAATGTGGCATTCGGTTTCTAGGTTCGAATTTATGCTTTTATTCGATATGTCTTGATTTTGTAGTGTAGAATGTGCTTATTGGCTTGATACTATCCTCATTCTTTATGCTCATGCATAGACGTCGTTAAAAATTACATGTTTTTTCTCCTTCTACCTTTAACAATTGACTTGTGATTTAACATTGAACGTCAAGTGTTGGATGAAATGTCCATGTAAATGTCACTCCATAATGTGGCAATCGGTTTCTAGGATCAAATTTGTGCTTTTATTCGATCGGTATTGATTTTGTAGTGTAGAATGTGCTTATTTAATTTATACTATCCCCATTCTTTATGCTTATGCGTAGATGTCTTTAAAGTTAAGTTGTTTATTCTCCTTTTGCCCTTAAAATGACTTATGATCTAACATTGCACGTCAAGTGTTCGATGAAATGTCCATGTTAATCTCACTCCTTAATGTGACATTCGATTTCTAGGTTCGAATTTATTCTTTTATTCGACCGGTCTTGATTTTGTAGTGTAGAATGTGCTTATTGGCTTGATAGTATCCTCATTCTTTATGCTCATGCTTAGACGTCGTTAAAGTTTAAATGTCCATGTTTTTTCTCCAAAAATGACCACAAAAATGTACTCGAGTTCCCCTTGTACATATTTTCTCAAGTAATTAAATGGCCTTTATTTTGAATGCGTGTTCCTTTTCTCCCTTATATTTGCATTGCTTGTTTTCGATGATGTCAAAAGGGGGAAAGACAAAAAATGCGAGATGAGTTAAAAGTTTAAGTTATCACAGAACATGCATAACCTAAGGGGGAACAATTGCATAAAAAGCTAGGTAAGATCTAAGTGTCTCACTAGAAGTGGCTCCCTAATCTAAGCATTTCACTAGAAGTGACTCCCCAAAATCATACTTAAGAACTCATTCACATATCATTCATTGAAATACTTGCATATTTAGTGATGGGTTTGTCATCATCAAAAAGGGGGAAATTGTTGGGACGTTGTTGGGACCTCTGATTCTAAACAACGGATCAACGATGCCATTCTCCGAGTTTTGAAAATGACAAACACCATGAGGAACTAATGTTGTTTGTTCAAATATTTCCAAGGAACGCAGGTAGAGCCAAGAACTCTCATGAATGACCAAAAGCCATAGAAGCTCACAATCCAGAAGTTCCCATCAAGGGAACTCTGAAGAGGAAAATTCCCATGTAATAAGAACTCCCAGGAATGATCAAGAGAACACAAGCTTACAACGATAAAGAGTTTCCATCAAGGGAACTCTGAAGAAGACAGTTCCCAAGACATGGGAACTCACATGTGAGGACAACGACCGTTCAATGCAGATCGCGGGATTCTGTCTTGGACAGCCCGAAGGAATAGTCTGAGGATCAGACTGTCACGCTTGATCCAACGGTCAGATTGATTCAAGAAGTTGACCTAGTTCAAACCAAAGTCACATGTGAAGAAAGTACAACTTGGGCATCAAGCAAAGGGCATTTTGGACACAATTGAAAGATACGATTGCCCAAGCTCACCTGCACTATAAAGCCAAATGAATAGAACTCGGATTGAGTACTTCTCCTAGAACTCACAAACACCCACACCAGAGAAAAGAAAGAAAAGGAAGAGAAGTCCCCGCCGGCGAGTGTGTGATCTCGATGACGGTAAGGCCGAAGTTCCCAGGGGCAAGGGAACTGAGAAGTCGGTGTAAGGTTTGAGTTACTTGTATTTTGTTCTTGTGAGCTTAGGAACTCAGTTGAGAGGATTCACTAGTGTTGCTAGAGTTACGTAGAACTCGTAGGAACAGAGATGTGTGGATCCGGCAGCTATAACTAAGGAACAAAGCAATCAATATAAGTAAGTCATTCAAAATCCTCCATGCGGAGGTAGAGGTTTACCCATACAACTAGTTGGTTGTAGTGGGGTTCCTCTATAAGGGAACTGCGCTCTTTACTGTTTTTATACTTGCGCTTAATTTACTCTAGCTGCCTTGGGAACCGCTTAACAGCCAGTTCCCAAGCTCTTTGCTAACGGTTTACGATCCATCAATACTTCTTGACTTTATAGTGGAGAACGTGCTTATTGGCTTGATACTATCCTCATTCTTTATGCTTATGCCTAGATGTCTTTAAAGTTCACTTGTTTTTTCTCCTTTTGCCTTTAAAATGACTTGTGATCTAACATTGCACGTCAAGTGTTCGATCAAATGTCCATGTCAATGTGACTCCTAATTTTGGCATTCGATTTCTAGGTTCAAATTTATTCTTTTATTCAATCGGTCTTGATTTTGTAGTGTAGAATCTGCTTATTGGTTTGATATTATCCTCATTCTTTATGCTTATGCATAGATGTCTTTAAAGTTCACTTGTTTTATCTCCTTTTGCCTTTAAAATGACTTTTGATCTAACATTGCACGCCAAGTGTTCGATGAAATGTCCATGTAAATGACACTCCTAAATGTGGGATGTGCTTATTGGCTTGATACTATCCTCATTCTTGATTCTTATGCCTAGATATCATTAAAGATCACTTGTTTTTTTCCCCTTTTGCCTATCAAATCACTTGTGATCTAACATTGCACATCGATGAAATGTCCATGAAAATGTCACTCCTAAATGATGCATAAGGTTTCTAGGTTCGAATTTATGTGCTTATTCGATCAGTCTTGATTTTGTAGTGCAAAATGTGCTTATTAGCTTGATACTATCCTCATTGTTGATTCTTATGCCTAGATATAATTAAAGATCACTTGTTTTTTTCTCCTTTTGCCTTTTTAATGACTTGTGATCTAACATTGCACGCTAAGTGTTCGATGAAATTTCCATGTAAATGTCACTCCTAATTGTGGCATTCGGTTTCTACGTTCGAATTTACGTGCTTATTCGATCGGTCTTGAATTTGTAGTGCAGAATGTGCTTATTGGCTTGATACTATCCTCATTATCAATTCTTATGCCTAGATATCATTAAAGATCACTTGTTTTTTCTCCTTTTGCCTTTTAAATGAGTTGTGATCTAACATTGCACGCCAAGTGTTCGAAGAAATGACCATGTAAATTTCAGTCCAAAATGTGGCATTCGGTTTCTAGGTTTGAATTTATGCTTTTATTTGATTGTTCTTGATTTTTTATTTTAGAATGTGCTTATTGGCATGATACTATCCTCATTCTTGGTTCTTATACCTAGATGTCTTTAAAGGTCACTTGTTTTTTCTCGTTTTTCCTTTTAAATGACTTGCGATCTAACATTGCACGCCAGGTGTTCGATTAAATACCATGTAAATGTCACTCCTAAATGTGGCATTCGGTTTCTAGGTTCGAATTCATGCTTTTATTCAATACTTCTTGATTTTGTTGTGCAGAATGTGCTTATTGGCTTGATACTATCCTCATTCTTTGTGCTTATGCCTAGATGTCTTTAAACATAACTTGTGTTTTCTCCTTTTGCCTTTAAAAGTACTTGCGATCTAATATTGCACGCTAATTGTTTGATGAAATTTCCATGTAAATGTCACTCCTAATTGTGGAATTCGGTTTCTAGGTTCGAATTTATGCTTTTATTCGACACGTCTTGATTTTGTACTACAGAATGTGCTTATTGGCTTGATACTATCCTAATTCTATTATGCTTGTGCCTAGATGTCTTTAAAGATCGCTAGTTTTTTTCTCCTTTTGCCTTTAAAATCACTTGTGATCTAACATTTTACGCTAATTGTTTGAAGAAATTTCCATGTAAATGTCACTACTAATTGTGGAATTCGGTTTCTAAGTTCAAATTTATGCTTTTATTCGATACGTCTTGATTTTGTACTGCAGAATGTGTTAATTGGTTTGATACTATCCTAATTCTTTTATGCTTGTGCCTAGATGTCTTTAGTGATCACTTGTTTTTTCTCCTTTTTCGTTTTAAATGACTTGCGATCTAACATTGCACGCCAGGTGTTCGATGAAGTGTCCATGTAAATGTCATTCCTAAATGTGGCATTCGGATTCTAGGTTCAAATTCATGCTTTTATTCGATACTTCTTGATTTTGTAGTGCAGAATGTGCTCATTGGCTTGATACTATCCTCATTCTTGATTCTTATGCCTAGATATCATTAAAGATCACTTGTTTTTTCTCCTTTAGCCTTTTAAATGACTTGTGATCTTACATAGGACGCCAAATGTTCGATGAAATGTCCATGTAAATGTCAATCGTAAATGTGGCATTCGGTTTCTAGGTTCGAATGTATGCTTTTATCTGATTGTTCTTGATTTCGTAGTGTAGAATGTGCTTATTTGCTTGATAATGTCCTCATTCTTGATTCTAATGCCTAGATGTCTTTAAAGTTCACTTGAATTTTCTCCTTTTGCCTTTAAAATTACTTTTGATCTAACATTTCTCGCCAGTTGTTCGATGAAATGTCCATGTAAATGTCACTCCTAAAAGTGGCATTCGGTTTCTAGGTTCGAATTCATGCTTTTATTCGATAATTCTTGACTTTCTAGTGCAAAATGTGCTTATTGGCTTGATACTATGCTCATTCATTGTGCTTATGCCTAGATTTCATTAAAGATCACTTGTTTTTTTCCCTTTAAAATGACTTGTGATCTAACATTGCCCGCCAAGTGTTCGCTGAAAAGTCCATGTCAATGTCACACCTAAATGTGGCATTCGGTTTCTTGGTTCGAATTTATGCAGAATGTGCTTATTGGCTTGATACTATCCTCATTCTTTAATTTTTCTTCCAAGATGTCTTTAAAGATCACTTTCTTTTTCTCATTTTGCCTTTAAAATAACTTTGGATCTAACATTGCACGCCTAGTTTTTGATGAAATCTCCATGTAAATGTCACTCCTAAATGTGGCATTCGGTTTCTAGGTTCAAAATCATGCTTTTATTCGATACGTGTTGATTTTGTAGTGCAGAATATGTTTAATGGCTTGATATTATCCTCATTCTTTGTGTTTATGCCTAGATGTCTTTAAAGATCACTTGTTTTTTTCTCCTTTTGCCTTTAAAATGACTTATGATCTAATATTGCATGCCAAGTGTTCGATGAAATGTCCATGTAAATTTCACTCCTAAATGTGAGATTCAGTTTCTACGTTCGAAATCATGCTTTTATTCGATACGTCTTGATTTTGTAGTGCAGAATGTGATTATTGGCATGATACTAACCTCATTCTTAGTTCTTATGCCTAGATGACTTTAAAGATCACTTGTTTTTTCTCCTTTTTCCTTTTAAATGAGTTGCGATCTAACATTGCACGCCAGGTGTTCGATGAAGTGTCCATGTAAATGTCACTCTTAAATGTGGCATTCGGTTTCTAGGATCGAATTCATGCTTTTATTCTATACTTCGTGATTTTGTAGTGCAGAATGTGCTTATTGGCTTCATACAATCCTCATTCTTTGTGCTTATGCCTAGATGTCTTTAAAGATCACTTGTGATTTCTCTTTTTTCCTTTAAAATGACTTGTGATCTAACATTGCATGCTAATTGTTTGATGAAATTTCCATGTAAATGTCACGCCTAATTGTGGAATTCGGTTTCTAGGTTCGAATTTATGCACTTATTCGATCGGTCTTGATTTTGTAGTGCAGAATGTGCTTATTGGCTTCATACTATCCTCATTCTTGATTCTTATGCCTAGATATTATTAAAGATCACTTGTTTTTTGTCCTTTTGCCTTTTAAATGACTTGTGATCTAACATAGGACGACAAGTGTTGGATGAAATGTTCATGTAAATGTCACTCCTAAATGTGGCATTTGGTTGCTAGGTTCAAATTTGTGCTTTTATTTGATTGTTCTTGATTTTTTAGTGTAGAATGTGCTTATTTGCTTGATACTATCCTCATTCTTGATTCTTATGCCTAGATGTCTTTAAAGTTTGTTGGATCGTAAATGGTTAGCAAAGAGCTTGGGAACTGGTTGTTCAGCTGTTCCCAAGGCAACGGAAGTGAAATTAACGCAACTATTAAAAACTGTAAAGAATGCAGTTCCCTTATAGAGGAACCCCACTACAACCAACTAGTTGTATGGGTAAACCTCTACCTCCGCTTGGAGGATTTTGAATGACTTACTTATATTAATTGCTTTGTTCCTTAGTTACAACAACCGGATTCAAACTTCTCTTTTCCTACGAGTTCTACCTAACTCTAGCAACACTAATGAATCCTCTCAACTCAGTTCCTAAGCTAACAACAGCAAAACACAAGTAACTCAAACCTTACACCGACTTCTCAGTTCCCTTGCTCTTGGGAACTTCGGCTTCACCGTCGACGAGATCAGACACTCGCCGCCGGGGACTTCTCTTCTTCTTCTTTCTCTTTTCTTTGGTATGGGTATTTGTGAGTTTTGGGAGAAGTACTCAATCCGAGTACTATTCATTTGGCTTTATAGTCCAGGTGTGCTTGGGCAATCGCATCTTTCAATTGTGGCCAAAATGCCCATTGCTTGATGCCCAAGTTGTACTTTCTTCACATGTGACTTTTGTTTGAACTAGGTCAACTTCTTGAATCAATTGGACCGTTGGATCATTCGTGATAGTCTGATCCTCAGACTGTTCCTTCGGACTGTCCAAGACAGGATCCCGTGATTTGCGTTGAACGGTCGTTGTCCTCACATGTGACTTCCCATGTTATGGGAACTGTCGTCTTCAGAGTTCCCTTGATGGAAACTCTTCATCGTGTAGGCTTGTATTCTCTGATCATTCCTGGGAGTTCCCATTCCATGGGAACTTTCCTCTTCAGAGTTTCCTTGATGGGAACTCTTCATTATGAGCTTCTGTGGCTTTCGGTCATTGATGGGAGTTCTTTGCTATACTTGCGTTCCTTAGAAATACTTGAACAACCACATTAGTTTCTCATGGTGTTTGTCATTATCAAAACTCGGAGAATGTCATCTTTGTTCCGTTGTTTAGAACCAGAGGTCCCAACAACGTCCCAACAATTTCCCCCTTTTTGATGATGACAAACCCATCACAAAATAAGCAAGTATTTCAATGAATGATATGCGAATGAGTTCCTAAGTATGATTCTGGGGAGCCACTTCTAGTGAAACACTTAGATCGTACTTAGCTTTTTATGCAATTGTTCCCCCTTAGGTTATGGATGTTTTGTGATAACTTAAACTTTTAACTCATGTCGCATTTTTTGTCTTTCCCCCTTTTGACATCATCGAAAACAAGCAATGCAATATTAAGGAAGAAAAAGGACACGCATTCAAATTAAAAGCCAATTTATTACTTAAGAAAATATGTACAAGGGGAACACAAGTACATTTTGTGGACACAGTTTGGATTAAGGGAAAAAGAGGAGAGATGAAGGGGTCGTGGGGAACAGGGCATCACAAAGGCGCGTCAGGACTTGTGTAAGTTTTTCTTGTCTCCTAGCCAACGTTGCTTGGTCCCTGGCAATCTGGTCGAGAGTGTTGGCAATGCGGATCAACACTTGAGAGTTCCCATCTTCGCCAGATTCTAGTCGAGCCGATTCCTCTACAGGCTCAAAGTGGGAAAGAGAGTGGGACTTGGACGCCATACACTTCTCCATGTTGCCGAGAATGATCCTTGGAAGGTTGATGGGCTTCTTGAGGAGGAAGTGGTAGAGGATAATGGTGTCGGGGATGTTGATGACCAGACGCTTCTCCTGGCGAGGGATCACAATATTTATGATGAATTGATGAGCTAGCTTTGCTATTAAGGACAGATGATGGGTCGAGGTCCCTTGAGTGGGAACTCGGCCCTCATATATAGTGTTGTACACCTTTGCGCTGACGAACTCGCCCCAGAGCTTGTTGGGCAAATCATGGAATCCTTGACCAGGGACCTGAAGCTGAAGACGGATAGTAGATGTGGTGAATATGAACTCGTCGCCTTCGTGGGAGAGAGTTCCCTGGGTGCCGTCGTTGTGGACTACAAAGTTATTGTAGAACCGACGCACTTGTGAGGGATCTACACTCACAGCTTCTTTGCAGAGGTGCTCCCAGCCTTGGGCCTTGATCAGGTCCCACAGCTCCCCAAGCCCATTCTCTTGGAGCATATCCTTAGAAATTATGAGAGGAGTGAGGAGCTTTCGGCGTTCGTCCACATGGAACCTCTTCGGAGCAGGTCCCTTCACTCTTCTTGTGGTGCTCTTTGATGTGTTCCCCCTAGAGACCGTTGTTGGTCCTTTCTACTGAGGGGGTCCAGCCGCTTCGATCATCAACGTTGGTTCCCTTGTGGATCAAGAATCATTGGACACTACCAGTTGGTTTCTAGGGGTTGGGATCTTGGCGGGCTCCTTAGCAGTTGGAGCCGCTTCTTTTTCGTCAGCCTCATCATTGGAGGTCCCTTCTTCCTCGGAGGAGCTTGAGCTTGAGCTTGAGCCCTCCTCGTCGTCTTCTGGATGACTTAAACTCGTCCCAGCACCATCAGCGTGTGATGGGTTCCTTTGTTCCACGGGCTCTTCAGGAGCCACCTTTTCTTGGGACGAGGTCCCTTTTTCAATTGTCGACGTTGGGACCGCATTGAGCTCTTCCTCTCCAGCCTTGAGCTGGGCCTCCTCCTCTACAGTTCCCATGATGAGAGGAGGAGGATCCTTGGTCATTTTGCCGATGACAATAGAGAGAGGAAGGTCATCGTCATCCGAAGTGAGGATGACGACAGTTTTGGAGGGAGAGGGAGAGGGAAGTTTTGTGGTAGTTGGAGATGTGGTGGAAGAGGGGAGAGGAGAGGAGAGAGGAGTGGAAATTTGTGTAGAAGGGGGAAGAGTGGTGGATACGGAAACCTGGGGAGTAGTGGTCCCCGAGGCAGGAGTTTGAGGGATAGGCGTGTGTGTGGGTGAGGAAGGAGGGGAAGGAGTTTTGTGGGGTGGAGATGGAGTTCCCTTCGTTGTGGGAACATAAGGAGGTGGTGGAGGTGTTTTTTGTTTTAGGGGAAGAGGTTTCGGAGGTCCCTCGATCATAGGAAGAGAGAGGGAGGAAGAAGTGAGTTGACTCGGATTGGGAGGTCCCAGAGACAGGGAGAGGAGGGAAGACGAGAGGTGGCTTGGCCATACAGGAACTGTCCTTGGAACAATTAAGATAGTCCTCGATCTTGAAAAAGGACTTCTTCCTGGGCTCCGAGTATTCAGAGACCTCAGAGTGTTTACGTTTTTTGGATTGTGAGGTCTCTTTGGAGTGTTTGGATTTTTTGGAATGTTTGGATTTTGAGGGGTCTTTGGATGAATGGTGTTTTTTGGATTTTCTGGGCTTCTCGTTTAGAGAAGGACGAACATCTCCGAAACTGTCAAGAATGACAATGTCGGAGGAGGTGTTGGTGGTGGAAGGAGGAGGTGGAAGAGATTCAGATGTGGTGGCGAAAGAAGAAGTCATGGCAATAGTTTGCTCTACCGGAGTAGGAGGGGGTAAGAGAGGGCTGACAGAGTTGTAGAGCCCTGCTATGAGGACGTCTCGCATGACAGGATTGGTTTCCCTCTCAATTTCGTTTAGTTGGGAGATGAAGAAGACTCTAGGGTTTGCAAGCACCCAAGCTTTAACTTGGGCGAAGGTGTGCGTGGAGGCCATTTGAGGAGAATTTTGGGAAGAGAGGAAGTTTGGAGGTTTCTCGAAAGAGAGAGTGAAAGGGATGTGGAGAAGATGAATGACAGAGGTTGAAGATGGAATAAGAGCCCAAAAATGGCAATTTAGGGTTTTAAGGAGAGATGGGGCGAGGGGTAGAAAGGGAAGTGGGAGATCCTCGATAACCGTTGCCCAATGAAAGCGGGGCATCGTTTCAACGTCCTTAGCACGCCTCTTGACACGCGTCACATTCTCTAGGGAAGACCTTTCAAAATTTGAATACTTGGCCCTTAACGCTTCAGAGTTCTAACACATAATCCCGCTTCCCAAGTGACAGTTCTTCTTCTTAGAGGAGTCAGCGTTCCCTTGCTTGTGCATACCAGTTCCCATGATCTTATCAAGGTCAGGGAGAGTGAAGTGGTTAAGGGAACTTCACACTCATCCTTTTGTGGGGCTAGGGAACTCAAAGGGAAACAGACAATTTACAACTCGATAAAGGAGTAAGGATTTTGGCTCACGAGAAGAGTTTGTCTGGTCCCTGGCTTAGGGTAGGATATATGATCAACCGTCATAGTGGCTTGTAAAGAGGGATAAAGGAAACTCTGGTTGATCATGTTAGGCCATAAGAAATATAGTTCCCTTGTACATTTATCTTTAGACTAGTAATCATGGAAAAGTGAAAGCAATAAAATCCAAGTTCCCTATCATGCATTTCTGGTAAAACTAGTCAGGCATTGAGGGAGAGACAAACAGGGACTTGTTTAGTTTGGAGTAATCATCCCTAGAACCATTCGAAAACGCAGGTAGGGACCTCTGTCTAAAGCTTTGGTGAGAATGTCCGCAATTTGCTCTTCAGTTCTACAGTGTTCCATCAAGATGTTCCCACTTTCAACATTGTCACGTAGAAAGTGATGCCTTATATCTATATGCTTAGTTCTAGAATGATGCACAGGATTTTTGGAAATGTTTATGGCACTAGTATTGTTGGATCGTAAACCGTTAGCAAAGAGCTTGGGAACTGGTTGCTAAGCTGTTACCAAGGCAGCGGAAGTAAAGTAAACGCAAGTATTAAAGGCAGTAAAGAACGCAGTTCCCTTATAGAGGAACCCCACTACAACCAACTAGTTGTGTGGGTAAACCTCTACCTCCGCTTGGAGGATTTTGAATGACTTACTTATATTGATTGCTTTGTTCCTTAGTTACAACAGCCAGATCCACACTTCTCTGTTCCTACGAGTTCTACCTAACTCTAGCAACACTAGTGAATCCTCTCAACTGAGTTCCTAAGCTCACAACAACAAAATATAAGTAACTCAAACCTTACACCGACTTCTCAGTTCCCTTGCCCCTGGGAACTTTGGCTTCACCGTCGTCGAGATCAAACACTCGCCGCCGGGGACTTCTCTTCTTCTTCTTTCTCTTTTCTCTGGTATGGGTATTTGTGAGTTCTAGGAGAAGTACTCAATTCTAGTACTATTCATTTGGCTTTATAGACCAGGTGTGCTTAGGCAATCGCGTCTTTCATTTGTGTCCAAAATGCCCTTTGCTTGATGCCCAAGTTGTACTTTCTTCACATGTGACTTTGGTTTGAACTAGGTCAACTTCTTGAATCAATCGGACCGTTGGATCATTCGTGACAGTCTGATCCTCAGACTGTTCCTTCAGACTGTCCAAGACAGAATCTCGCGATTTGCGCTGAACGGTCGTTGTCCTCGCATATGAGTTCCCATGTTATGGGAACTGTCTTCTTTAGAGTTCCCTTGATGGAAACTCTTCATCGTGTAAACCTGTGATCTCTTGATCATTCCTGGGAGTTCCCATTTTATGGGAACTTTCCTCTTCAGAGTTCCCTTGATGGAAATTCTGCATTGTGAGTGGCTTTTGGTCATTCATGGGAGTTCTTGGCTGTACCTGCGTTCCTTAGAAATACTTGAACAAACCATATTACTTCCTCATGGTGTTTGTCATTATCAAAACTCGGAGAATGGCATCGTTGATCCGTTGTTTAGAACCAAAGGTCCCAACAACGACCCAACAGTTTCCCCCTTTTTGATGAGGACAAATCCATCACAAAATATGCAAGTATTTCAATGAATGATATCCGAATGAGTTCCTAAGGATGATTCTAGGGAGCCACTTCGATTAAGAACACTTAGATCTTACTTAGCTTTTTATGAAATTATTCCCCCTTAGCTTATGCATGTTCTGTGATAACTTAAACTTTTAACTCATCTCGTATTTTTTGTCTTTCCCCCTTTTGACATCATCGAAAACAAGAAATGCAATTATAAGGGAGAAAAGGAACACGTATTCAAATTAAAGGCCAATTCATTACTTAAGAAAATATGTACAAGGAAATAGAAGAAACATATTTTGGTGGGAGCAAGTGAGGCTAAGGAAGAAAAAAAGGAAAGATCATGGGCTTGGTGGGAACAGGGCATCACAAAGACGCGTCAGGACCTGTGTAAGTTTTTCTTGTCCCCTAGCCAACGTTGCTTGGTCCCTGGCAATCTGATCGAGGGTGTTGGCAATGCGAAGCAAAATTTGAGAGTTTCCTTCTTCACCAGATTCCAGTTGAGCCGATTCGTCTACAGGCTCAGAGTGCCTCATCTTCTGGACCACTGAGATATCCAGTTCCCTTCCAATGGTAACTTCTTCCTTGGAGGCGTCGTAAAGACCCTCTTTTGTAGAAGCTTCTTGATGAGCCCAGAGTTGGGAAGGGAATGGGACTTGGACGCCATACACTTCTCCATATGCCCTAGTATGATTCTGGGAAGGTTGATGGGCTTCTTGAGGAGGAAGTGATAGAGGATGATGGCATCGGGGATGTTGACGACCAAACGCTTCTCCTGGCGAGGGATCACCATATTTATGATGAATTGATGAGAAAGCTTGGCGACGAGGGACAAATGATGAGTCGAAGGCACTTTAGTGGGAACTCGACCCTCAAATATGGTGTTGTACACCTCGGCGCTGTTGAACTCTCCCTAGAGTTTGTGAGGCAAATCATGAAATCCCCGAACCGGGACCGGAAGCTGAAGGTGGATAGTGGACGTGGTGAAGATGAACTCGTCGCCTTCGTGGGAGAGAGTTCCCTGGGTGTCGTCTTTGTGGATTAAAAAGTTGTTGTAGAAACGACGCACCTGTGAGGGATCTACACTCACGGCTTCCTTGCATATATGCTCCCAGCCTTGGGCCTTGATCAGGTCCCATAGTTCCCCCAGTCCATTCTCGTTGAGCATCTCTTCAGAAACTATGAGAGGGGGGAGAAGCTTGCGATTCTCATTGACAGGGAGCTTTTTCAGCGCAGGTCCCTTCCCCTTTCTTGTTGTTCTCTTTGAAGTATTCCCCCTAGAGACCGTTCTTGGTCCTTTCTGCTGAGGGGGCGCAACCGCTTCGATCATCAATACTCCTTCCCTTGTCTGATGGGAACCCTCGGACACCACCAGTTGGTGTCCAGGTGTTGGGATCTTAGCGGACTCCTTTTCAGCTGGAGCCTCTTCTTCTTCTTCTTAGAACTCTTCATTGGAGGTCCCTTCTTCCTCGGAGGATCTTGAGCTGAAGCCCTCCGCGTCATCTTCAGGATGACCTAAACTCGTCCTAGAACCAATAGCCGGTGTTGGGTTCCTTTGTTCCACAGGCTCTTCAGGAGCCACTCTTTCTGGGGACTTGGTCCCTTTGTCAGTTGTGGCCTCAGTTGGGACCCGGTTGAGCTCGTTCTCTATAGCCTTGAGTTGGGCATCTTCATCTACAGTGCCCATGATAAGAGGAGGAGGGTCCTTGGTCATTTTCCCGATGACAGCGGAGAGGGGAAGGTCATCGTCGTCCGAAGTGAGGACGACGACAGTTTTGGAGGGAGAGGGAGAAGGAAGTTTTGTGGTAGGTGGGGATGTTGTGGAAGAGGGGAGAGGAGAGGAGAGAGGAGTGGAAATTTGTGTAGAAGGGGGAAGAGAGGTGGATACGAGAACCTGGGGAGTAGGGGTCCCCGAGGCAGGAGTTTGAGGGATAGGCGTGTGTATGGTTGAGGAAGGAGGGGAAGGAGTTTGTTGGGGTGGAGGTGGAGTTCCCTTCGTTGTGGGAACATGGGGAGGTGGTGGAGGTGGAGTTCCCTTCGTTGTGGGCACAAAGGGGGGTGGTGGAGGAGTCTTTTGTTTTGGGGGAAGAGGTTTGGGAGGTCCCTCAATTATAGGAAGGGATAGGGAAGAAGAAGTGAGTTGGCTCTGGGAATGGGAGGTCCCAGAGTCCTAATGGAAGACGAAGGGTGATTTGGCAATACAGGAACTGTCCTTGGAGTAGTTCAAGTAATAATCTATTTTGAAGAAAGATTTCTTTCTGGGCTCCGAGTATTCGGAGGCCTCAGAGTGTTTGCGCTTTTTGGATTGAGAGGGATTTTTGGAATGTTTGGATTTTTTGGTATGTTTGGATTTCGAGGGATCTTTGGAGGAATGGTGTTTCTTGGATTTACGGGGCTGCTCGTTTTGAGAAGGACGAACATCTCGAAAACTGTCAAGAATGACAGTGCCGGAGGAGGTGTTGGTGGTTGAAGGAGGAGGAAGAGATTCAGAGAGGTGGCAGAAGTGGAGGTCCAGGCCAAAGTTTGGTCGGCCGGAGGAGGAGGTGGTAAGAAAGGGCTTACTTGGTTGTAGAGCCCTCCGATGAGGACGTCTTTCATGACTGGATCTGATTCTTTCTCAATCTCGTTTAATTGCGAGACGAAGAGGATTCTAGGATTTGCAAGAAACCAGGCTTTAATCTGGGTGAAGGTGTGTTGTGTGGCCATTTTGAGAGAATTTTGGGAAGAGAGAAGGTTTTGGAGGTTTCTTGAAAAAGAGAGTGAAAGGGATGTGGAGAAGAAGAATGACAGAGATTGAAGATGGAATAAGATCCCAAAAATGGCAAAATAGGGTTTTAAGGAGAGAGGGGGCGAAGGGTAGAAAGGAAAGTGAGAGATCCTCGATAACCGTTACCCAATGAACGCGGGGCATCGTTTCAACTTCCGTAGCACGCCTCTTGAAACGCGTCACGATCTCTAGGGAAGCCCTTTCAAAATTTGAATACTTGGCCCTTAACGCTTCAGAGTTTCTAACACAAAATCCCGCTTCCCAAGTGACAGTTCATCTTCTCAGGGGAGTCAGCGTTCCCTTGCTTGTATGTCCCAGGTCCCATGATCGTATTAAGGTCAGGGAGAGTGAAGTGGTTAGGGAAGCTTCACACTCATACTTTTGTGGGGTTAGGGAACTCAAAAGGAACCAGACTATTTACGACTCGATAAAGGAGTAAACATTTTGGCTCATGAGAAGCGTTTGTCTGGTCCTTGGCTTAGGGTAGGTTATATGATGAACCGTCATAGTGGCTTGTAAGGAGGGATAAGGGGAACTCTGGTTGATCATGTAAGGCCAAAAGAAATAAAGTTCCCTTATACACATTTAACTTTAGACTAGTAATCATGGCAAAGTGAAAGCAATAAATCCAAGTTCCCTATCATGCATTCTTAGAGAATCTAGTCACGCATTGAGGGAGAGACAAACAGGGACTTGTTTAGTTTAGAGTAATCATCCCTAGAAGCATTCAAAAACGCTGGTACGGACATCTGTCTAAAGCTTTGGTGAGAATATCCGCAATTTGCTCTTCAGTTCTACAATGTTCCATCAAGATGTTCCCACTTTCAACATTGTCACGTAGAAAGTGATGCCTTATATCTATATGCTTAGTCCTAGAATGATGCACAAGCTTTTTGGAAATGTTTATGGCACTAGTATTATCACAAAGTATGGGAACTAGGTCAAAAGACATACCGTAATCCTGGAGTTGTGACTTAAGCCATAGAACTTGGGAACAACAAGATGCGGCAGCCACATATTCTACTTCAGCTGTGGAGAGTGCGACTGAGTTTTGCTTTTTAGACCCCCATGAAACTAAGCATGACCCTAGGAACTGGGCCATTCCTGATGTGCTCTTTC